>JAUDYJ010000010.1:19561567-20265682 GCA_030761175.1 Masticophis lateralis
TATGGACTTGGAACAAGCTTCTTTCCCTTGCTGCTGTGAAACATTCAAATGTTTGCCCTCGTTTGTATTTCATGCATTGTGATTTTTGCGGCACAGTCTTTAATTATTTTTACTCCAAGCTTGAAGGTGGAAGAGAACGTTCCCTCTCTTTGACATTCAAACCATATAAGTGGGAAGTGTTGAAAAAGATGGAGAAAGACGAAGTTTGCAAAAGAAGGAATCAAAGAAAAAGAATAAAATGAAAATGAAAAGAAGAATAAGAATAAGAATGATGGAGTATGTTTTTTTTCTTACTAGCTGGTTGGTATCCTAATCACCCAGCTCTACAATCTGGCTTGCAGACTTCACTTGCATCTAAATAAATATAATAAATAAATAACTGCCAATATATTTATTTGGATACCCCAAAATGGCTCATGCAGGTTGCAACCATAGCAGGTGCAGTAGTAGCACCAGCCAAGGGTGCCTGTTGGATTTGCGTGTGTGCATCAAATAGTCAAGATGGTGGCCAGAACCATAGGACCAAAGACCTGTTAATTTTTAATGTGTGTTGAGTAAAAAAAAAAAAAGAGAGAGAGGAAGGGTGGGAGGGAGGGAGAGAGGGAGGGAGGGAGAGAGAGAGAGAGGAAGATGAAGCTTTGATTCAGGTATGCCTAGTTTGATGAAAAGAAGGACTAGGGGTGACATGGTAACAGTGTTCCAATATCTCAGGGGCTGCCCCAAAGAAGAGGGAGTCAAGCTATTCTCCAAAGCACCTGAAGGTAAGACAAGAAGCAATGGGTGGAAACTCATCAAGGAGAGAAGCAACTTAATCAGTGGAACAATTTGCCTCCAGAAGATGTGAATGCTCCAAACACTGGAAGTTTTAAAGAACCATTTGGTATAGGGTTTCCTGCCTCAGCAGGGGGTTAGACTAGATGATCTCCAAGGTCCCTTCCAGCTATTCCATTCCTATTCCATTCCATTCATTTTCTAGTCCCAACTGCAATCTTGACTTTTTGACCCCCTCCTCATGGACATCCCTACACCATCTCTGGATTTCTTTGATTTGGTGCCTGCTCAAAATCTGTACCGAAGCATCCTTCTCTAGTAGATAGGAAGACAACGACCTAGCAACCCCCTTCCAATCCATTCGCCATTTTGTTTTTCTTTATAATACTCTTCCATTTCTTTTCTTTTTGACAGGACCGAATATAATGCAGAGCAACATGTCTCAAAAGCCTTCCTTCCAAGCTTCGTCTATTAGCCTTCTGCCCCAGTTCCAAATCAAAAAGCATTGAAGATGAGGAACAAAGGCTGACTCCTTGAGCCAAACCACTTGGGATTAATCCTCCAAAAATCTCGCTTCCAAGCAGATGCATGTGTTGGTTTGAACTGTTAGATGCTACCTCGCCCGTTAAATTAGTCTGCAATGCTTCTGCTATCAACGGGCTGGCAGAAAAAAATGACCATCATTTTAGTGCTGTTTCTTGTATCAGAGGAAATCGTTCAGGGAGAGAATCGAAAGAAAACATTCACTTCTGAGTTTTGCGGAGTGATGGAAATTAAAAACGAACTCTTGATCTGCTCCAGGGTAGCTTATGTTTTGCCACACATAAGGGGAAAAAAACCTCAAGAAATAATCCTGTCAGACATCGGAATATTTATTAGCGAAGTTCGCATAAGATACTTTAATCACTCCCTCAATATTTGGCCATTGGATATGGCAGCCCATTATTCTGTTAATCAAGTCAAGGAGCCCCTTTAAGGAACTGGACTCCTTGCTGACATCTTCCATCGTCCCAGAAATTCATTCAAATTCAAATCTTTATTGTCCGAGTACAACATGTGTACAATGAGATTGGCTTCTGGCAAGAAATTTGTGCACCCTTCGTGCACCTCTCACCCCCACCCCAATAGAACTCACAGTGAAAGACAGTAAAAGAAAAATCCCTAACCCAGTGAATCCTACTAACAAACAGAGTGGATTTATGGGATCGCCTTCTGCCACCAATAGCCTCCCACCGACCAATGTGCTCCTACAGAGAGGGGCTCCTCAGGGTGCCATCGACAAAACAACGTAGGCTGGCAACCCCCGAAGGGGAGAGCTTCTCTGTGGGGACACCCGCCCTCTGGAATGAACTACCCCCTGGGATACGGACGATTCCCAATCTCCACACTTTTTGCCAGGCCCTTAAGACCCTGTTATTTCAACAGGCTGGCCTGGCTGACTAAAAAAATTTGGATGGGGTATTTTAAATTATGGGTTTTTAACGAAGAAGTCCAAATTTGTTTAATTCTGTTTTAAATGGGTTTTAAATGTTGTAGGGGTTCATTATTTTTATCATGGCTGTACACCACCCTGAGTCCCCTGGGAGAAGGGCGGTATATAAATCTAATCAATAAATAAATAAATAAAATAAACACACAATCCTACTGCATCGTATGAACTTACTGCACATCACACCGGCCCCGCAAATCCATCGTACTATGTTGTTGTAAAGTTATTTTCCATTCAGAAGTCTGACAGCCCACGGATAAAAACTGTTCTTCAGCCTGTTTGTGTGGCTGGCTATGCTTCTATATCGCCTTCCCGATGGAAGGGGAATAAAGAAGTAGTGACCAGGGTGAGAGTCTTCCCTGAGGATTTTCCTCACTCTTCTGAGGCAGCGAACCCTCACGATCTCATCTAGTGATATCAGGGGGCAGCCCACGATGTTTTGTGCTGTGCTCACCACCCTCTGTAATGTCTTTCTATCTGCAGATGACAGGCCGGCATCCCACACTATAATGCAATGAGTGAGGATGCTTTCTATTGTAGATTGGTAAAAGGAGGTCATCAGTTGTCGTTCCACTTTCTTTTTTCGCAAGACCCTAAGGAAGTGGAGTTTCTGTTGGGCCTGTTGTCCCAACCATCCCAGGAAGTATTTACAAGACTTCCTGATCTCAACAGCCTCTGTTCCCACTAATCTAGTATACAGCCTTGGGTGTTTAACAGTAATAGAGTTGGAAGGAACCTTGGAGGTCATCTAATCCAACCCCCTGCCCTCGCAAGAGACCTGTACTAGGGATTCGAACCGCTGAACTGCTGATCTTTCTGATTGACAAGGTCAGTGTCTTAGCTACTGAGCCTTGGGGACAGCCGCCAATCAGTTGGAGAGTAACCTTCCTGGTTGGCAGGAGGGGGTCAAATGTGGAATTAGATAGGACTTGCTACATAGGCACAAGAGGGTTAGCTCTGACTCTCCCTCAGTGCCTTAGAGCCTTAACTGGTTGTTCCTATGTGGTTGTTCCCAGTCAGAAGAAAAAGCTACCAGTGTCTTGACATCATTTCAGACTCTCTGCCTTCATGGTTGAGAGAGGTTTTCAAAACTCACTTTCTCCCCAAGCTGTTTCCCTTAGGAAAAGGTAGAACTTTTGCAACATGGAAGGCTTGTACGAGGCCAGCTTATTAATAGATACATATTGAGGATCAAACAGGGACGTGGTGGCTCAGTGACTGAGACGCTGAGCTTGTCGACCGAAAGGTCGGCAGTTCAGCGGTTCGAATCCCTAGTGCCGCGTAATGGGGGGAGCTTCTGTCCCTTGTCCCAGCTTCTGCCAACCTAGCAGTTTGAAAGCACGTAAAAAATGCAAGTAGAAAAATGGGGACTGCCTTTGATGGGAAGGTCACAGCGTTCCGTGCGCCTTTGGCATTTAGTCATGCCGGCCACATGACCATGGAGACATCTTTAGACAGCACTGACTCCTTGGCTTTGAAATGGAGATGAGCACTGCCCCCTAGAGTCAGAAACGACCAGCACATATGTGCAAGGGGAACCTTTACCTTTTACCTTTTATTGAGGACCAAAGCAGGGTGAGACATAAAGCTTTCCCTTAAGGTGGTGTCTTCCTCTAGCAGTTATTATTCCATTGCCAGCTTGCAAACACTTCTTGTCTATTAAATGAAAAAGACAGATTTTAGTTCCCTGCGGTAATTATCGTCAGCTAGTTGAACTGTTTTTCCACAGCATCTCCATATCAACTTCCTTGTTAAAGGCCACCAGTTTGATAAAGCCATCAAACAAATCCTTACAACAAGCTGACTTGATAGGAGCTTTTGAGCATGTTCAGTTTATATGTCTTAACCTAGAGGAGCACATCTCTAGGATGGGATGAGTCTCCCACAGACTTCAGGGTCATCCTGTCCCCTTCCAAAAAATGACCGTTGAATTGTAACTGCACACCAAGCCAAAGTCATCTAAACCAGGAGTCTCCATCCAACCTTGGCAACTTTAAGACTTGCGGACTTCAACCTCAATTCTGGGAGTTGAAGTCCACAAGTTTTAAAGTTGCCAAGGTTGGAGACCCCTGATCTAAACCACATTTGGTTCATGTGTGAATTCAGTTGCAGGATCACAAGGCTTTCAGGATCTGGGCAACCCCACTTTCCTTGAGATCCACTAAACAAGCAGGTTGGGGCAGGATGCACATGGCAGTGCAGGACCAAGTTTTAGCAGTGTCTTCTGGTTTTGATTTGCACCAGAGACCGGGAAGCACGGGGAGAAAACAATGCTTTCAAGCATCTCGTGCGAAAACTCATACCTTGTGTTGTGTTTGCTTAGAAAGAGCCCTCTCCTCTCCCTCAAGCTACAGAGTGAAAAGAGGAGGAGCTGGAAAGCTGAGCCAGCTGCTCTCCGTCCAGCTCACTCACTAGCTTTCTCGGCAGCATTGCTGGAAGAAGCAGCCCTCTCTTTATCTCTAAGGGTTAATGAACGGAGACTCCAGTTGACGATCTCGGCAACTGGTAAAGGAAAGCAAGTCTTCAAGATGCCCAATCAACTGCTGGGACTTTTGAATGAAATGCTTTTTACTGATCACCATGGAGAAGATCTTTGAAGTCGGACCAAGCATATAGAACCCATCAAGATCTCCATCCAGACAGGGGGACAAGCTTTGATCAAGAACTTCCACAACTTATAGGCAAAACATACAGATCCATTATTTCCCAGGAAACATCCCCCCAAAGTGGAGCCATCCCCTCAAGAGAGCCCCCATGGAGGAGGTAGCAACCAATGTCACCTTTTGCACCACTGATATGGTTTTCAAGCAAGCCAATGCTTCTACTTGTTGGCCAAGCATGACAGGAGCTGGACCAGAGACAGTAATTATCCCCGTGCTGTTTGGACTGATCTTTCTACTGGGCATGGTGGGGAACACACTGGTGCTGGTGGTACTTGGCCGTCTCCCACCAGGTGGACGTCCATCTCGCAGTGCCACCAACATCTTCATCCTCAACTTGAGCATTGCGGACTTCTCCTTCCTTCTCTTCTGTGTCCCATTCCAGGCTACCATTTACTCCTTGCCAGAGTGGATCTTTGGTGCCTTTTTCTGTAAGTGGGTGCACTATCTCGTCATGGCCACCATGCTCGTTAGCATCTTCACCTTGGTGGCCATGTCGGTGGACCGTTACATCGCTGTGGTCCATGCTAAGCGCTCCCTGTGCATTCGAAGCAAGCGCAATGCCACTCTTGGGGTGGGCATCATCTGGTTCCTCTCTCTCCTCTTTGCCATCCCTGTGGCTGAGCACCAAGAACTTTTAAATGGGCACCAGCAGGCACCCAACAGCTCTTTCTGCTGGGAACACTGGCCTGGCAATCCGGGAGCCAAGCAGATGTACAAGGTGACCATCTTCGTGGTGGGTTATCTACTACCTCTGGTGCTCATCACATGCTGCTACACCAAGGTGGGTACCAATGTGTCAAGAGGGGAATGGAGGTAGGAGATAGGTATTTTCAAGTTGGCACAGCTAGGCTCTCTGTTTAAGGCAGCCCTGCTCAATCCCAGAACTTCTTTGCTTGCTAGACAAAGATTGAGTGCATGGATGGCACGAAAAAAATGCAAGTAGAAAAATAGGGACCACTTTGGGGGGAAGGTAACAGTGTTCCGTGCGCCTTTGGCATTTAGTCATGCCAGACACAGGACCACGGAGACGTCTTTGGACAGTGCTGGCTCTTCGGCTTTGAAATGGAGATGAGCACCGCCCCCTAGAGTTGGGAACGACTAGCACATATGTGCAAGGGGAACCTTTATCTTTTACAAATCCAACCATTAACACAAGCCATTCATCCATGCAGCACTGTGTGAATGTCTAGGGGTTTCAAATCAGCCGAAGCTGGGAATTTCCATAGGATATAAAATGTTTTCTACTGCTGAGCGACATACCACCCACTGCAATGATCCTGCTAACTTTGTCTAAAAACTAGACAAATTCAGAAGTCTACGTTGACCTGGGTAGAACAGATAGGCAGCTTTTAAATCTATATTCAACCTAGGGACCATCTTTCCTATCCTAAATTTCTTGCCAGAAGCCAAATTTCACCACTATGATTTCTTCTAAGCACACATATATCCACCGAAGTAAGAGAGTAAGGCAAAAAAAAAAGTCAAAAAATACCCTTTTTTAGTTTTAAGATCCAGAATCGTATTGCTCAAGGAACATTTTAAAAAAACATTTAGAAACCCGGAGAAAGGAAATCTGAACATACCTGCAATCGGACGATAAGCAGATAATGGAGATAATGCTATTTGATCATCTGATTATCATTTGATGAAATGCAAATCCATCCTTCTCATTTTACTCTATTTCCCTCTAATTGATTTTTTTCTTCCTCTTCTCATGATCAAGGTTAATATTTAATTTGTGGAAAGGGGTTATTTTAGGCTAATACAGATGTTTGCTTGTCCCAGTTCCAATTAGTTCTTGAGAGAGGCCCACATTTATTTTTTTAAAAAGTGGAACTTATATCTTTGCCAGTGGTTGAAAGCCATTTTCAAAGCAAGATAAGTAACCAGCCTCAGAGAGAGGGAGTTTCCTTTGCTGTACTTCCCCAGACTGAGATACCACGAATGTCTATTGCAGGGATTCTCAAACTTTTTAAACAGGGGGCCAATTCACAGACCCTCAGACTGTTGGGGGCCCGAACCAGTTGGGTGGGCGAGGCTAGGCAATGTGACTAGGTGGGCGTGGCCAATTGAACAGTCCATTAAACAATGCTCACAAATTAAACTTTAATTTGTTTTGCTCCTAGGGAAGTGTTTTATCTCCTTTTGTTTGCATGTTGCTTTTTTGGTTGACTTTTCTTTTTACTAGATCATTTTTTTCAGTTGTTTAGGAGTCCAGTGGTCCACTTCAGAAAACTCTCTCTCTCTCTCTCTCTCTCTCTCCCTTTTACTTTCTGTCTCTCCCTCTCTTTCTCTCTCTCTCTTTCTCTTTCTCTCTCCCTCTCCCTCTTCCTCTGTCTATCTATCACTTTCTGTCTCTCCCTCTCCCTCTCCCTCTCTTTTTCTTTCTCTCTCTTTCTCTCTCTTTCTCTCTCTCTCGCTCCCTCTGTTTCTCTCTCTCTCTCTCTGTTCATCTCTCTTTCTGTATCTATCTTCTGGAGGTGGGGGAGGTGAAAAACAAGTTGGTTTTGCCCGTTTTTTGGCCTCCTGGGGCATCTGTTTGCCCCATTTTTCACCTCCCCCACCCCCAGGACATCTCTGCAGGCCAAAATTGTTGGCCTTACCTTTCAGTTCCAAACCGTGGGGTTAGCAAGGGTAAGTCCTGCACTTGGCCAAAGGGTGGGTGGGGCAATGTGGACGGGGCAGCCTCATGGTCCTATGCGGGCTGGATTAATGGCTTTGGCGGGGCACATGTGCCCGTGGGCCATAGTTTGAAGATCCATGGTCTATTGGTATGAATAATGTAGGAAAAGGGGATAGTTCCTAGCCTAAGAAATTTGTTAGTGCTAGCACAGGGGTGTCCAAACTTGACAACTCTAAGACTTGTGGACTTCAACTCTCAGAATTCCTCAGCCAGCTATTCAGAATTCTGGGAATTGAAGTCCACAAGTCTTAAAGCTGCCAAGTTTGGACACCCCTGTGCTAGAAGAAGAAGAAAAATCCCCAGAAGAAGATATTACATTTACTCCACTTCTCATTTGTCATGATTCTCCATTCTTAATGGAACCAGCCCAACTTTTAAATAGAGCACTGTTTCTCAACCTCAGCGACCTTAAGATGGGTAGACTTCAACTCCCAGAATCCCCCCAAGCCGGCATGCTGGCATGGGGGATTCTGGGATTTAAAGTTGTTGAGGTCAAGAATCTCTGTTCTATTACAATAATTAGCATTCTTGGACTCCATACTGTGCCTGTTTTTTTGAGCTGGCCAATGTTGAAGAGCTGACATCAATCTTGAAAGCTTCTTCGAGTGAAACTAACAGAATCGAGGTGGAATTCTGTTGAGTTTCTTTCTCACTTTTGCTTCACCCTCCAGAGTGTGGAATTGTTTCTCCAACTGTCTCCTTAATGGTTCTTTCCTATCAAAGTCGTCTCTAATTCCTTTTGCAGTTGATGGCTTGGCCCCAGCTTCTCTCCCTGCCTCAGTCCTACCTAACACTAAGGGAAATCTGCAGGATAGACTATACAGCTGTAGCACTTAGACTTATATACCACTTCAGAGTGCTTTACAGCCCCCTCTAAGTGGTTCACAGAGTCAGTATATTGCCCCCAACAATTTGGGTCCTCATTTTACCAACCTTGGAAGGACGGAAGGCTGAGTCAACCTTGAGCCTGGTGAGATTCGAATTGCCAAATTGCAATTAGAAGTAGCCTGCAGTACTGCAATCTAACCACTGTGCCATTGTGGCTCTTACCATTGTCCTTTCCTCTTAATGAAAGGTAGAATGTAAATCTAGTAAGTAATACCCTGTTCTATCAATCTTCTCCTTAAACCGAAGTACTGTACCTAATTAGCTTAGGTAATCAGTTTCACTAGCATCAAACTGTAAAGCCCATTTCCAAAGTGTATTCAAAGAGTCAAATCTCTGAATATAACACAGCACACTTTGTATCACTATATTTCACAATAAAAAAAATCAATAATAAAAAAAACACAGCACACTTTTAACGAGGGCAAAAGTTTCCTCTCCTGCCTGTTTTCTCCAGGAAGAGCCTGGTATCCCCTTGTTCCAGGTTACCTTTTAGGTCTTAAATTCCTATCAATTTTAACTGTTTGGGTTTATTTTATTTATTATTTATTTATTTATTAGACTTATATACCGCCCTTCTCCTTATGGACTCAGGGCGGTGAACAGCCGAATAAAAAACCAGTACATAAAAGTTAAAATATTATAAAAACAAATATAAATTTGGCTGAAAATTTAAAACAGATAAATGTTAAAAATGAATCAACTCTAAAAAACTCTAAAAGATTTTATAATTAGAAGGGATCAGGCTAGACCGGCAAGCTGAAAGAGATAAGGTCAGAGATCGTTCTCAGTTCTGGAGGAAGATTATTCCAGAGGGCGGGGGCTGCCACAGAGAAGGCTCTCCCCCTGGGGGTCGCCAGCCGGCATTGTCTGGCTGACGGCACCCTGAGGAGGCCCTCTCTGTGGGAGCGTTTATCTGGATTATGGGGGCAGGGAAGCCTGCAAAGTCACTAAACCAGTATTCCTTTTATGGAACCTGTTGTTCATGAGCCAAAGGGGAGGAAGGAGGGAGGGAGGGAGGGAGGCAGGGAGGAAGGAAGGAAGGAAGGAAGGAAGGAAGGAAGGAAGGAAGGAAGGAAGGAGGGAGGGAAGGAGGGAAGGAGAGAAGAATGAGAAAGAGAATGAGAAGGAAGGAAGGAGGGAAGGGTGGAAGGCAGGAAGGCAGGAACAAGGAAGGCAGTGATGCCTCGTGAGAACATTACATCGATAGCTTAGATTATGTGTTTCCATAATATCATCATTTGGGTTATTAGCTTGATGACATCGTGGCATATATGACATCACTTCCCTCCCTCTTTGCCTTCCCAGACTTGGGTTGGCTCTGTATCTGAAGGAAAGGGATGGGGGGGGGGGGTTGTCACATGGACTCTATGAATCCTGTGTTGGGACTTCTTTAACAGAGGGTTTACCATAAACTAAATACGATAAACTTCCAATTCCCTTCCAACCGCAGTAGTAACTTAGGAATTCAAATGGTTTCCTTCTGCGTCACCACTTTGAGTGAGCCCGCCAGCAAGGGAGATAATAAATGCTATCGTTAATAGATGCATTTTCTTTTAATTAATTGACATAAGTACTTTAGTCTCCCAGATCTAATGGTTAAGTACATTCATTGCTTGGTTACAGTTAGTGCAGTAAAACTCTGTTTTTCAAAAGGTTAATCTAAATTTCGTTAGAGAACAGGATACACGTTTCTCTTCCTAATAGTTTACTAATATTTTTTTTTACAAAGATAAAACATTGCCGACAGAATGAAACAAAGGCACTCTTAAATAATTGCAAGCTCCTGAAGATAAAGGCTCAACTGCTGTTTACAATAACAGTGTAAAAAAAGTTGCATATTGCAAGGACCACTGACGCTGCTTATTCCTATAATACAGGTAGTCCTCGACCACAATGGAGCTGTATTCCTATAATACAGGTAGTCCTCGACCACAATGGAGCTGAACATTTCTGTTGCTAAGTGAGACATTTGTTAAGTGAATTTTGTCCCATTTTACAACCTTTCTTGTTGTTAAGTTAGTGACACGGTTGTTAAATGAATGTGGCTTCCCTATTGATTTTGCTTGTCAGAGGGTCGCAAAAGCAGATCACTTGACCCCGAGACACTGCAATCGTCATAAATATGAACCAGTTATCATGCATCCAAATTCTGATCATATGACTGTGGGGATGCTGCAACGGTCATAAGTGTGAAAAAATGTTCATAAATCACTTTTTTCATCGGTCATTAAATGACCTGTTGTAAGTTTGAGGACTGCCTGAATACTTAACAGGACCAAGGGATGGTTCTTGCAAGAGAACCATCGAAAAGAAGTTAATTCATCTTAAATTAGATTCTTAAATCTTGCCAAAACCCCGACTCACTCAGGCACACATCTAAATTAATTTCACGTAGTCACCTAAATCGCTTTTCAAATCACTTGAGTTGGGGACCACCAACTGCTTAGAATTTAGTATAAAATGTTGAGAAATTTCACACCAAAGACAGTACTTGGATAAAAAGAAGGACAGGGATGGAGAACTCATGCAAATTTTTTTAGGATTCTTGGACAAGCTCTCAAAAATCTTTCAGGATCTGAACTTCTTTTAAATGTTTTGTCTTTCTGGTTTTCTGATTACAACAATGGGCACTATTTCAAGAGGCAGTGTTGTCTATGCTGAAGTTTGGGAATATCTTTTTAAGAAAGGATTGAGGTTTTTAAGGGAAATAAATAACAACAAGTTCTCCATATGGGGCATTCCTTAAAGGTATTGAATTATTGAGTCTGTCATCTGCACTTCTATTAACTGTCTGGTTTGGTTCTGCAACCCAACAAGACAGACACAGACTTCAGAGGAGAATTAGAACTGCAGAAAAAACAATGGCTACCAACCTACCTTCCATGGAGGACCTGTATACTGCACGAGTCAAAAAGAGGGCTGTGAAAGTATCTACAGACCCCTCACATCCTGGACACAAGTTGTTTCAATTCCTACCCTCAAAACGACATTATAGAGCACTGCACAGCAGAACAACCAGACAAAAGGACAGTTTTTTCTCGAACGCCATCACTCTGCTAAACAAATATTTCCCTCAACCCTGTCAAACTATTCACTAAGGCTGCACTACTATTAATCTTCTCATCATTCCCACCACCCATCTCTTCCCACTCATGACTGTATGAGTGTAACCTTATTGCTTGTATCCTTATGATTTATATTGATTGTTTCCTAGTATGATTTGATTGCTTATTTGTACCCTATGACTATCATTAAGTGTTGTACCTTATGATTCTTGATGAATGTATCTTGCCTTTTTATGTACACTGAGAGCATACGCACCAAGACAAATTCCTTGTGTGTCCCATCAATATTCTTTGGCCTATAAAGAGTTCTATTCTATTCTGTTCTGTTCTGTTCTGTTCTGTTCTGTTCTGTTCTGTTCTGTTCCGTTCCGTTCCGTTCCGTTCCGTTCCGTTCCGTTCCGTTCCGTTCCATTCCATTCCATTCCATTCTTTGTGTCCAATCACACTTGGCCAAATATTCTGTTCTGTCCTTGTCCTTGTCCTTGTCCTTGTCCTTGTCCTTGTCCTTGTCCTTGTCCTTGTCCTTGTCCTTGTCCTTGGCCAGGGGTCAGCAACCTGCAGCTCTGGAGCCACATGTGGCTCTTTCATTCCTCTGCTGCAGCTCACTGTCGCCAGTCGGCTCCATAATTGATAGGGCTTTTAGTTAGTACAGGTAGAGGAAAAAGGACGCTGTGCTAGGAGGAGACTCTGTGGTGGGGCAACTGGACTTCCAGTCGGCTCCAGAATTGAACGGGGGGCTTCCGGTTATGACCTTTGTGGCTCTTTGAGTGTTTAAGGTTGCTGACCCCTGTCCTAGCCCTAGCCCTAGCCCTAGCCCTATTCCATTCCATTCCATTCCATTCCATTCCATATGGTATAAAGACAAAGATTTTCTCTTTGCTCTCAACTAGTAGTTGCCTGGGTCAATCCAGATAGGGGAGCACTGAAAAAGTAAGAAGGCTGGAAAGCAAGACCCGATATTTAAGCCATGACATATGCATTTCAAAATCAGTTGTAGAGATGTAAATCTTTTACAGAAATGATAAATCAACACTTAGAAATAAAATAAAATTTGGAGAAACCAGTCATTTATGCAATAGCTTTCACAGATATAAATATGTTTTATAAAGTTGCGTATAAATTTTTTTTTTGTTCATGAAGCTGAAAAGTATAGTTTATTTGATAGCTATATAAATGCACCTATTTAATTTATCAATTTTTAAAAACATTCCGCTTTGTTGGAAATGTAAACATCAAAAAGAAACTTCTTATCACATGCGGTGGTCTTGCCAGAAGACAAAACAATTTTGGCAAACAATTAAAATACAAATAGAAGAAATTATAAATCAACAAATAGAAATGAGGCCAGAAACTTTCTTACTGGGAATAATTACCGGGCCATATGAAAAAGAAATAAAATACTTAATTATTCCCATATTGACTCTAGCATGAATAGTTTTTGCCCAAAACTGGAAAAACAATGACATACCATCAGAAGACAAGGTGAATAGAAAAATTATGGAGTGTGCGGAAATGGATAAGCTCAGAAAGGAGATACAAGAAAAAGATGAAACAGAATACTACTTAGTCTGGGAGAAATGGTATAAATGGTTGGAGGAGAAAGGGGAAAAAGAAAACTAAATTAGATTTAATTAGGTGGAGAAATATGGAAACAAATGGGAAGATATAAATTGTGGAAAGGAAACTAGGTACCTGTTTATGTTAAATGTAAATAAAATATTTAGATTAAGAGAAAATATATATATATATATATATATATATATATATATATATATATATATATATATATATATATATATATATATATTCTTACTTTTCGTAGGTTTAATGTGTGTTTTTCCTTTAAGCCAGGTTTTTCCTACGTAGCCAAGATTTTTCTGGAACCACAATTGAACAAAATCACATTCACTACATATTGGGTTCTTTCTCCATCTTTTTCACTCTGGCAGCAAACAGAATCTTGTGCTGCATTCTGGGAGACCTAAATAGCTATTTCTGGCTCGTTAACCATCATCAGTAGGCTACACCCACATCTCATGTTCCTCCCTGTAAAATAGACCTTTACAGGTCTGATATGTAAATTGGTTGGAAATAAAGCTGGCTTTTAAAATAAATAAATAAATAAATCCTCTTCCGGATTTCCATTTTTTTCCCTCCATTTTGGTCTGATGTTATGTCTGGAAGGAGAAAGCAGCAATATCCTTTCACAAGTCTACCATTTCACTTTAAAAAAAAAAAAAACCTCCATCCTTTTTCCATTCCATCAGTGACCTTGTGTAAAAAAAAAACAACACCTAACAGTTGGGTGGAGATAGCCTTCCACGTAAACTGAGCGTGGGTGAGACAGTCTGGAATTACAGCGCACAAAAAATGATCTGTGGTCCTCATTTACCCAAGAGAAAGTCCATCCTGCAGATCATCCCCTTGTTGTTATGGGCAGCCCATCAAGGCACAAACCTCTAAGAATTTAGCGTGACGTGTTGAGAAATATCACACAAGTAGGATAAAAAACAAGGACAGGATCGTGCAGGATTTTAGGTTCTTGGAGCCAGGAACCTTTCAGGATTTGTGCCAGAGTTTTGTAATTGATGTCTTGGGATGAGTTCTCCTTCCTGGTTTAATAGATCTTGATATCGCATCATCTTTCCTGTCTCGAGAGTATTTGGATGTATCAAAGCCTCCTTCGGGGACCACCATTTAGGTATCTTAGTTTAACGATTTTTCTTAATTTTGTGCCAAATCTTGGATAATGAACCTCGAATTATATGTCGTTGGAAATAGTTATGTCTTTTGTCCGGTCCGTCCCATAGGAAAGCGTGCCATCCTCGTGTTAAATCAAAACCTTCTAAGTATAACACTCTTTTATTGTCCAATCTCATCCACTCTTTAATCCAAGTCAACCCTGATGCCTTATAATAAAGTTCCCATTCTGGTACTGCTAGGCCGCCTTTATCTCGTGAGTCTTGCAAAGCTTTAATTTTGATTCTGGCCCTCTTCCCTTGCCATATGTAGGTCTTTATAATTTTATTAAGATTTTTAAAGAAATCTCTTCCAGGATGTATTGGTATTACCTGATAAAGATATAATATTCTTGGTAATATATTCATTTTTATTGAGGCAATTCTGCCCATCAATGACAGTTGTAGTCTATTCCAAATTTCCAAATCGTTTTTAATTTGTTTTAATAGTTTAGTATAGTTGTCTTCTTTAATTGTAATTGCTTTTGCCATCAACCAGATACCTAAATATTTTATCTTTTTTACTATTTGAATTCCCAATTCTTCTTCTAATTTCAAACTCTGCGTGTGAGTCATATTTTTCATCAATATTTTTGTTTTTTGTTTGTTTATTTGGAGGCCTGGAACCTTTCAGGATTTGAACATCTTTTAAAAGTTTGGCCTTTCTGGTTTTTAGAATTAAAAAGGTAAAGGTTCCCCTTGTACATATGTGCTAGTCGTTCCCAACTCTAGGGGGTGGTGCTTATCTCTGTTTCAAAGCCAAAGAGTCAGCGCTGTCCAAAGACATCTCCGTGGTCATGTGGCCGGCATGACTCAATACCAAAGACGCATGGAATGCTGTTACCTTCCCACCAAAGGTGGCCCCTATTTTTCTACTTGCATTTTTTACGTGCTTTCGAATTGCTAGGTTGGCAGAAGCTGGGACAAGTCACGGGAGCTCACCCCGTTATGCGGCACTAGGGATTCAAACCGCAGAACTGCCAACCTTTTGAGTGACAAGCTCAGTGTCTTAGCCACTGAGCCACCTCTTAATTGAAATACAAAAAATAGGCTCCCAGAGTCTTTGATAAGTCCCTTGCAGTTGTCTTGGCAAGATTTTGAGGGTGATATTTATTCACTGGTTTGTTTGTTTATCTAATTTATATCCTAATAGCGTTATTTTTATAAACAACTCAAGGCAGTGGACATATCTAATATTCCTTTGTCCTCCTATTTTCCATACAACAACCCTGTGAGATCCATTGGAGAGAGGTGGTGGAGCGGGAGAGGGAGAAGGAGAGGCAGAGAGAGATCCAAAATCACCCACTTTCATGGCTTTTCCCTGGTGATTGGCCCAAGTCAACCAACCAGCTTTCATGGTTAAGGCAGGACTGGAATTTATAAATTTGTAGTTTCCTGGTTTCTAGCTTGGTGCCTTGACCTGTAGGAAGTTAGCACTTACCCTCTCCTGGGAAAATGAGAAGTTTTAGGAAATATTAAAAGGGCAGAATATTTCCCCTAAAAGAGAGGCAGAAACTCAGTCCCCACCACTTTTGTCAATGGGCCATTAAGGCCTGGGCCAGTCTATTCTACATAACAAAGATCTACCTCCTTCAAGCAGAGCCATAATAGGAATTGCCCAAAGCCCTTTCATTCCATCATCACCCAGCATGAGTCAACCAAGCCTGGGACGCGGGACATCCTACAGAGTTGCCCCTGCATGGTCCCATAGGAATCTGACAACCTATAAGAAAACAAGCTCAAATTCAAAAGCCCAACAGAGGGCATAAAACCGGGGCACTCTCAGCATCTCTTCCCTTTCCCCCACCCTCGGACCTCAAACCACGTGATCCAGTGGTGAGATTCAAAATATTTTACTACCAGTTCTGTGGGTGTGGCTTGGTGGGCGTAGCATGGTTTGGTGGGCGTAGCATGGTGGGTGTAGCAGGGGAAGGATACTGTAAAATCTCCATTCCCTCCCCAATCCAGGGGAAGATTACTGCAAAATCCCCATTTCCTCCCGATCAACTGGGACTTGGGAGGCAGAGAATAGATGGGGGCAGGGCCAGTCAGAGGTGGTATTTACCGGTTCTCTGAACTACTCAAAATTTCCACCACCAGTTCTCCAGAACGGGTCAGAACCTGCTGAAACCCACCTCTGACATGGTCCTGTCCACCTTTAAAAACCATCTTTCCAAGTGGTCTCCATGTTTCCAGGGTCTTTCTCCCCATTTGGAACTGGACATTTCTTCCAACAGACCCTTCGGCCAAGCTGGTTTGCCCATTGTCTTTTTCTGCCTAGGGCCAAGAAAGAAGGACTCAAAGTCACCTCCTACCTTCTAATCAGTGGTGAAATGTAAAATTTGTTACTACCGGTTCTGTAGGCGTGGCTTGGTGGGGGTGTTGGTAATGTGACTGGGTGGGTGTGGCCAACTTTTTTTTTTTTTTTACTTTTAAAAGCATTTTTTCTACAATCTCTTCGGCCGAAGTGTTTGCAGAAAAAAATGCTTTTAAAAGCCTCTGACGATCAGGCAACTCAACTGGGATTGTCAGAGGCTTTTAAAGGCATTTTTTCCCCTACAACCTCTTCAGCCAAAGAGGTTGTAGAAAAAATGCTTTTAAAAGTTTAAAAAAAAAAAAAAGCCTTTGATGATTGCGTGGCTCAGCTGGGCATGTGGAGGGGGGGGGGGCAGGGATTTTTGCTACCGGTTCTCCGAACCACCTGCCACCATCCCTACCAAATCAGGTGATCCGGTCCGAACCAGGAGCTTTTCACCTTTGCTTCTAATCCAGCACTACCCCAAACTGCTTCTTGGATGATCTTCTAGAATAGTTAAGTAGCTCTCTTGTGACCTGCAAGCGTCAAATCCAGACAAGATCTGTCTTTGCTACCCGGGCTTCTCAGCAACGGATCATTTGGGACTAAATGGTATTAATGGCATGAAGGCAGTTAATATCTATTTTCCCTGTGCTTCCTCAAATGTAAACAGCAGGTTGAAGATTGAGCAGATCAGCCCTGAGGAGCAGTGGGGAGAGAAGGAGAAGCTAGCTTGTCTCTTTCTCACTTATATACCAAAACCTGTACTTTTTAAAACTTCCATGATTTTGAACGAGCAGCAAAATGCCCTGACAAACTCAATTTGGAAAAGGTGATCTAGAGCAGTTTGAAGTAATAGAGAGGTCTCCCCCCCACCCCCAAGGGCAGCCTTCACTACAGAGGCCTCTTTTGCAAATGGAGGTAGGGAGAAGAATTCCCTTTGCATGAAACAAAGCAGATGCAGGTTAATTAGCACATTGTTATGTCAACCCTGAGTCAGAGAAATATGATGCCTTTCAAACAGGAGATAAAATGATTCCATTAAGATTAGTGGCTCTTGACAGATGTATCCTCCTGAAGCTGAACAGTGATCTAAGGTGACGGCCATCAGCTTGTTAGAGGGATTTACACAAAATGTTGAACTAACGTGGTTCAAGATTTAGTGGTTGTATTTGTCCAGCTTCTCTTCTCTTCTCTTCTCTTCTCTTCTCTTCTCTTCTCTTCTCTTCTCTTCTCTTCTCTTCTCTTCTCTTCTCTTCTCTTCTCTTCCCTTCCCTTCTCTTCCATCCTCTCTTCTCTTCTCTTCTCTTCTCTTCTCTTCTCTTCTCTTCTCTTCTCTTCTCTTCTCTTCTCTTCTCCTTCCCCTTCCCCTTCCCCTTCCCCTTCCCCTTCCCCTTCCCCTTCCTTCCTTCCCCTTCCCTCATCCCTCTCCTCCCTTCTTCTCTTCTCTTCTCTTCTCTTCTCTTCTCTTCTCTTCTCTTCTCCTCTCCCCTCCCCTCCCCTCCCCTCCCCTTCCCTTCCCTTCCCCTCCCCTCGGCTGAAAAACTAGCTTTTCCAGTTAATTAAGCATTTGGTATGCTATGTAGTTTGCTGTAGTGGATAAGGCATCAGGCTAGAAATCAGGAGACCATGGGCCAGTCACTTTCTCTCAGCCCTAGATGATGACCAACCACTTCCAAAAAAACTTGCCAAGAAAATTGCAAGTCTAGTCCAGGTAACTTTTGAGAACCAGACAGGACTGAACAGAAGGGGAAAAAAAGTATGTACATACTGTACACGCTATGAACAGTTTTGTTCATTGTTTCAGAAGTATTTCCTTACCTAAACTAATAAACAGAATAAACAGACCAAGAGTGTGCAAAAAAGTAGGCACAATGGAAACTTCCTGCTGGCTTCCCCATTGATTTTTGCTTGTGGGATGGTGGCAGGGAGTGTCAGAAATCATGATCATGTGACTGTGGCTGACTGCAGTGGCATGGTGATGCTCTAGGACAGCATGGTGGGGGTTGCAGGATGGCGTGGTGGGGTTGCAATGGCCATAATTTTGTTAATAAACCTGATCTGAAGATTCCTGAAATTTCAACCCCACAGAAGTAATGAGCCTGGGCAGGGGTGAAATCCAGCAGGTTCTGACAGGTTTTGGAGAACCGGTAGTGGAAATTTTGAGTAGTTTGGACAACCAGCAAATACCACCTCTGGCTGGCTCCAGAGTGGGGTGGGGATGGAGATGGAGATTTTGCAAAATCCTTCCCCCAGGAGTGGGGTGGGAATAGAGATTTTGTAATATCTTTCTCCTGCCATGCCCACCAAGCTGCATCATGCCCACCACGCCACGCCCACAGAACCGGCAGTAAAAAAAATTGGATTTCACCACTGGGCCTTGGATTTTGGACACATCCTTTAAACCAATTTGAGGCACGAAGGATCAGCTCCACGTGTGAAGGTCCAATTAAACTAATTTATTGCTACCTATGCCTATGCACATGAATATTCTTAACCAACCTGCTATGAACTAGATAAGGGTCAACAGAATTCAAGGGAGGGTTGGAGTTAGTTCACTTATGGCTATGTAGAGATTCTAAGCTGATCCCTCTTTAAACTCCAAGCTCAGGTTCTGCCACTTCCTCTCCAGAGGTGGGATTCATTTACCTTCCCTACTGGTTCGCAAATATGAGTGCATGCACAGAGGTGGTGCATTATGTCCGGGCGGGTGGGCGGAGCCTCCCGCAGTCGCCGCTACCGGTTCGCGTGATCCGGAGAGAAGCGGCTAAATCTCACCACTGTTCCTCTCCTACATTAGTCCATTTGAGCTACCTTGATTTTAAAAAATGTTGCCCTATGATGTTCCGTTTTGCCCAGTTGAAGGTTACAGATAGACAAACAGACTGGAGAGTTTTAGTAGTGTATAAGATAGCTAATATGTAGTGCAGATTCTTAAAAATATCTGAGAGGCTACAAAAAAATAAAATAAAAAAAACAAAGGGGTTACACATCTCATCTGAAGCCTGATCAAATTAGGGGGAAGATTATTGAGTCTGTCATCTGCACCTCTATAACTCTCTGGTTTGGTTCTGCAACCCAACAAGGCAGACACGGACTTCAGAGGATAATTAGAACTGCAGAAAAAACAATGGCGACCAACCTACCTTCCATGGAGGACCTGTATACTACACAAGTCAAAAAGAGGGCTGTGAAAATATTTACAGACCCCTCGCATCCTGGACGTAAATTGTTTCAATTCTTACCCTCAAAAAGACGCTATAGAGCACTACACACCAGAACAACTAGACACAAGAACAGTTTTTTCCTGAATGCCATCTCTCTGCTAAATAAATAATTCCCTCAACACTGTCAAACTATTCACTAAGTCTGCATTACTATTAACCTTCTCATCGTTCCTATCACCCATCTCCTCCATTTATGACTGAATGACTGTAACCTTGTTTCTGGTATCCTTACGATTTATATTGACTGTTTCCTAATATGATTCAATTGTTTATTTGTACTCTATGACTATCATTAAGTGTTGTTCCTTATGATTTTTGACGAATGTATCTTTTCTTTTTATGTACATTGAGAGCATCTGCACCAAAAATTCCTTCTCTGTCCCACCACACTTGGCCAATAAAGAATTCTATTCTATTCATTATTCTCCTGCAAACTCCAACAATGGGCTGGGGAAAGAACAATTATTTTCTGAAATAAGGCAACATTTTCTTTCATTCTTTCTCTTTTTCATAGGTTTTATATCACCTTCATAAAAAAGTGAAGAATATTTCCAGGAAGTCAGAGAGATCAAAGAGAAAGGTAAATGCCAAACAGCAATTACTAAGCATTGTAGGCCAGGAAGATACTTTGTGTTTCACAAAAACTAATCAAAATGTGGTACGTCTGTTTCTATGAGACATGATGCCTATGGGAGGGAGGGGGAGCTGGTGTGAAGGACAACAATGAGGTGGCAGTTTCCCAGAAAGAAGGGAGCATATTCTAGAAAGGGAGGGGTGGAAGGACAAGAAATAGACCAGCCCAGAGATGGTTAGGAGACAGAAAGATTCAAAGAGCCATTTCCTAGGACGGTGACAGCGAACCTATGGCACGGGTGCCACAAGTGGCATGTGGAGCAATATTGGTGGGCACGCGAGCTCAGCTCCAGCATGCATGCATGTGCCAGCCAGTTGATTTTCAGGCCTTCTGGGCCCACCAGAAGTCAGGAAACACACTGTTTCCAGCCTCTGGAGGGCCTCTATGGGGAAGGCTGTTTTTGCCCTCCCCAGGCTCCTAGAAAGGCTCTGGAGCCTGGGGAGAGCGAAAAATGGGTCTACAGGGCTCACCGTGCCATCGCATGCCAAAAGCAGGGGGAGCATGAGGGGTGGGGCGCATAGAATTATGGATGTGGGCACACGTGGGTGTCCCCCCCCATGCTCCCCCCCCATGCTTTTGGCATGTGATGGCAAAAAGGTTAGCCATCACTGCTATAGTTGATGTGCAAATAAAAAAACCCCATAAAAACATAAAAACAGCACATGTAGTCCTAGACTGACAACTACAATTGAGGCCAAACTTTTTGTTGCAAAGTGAGACAGTTGTTAAGTGAGTTTTGCAACCCCATTTTACAACCTTCCTCGCCAGAATTGTTAAGTGAGTCAGTGCAGAAGTTTTTGGGGTTTTTTTGTAATTTGATTTATATGCCGCCCTTCTCCGGAGACTCAGGGTGGCTTACAATGCGTTAAGCAATAGCCTTCATATTTTTGTATATTTATACAAAGTCAGCTTATTGCCCCCACAATTTAACTACCTTAGAAAGGATGGAAGGCTGAGTCAACCTTGAGCCTGGGGAGATTCGAACTTACAGTAATTGCAGGCAGCTGGATGTTAAATGCTGCCTTAGTAGGAGGCATTAGTCTCCTACGCCACTCAGGCTCCCCTGAGTTGTTAAGTTAGCAACACATTTGTTAAGTAAATGTGGCTTCCCGGCTGACTTTTCTTGTCAGGGGATCATGTCATTGTCTGTCTGTCTGTCTATCTAGTTTAGAGACTGCCCATCTCACTCACAGTATGACTCTAGGTGATGACTGTACAATTAAATATCTATAAATATCATGTTTCAATAGGAAAAAGGTGAGCTGATTTTTCCTTTTCACCCCTCATGGGGATCTAAGTGGTATATGCATGTATGTATGTATGTATGTACTGCATGTGTGCATGTATATATCAGTTGTCTCCAGGCAGGTTGTTTTGATCTAAAGGTTGGTGCGGAAATCTGGAATTCCCCCAAGGAATCCCAACTGTTTTTAAGTTATCAGGGATCTCGGCAGGAATGAAAAAAACCTCCAATGTTATAGAGCTGTGATGGCAAACCTATGGCATGGAGCCGAAAGTGGCATGCAGAGCCATCCCTCCAGGCACGCCAATCGTCACCCGTTGTTCTTCTGAGTTTCGACGCTGGTCTTCATGTGCATGGGAGTGCCGGAAACCGGACGAGTAGCTCCCTGGCGCATGTGTGCGTGCCAGGAAGCTGAGCTTCCAGTTTCCGGTGTGTCCAGGCGCACTGGCCAGCTGGTCTTCATGGGTGCATGCACGCCAGGGAGCTGCTCTTCTGGCTTCTGGCGCTCCCCCACCCAAGCGCGCTCCCATTTTGGCACTCGGTGCCGAAAAGGTTCTCCAACACTGTCCTAAGATATATTCATTCAGGTGAGAGTAGTAAGCATTTAGTCTGGCAAGATTCTGTCTCTCTTATGTAAGTGGATAGAGAACAGAACCCTAGTTGAACCAGTTTGATTTAGTGGTTAAAGCACCAGACTAGAATCAGGAGACCGTAAGTTCAAGTCCTGCCTTAAGCCAGCTGGGTGACTTTGGGCCAGTCTCCTCTCTATCAACCCAACCCACCTCACAGATTGTTGTTGTGGGGAAAGTAGCAACAGGAAGAGTCAGTGGTGGAATTCTTTTTTTTTTACTACCAGTTCTGTGGGCATGGCTTGGTGGGCATGGTGTGGCTTGGTGGGTGTGGCAGGGGAAGGATACTGCAAAATCTCCATTCCCTCCCCACTCCAGGGGAAGAATACTGTGAAATCCCCATTCCCACCCCACTCCAGGGGAAGGATACTGCAAAATCACCATTCAGATGTGGTGTTTGCTGGTTCTCTGATCTACTCAAAACTTACGCTACTGGTTCTCCAGAACCTCTCAGAACCTGCTGAATTTCACCTCTGGGAAGGGTGTGTTCAATATGTTTGTCACCTTGAGTTATTTGTAAAAAGGCAGGATACAAACAAACAAACAAATACAAACATACCAGTGGTGGGTTCCGCCCGGTTCTGCCTAGCCGGTAGTGGTGACAATATGATGTCATCAAACCGGTTCTGCCCCCCACCCCCACCCCTCACCCTGCGTTATTCTTACCTTATATTTGGCCCCACCCCCAATCTATTGCTGCCTCCTGAGTCCCAGCAGATGGGCTATAAGGAAAAACTGTTTAAACTCTTGCCGCCAGGCTTCAAAGGGCCACCCTACAGCTGATCAGTAGATTAAAAGAAAACAGATGAGTAGATTAGTGCCTGCAAAAATACATGAGTAGACCGGTGCCTGCAAAAATAAATGGGTAGATTGGTACAGCTCTGCAAGCAGTTAAAAGCTTGGTAGACCAGTACCTCTGCTAAATCCTAAAGAATTGCCACATGACCATCAAGCCACGCCCACAAAATAAGCCACTCCCACAGAACCAGTAGTAAAAAATTTTAGAACCCACTCCTGATACATACCATATTTTTTGGAGTATAAGACGCACCTTTTTCCCCAAAAAAGAGGGTAAAAATCTGGGTGCATGTTATACTCTGAATGTAGCACCACCCAGCCTTGCAAATGGAGCTTTCAGAGGCTTCTTCTTTAGGGTCTGAAAGAAGCTTCAGAAAAAAAGCCTCTGAAAGGCTTTTATCTAAAATAATATGGCAAGCAACAAAAGAAGAATCAGTAAAGGTTCTAACCAATCTATGTTAACAAATCTGGAGAATGACACAAGAACCAACAGATATACCAATACCAAAAAAAAGAGATTGAACAGAGTACAGGTAGTCCTTCAGAAAAAAAACCTCCAAAACAGAGCTTCAGAAAAAAAGCCTTTTTTTCTGAAGCTCTGTTTTGGAAGCTTTCAGAGGCAGAAAAAAAAGCAAGGCACAGAGCTCACAACCAAGGAACCTGTTGCTAAAATTCACCTCTGGAAACAACTGATTGGGTGTATTTCAGGAGGCCAATCCACCCACCAATCAGCTTTTTTCTTATTTTGCTTCCTAAAAACTAAGGTGCAGTTTATACTCCGGTGCGTCTTATACTCCGAAAAATACAGTACATAATCCCAGTAGAACCTTTATTGTGCAGTCAACTGAATTTTCATGTAAGAAACTCATGGAGGGTGATAACTAGTAATATTTTTTTTTCCTGTAAGCGAGTCAACGGTTTGTCTTCTCACAGGTGTTTAAGGCTAAGGGTTTTCATGCTGTGCATATTTAAAAGTTCTGTGAACTGCTGTTTTGCAACCAATTAGCAAGATGACTGTGTTTGATCAAAGTTCTTAGCTCAGGTAAGTGTGTTTTCAAACAAGGTTTTTAATCAGTTTATCATCCTTTATTCACCAAATATTACAAGTAAACCAGTAGTGGGTTCCTCCCAGTTTGGCCCAGTTCCACCGAGCCGGTAGTGATGACAATATGAGGTCTCCAAACCGGTTCTGTCTCCCCCCCCCACCCTCCCATGTTATTCTTACCTTTTATTTGGCCCCACCCCCAATCTAGCTGATCGGCTAGAAGGAAAAAAACTGTTTAAACTCTTGCCGTGGGGCTTCAAAGGGCCGCCCTACAGCTGATCAGTGTTAAAAGGCAGTGTGGTGGTAGACCGATGTCTCCAAAAACAAATGGGTAGACTGGTGCCTGCAAAAATAAATGGGTAGACCAGTGCCTCCAAAAACAAATGAGTAGACTGGTGCCTGCAAAGATAAACGGGTAGACCAGTGCCTCCAAAAACAAATGAGTAGACCGGTGCCTCCAAAAACAAATAAGTAGACCGGTGCCTACAAAAATAAATGAGTAGACCGGTACAGTTCTACAAGCAGTTAAAAGCCTGGTAGACCAGTACCTCTGCTAAATCCTAAAGAATTGTCACATGACCATCAAGCCATGCCCACAAAATAAGCCACACCCACAGAACCGGTAGTAAAAAAATTTAGAACCCACCCCTGAAGTAAACCCAACATTAATTTGAAATACTGACACAACGTACAGTTATAAATAATAGTAAAGTTCCAAATTAATGTTTTTTTATTTTTAAAATTGCAAGGAGTTGGCTGGAGGGCTTATTTGTTGGTTGCTTCAGATTAAACATTTTAAGGACTGAGAGCATCCTTCAATATGCATCACACTTGCAAGAATAATAATAAAAAAAGATACAGGGCTTTGCTTGAATGTTTACGATCTCTATCTTAACTTTTTAAACACGCATACCCTTCCCACAGGGGTGGGTTCACTTACCTTTACTACCAGTTCACAGCGGGATCACGAGCTGGTTCTCTCACTCATGACTGTCTCACCATCCCCATAGTTGCAAACATGGTTCACTTACCAACCTTGGCAAAAAAAAGTCATAAAATCAGATGTGATCTGCTTAATAACTGCCTTGCTTAGCAATGGAGATTCTGGTCTCAAATGTAGTTCTAAGGTGGGGACCAGGGGTGAAACGTAAAATTTGTTACTACCGGTTCTGTGGGCGTGGCTTGGGGGGGTAATGTGACTGGGGTGGGCATGGCCAACTTTTTTAAAAAAATTTTTCAAACCATTTTTTTTAATGCTTTGAAAAGCCTCTGCCGATCCGGGAACTCAGTTTGGATCATCATAGACCTTTCAAAGCATTTTTTTTACCACCTCTTCGGCCAAGCGGTTGCAGAAAAAAATGCTTTCAAAAGCCTCTGACGATCCCAGCTGAGCCCCACAATCATCAGAGGCTTTTTTTTTAACTTTTAAAAGCATTTTTTCATCAGGAGAGGTTGTAGCAAAAATGCTTTTAAAAGTAAAAAAAAAAGCCTCTGATGATCATGCGGCTCAGCTGGGCATGGGGAGGGGGGGCACAGAGATTTTTGCTACCGGTTCTCCAAACTACCCGCCGCCATCGCTACCGGATTGGGAAATCCGGTCCGAACCAGGAGCATTTCACCCCTGGTGAGGACCACCCATACTGCTTTTTTATACAAAAATAGGACTACCAAGTCTAGACTGCAAAACTCTGACTAACCAGTAAGTGGCAGCAAAGGGTTAGAGATTTCTGTATTTGAGATATGAGACTAGGTTTCTCATGGCAAAATTAAGGCACGCATAGCCATATCGGTGGGCACGCAAGCATTGCCCTAGTTCAGCTCCGGCATACGGAGGAGGTTTGTGTGCATGCATGCCCACACCCATAATTCAATGTGCCCCACCCTGCACATGCGTGCACAACCCCCCTTCCCCCACCCCCTGCTCCTGGCACGCGATGGCCCGTTTTTCTTTCTCACCCGGCTCCTGATCCTCTCTGTGCATCTGAGAAGGGCGGAAACAGCCTTTCCTTGGAAGCCCTCCAGAGTCCTGAAACGGACCATTTCCCAACTCCTGGTGGGACAGGAAGTGATGTTTTTTTGCTGTCACCAGCCTCCAGGGGCTCCTAGAAAGGCCCGAAAATCAGCTGGCTGGCGCGCCAGACCTGAGCTGGTGTGCCCATTGATATGGCTACGTGTGCCACTTTACAGATTAACAGAGTTGGAAGGGACCTTGTAGAGACCCGACCACCCGTGATGGCGAACCTGTGGCACATATGCCACAGGTTCGCCATCACGGATGGTCGGGTCTCTACAAGGTCCCTTCCAACTCTGTTAATCTGTAAAGTCAAGGAGTACCTATATCTCATCTGCAAAAAGATGGTCTGAGTGCACAATATCAGCAGCCTTGAGTCTGTTCCTCATCAAGAACAAAACTATTGAGAGTCCAAAACATCCCTCAAAAAGACTGAGGCAGGTGATAATTCCAAGGAGGTTTCATTCTTCCACTCTGTCTGGATTCCTTTGGCCGCCGGGCATACTTTTAAAAAAGAAAAACAGGAAACTCAGACACTCCTGCTATTTGATGACTGATGTAATTTAAAATAATTTGCTCTTGTATATGTATTAGACAGCAAATCGGTTTTCCATCAAAAGCATTTCCCCCCCCCCTGGAAAAACTCTGGCCATTAGCTGTTGAGTTCCTGCTCCTATAATATTATGCTCAGCAATACGATAATTATATCATATTGATGGATATAAATGGGGCATTATGCAGGGTTTGTACATTTAACTATAACAGATAATAATTGCTACTAGACTGGTTCACTGTAATAGTTATTTGTCTGTGGAGATTCTCAGTCCTCCAGGTTGTGGTTGTCCCAAAGGTGCTTTTTCAAAAGGCATCTGGACTTTGCTTTTTCCTTGAAGATGTTTCACTTCTCATCTAAGAAGCTTCTTCAGTTCTGTCTGAATGGCGGAGGATGGAAGGATTTATATTCCTTGC
Organism: Masticophis lateralis; assembly: GCA_030761175.1. Taxonomy (NCBI): domain Eukaryota; kingdom Metazoa; phylum Chordata; class Lepidosauria; order Squamata; family Colubridae; genus Masticophis; species Masticophis lateralis. The sequence continues at coordinate 19,588,717 of JAUDYJ010000010.1, forward strand.
AGTCATCTGGTCATTAGCACTCTTTCTGAGAGTCGTTGAGGCCACCTCAGGGGTGAAATGCTCCCGGTTCAGACCGGATCGCCCGATCCGGTAGCGATGGTAGTGGGTGGTTTGGAGAACCGGTAGCAAAAATCCCTGCACCCCCACTCCCCCATGCCCAACTGAGCCACGCGATCATCAGAGGCTTTTTTTTTTTACTTTTAAAAGCATTTTTTCTACAACCTCTTCGGCCGGAAAAAATGCTTTTAAAAGAAAAAAAAAAGCCTCTGACGATCAGGCAACTCCTCTCGGATCGTCGGAGCCTTTTAAAAGCATTTTTTTTTCTACAACCTCTTCAGCCAAAGAGGTTGTTGAAAAAATGCTTTTAAAAGTAAACAAAAAACAAAAAAAAATTGGCCACGCCCACCCAGTCACATTACCTTCCACCAAGCCATGCCCACAGAACCGGTAGTAACAAATTTGCCCCCAGGGTCACCTGAATAGTGCAAATGGATGTGGAACACAATCCTTTCAGCAGTCCCAAGAAAGTCACACCCATTTGCACTATTCAGGTCACCTCGAGGGTACAGATAAAAAACTCCAAATGGTCTCAAAGTCTCTCAGAAAGAATGCTAAGTACCAGAGACTACAAGGTATATAAAACCTTCCATCCTTCACCATTCAGTCAGAACTGAAGAAGCTTCTTGGATGGAAAGCGAAACGTCTTCAAGGAAAAACAAGCCCCATCGCTTTTTGAAAAAGCAATTTCTGTGGGGCACGGAAGTTATTTTGTGGAGGAACTTCAACATATTCACATTTTTAAATATATCCTCTAGTCTAGGTTGAAGTCTGGAGATGCCTGGTAAAATCCTGTAACTATATACCTAGTAACGATAAATATACTGACAGATAAACCTGAAAGTGTTCCTCACAGTTTTTCTTAGCCATGTAGACAAACTGCCCTGTCCTGTATTGGACTGTGGCAGGGGTGGACAACTGTGGCCCTTTTACAACCTGTGGACTTCAACTCCCAGAATTCCTTCAGTCAGCCAAGCTTGGCTGGCTCAGGAATTCTGGGAGTTGAAGTTTGGCTGGCTCAGGAATTCTGGGAGTTGAAGTCCACAGGTTGTAAAAGGGCCACAGTTGCCCACCCCTGGACTATGGTATTCATCTCTCCTCACCTCACAGCAGGGGTAGGTTTCACTTACCTTTGCTAATGGTTCACTCGCATGCACACCACTTCTGCGCATGCACACAACATATATATATAATATATATTATAGGAAATCTTAATCTGTTCACCGCCCTGAGTCCTTTGGGAGAAGAGCGGTATAGAAATTCAATAAATAAATAAATAAATAAATAAATATTTGATGACCTCCGGGCCAGCGGTGTGTTTCAAAAATTTTTACTACCAGTTCTATGGGTTTGGCTTCGTGGGCATGACAGGAGAAGATACTGTAAAATCTCCATTCCCTCCCCAATCCAGGGGAAGGTTACCTCAAAATCCCCATTTCCTCCCAATCAGCTGGGACTCAGGAGGCAGAGAAGAGATGGGGGCGGGGCCAGTCAGAATTTTTTCTACCGGTTCTCCAAACTACTCAAAATTTCTGCTACCGGTTCTCCAGAACTGGTCAGAACCTGCTGAAACCCACCTCTGGTCCGGGCGGGTGGGCAGAGCTTCCCGCCACAGCTACTACTGCGAACCAGTAGTAACCCACTACTGGCTCACAGTGATGGATATTGTAAATCCGGCATGCTTGGAAACAGCCAGAATCAAAAAGTGTCACATGTAAATTTAGCAATAAACTAACCACGATTTGTAGATTAAAAAAAGAAATGTTAATATTGGTTCATTATGCTAGCTGAGGGATGCTGGGAATTGAAGCCTGAGTTATTAGTGCCTTGGTAGACAAACAGCCAAATAGTAAACAACAGCCTAATCAAGAAACCAACCAAAACATACCACCAAAACTGATAAGAAAAGCCACTTGTGTATAAACAGGCAGCACACCACTCTCCCTTCTAGCACTGATGATGTTATGTAGTTGGGTAATAAAATGTCGGCAAGAAAGCAACCAAGCTCAGAGAGTCCCAACGTGCCCACAAGCATGTCTCTTAATTTCCCTGAAGATGGATTTGGGGGATAAGATACACACCATCTTCCTTCCGTTCTGAATTCAGTTGAAATCACTCTCGTCTGTGGGGAGAAGCAGTTGCCATCTCTTACAGTAAATCATCAGAGACCTTCACATTACGGTCTCCTTTTCGCATTCAAGCCGCCTAAAAATTAAGAAGCCAGTGAGAATTGTGTGACTGCGTGTAAAACAGAAAAACAACAGTGCTCTCTGCTAATTGGCCGGGGGGGAAAAAATATTGGCTGGTGAATTTGGCAAGAAATATTTTATTCTAATTGCCGCAGCGCGAGGCCAGAGGTTTGCAGAGCTACTATTTGAACCGATGGCTTTCAAACCTGGCTAGGTTGTTTTTACACCAGCGGCCTCGTTCCCAGTGTTGTTTTTACCCACAGGCTAGGATCGAGAGGTATTGTGGGGGAAAAACAACATGATAATATTGGTTCATGCAGGAACGGGAGTGGGTCTGTTGAGTAGTAAAGGCTCTCCATCTTTTTCGGTTGAGATCACTCTCGGGCAGGAAGGGCTGATACAGTGAGTAGATCAGGTTGGGGGCAATCAGGAGCCTGAGTAGCGTAGGGGGGTAATGCCTCCTACAAAGGCAGCATTTAAGATCCAGCTGCTGCTATTACTGGCGAGTTCAATCCCAGGCAGGCTCAAGGTCGACTCAGCCTTCCATCCTTTATAAGGTGGGTAAATTGAGGACCCAGTTTGTTGGGGGCAATAAGCTGACTTTGTATAAAATATAAATATACAAAAGTATGAAGGCTATTGCTTAGCGCATTGTAAGCCGCCCTGAGTCTCCGGAGAAGGGCGGCATATAAATAAAGAACAACAACAAAAAAAATAAAGAACAAAAATAGTGCAAAAGAGGGAGTGGAGTGAATCTTTTTTTCCCAAAAGCTCTTATCCAGAGGTGGGCTGCTGGGGGCTCGCAGAGATTTGGGAGGGCCTCTAGCTAAAATTCTGTGCAGTTCAGAGAACCGCCAAATCCCACTTCTGGCTGGCCCTGCCCATCCCGCCGCTCCCCGCCCAGGAGTCCCCACACGGCCTGTTTTGGATACAGGTAAGTGCAGGGCGCACGTGGAGGCTCAGGGAAGGCCAGAAATGTGCCAACCAGAAGTTCGGGAAGGCCGGAAATGGGACCGTTTCTAAGCTAACCAACTTTTCTACAATGAGAAGGAGGACACAAATAAATTGAAGAGAAAAGAAGAGAAAGAAGTGAGTCTAATGTGTGTGTGTGTGCCGTGTCGTGTTTCAGTAAGAAGTAAACAAAGCTACTTGCGCGTGGCGCACTCTTGCGCGCGGCGCTCTCTCTCAAAACAATTCTCCTGTGCGGAGCGCATGCGTCTCACTATCGCGTCTCGCCGCACTGTACTGAGCTTTGACGAATCGTCATGTCAAATACAAATACGCCACATCACACGCAACGGATTGGATCGGCATCGATCGAATATGGAGATTTACAGATTAGTCTTCAAAAGGAGGACATGTTAAGAGGACACTTTTCGAGAGAGGACAGAACTTACAAAAGAAGGACTGTCCTCCCTAAAGGAGGACGATTGGTCACCTTATGTTTCCGGGCTCCAGAGGGCCTCCAGAGCCTGGGGAGGCTGTTTTCGCCCTCCCACAGACTTGAGAAAAGCCTCCGGAGCCCGGGGAGGGAAAAACGCCCCCTCTCCAGCCATGGTGCAGGAGGCCGACTAGGCCACACCCACCATGGCCACGCCTACCCAGCAACTGGGCAGAGAACCCCTTCCTAAAATTTTTGAAGCCCACCCCTGCTCTTTTCCCTTTTGCATCTTCTGGGCTTCCCAAATATCAAGTTGCAGAGAAGGAACCCACCTTTTCTTTCCAAAGGTCTAAATTCATCATTTGCAGAGGCTGAAGACAAAAACCTGGGCTTGTTAGCTTTATTACCGAGCGCTTATTCATCATAAACAGATGGCCTCCTTGGACAACGCTGTCATCTGCCGGGGCAGGATTGTGACATACGAATTCCAGATCAGACTCCAGGGATTTACAAATAAGGAAAGGATTTAAAAACATCACATCATTTTTGCCCCTTTAGTCTAGTATTGCATATTCTGGCTGGCTGTTTTATTTAAAGATTTTAGTGACAGAAGGATCTTTTACAGGCAGGTCTAAAAGGTTGAAAGAGTGGCCAAGAGGCTTGGATGAACGGTCATAATGTGAGGAGTAATCGCAACGAACATCACTTAGTTTGGTTTGTCTGTTGGCCAAGGTTACACTGCAATCTGCCCCAAGATGTGGCTGTGTCTGATTCTGATGGCTTTGGAGTTTCTCTGCCAGAAGTTGCCCTTCCTCCATCACCTCCCACCGTTCCTCTTTGCCATTTGCGTGGCAATTATTTAGTCAGAGTTACCAAAACAAATCTCAAGGCAGCACCACTGAAAGCTATTCAACAAATGACTCAAAGGTTCTGGGTTTTCTTTCCCCCCCTGCCCCCCCCCCCAGCCAACCACTGAATGCATTCAGGACAAAATACTTTGCTTTCTGGACGTAACCAAGAGCTGTGTAATTAGAGTATTTTCAATAGCACTTTAGTCCTGGAAGTGCTAATGTAGGGCTAGTACCTCTGCGGTAAAGTTTGGGTGATGAATCAAATCCAGACCTGACCATAATTGTGAGCTCCCAGAAAGTAAGTAGTGTTAAAAGGACAGTGCAGATAATAGCTTTCTATTGAACAGGGATATTCAATTTCTCCCCTCTCCAAATTTGTCAAGGGCTAGATGTGTGTAGCACGTGCGTGAACCGCAAATGAGCTCACCACATTTTCGTCTAACGTACGACGCAGACGCAAATGGTGGGGTGGGGGGGTATGAGATGCTGCTTCAGTATATCAAGTCAAGCCAAACCGTAGGGTTACTTAAATAAACCGCAATTGGGTTCAACTAACTTTGCACAGTCTTGTGTGAACATAGTCCGTACCTTCTGAATGTATGAATTAGAGTGTTTTAAAGCAGGGATCCCCAACCTTTCGGACCTCAGGGACCACTAAATTCATAATTTTAAATCCCATAGACCACTACTATGATCTGCCTAATGACCGGCTGGATGGGTGTGGCAAGGTGGTCATGTGACTGGGTGGGCGTGGTTAAACTCAATGTCACTCACATCGAGGGGCGCCATGCCAGCCTCTACTCGCTACTCCTCGCCTCTGTGTCTGGGCTCCTTAGGGCCTCAACAGGAAGCAGTTGTTGGAGCTAAGCAGCCACCACGAGAAAGAGTTGGCAAAACAGCTGGCTCAGTTCAAATTGGATCTGACCTAGAAGGAGGCTCAGCAGAAACACCTCACTGAAGACTACAAGAATAGGCTTTCCAAGCAGAGGGAAGACCTGCGGGAGTGCAAGGCCGGGTACCTTGAGGCTCAGCAGACTGAGATGGTCAGCCAGTTCCAGGCCATGAGGCAGTCCCACTGGAACGAGGCCCTCCGGCTCTTCGCCACCAGCGGCACTTCCCTCCAGCCTTCGCCCAAAGCCCCACACCAGGAGGCTGAAGCAGACCCCAAGTCAGAATTTCTGCCTCCCTCCGACCCACACAAAAAAACCCCGAAGGGGGAGATTCTCGGCAGCAACACAAACGTTCGTTGCACATATCTGGCCCAGGGACCGTAGGTTGAGGACCCCTGATTTCATGCAATATAAAAAATGCAAATAATGTTTCCGTGGACCACCAAAATTTTCTTGTGGACCACCAGTGGTCCATGGACCACCAGTTGGTGACTGCTGTTCTAAAGAGCCATGGAAGAAAAGGCGCTGCACAACAGCTAGACAACTCAGGGTGTTTCATTCACTACTGTTTCTTTGGAGCTCCTGGCAAGTTGAAGAGATGTGGGTTGGTCTACCTTTTTCTCGTTAACTCTCTTAATGTTTATTCAATAAAATATTTCTGGTGCTTCACCTTGGTTTGAGTCTACTACAGTCTCCAAATCCTAAAGAACCTACTAACGGCAGATGTCCGCCAGTGCCAAAGAGGTGTCAAATTTTCAAACTTTGCATTAAGAGCTGAGGTGGAGCAATGGTTAGAGTGCAGTACTGCAGGCTACTTCAGCTGACTGCTAGCTGCAGTTCGGCAGTTCAAATCTCTCTGGCTCAAGGTTGACTCAGCCTTCTATCCTTCCAAGGTGGGTAAAATGAGGACCCAGATTGTTGGGGATATGGCAATATGCTGACTCTGTAAACTGCTTAAATAGGGCTGTAAAAACACTATGAAGCAGTATATAAGTCTACGTGCTATTGCTATTGCTTGCTATAGCAAGATCCTCAATTCAGAGAAAGTGTAAGGTCTTGCCTCTCCAATCTTCCCAAGAAAGCAGGCCTCTGGAAACTGCAGTGGTTCCAAAAGGAGCTTTTATTGAAAGGTTTGTAATGACAAGAGATTTAGGCAAGAGCTGAAGCTCCTCACTTAAAACCAGCTATTTAAAACCAATGCTAACCAAACCCCTCCCACTCTACATCATTGCAGGGGAACAGAAACTTCATATACAGATCACTCTATTCTTCCCCCTTCCTCTCACCAAAATGCCAGCGTCCCTGTAGAAATATCTGGAATCTGACAGAAAGCGTTCAAGGTTTCTTTTTGCCCTTTCTTACAATGAGGATGCAGTTGTCTGGGTACTTGAATCCTAAGGCCAGGGGAAAGTTTCCTGAATGGCTTTTATAGTGTCTGAGGAACCATGTAGGGGTTTGAGGTTGTAGAACAAGGGTCCCTAACAGTGGTGAAATCCAATTTTTTTTTACTACCGGTTCTGTGGGCGTGAGCATGGCAGGGGAAGGATACTACAAAATCTCCATTCCCACCCCATTCTGGGGCCAGCCAGAAGTAGAATTTGCCTGTTCTCTGAACTACTCAAAATTTCCGCTACCGGTTCTCCGAACTGCTCAAAACATCTGCTACTGGTTCTCCAGAACCTGTCAGAACCTGCTGGATTTCACCCCTGGTCTCCAGCCTTGGCAACTTTAAGCCTGGTGGACTTCAACTCCCAGAATGGACTTCAACTCCCAAAACTGGCTGGGGCATTCTGGGAGTTGAAGTCCACCAGGCTTAAAGTTGCCAAGATTGGAGACTCCTGTTGTAGAAGGTCAAGCACTCTTTAAAAGTCAGCAGAAAGTCATCAACCATAGAAGGGAAGAGGATGTGAACTCTCCAAGGTTCTTAAAACTTTAGAGTCTTGTTTAATAAACAGGCCCATTTAGGGGAATCATAGAATACATTAAACAAGTGTTTGTGATACTGTTGGAAGAAAATATCCTTTTGGGTTCAGTTTCAAGTGGAGGAAAAGACACTGGAAACATGGAGACTGCTTGGAAAGATGGTTTTTAATGGTGAACAGGATCACATGGTTTGAGTTCCTGAGCAGAAAAAGGAGCGAGATGCTGAGCGTGCCTTGGTTTTATGCCCTCTCTGAGCTTTGAACTTCCTGGGGCAAAGAAGAGTATCCTGATTGGCTGTCAGACTCTCAGGGGGTGGGGCTCTTAGCTAGCCTTGCTGGCAGATGTAATCTTCCCAGGTGCCATGTGGTGAGTTTCTGTTGCTAGATGGGTCCTATTGTGTTGCAGATGATGGTCCTTTGACAAAGGTGGAGAGAATGAGTGAGCTTGGCTGAGGCTTTAATGGCCCATTGACAAAGGTGGGGGGAGGCAGGAAGCTGCTTTGTCTTTAAAACATGTTTCTCCATTTCTCATCCAGAGAAATGTAATATTCTGCCTTTTTAATATTTCCTAAAATATTTCATTTTTCCAGGAGAGGGGTGAGTGCTAATTTCCTACAATACTCAGCAACTTTAAGACATGTGGATTTCTGTTCATAGAATTCCCAGTCAGCATGCTGTCCACGCATCTGAAAGTTGCTGGGGAAGGTGAGAGGCATTGCATTAAACAGTAAACTGAACAGATTGAATTCACAGACAGAAGTGTAAAAAAAAACTTAACTCACTAATTGAGTGTATCACACTGCGAGAATCTGTCTGCTAGATGTGAAATCAACCTGCTTAAGCATGTTCTATGAACCAATCTTAGTAAGCGACTATTCTGTAACTTTTAAAGATTTTTATCCTACCTCTCATTCATTCAGGGCTTCAAGCCAATGGTACTCAATGCCCCGTCCTATTTTTCCTTACAGTATAATAAAATAGGTTGATTTGCTAGGGAGCGATTGGCCCAAAACCACCCAGTGAAATTGTTTGGTTGAAGGGGAATTAAAACTGAACTCTCCCCAATTCTAATCCAACACCATAACTACTGAGCAACACTTAAATTTATCTTTCTCTGTGTGTATGTGTGTGAGAGAGAAGAGAGGGAGGGAGGGAGGACAACAGACTGAGATTTCTTGATGGCTTCACTGTAAGCACTGCCAGGAATACAATTAAAACAGCAGAACAATTAAACAAGAAACAGAAAACAGTGGTGGTTTTTTTTTCAAAATGAAAATATTCAAGCTCATCTGAGGAATGAGATCACTTGCAATATTAATCTAATATCACAATTAAATTTTAATCATAATTAAATTTTAATAATTAAAATTATGTTTGCTGTCAAGCTGTTACGAGCCCAGTTTAAGAACTACATTTTTTAAAAAAACCTTTTTGATAGCTGTCAGGTTGGAAACAGTTGAATGTTGGCAATCCGACTGTTGCCCATCGCTTGACATATAGTTAAACAAAGCTTGGCATATGCCATCTTTGTAAAAAAAATAAAATAAAATGATGATGTGCAAGTTGCACTTTTCATAGTTTGTCTCTCCAAAATTTCTTTTCTTGCAGACAGCCCAAACTGTGCTGCTGGTTGTTGCCGTCTTCCTGATCTCCTGGCTCCCACACCACATCATCACAATGTGGGCTGAATTTGGGCAGTTCCCCCTGAACAATATCTCCTTCACCTTCCGCATCATCTCCCATTGCTTGGCCTACGGGAACTCTTGCATCAACCCCATCATCTACGCTTTCCTCTCGGAGAATTTCCGCAACGCTTGCCGTCAAGTCTTCACTTGCAAGTTCCTCCTTCAGCCAGCCCCTGCGGACAAGCTGGTGAGAGTTCGCATGGAGAATTTTTCCACCACTCACTCCACAACCAACGTGTGAAAGGGAAGCCGAAGCTCTAAGTAGTACGGGAAGAAAAGCAAACAGGTGGAGATGCAAAAGTGATCAGAAATGGATTTATCTCGGGAAAGCTGGCCTGAGCAGGTCATTCATCATGTTCCCCAGGGTGATATTAGCCATCCATCATATTTACCATGGTGATATTATTCATGAGTCAGGTTCATCATTATTAAAATATCCAACTCTCATGCTCACTATGGTTATATTACCAATTCTTGATATTCACCATGGTGATGTTACCCATCCATCATGTTCACCATGGTTATATTACCCATCTCTCATGCTCACCATGGTGATATTACCCATCTCTCATGGGTGATATTACCCATCTCTGATATTCACCGTGGTGATATTACCCATCCGACATGCTCACCATGGTTATATTACCCATCTCTGATATTCACCATGGTGATGTTACCCATCCATCATGTTCGCTATGTGTTCTGCCCCAGCTACGGATCCCAAAGAACACAGCACACACAAACTCTGAACAAAACTTTGTTTACTCAAATAACGCAGTTTTAGCAAATGCTGGCTGTGAATAATCATTCTTAACAGCCTGCCAGAATTTCACAGCTAAGGTAGTCAGAGTCTTACTGGAGTTGGCAGAAAGCCCAGAAGCAAGGTTGCAGAGAAATCCCAATGCGATGATTAGCAAACTAAAGTTGTTTCCTGCAGCTTGATACAAGCTGTGTTCTTTCTTAAATAGGCTAAGGGCGTGGCCAATTAGCTCCAAGCCTTACTCTCAAGGAGACCTCCTCCTGAAGAACCACTCCTGCCTTTTGGCAGCTCTGCGTGCCCGTGCATTGAGAAGAGGCTCCTTCTCTTTTCACTTAAAGGAGCCTCTGGAGGTTTGAAGGCTCTGACTGAATCCCTGCCTTTGGCATTACATCTTCAGCTTCCTCATTGTCCGACTCAAGCACCGGCTGCACAGGCTGCTGGCACAGCACCACACCAGTCTCCTCATCGTCAGCATCAGCAACAATCTGTGCAGGCCACTGGCAGGCCACAACATTATGGTTATATTACCCATCTGTCATGCTCATCATGGTTATATTACCCAGCTCTGATATTCACCATGGTGATATTACCCATCTGTCATGCTCACCATGGTGATATTACCCATCCGTTATGGTGACCATGGTTATAGTACTCATCCATCATGGGCACCATGACAATATTACCCACCCGTCTTGTTCACCATGGTTATGCTACCCATTCTTCGTTGTCATCACTCTGACTTTTTCAGCCCTAGTCCATTCGTGGCTTAGGAAGGACAACGAGCTGCTTCTCATATTGCCTGAAGGGAAAGTTCCAATGTTCTGGAAGGTACTAATTTCTACCTGCTGCCTGCTACGGAAAAAGGCAGTGAAAAGGAGACCCCAGCACAGCAAGCCTTCTTAACGTGGCTGCTACCAAGCCCTAGAACCCTTCAGCTCACAGAAAGCATCTCATTTTTTTTTTTTTAGGGTGACGGTTGGTGCCACTGCTTTTCAGAAAGTTTGCACCAAAGTAAAACCCTCCGTGCATCAAATCATGCAAGGTTGCAAAGCTTGATCTTGCTTGGAAAAATTGATTTTGCACTTTTTTATTATTGGTATGTGTTAATTTATTCTGCAGTCATGGAAAGAACAAGATGGACCACGGCACTGCTTTTTGCTGACTGTCTGAAATCTGTTTCAGTCACCACCCTCTCTTGGTCTGAATATTTTTGAGAATTTCATTGCAACCCAGAGAACTAAGAATGTAAAGAGCATTGTAGGTTTAGGAACGGTGCAAATTCCAAGCTGTCTTAAACAGGAAAAATACATTATAATGTATTTTTGTGTGTGTGAAAGAAAGACCACATATTGCTTTCTAATTTGCAATTAGACACCCCTCCCTCCAGTTCATTGGAATGTAAACAAAATATAGAGAAACACCCCTAATGAATGAAGCACTGCCGGATACTCTGAAATTAGGAACTGCTGGAGATCTGTCAAACTATGCAGCACAAAAGACACAATTTGAGGGTTTCCACACCAAATGCAATCTCTCCATGCCCTGAAAGTGGTTTACCTAGTAGCCTTTCAAAATCGGGGCAGCTGCTACCTTGAGCTGCTTCTGGATGCGTGGATAATTCCCAGAGTCCTCCATCAAATAATGCCTTTGTAGAGATATCATAGAGCTGAGATTCATGTATCTGCGGGAACATCCAGACTTGGGTAGGGAGGAAGACATGATTAGAAGCGACAGTACTAATTGGGTTATTTCATTTTGATTAGTTGTCAAAGTTAAGGACCCAGTTTGTGGGGGCAATAAGCTGGCTTTGTATAAAATAGAACACCGCTTTGGGGGGGGGGGGCAAAAGCCCTACTAAGCAGTTATATACAAAAGTATGAGGGCTATTGCTTAATGCATTGTAAGCCACCCTGAGTCTCTGGAGAAGGGTGGCATATATAAAATGAATGAATGAATGAATGAATGAATGAATGAATGAATGAATGAATGAATGAATGAAGGAGCCTCAGATAGCTCGACGGGCTAGATAGCCTGTTATTAACACCCAGCTGTCTGGAATTATGTGAGTTCGAGGCTCAAGGTTGACTCAGCCTTCCATCCTTTCTAAGGTAGGTAAATTGAGGACCCAGTTTGTGGGGGCAATAAGCTGACTTTGTATAAAAATATACAAAAGTATGAAGGCTATTGCTTAACGCATTGTAAGCCGCCCTGAGTCTCCGGAGAAGGGCGGTATATAAAATCTAATTAAAAAAAAAAGTCAATGAAATAACATGGTTTAGATCAGAGGTAATATTCAGCCGGTTTAACGAACCAGTAGTGGAAAGTTTGAGTAGTTCGGAGAACTAGCAAATACCACCTCTGGCTGGCCCCACCCCCATCTATCCACTGCCTCCCGAGTCCCAGCTGATTGGCTGAATATTCTTTTGTTGCCCTGCACAGGAAAACAAAGCTGGAAAGCAGGTTAGTGGAGTGGGGAGGGAATGGGGATTTTGCAGTATCCTTCCCCCAGGAGTGGGGAGGGAATGGGGATTTTGCAGTATCTTTCCCTTGCCATGCCCACCAAGCCACGCCCACTAAGCTACAGCACGCCCACAAAGCCACACCCACGGAACGAAGTGTGAACTTGCTTCGCTCGCTCACGCGCCTTGCTTCTGCGCATGTGCAGATCGCTGATAATGACATCCGGGGCAGTGGGCGGGGCCTCCCACCAGTTTTACTACCAGTTCTTGCGAACTGGTCCGAAACGGGGGCAACCCACCACTGGTCTGTCGTCTTTTGGGGAAGAATGCTTGGTACATCGCTGGAAGTCCATGAGAAGACCTTCTCTGGAAGAACGTAGATGAGCTGTAGTTGCTCAGGTGCCGTGCAAGATGGACCGCAGCAAACCGTGATTAATCATGGAATCTGAATTTCCTTTTTTTCACCACTAGATCATACAAGCCTTCAGACTGGATCCAGCAGCCTGGAATGGAGACATGTTCTTTTTTTCCCCAGCATTTAAACTGTGGGTTGCCCGCATGTGGCCAAACACCATCTGTGTGTAAAGGAAATTCCATCTGGGAAAACTAAGGTTTAAAACTGAGCCTCAAATCCAGTTTATCACACTTGGTTGCAAGTTCCATCTAGAACAGCATAAAGCCAGATATGAGAATGTGCTTTTATACATAACACAGACACTTCATTTTGGCCAGATTTAGAACTGCGGTTATTATAGTATTATCTTTGAAACATTGAAGAAGTCAAGATGTATTTTTCTGTTCAAAGCTGAACACTGCAGCCTTGGTTAATGTTTGTGACCAGATATGGTTTTGTTTGGTTGTCAAAGTTTCTGATTGTGTATTGTTGGAACCCTTAGTTTAGAAGCCAGTGGGAATCCATTGTTATTGTATTGCACTACTGATGTAAGATGTTAAGTAAAGCATTACTGATTACTTTTACTGTTATGGGGAAAGAACTGTGTGTGTCTCGTCTATCTTTGCAAATTGGAGCACACCGCATTAAAAATATCCCGTTTCTCAGCTGCTAAACAGTTACTATTCTGCTTGTCGGCAATGCTTGCTGTTGTCTGGTCCAGCTGAGATATTGGTTCGATTCATATGGCAGTCAAGTCATAATGTGGCTTGTTTATTGTTGGCTTATCATGCTAAGTGAATCCAGCCATGATTTATTTATTTATTATTTATTTATTTTATTAAATTTTTATACTGCCCTTCTCCTGAGGGACTCAGGGCGGTGTACAGCCATGATAAAAGCAACATATACCACAAAAACTATTAAAAACAATTTAAAATGTATTCAATAATTTGGCCCAATTTTGTTTTGTTTTTTTTAAAAAAAAAACTCCAAAATTAAAATACCCAATTAAAATCATACATTCATCAGCCCAGCCTGTTGGAATAGTAAGAGTCTTGAGGGCACGGCGAAAGGTCCGTAGGTCGGGGATCCTACGTATCTCCTGGGGCAATTCATTCCATAGGGTGGGAGCCCCCACAGAGAAGGCTCTCCCTCTGGGAGTTGCCAGTTGACATAATTTGACTGATGGCACCCTGAGGAATCCCCCTCTGTGAGAGTGCACTGGCCGGTGGGAGGCTATTGGTGGCAGAAGGCGATCTTGTAGGTACCCAGGTCCTAAGCCATGGAGTGCTTTAAAGGTGGTAACCAACATGATGGCTTGTAAATTGTGTTTTATGTTACAAAAGTCCAGTCAATTGCAGAGTTCCCCCCTCCCTCGGCAAACAAACTGGGTCAGCATTGTGAAAATCAAGATACAGGCAGTCCTTAATTTTATGACCATAGAATTAAGAATAGGGTTGGAAGGAGCCTTGTTAGTCTTCCAGTCCATGGCAAGAAATCCTGTACATTCTCAGACAAATGGCTGTCCAATCTCTTCTTAAAAGCCTCCAGGGATTAAAAACCCACAACTTCTGGAGGAAGTTGAGGCAATTAATCCACTGATTAATTGCCCTCCTTTATCAGGAAATTTCTCTTAGTTTCAGGCTGGATCTCTCTCTTTAATGAATTTCCATCTGTTACTTCTTGTCCTGCGCTCAAGTGCTTTGGACGATAGGTCGATTCCATCTTCTCTGTGACAGCCCCTCAAGTAAGACCATAATAGGAATTATAAAATTCCTCGTAAAGGGATGAAATCCTTAAGCAAAGCATCGCATGACCCCACTCAATTTTATGGCCTTCCCCACCCCATGAGTGTTAAGTGAATCACCATGTTGTTAAGTGAGACATCATGAGACTGTGACTTCTGATCTTTTCTGCTGGCTTCCCCATTGACTGCACTTGTCAGAAGCCAGCTGAGAAGTCGCAAATGAGTTACGTGACCAGAGAGATACTGCGACAGTCGTAAGTGCCTGATGTACTTTTTCAGCACTGCTGTAATTTTGAACGGTTCCTAAAGAAATGGCTGTAAAGTCGAGGACTACCTGGAAAAAGAATGTCTAACCTGCTTGGGCAGGTGTAAAATAAGCTGCATTTAGAAATGTTTAGAATAAGGTAGTTAAAATATAGTATACGTATATTTGTATGCTAAATCAGTGGTTCTCAATCTTTTATCACAAAACCCCCTTTAAGTATCTTTTGTGCCCACGGGCTCAGGATTTAAATCGTAACATTTCTTCAAGCCTTCGTGGACCCCGTGATGACATTGCAGCCCCCACCTTCCCGGGGTCCACAGACCACAGGTTGAGAACTGTGCTAAACTATGAAGTTTGACGGATTGCATAGCAACATATCAGGGGTGAAATCCAGCAGGTTCTGGAGAACTGGCAGAAGAAATTTTGAGCAGTTCGGAGAACCGGCAAATACCACCTCTGGCTGGCCCCCGAGTTTGGGTGGGAATGGAGATTTTGCAATATCCTTCCTCCAGGAGTGAGGTGGGTATAGAGTTTTTGCAGCATCCTTCCCCTGGAGTGGGGTCAGATGCCTTAGCTTGAAGTGAACTGTGGCTCTTGTTTTAATAAATTTTGGTAGTAGGAAAAGGGGTTACCAGACTACAACAAACAAGCATAGTTCTCCTCCTACAATGCTTGACCAAGAATAAAGTGAACCTCTGATATATTGTTTCCTTGATTTATGATCTGCGTAAATCACAAGGAGTACGGCTTGACCGGAAAAAGACTTGACCTTGTGCTAGATTAGAAAGGAATTAAGGGTGTAATTTTTTTTGTAGTATTGTTACCTTTGTGATCTAAAAGAACATGGAGTTCTTGCGTCTAATTGGTAAAATGGTAGAATGTGGAGAGTTAGGGTTAATCCCAGTCAGTATTAAAAATGCTCTTTAGTTTTATTTTATTTTATGAATGTAGAGGTTTTCTTAAAATCAAGCTTTCGTTGCTGCTTCAAAAAAGTCTTTTTAATCCCATACAGGACAGACTCCGTTAAGATTACTTGTTAAGTAGCCATCACCTTGATACCAATACAGGAGTCAGAAAGCTAAGGAACAGAAGAATATAGTGTTGAAAAATTCCCCAAACCCTGCAGGATACGTCTTCGAAATTTCTCACGTATTGCTTTGTTTTTATTTCTGTATCTTTAATAGCAGCCTGATCTGTCCCCCACCTTCAGAGACCCACAAAAACACAGCCAGCCGAGGGTTAAGACTCACTTGGCACACTCTGCAGTTCTTATCTCAACCTTGGCAGCGATATGCACACCGTCTGCCAAGGACTTTATTGGTTTACACAAACAAGAAAATCACCTACGTAGCTTTGCCGTTCATCCAGCTTCCAAGACTACGAGGTTGCTCCGTTTGTTTAGCTGTGCAGTTAGCTTTGTTCGTCACGAACTTCGTGACCCATTGTACTGTCTTAAATAGATATGCTTCTGGGTGTGGTCCAGTGAGTCATGGATCCTATGACTCCAATCCAATGACTCAGGATTTCCTCATACGCCGCAGCTGCAGTACCCTTTTCTCTCGCCTTCTTTGGCGTGCGTCCAGGAATGACGTCTCTCCCTCACTCTCATCTGAGACACCTGTTTCCCCACTACTTGGCTCTCTTTCAGCTGGCACCTGAGCCGGTGCCAGAGGGGGAGGGCTGGGAGATCTGGCTGGCTCCTCTTCCTCCTGCTCAGAGTTGCCTTCCTCCAAAGGGATAGGCTCAGAGGACGGGGCCACAACACAGCCAAACAAGAGTGGCTATATTTGCACAGTACGCTCTTCAAGAATCTGTGTTTGCAAGCATACTCACAAGCCTAGTTTTAAATACAACCCAGCAACCAGCTGACTTTCAACTAAGATTTCAGGTTACACCATTCATCCACGGGTGAAATCCAGCAAGTTCTGACAAGTTCTGGAGAACCGGTAGCGGAAATTTTGAGCAATTTAGAGAACTGGTAGCAGAAATTTTGAGCAGTTTGGAGAACCGGTAGCGGACATTTTAAGTAGTTTGGAGAACCGGCAAATACCACCTCTGGCTGGCCCCAGAGTGGGGTGGGAATGGAGAATTTGCAATATCCTTCCCCCAGTAGTGGGGAGGGAATGGGGATTTTGCAGTATCCTTCCCCTGCCATGCCCACCAAGCCACGCCCTTAGAAATTTGGATTTCACCACTGCATTCATCCCTTTAAGTCAGATGGTGCAGTTCAGATTTGCTACAGGCATCTGAATAAAAAAGATGCAAGAACTTGGCCATTTCTGATTGCTATGGGTGGAGTAAATATGCTTGCTAATTATGCTGTGAGAAAGTACCACTATGCCTGGATATCAGGGGAAAGCACAGACAAGTACATACGTTGCTCTTTTATCCTTTCCCAACCGTTTTCCCAGTTAATTGGAAATGGGTCAATGAGAATTTGCCCTGGCCAACTTGCTACAGGACAAAGGATACTGCAAGAATTACACTGATATCAAAGAAGTGGTGGGATAGAATAATTACCGAAAGGAAGCAAAAGGAGGAACGGAATGAAATGAAATGTGAAGGACAAAAATTAAAATAATTTTTTAGTTATTTTGAATAATTAAATTGTCCTGCGGCGAGTTGTCCATTCTGATTGGAAACAGCAGCCGCTTTGATGTAGATGACATGCAGCCAAACCATGGTTGAAAAGGCAATGATGATTCTCCTCTAACAGCTTCTGAGCTTTCTTTTAACATGTTCTCTAAATATGCATTTACACAGGGGTCTTCAAACTTGGCAGCTTTAAGACTTGTGGACTTCAACTCCCAGAATAGCTATGCTGGCTGGAGAATTCTGGGAGTTGAAGTCCACAAGTCTTAAACCTGCCAAGTTTGAAGACCTCTGCACGTAAAGACCTTGGATATTACTGCTCATGGTGCTGCCATGTCTGCCTCTGTACTCTTCAAGGTAAGCTGGATGGCTGCAAATGTCCACATCACCTACTCAAAGCTCTCTAGACAAGCTCAGAGGCACTTCTTTCCCTTGTTAACATTTGTGTTCTGGCACTGAAAGCAAAACTGCTATGGATTAAGCCTCCTGGTGAGGTTCAGCAGCAAAAGTAGATCTGATGCTAAAAAACAAACAAACAAACAAAAAAAACCCCGATAGTAAAAAAGTAAATCCTAAGAAATTGTCATGCAGGTATCCTAATGTTCAGCCAAAATGTTGGAGATGTGATTGCTTAGATGCTACATATTATCATATATGGTGGACTTGCAAGAAAGTGAAGGCGTTTGGGATTAAAATTTGGTGGGTTATGCAAAATGTTTTGAAGAAAAAACTCCAATTTTCTCCTCAATTGTTTTTACTGGGCATAGTTAAGGATTCTTCATTGACTGAAACAAAACTGATATTATATATGATTACAGTGGCTAGGTTACTGATTGGTCAATATTGGAAAAAAGACGTTATGCCTACTATTGAAGAATGGACTTTGAAGGTGGCCAGTTTTGCAGAAATGGCAAAGATATCAGCATATTTAAAAGACCGGACTCAAGAAACTTTTGTGTGGGAATGGAAGAAATGGATAGACTATGTGCAGAATAAATATCAAACAAGGAAGTATCAGATAGCTTTTAGCTGAATGTTATGTAGAAATTTATAGTATAGACAGGGGGCAGAATAGTTGGGGGGTATTGTATGATATGGTATGATTTGGATTTCACCTTGGGAAGTCATGGGGGGGAGGGGAGGGTTAGGGAGGGGAAGAGGGGGGAAGTGGAAAAATTTATGTTTGTAAAACTTTTTCAATTAAAAAAAAAAAAGTAAAAAAAACCACCCGGATACGAGTCAATAGAGTGCTTTATAGCAGGCATAAAAAAACACAAACAATGGTTGTAGGAACTTGGGAAGAAGTTTGATTTTGGGTTGGAAGAACTCGAATACCATAAAATGGCGGGACATACAACTCCATTACATTTACTGCAGCAGCTTTGCTGTTCCACAAGAATTAAGCCACTTAACCTATAATGTGGTAAGGTCTGTAAAAACCTCAAACCAGAAACCTGCCCATATGAGCAAGGAGTATATGATCCATTGGACTATAATAGTCCAAACAAAATTAAGGATATACAGGTAGTCCCCGACTTATGACAATTGAGGCCATAGTTTCTGTTGCTAAGTGAGACATTTGTTAAATGAGTTTTAATCCACTTTATGATCTTTCTTGCCAAAGTTAAGTGAATCACTGGAGTTAAGTTACCAACACGGTTATTAAGTGAATGGAGTTTCCCCACTGACTTTGTCAAAATGTTTCAAAAAGCGATCACATGACCCCAGGACTCTGCAACCATCATAAATATGAGCCAGTGGCCAAGCATCTGAATTTCAGTCACTTAACCGTGGGATTGCCGCAACATTCATAAATGTGAAAAATAGTTATGTCACTTTTTTCAGTGCCCTTGTAACTTGGAATGATCACTAAACGAACTGTTGTAAGTCGAGGAATAGCTGTATACAATTTTCTGAATTCAGAATGGAGTAACTAGTATGCATCGAACCGCTTCCGGTTTCCAGGAAACTATCAAATTGCACCTGGAATGGCAGAACCTGGAGGGGGTTTGGCATGGCTGAGGACCAAACCATTTCGTACCTGAACTGCTGGATTTTACCATCTGTAGAATAATATATAAATGTCAATCTGGATAATACAAAACAAACATTAATATGTTGAATAAATCTGGTGAATAGCTGCAGTTTCTGACTGTTCCATGTCAGCACCCATACATTAGCACACTTTTATTAAGGAATTGAGTGGTCCAAAATCAAATACACAAAATGTCTGAAATATATTAGGAACTGCTTCAAACATTAAATTGTTGGTCCTCCAGGCAAATTCAGAATTTCTTCTTTTTACGCAAAGACTCCTTAACAACTATCTCTAGTCCTGGGAGCGGACTTCTTTTGCGAGCTGCCGTTTCTATTTTCCGAACAAGAT
Source organism: Masticophis lateralis (assembly GCA_030761175.1). Lineage (NCBI taxonomy): Eukaryota > Metazoa > Chordata > Lepidosauria > Squamata > Colubridae > Masticophis > Masticophis lateralis. The sequence goes on from JAUDYJ010000010.1 coordinate 19,608,295, forward strand.
CTACATCCCACCTATGGGTTACAAAACTGACCGCAGTCCCAAGAAATTTACTGCCAATGCGACCGACTCGCCCCACCCGATGCAGGTAATCTGGCAATGTTAAAGGGAAGTCGTAGTTAATGATGAGCTCTACGTGAATGGTGTCCAATCCACGGGAAGCTATATCAGTACACAACAAAATGTCAGCCTCGCCTCTCTGAAAGGCATTAAATATGCCCGCTCGTGCATCTGCTGCTATTTCTCCCTGCAGGCGTAAATGTTTGATGTTATGGTCTTCTAAAATGTAACTCAGCCAGTTAACAGTGCGGGCTCTGTTGCAGAAAATAATGACAGCTCCAGAAGAGGACCTTCGCTCTTTGAGGAGTTGTAGCAGCTCTGCTGCTTTGTTACAACCTTTCAAACGTATGAATCTTTGCTCCACATGAGGCTGAAGACAATGCAAACTCGAGCCGATCAATACAGTGAAGTTGGAGAGATCAGCAGATTCACTCAACATCTGACTTAGCCCCTTTGGAAGAGTAGCGCCCATAGCCACCAGCTGGGCTTTGGGATCCCAAACCTCATCCCTGTCTTTAAAATGTGGGTCCAGAAAAGCTTGCTGGACGACATCCTTCAAAAAAGCATGTTGAATTATATCTTTCACCAGATCGATGAACGAGGCATCCAGCAGAGTATCCACTTCATCCAAAACCAAGAAGAGCAATTTCTCCAAAGACAACATCTTCCTCTTCAGGGCTTTGCTCAGAGCGCCTGGCGTGGCGATCAGGAGGTCAGTGGAACCCTCACTGATCCGGCGCCGAACCACAGCCGTGCCCCGGCCTCCGCCGATCTCCTTCACCTGCAAGTCCAAAGGATCAGCCAAGAGGGCGGCAACCCTGCGCACCTGCCCCGCCAGTTCTCGGGAGGGCACCACCACCAAAGAGCGTGGAGAGGTCGCATAAAGCCCGTCCTCGGGGAGCTTCGGAGCCTGCAAGAGCCGCTGGAAGAGAGGCAGCAGGTAGGCTAAGGTTTTGCCGCTGCCAGTTTCAGCCCCGCACAGCGCGTGGCCCCCTTTCAGCAAGGCGGGGATGACGCGCTGTTGCACCGGCGAGGGCCGCAAGATGCCCAGCACCTCCTGCAAGGGGGCCGCCACGCGAGGCTCCAGCCCCAGCTCGAGGAAGGTAGACGGGGCGCCCTCGTCGCTCGGCTCCCGAGGAATCTCCTCCCGCGTCCGCTCCAGCTGGAAATAATCCCCCTGGGACAAGCGGTGCTTCCAACCGTCTGACACCAAGCGCGGCCTGTCCAGGCGGCCCACCGTGTGCCGGGCCGCCTGGCTCAATTCCTGCCTCCGGGTCCGCAGCAGTAGCTTTCCCCCGAAGGAGGCGCTGCCCTCCGTCTCGGGGCTCCCGCCTCGCTCCCGCTTGGACGCCGGCCGCTCCAGCTTCAGCTTCCAAGCGTGGGGGATCCGCACCACGTGGTCGTCGGGAGGGGACGCTCCGGAGGCCTGGCGCAGCGCACAGCCGCGCACGGCCAGCGGCAGCCACGAGGGGAATCGGGCGGCCGTCGCGGGTCCACGAATTCCCCACAGCAACAGCGCCATGATGGACCGGTAACGGGAGGACGCGACGGTCGCCAATGGATGACGTGAACGGGCGCTATTTTTAATGGCCTGGTGGTGGAGGGCGCCCCTCGATGACGTCAATGACGCCCTCGCCTCATGTTGCCTCTCGGAAGCGAGGCGCTTAAAAACCATAGAGTATAAAAATGTAGAGGAGCCTCTCTTTATATGAAAGTATAATGTTTAACTTTGGGGCATTTATTAGGATTGTTTTCATAATTTTTATGACGGTTTTCAGAAGCTTTATGATGGTGTTCATAAGAGGATGACTTGAGACTTACAGTAAACATAGAGATCAGCTGAGAGCTATTATCCACGCAGGGGTTAAATTTATGCTATTTTAATAAAATTGCGGTCTGTCAGAACTGGCCCGCCAAAATATGAGAAGGTGGTTTATAGGAATAGCAAAACAATTCTTTCGTAAAAAAACCCCGAACTTTAGCGTTTGTTTACATGTGGGCATCTCTATACTTTCCTATCTCTGTTTTGAATCTGGCGAGGGTAGACGAGTGGGGGGGGAAAGCGCAAGGCCGTGACGTCATATCTGATCGCCTGGCGCATGCGCGGGAGCGGGCGAAAGCTGCCCCCGAGCGATGGGAACCGGCGCCTGGTGAGTTGAGCTGGGAGCCCCTTCCGAGCTGAGCCGTCCCATGCCGTAGGGAAGGGCTGGAGCTCCCCCGGGACAGGCTAGACCCAGCAGAAGCCCCTGCAACGCTTCCGGCCCAGGGCAGTTGTCTGAGGTGGTATATAGGTTCTCCTGCTTGAGCACGGGGCTGGACTAGATGACCTCCAAGGACCCTTCCAGCTTTATTCTATTCTAATTCTTGTTGGGAAAAAGAGGAGGTGGGGGTGTTTAAATAGGTTCCTTATTTTGAGTTACATGTAAAAGCGACATGAAAATATAATAAATTCAGTGAATAGCATGGGATCTGAGCAGGGGGCTGGACTAGATGACCTCCAAGGCCCCTTCCAATTCTCTTATTCTGTTATTCTTAAGTGAGCTTGGATATTGAGAAAAGGGGGATATGATGCCCCCTTTCATCTACCCTTTTAGGGGAGAAAATAGGGTACGTGATCAAGACAGATGAAGCAATCTAAGCAATGACAAAAAATTAGAAACATGTTTTACAAATTTCATTGCAGTTTCATTGGGAGGTCTTTAAAAACAACAGCAGCAATGGTTGTCTTATATCTCAGTGACCGGATTGACATGGCAGAATCCAGACATATTACCTAGGGTAGTGGATTTGTATGTAAAACCAAGCCATTAATTGAAATTTGCAACTCAAGTTTCTATGTACAGGTAATCCTCAACTTGAGACTGCAATTCAGCCCAAAATTTCTGTTGCTAAAGAAGACAGTTGAGTTTTGCCCCACTTTATGATGTTTCTTGCCACGGTTGTTAAGTGAATCACTGCAGTTGTTAGTAACTCAGTCAATCTGTTTAGTCAATCTGGCTTCCCTCATTGACTTGTTTCAAAAGGGGAATCACATAACTATGGGACACTGCAACTGTCATGAATACACCCCGGTGCCTGAATTTTGATCATGTGACCACACGGGTGCTGCACAGTTATGTAAAAAGAAGTCATCAGTCACTTTTTTCTGTCCCATTGTTAACTTCGAACAGTTGTTAATCGAATGGTTGTAAGTCAACTACTTGTGTGGATTCAGCTATTTTATCACAATCAAATCTTAACTTGGTTACTGTAAGCTCTTTTCTACATAGCAACAAATGAATTAAGCTAGGGTTGGGTCCTGTATCTGACTGTGATGGTTGTTATAAGCACAACAGATGGGGTTTATTTATGCAAAGAATAATCTGATTGGACAGTTTTTATGCTACTTCAATTCAGTGGGACTCTTTAACTTTTGAACATATTTTCCCCCCTCCCCCAGTTTCCTTTCTTTCAGCTGATTCCAAAGACATCATGCCAATGAACCGCATAGCCCTCAGTTTCACAAATAAAACAATACTGGCGCCAATGGTTCGGGTTGGGACCCTGCCGATGAGACTACTGGCTTTGGATTATGGTGCTGATATTGTATATTGTGAGGTAGGGGACACGGGCATTTTCATCTCTTTTACATTTTTCTCAGGAGATAATAGAATAGGAATAGACTAGATGGCTTTATTGGCCAAGTGTGATTGGGCAAAACAAGGAATGTGTCTCCGATGTATAACCTCTCGGTATACATACAGAGTAATATAATCATAGAATACCAATAGAAGAAAGTAGTAGAAAAGATGAGAAGGATAATAGTAACACAGCCATACTACATGGGTAAATATATACTTAGATATAAGACAGTACTCTGGTAACTGGGTGTTAAGCAGAGGGAAAAACCTGCATTTGTGTCTAGTTGTTTTTGGCATGCAACGCCCTATAGTGGCATCTTGAGGGGACAAGTTGAAATAGTTTATGTCCAGGATGCGAGAGTTCTGTATATATTTTCTCAGCCCTTTTTCTCACTCGTGCAGCAGTGGTGAAATCCTACCGGTTTGCAGCGATTCACGTGAACCGGTAGTGATAAAAGCTACCGGTTCGGTGAACCAGTAGTAAAAAAAAAAAAAGGCTACCTGTTGGTCTGAACCAGTATTTCCAATGATCAGCTGTGCTGCACAATTTATATTCGCTAGAAAGCAGGAAATTCTGCTTTCTAGCTAATCTAAATAGCGTGGCACAGCTGTTCTTCCCCTTGCTGTTCTACTTACCTTGTTAAGCGTCAGAATAAAATAGAATTAGAATTAGAATTAGAATTAGAATTAGAATTAGAATAGAATAGAATAGAATAGAATAGAATAGAATAGAATAGAATAGAATAGAATAGAATAGAATAGAATAGAATTTTTTAATTGGCCAAGTGTAATTGGACACACAAGGAAATTGTCTTGGTGCATACGCTCTCAGTGTACGTAAAAGAAAAGATACATTCATCAAGAATCATAAGGTACAACACTTAATGATAGTCATAGGGTACAAATGATACAAGCAACAAAATTACAGTCATACAGTCATAATTGGAAGGAGATGGGTGGTGGGAAAGATTAATAGTAGTGCAGCCTTAGTGAATAGTTTGACAGTGTTGAGGGAATTATTTGTTTAACAAAGTGATGGCATTCAGGAAAAAACTATTCTTGTGTCTAGTTGTTCTGGTGTGCAGTGCTCTATAGTATCGTTTTGAGAGTAGGAGTTGAAACAGTTTATGTCCAGGATGTGAGGGGTTTGGAGATATTTTCACAGCCCTCTTTTTGACTCGTGCAGTATACAGGTCCTCAATGGAAGGCAGGTTGGTAGCTGTTGTTTTTTCTGCAGTATTTCCACACAAAGTGTGTGTTTGATGCAAACGCACATACGTGGGCAGCGAAACGATGGCAAACCATGGAGAATTTCACCACTGCCGTGCAGTATACACAATGAATACTAACCATTGTGTAGTAATTCTTAGAGGGAAATACTCTGAACAGAGTTCACAAGTAGATTGCTAGATGCCATATTTGAAGTGTTTGGGACTCTGATTGTAAAAGTTTCTTCAGTATTTACATAATTAGTTCTGTCTTGGCAAATGGCAGAATCGACCAATACTAACTGGGAAGAGAGACCACTAGGGAATTTCCAGAGCTGAAAACTAGTCTTGAAATATCTCAGAAGAGAGCAGTGACAAGCCACTTAGACATTGTTGTTAAGAAAACAGCTTGGATGTCTTTCCCTTTTTCTCCATACTAAAGGAAAAAGGGGGTTTACTTTTTAAAAAATTGTTTGTTTTGTTTTTTTCTGTTGGGATAAAATTCTTTGGTAACGTTTACCTTGTTCTTTAAGGAGCTGATTGACATAAAGATGCTTCAGTGCAAAAGAGTTGTAAATGGCAAGTATTTTATTCAATATCTGAGTGAAAAATAAAATGAAAAAGTTCTGTTTTTCCTAATTGGTAGCTTAAGACAGTGATTAATGCTGTTTGTTTTCTTTAGATAAAGTGCTTGTTAAAAAAATTAAAGTGTCTTTGGTGAAACTGAAATTAACACCAGTAAAAATGGCAATAATTGGTTGGTACATATTTGCATATGTAACCCATAAACCTTTCATCAAATGATGGTATAGATAATTAATCATTCCAGCTGTAAACTAAGCTAAACATGTACATAATAATACTGACCTGTTGTTCTTCCTTATGACTCATCTTATAAATTGCTGGCATGTTTAACTTAATTTATAGATCATTAAATGTATTGTTTTTGACACTTATGTAAAGGATCCTTGCTTTGGAAGTATTCCGAGCTTCTGTAAAAGTGCCTTAGCCAGCAAATTTAATAAAATTGCAAACTGAACTTTCAGCACGGATATCATGTTTTAATGTCTGGCTGCAATCAGTAGTGATGATCTAAGAAGTGAAATCTTGAATGGCAATATGGGTGTGTTATTAATTATTTAACAATCTGTTAATTAAGTCCTTAATACAGGTTTTTTTTCTCTTCTGTGTGTCTCACAGAAATCCTCGGAACTGTGGACTTTGTTGCCCCCAATGAGAGAGTGGTGTTCCGGACGTGTGAAAGAGAAAAAGACCGTGTTGTCTTTCAAATGGTATGAACCGGCATGATTTATAAAAGCAAAACCAACTGCTAAAAGTAAAACAACTGCTACAAAAATGTCGTAAAGTCGGGTTGATCATGTGGGGAGATGAAAGAGGAAAAGAAAAGAAAAGAGGAAAGAAAGAAAGAAAGAGAGAGAGAGAGAGAGAGAGAGAGAGAGAGAGAGAGAAATTTCTGTAGGTAATCTCTTGTTTCCCTGACCTTTCCTCCATGTCTCACAAAGTAGAGAGAATGAGAGAAAGAGTTTTCAAGAGAGTAAGCTATTTGCGTAACATGCCTGTGGCTCCAAGCCACGGACTGTAGCATAATTGCATTTCTTTTAATGTATACAAGACAGGAAGTAGGCATGTGAGCCTTTCAAGGGGCAGGGAAGTTGGCCAACCAAAGCTGAAGGTGTCTACCTAAGTAGTGGTTTGAGAAGAGCAAGCAGAGCTGGAGAGCGGAGTTAAGTGAGTCATTAGTCTAGAATCATTATGTTCCCACAAATCGTCTAAGTCCAAACCCTCCTGAATTCTGTTAACCCTTATCTGGTGCTGATTTAGTATTGAATTTAGACTAAAATTCTTATGCATGACAGTAGTCTTTTCTCTTTCCAGCCATAAAGTGCAGTTGTGGTCATGTGATTTCTCATTTAATGACTGCTTTGCTTAATGACAGAGTTTCCCGTCCATATTTAGGGTTTTTAAATGAGGACTACCTATATTTTTTTTAATGTATACGTGAGCACTTTGGGGAGCTCTTGAACTGAAGAATGAGCTAGAATAATCTTTCTAGAAAAGTAATCCTGTGTGTTTTTTTTTCCCCCCTCACTGTTGTTCAGGGGACAGCTGATGCTGAGAGAGCCTTGGCGGTAGCCAAACTTGTGTATGTATCTGTCAGAATATATTTACATGCATGCTACTTATGTATTGTACTTCTTCGATGTTAAGTTCAAACCAGGGGTGAAATGCTAAAGGTTTGGACCAGTTCTCCTGAACTGGTAGTAAAAAATGCTACCAGTTCAGGCCAACCGGTATTTCCGATGATCAGCTGGGTGACGATCAGCTGTGATGCGTGATTTATATTAGCTAGAATTGTCAGATTTCTTGCTTTCTAGCTAATCTAATCTAGGGGCCTGGTGACTCAGCAGACTAAAGCATTGTGATTAACGCCAGCTGTCTGCAATTACTGTAAGTTCGAATCTCACCAGGCTCAAGGTTGACTCAGCCTTCCATCCTTTCTAAGGTAGGTAAATTGAGGACCCAGTTTGTGGGAGCAATAAGCTGACTTTATATAAATATACAAAAGTATGAAGGCTATTGCTTAACGCATTGTAAGCCGGCCTAAGTCTTCGGAGAAGGCTTATAAATCAAATTTTAAAAAAACAATCTAAATCACATGGCACAGCAGATTTTCCCCTCCCTTTGCTGTTCGTATTTTTTGGAGTATAAGACGCAGCTTAGTTTTTGGGGAGGAAAATAAGGGGGGGGAGGAATCTGACTACCAGGTATTCATCTGGCTAGCATCCTTAGTCTGTAATAAGCCTCACAAAATTGTTTGGTGGCTAAGGTGAGAAGGGAAAGTACCATACTTTCATTGTCCGCCTTGAGTTCCTGTTGGATGAAAAGATAGCATTGATCTAACTAATACTGTGTTTCCCCGAAAATAAGACCGGGTCTTATATTAATTTTTGCTCCAAAAGATGCATTAGGCCATATTTTCTGGTTAGGTCTTATTTTGGGAAAAATACGGTACTAAATGCATCCATCTGGCTGACAATCTTAACTGGGGCTTATTTTGGGGTGTAGGGCTTATATTACGAGCATCCTGAAAAATCATGCTAGGTCTTATTTTCCAGTTGGGTCTTATTTTCAGGGAAACAGTAACACCCACAAATGTATTCTTTTAGCAAGGAAATTATGGGTAACTAGGACTGGTGATAGCCTAAAGCTGTTGTTTACTTATGCAAAGTATTACTTTCTTGAGTTAATTAGCAGAACCATTTAGAAACTGCTTGTTGCTCTTTCTTCAATAAAAGCAAATTAAATCTTGCAGTAAGTCTGAAAATTAATTTCCTAAAGTTTTAAAATAAATGCACAGAATAAAAAAAACGCACAGTAAGAGATAACTAACGGTAATTTAAAACAGAATTGTGTTCTCTATGGTGAAGATGCAACTTATGTATGGCTTGTTGTGACTCTTGTAAAATCAGCAATTGGAAACTGATTCGGAAACTGCTAATACATGAGCTGTATCTGGTTTGGACAAAGAGAAATTTTGAACCTTCTGACAATGAACTTGAGATAAGCAACCACATAAACTAAGGCAATGCGAAAATAAACAAACTGAAGCAAATCTTCATGAATAAATGATGGTGGAATAAAACAATTGTTTTGCATCCCATTGTTTCATCCACTTGTAAGTCGCGCTGAAAATGAGTTGCTTAAAAGCGTTTGTGTGTGTCTAAATGTTAAAATCTCCTTATGCATTTGTGATTGTCTTTTTGCCTTGTCGTTTTCAGAGAGGATGATGTTGCTGGCATTGATGTCAACATGGGATGCCCCAAAGAATATTCCACAAAGGTATGATTTTGCCCATCGGCAGTTCTTTTTGAATCATATTGATAGATGCCTCTGATTTTATGAATGTCTGCATAACTTGGATCATCATTTGAATTTTGTCGTCTTTCTTATTCATTTAATCGAAGGCTCTAAAAGTATGAAATGCCTTTTTCTTTCAATGTTCTGACCTGGGCTTCCCCAGAGCACGAAGCAGACTCCTTGTCCCGACAAAAGCCCCTTTTTATTAAGTTACTATGAATTCCTCTCATTCACATCCAGCAAAGTCTTTCAAGGGAGAATTTACAGTCACAGATCTTATATGGCTTGGAGAGCTGCGAGGCTGATATCTTCAAAACTTGGCAAGAAATCTCTGAGAGTCATGAACTAAATTCTCTCCTGCAAACTCCACTCACCTTTCGCTTCTCTTTTATTCCCTCTGGAAGGGGCCATTCATACATCCACCTGTGGCCTTACTCCCAAGTCAACCCTTGTTCTTTAGCTGTTCCCTTTGTCTGGCAACTCTGCGCATGCGCACACTGGGAACAGGCTCCAGCTGTTCTTCTGCCTCACTGATGTCTGACTCTGAAGGCAGCTGATAACTGGCATGCGGCCTTGGCCCCCTCTCTGCCTCTGACGCAGAGCCCTCATTAGAGCCTTCCCCAGACTCCGGGACTGGCCCAGGTTCCTCCCCAACCTCCTCACTGTCCGAATCTGCTACCAGCTCCCCTGGCCGACCACAACATCAAGCCTTTGAAATGACCCCCAGATAGGAATTTGCAGGCTGCAAATACATTTGTCTTTATCTGAAAGAAATGTTTATTGTGACATAGTAGCTAAGTACGTTAACAGAAACCTTGTGTCCAAGAACAGGAAAACAATCTGGGTTTGTTTGTTTTTTTCCTTTTAGAATGACGTATGAATAAGTTTGCTTGCTTGTTTTTCTCTTAGGAAGCCAGAATCCCAATCAGAGTTTTTGTGTTTCAGTTGTGTCATATTAAGGAAGTGACATCAGTATTTCTTGCTTTGCACCTAATATTAGACCAAGATTGGTTGAAGCCATCCTGATACGTTTGGCTAGTTTAACAATGCCGACCACTTCCTTAGTTACATTCAAACTAAGTGTCCTTTTTTGCACACTAAAAGATGTGAAATTGTAGCTTACTCCCAAAAAAAAATGTGTCTGCTGTCCCGTTGACTTCCTGATTCACTTCTGAGTTATTGAGAAGTTAGGAAACATATCTTACACTATTTGTTTTTTCTCTGAAGACGTTTCGCTTCTCATCCAAGAAGCTTCTTACCGTGTTTCCCCGAAAATAAGACCGTCTTATATTTTTTTTTGAACCCTGAAATAAGTGCTTGGCCTTATTTTCAGGGAGGTCTTATTATTTTGGGGCGCGTGGAGAAAGATGGGGCTCCTCTTGCTGTCTTACCTGATTTCCAGCTCTGCCTCAGGGCGACTGGCTGCGGGGACCGACTGCGCGTGCATTTAAATATTTTCGGGGAAGGCTTATTTTCGGGGAAGGCTTATTTTCAGGGAAACAGGGTAGATGAGAAGCGAAATGTCTTCAAAGAAAAACAAAGTCCAGTTGCCTCTTGAAAAAGCACCTTTGGGACAACCATGACCTGGATGACTGAGAATCTCCTGTAGACATCTCTTGTACTACTTCCCATTCATTTCCTTGTATTTTCACGTTAATGCATGATCTGGTAATACGATCGGTATCAAAGTAGGAAAGCAGTGGGAGGCCTCCCTGCACGATTCTAAACTTTCTACCAGACAAAGAAGATAAAGCTAATAGACTAATGTAAAATGTATCAATAATTTTTTTTAAAGCAAGACAACTTCGGGCTGTTCGTATTTTACTCCTGTGAAGAAGCAGTTGGAGCCTAAGTTCACACTTTGTGCTGAATCCTAATGAATGGTTGTAAATCGAGGACTATCTGTAGAACCTCCTTGAGATATTTTGGGCTGCTGAGATGATGAACGAAGGTCTTTTTTTGTGTGTGTGTTTTCTCCAGGGTGGAATGGGAGCAGCACTCTTGTCTGATCCGGACAGAATAGAATCTGTGAGTATGCAGAGTGCCCTGCTTATCATTTCCTGTGGTTATTTATAAAAAATAAACGCAGGTGGAGGTTGGAGGAACTGAAGGGGGTTGCAAAAGGTAGCAGGGCATGAGAATGTTGAGTGGAGTTATGTCAAAAGTGCATAGATGTCACAACTAAATGATTTTTTCTGCTAGCTTTTTGTGATCCCTGTCTCTTTTTTTTTCTCCTTTCATCATTTCCCTTCTCTCCCCTACCTCCCGCCTGGATTTATGATGACTTGATCCAGGACAATTCACCATGGCCAACTTGCTACACCCAACTTGCTGTGCCCAACTTGACCCAGGACAACTCACCATGGCCAATTCACCATTGTCAACAGTCCGACTAATGGACCCAATAAAAGCAGGCCTCCTCAGAAACTTTAAAATCCAAAAAGCAAAACTTTATTGAATACATCACTTCGGCACTGAAGAAAAGCAAAACCAACTCTTAAATTTTCCCGCGCAGCCCTGCATAATTAAAGATGAGTTTCATTCCCTCCTCCCATGGAACGAAGTCACATGGTCCAATTGGGAATCAGCCTTTTGTTTTGATAACAGCCCATATCTTGGCAGACAGCTGCAGAAGTGTCCTTGGCCCTCATGGTTGAAGAATGTAGCCTCCACATTCCATTTCCCCCTCCCCCAGTTGTTTGGCAAGTTGAAAAGCCATCATAGGCATAGGAAGCTTAAGCATTTTTCAATCTTAATAGCCGCAGGGCAAGAGTTACACTGATATCCAAGTAATAGTGGAATAGAATCATTAAAGAAAGGATGCCAAAGGAGGGGGGGGGAAATGAAATGCGAATGACAACAATTAAAATTATTTTTAAAACTATTTTAAATAATTAAATTGAATTGATACATTGTCCTGCGGCGAATTGACTGTGGCGAGTTGTCCCCTTCCCCATGACCCCTGGGAGCATATATACGTTTCTTTTTTTAGAATAATTCTTGATGCATCTAAAGAAGTCGGCACTGTTCCCTGAAAGACTCTTAGCCTTGTATTTTCCTTTGCAGAGTGATGCATTGTTGGGGTGGTTATTTTTTTGGCTTGGCAATAACAATTATAAGTGTTTTTTTAAAAAATTAGATTTATATGCCGCCCTTCTCCGGAGACTCAGGGGGGCTTACAATGTGTTAAGCAATAGCCTTCATACTTTTGCATATTTTCTACAAAGTCAGCTTATTGCCTCCCCAAACTGGGTCCTCAATTTACCTACCTTAGAAAGGCTAAGAAAGGATGGAAGGCTGAGTCAGCCTTCCATCCTTAGAAAGGATGGAAGGCTGAGTCAACCTTGAGCCTGTGAGATTCGAACTGGTGTAATTGCAGACAGCTGGATGTTAATTACGGTGCTTAGTCTGTTTTTAGCCTGTTGAGCTATCCAGGCTCTTTTATAATAAGTGTTAATTATTATAAAATTATTTATAATTATAATTTATAATTATAAAATTATTATAAAAAGTGTTAATTATAATAAGGGCTGTGGTGGCTCAATGGCTAAGACACTGAGCTTGTCGATCAAAAGGTCGGCAGTTCAGCGGTTCGAATCCCTAGTGCCCGTAACAGGGGGAGCTCCCGTTACTTGTCCTAGCTTCTGCCAACCTAGCAGTTGGAAAGCATGTAAAAAATGCCAATAGAAAAATAGGGACCACTTTTAGTGGGAAGGTAACAGCATTCCATGTGCTTTTGCCGTTTAGTCATGCCGGCCACATGACCACGGAGACATCTTCAGACAGTGTTGGCTCTTCAGCTTTGAAACGGAGATGAGCACCGCCCCCTAGAGTCGGGAACGACTAGCACATATGTGCGAGGGGAACCTTTACATTTACCTTTAACACTTAATGGCACATGGGCATGTATTCAAGCTTCCCCTGTTCCTAGTTCAGAGCTTGTCGGGAGGATCAGGCTGAGCCCAGAAAGATTTATGTACAGCTTGCAGGCAGAATTGTGGACCTTGTTCATGAGAAAAACGCAATAGGAAATCATTTAGAGTCATTTAGCTTGTTTATTATTTGGTTGAGAACTTGTGGAGAGATGACTTTTCCTAATAAGGAAATAATCTTTTGCAATATTCACCTAAGTTTTCCAAACTACTGCATCTCTGATTCTTAAAAGACTGCTGTTGTTTCCTGTTTTTTAGATTCTGACTACGCTCATCAATGGTGTATCTAAGCCAGTCACCTGCAAAATCCGAATTTTATCATCGGTAAGAATATATGACAATATTTCAGATATCGCATGCCTTAAAAAAAAAAAAAAAACCCTGTCCACTGTTTTGATCTAAAAATACAGTTTTTGCTTTGTTTGTTAGCAGTAATTTCATTGAGGGAAAATGAACCAATAAGGGAGATAACAGTAAAGTAGAGGTAAAGGTTCCCCTCGCACATACGTGCTAGTCGTTCCCGACTCTAGGGGGCGGTGCTCATCTCCGTTTCAAAGCCGAAGAGCCAGCACTGTCCGAAGACGTCTCTGTGGTCATGTGGCCGGCATGACTCAACGCCAGAGGAGCACAGTACGCTGTTCCCTTCCCACCAAAGTGGTTCCCATTTTTCTACTTGCATTTTTTAGGTGCTTTCGAATTGCTAGGTTGGGCAGAAGCTGGGACAAGGAACGGGAGCTCACCCTATTACGGGGCAGTAGGGATTCGAACCGCTGAACTGCCGACTTTTCGTTCGACAAGCTCAGCGTCTTAGCCACTGAGCCACCATGTCCCTTTTTTACACTATAAGTAACCACAGCTAATTTTGACTCTTTCAACTATTGGCGTGTGAAATAGCCCCAACATCTAGATGACATGGCCTTTGAGAGACCAAAAAAAAAAAAAGTTCACTGCTATTTATATACCCTTAACTGCAAATAAGACCCATTAAATTGAGTATGACCAAATATTTATGAGTAGATATGCCTAAGATTGGTATTTTAAAACTCTGGGATAAGAGCCCAGATCAGATGTGGCCCCAACTGGTGCAGAATCTTTTATTGGAGTTCAGGAGATACTGAGATTAGCCTTTGTGAACTCCATGCATTGAATTGCATGCTTTGGAAGAGCATTTGTGCCCTGAACACATCATTCTGTACCAACACAATTTGTTAAACAGGATTTGCTGCGGGGGGGGGGGGGATCACAATTACCTGGTTCCAAAGGCACACTGAATTCAAACTCACCAACCAACCCGATAAAGATTCAGGAAGCTGATGTTGGGAAATTGCCAGTTAGGCTGGAGGGAGGGGTCAAGCAAGGACCTAGCTGGGAATCGTTGCACACCCATAAACTAGAAGTGGTATTCAGCAGGTTCTGACCAGTTCTGGAGAACCGGTAGCGGAAATTTTGAGTTGTTCGGAGAACCGGTAAATACCTCCTTTGACCGGCCCCGCCCCCATCTATTCTCTGCCTCCCAAGTCCCAGCTGATTGGGAGGAAATGGGGACTTTGCAGTATCCTTCCCCTAGAGTGGGATGGGAATGGAGATTTTACAGTATCCTTCCCCTGCCACGCCCACCCAGCCACGCCCACAAAACTGGTAGTAAAAGCTTTTGAATCCCACCACTGCCAGGAACCTCATAACCAAGACCGCCTCCAAATCTATGAAGCCTTATTGAGGCATTCCCAGGGAAAGGCAAACAATCTGTTGAGATTCTTACATGATAGATAATAAATAATGAAGTTACTATTGATGGTTCTAGTTGCTTACACCTTGACAGCTATTAAATAAACAGCATCAAGATGCTGTTAACTGCTTCCTTACCAGATCATAGGAGGACTGTTAGGATGGGGGCTTTCTGATTTTCTTCATAACACACACACGGACATACTACCCTGTTCCCCCCCCCCCCAAATAAGACATCTCCTGATAATAAGCCCAATTGGGCTTTTGAGTGCATGGCAATAAGGCCAAGCGCTTATTTCAGGGTTCAAAAAAATATAAGGCAGGGTCTTATTTTCAGGGAAACATGGTATTTCAAAACTGGAAACTTGTTTGCTGTAATTCTTATAATCCCATCCCAATAAATCTCACTAAAGACTTGTAATTGGGAAAAAACAAATCATTTGGGACTTAATGCAGCTGCCAAGAACCTGACGCATATTGTAATGGGTTGGGCAAGTCCAACCCATGGGGGACACTGAGTGGCCACTGCCCCAAAGCAGTGGTGAAATTCAACTTTTTTTACTACTGGTTCTGTGGGCGTGGTTTGCTGGGTGTGGTGTGGCTTGCTGGGCATGGCAGGGGAAGGATACTGCAAAATCTCCATTCCCACCCCACTCCAGGAGGAAGGATGTTGTAAATCTCCATTCCCACCCCTCTCCTGGGGGAAGGATACTGCAAAATCTCCATTCCCTCCCCACTCCTGGGGAAGGATACTGCAAAATCCCCATTCCCTCCCCACTCCTGGGGGAAGGATATTGCAAAATGTCCATTCCCACCCCTCTCCTGGGAGAAGGATATTGCAACATCTCCATTCCCTCCCCACTCCTGGGGGAAGGATACTGCAAAATCCCCATTCCCTCTCCACTCCTGGGGAAGGGTATTGCAAAATGTCCATTCCCACCCCACTCCTGGGGGAAGGATATTGCAAAATCCCCATTCCCTCTCCACTCCTTGGGGAAGGGTATTGCAAAATCTCCATTCCCTCCCCACTCCTGGGGGAAGGATATTGCAAAATCTCCATTCCCACCCCACTCTGGGACCAGCCAGAGGTGGTATTTGCCGGTTCTCCCAACTACTCAAAATTTCCGCTACCAGTTCTCCAGAACCTGCTGAATAGCACCCTGTCCCAAAGCCAACGACAGCCTTTTGCCTCGCCACACACAATGTGCATACTTATTGTGTGGAACCTCATCCCCATTTAGCTTCAGAAAAATTAAGTAACAAACTTGGGGTGAGCGTTGAATGTTTCACCCCCACCCACCCCCCAATCATTTTCAGGAAGAAGAAACGCTAAGATTGGTGAAGAGGATAGAGCAGGCTGGAGTTGCTGCAATTGCCGTTCACGGAAGGTAAATTATTCTCCATCTGAAAAGAAAAGAAAAAAATACTGTGAGTCCTTACAACATAAAACCCTTTGAACTGGAATTGGTAGAACAGGCTTTACTGCAAAACAAACAAAGAAACAAACGAAAACTCTGGTGGCGCAGTGGTTAGAATGCAGTATTGCAGGCTAACTCTGCCCACTGCCAGCAGTTCGATTCCGACCGGCTCAAAGTTGACTCCCCTTTCTTGCTAATCCCTCATCTTTTTCATTTTTGAAGGAAGAAAGAAGAGAGGCCTCAGCACCCTGTCCACTGCGACGTGATCAAAGCCATCTCCGAGGCAGTTTCTATCCCGGTAATAGCCAAGTAAGTAGAACGAATTCGCTCTTAAGGCAAGAGGGCCCAATCTTGGTGCAAACAAGCTGCACAGATTGACAAAGCGCATTGTGAACATAAATGTTGCTTCCTCTGCAGTTAAGCAGAGTTTTGGATGTCTGCTCTATAGGTAGCCCTTGTTTTTTTCCCCCCAAGCTTTTCATTTTTTTACAAACATCAATGCGTGAACAGTGTGGCATCGGAGTGTCATACGTTCTAATACGAATAAAACTAGTAGAATTAATCATAGATGTTACAGTCAATCAACATATATTTCTATTAATAATACACATTTTGTTGTGAAACAGGCCCACGTAGTTGATATTAAATGCAAAACAGTTCCAAAAAACACAGATTTTATTAAAACAGCTGAGAATTAAGTCATTCTGGGAATTAGTTGCTAACAAATTAATAAATTAATAAAATTAATAAATTAATGCTAACATTTTTTAGAGCAGTGCGTTTCTCAATCTGGGCAGCTTTAAGCTGTGTGGACCTCAACTCCCAGAATTCCTTAGCCAGCACGCTTAAAGTTGCAAACACCGCTTTCGACGACTGACAGCCAGAATGCCCGTGTAGCTCTTGACCCTTTTGAATTGCTTGCTGTCTGCTGTTGAAGGCGTGTCCAATCCTTTCAAAAGTTGAGGAACATTTACTCAGCAGCTTTCCTGTCCTGCAAAATGCACAACACCTAACAAAAGTGGTTTTTATTTTGAAAAGGCAAAACTGATTTTTGTTTGTTTGAGGAAAAAACAGGACATTTTGCTTCTTATTCTGGAAACTTCATCAGTTGTATCGGATGCTGTGGGAGATGGAAGGAGAGTCGTTGACAGTTGAGATTAGTTGGTGGGAAGGGGGAATGATAGGTTCTGATAGCATGGTGTGTGTGGGGGGGGGGCGACTCGGGAGTAAGGCCAAGAGATGATTGGCCCCTTCCATGAGGCTTAAAAGACCAGCAACGGCTCTTGGCCTCTTTGCCGGAAAACAACGTTGAGAGAATTGCTTTTTGTTTCACTGTATTCATTTCTTGTCGGCGTCTTCTGAACTTTTGCCAAGAGAAGCCTTTGGCAGTTTGCCTAATTATCCCAAGGTCGGTGATAAACTGGGGAATGGTGTTTTGAAGAATTTGCTTTATTTTAGTTTGGACTACGCTGAGAATGAGTTAATTCTCAGCTGTTCTAATAAAGTCTGTTTTCAAACTGTTTGTATTTAATACTAACTACTTGGGCCCAGGTCACAACAGCATGCGGCATCAAACAACACGGCAGTTCGCTCACGTACACCATCCGCACATGCGTGTGGCATCAAAAACACAGTGATATAGGACAGGATTGCGTCCCAAGTGGATGGGGTGGCCCACCCGCAAGTCACCACTGCCGATTCATCCGAACCGGCTAAATCCCACCTCTTCACCAACTAATCTCACCTGTCAATAACTCTCCTTCCATCTCCAACAGCATCCCGATACAACTGATGTAGCTTCCGGGATAGGAAGCGAAAAGTCTTGTTTTTCCTCAAAAAAATAAATAAAATGTCCGGTTGCTTTTTCAAAATAAAAACTGCTTTTGGTACAACTGTGACCTGGATAATTGAGACTCTTCATAGACACATCTAACCTGCTGTTGTGGCCCACCAGCGGCCTGCACGGATTGTTGCTGATCCCGACCACGAGGAGGCTGGTGTGGTGCAGTGCCAGCAGCCTGTGCAGCCGGCGCTTGAGTCGGACAGCGAGGAGGCTGAAGAAGATGTGGTGCCAGAGCCAGGGATTCAGCCAGGGCCTCCAGAACCTCCAGAGGCTTCTTTTAAGTGAAGAGGATGAAGAGGAGGACCCTCTTCTCAATGCACAGGCACACAGAGCTGCTAAAAGGCAGGAGTGGTTCCTCAGGAGGAGGTCTCCTCGAGAGTAAGGCTTGGGGCTAATTAGCCACTCCCTTAGCCTATTTAAGGAGGAATGCCGACTGAAGCAAGTTGTAGGGAACAACTTTAGTTCACTCTCCTTCGCGTCTGGATTCTCTGCAAAATTGCTTCTGGTTTTTTTGCCAACAGTAAGATTCTGACTATCTTATCTGTGGAATTCTGGCAGGCTGTTAAGAACGCTTATTCACAGCCGGCATTTGCTAAAACTGTGTTATTTGAGTAAATTAAGTTTTGTTCAGAGTTTGTGTGTGCTGTGTTCTTTGGGATCCGTAGTTGGGGTAGAACACCTGCCATTTGCACCATTTTCGTGCTGCTGCTAATGCAAATCATCATCTTCTTATTTCAGTGGAGGATCTCATGATTTCATCAAAGCGTATTCTGACCTTCGGATCTTCCAGGAGGCAACCTCGGCATCTTCCGTAATGGTGGCCCGGGCTGCCATGTGGAACCCCTCTGTCTTCAGGAAGGAAGGACTTTTGCCCCTGAAGGACGTCATGCAGGAATATATCAAATACGTATGCATCCTTGATAGTAGTCTCTTGGGAAAACAAAAACCTTCATTATGTCTGGTGTGCAATCTCATGAAACCATGGACCCCCATTTTGGGGAGTTTCATAACTGCAGATCCTGCAGCCATATACCGGTACTTAATGACCATAACTGAGACCAAAATGTATATTTTTAAGCAAGACATTTGTTATGTGACTTTTGGCCCATTTTACGACATTTGTGAATGTGGAGTCACGGCAGCTGTTAAATTAGTAACACGGTGGTTAAGTCAAACTTCCATATGACAGCTATTGTGGTTTAGGCATTAGGGTGTTTGCTTGGCACTTGGGAGGTTCTCATCTACCCTCAGCCATGGAAACTCCTTTGATGTCTTTGGGCCAGCCCAGCCTGTTTTATAGGATTATTTATTTTATTTTTTTATTTGATTTAGATGCCGCCCTTCTCTGGAGACTCAGGGCGGCTTACAACGCGTTAAGCAATAGCCTTCATACTTTTGTATATTTATACAAAGTCAGCTTATTGTCCCCACAATCTGGGTCCTCATTTTACCCACCTTAGAAAGGATGGAAGGCTGAGTCAACCTTGAGCCTGGTGAGATTCGAACTTATAGTAATTGCAGACAGCTGGAGTTAATCACAATGCATCACAATGCATTAGTCTGCTGAGCCACCAGGCCCTTTATTTATTATTGCTGTAGGGCTGAGGAATTTAGGAGTTCCTCAAGTCTTTAAGTCACAAGTTGTCATCTCCTCCTCCTCCATCTTCCCTGAGTCTTCATGCCACCCGGGTTCGGGGCTCAGCACCCTGGACAGCACCCCAGTATTCAGGGAGCTGGTATGTTGTTTAATGCAGATTCGGGTTAACGTCAGGGTTCCAAGTAACACCCCCAACGAAAGAAGACTCCGAGGCTTGAAGTTCCTCAAAGTTCCATATTATTAGAGATGTTATATTGACACATCTGGGAAAACCCGAATCTGAAAACTTTCAGGTTTTCCCCACCCAAAGAAAAGTTCAAGTCCCTGCCCAACAACCCACATGTCCATCACATGGTCCAATCCAAGCACCGTCCCAACTGGAGATGCTTCCCAGTTCCAGCCTTCCAGGTGCAGGGCAAAATGTCCTTGACTCTCTGAGAAAGGAATGTTGTTATGATTATGTATATCACCCTAGCTCCATACAATCCCCCCTCCCAGTTTCCCACAGTAGTAAACGTGGCAGGTCTGAAGATCCAATGAAAAAGATGGCTTCCAGGCCTGACACAAGTCTTAAAAGTTGTCAGGTTTGGAGATCCCCTGCTGTAGGGAAAAAAGGAGAAGAAGCTCTGTGTAAGTCTCCTTGAGATCCTGAAAGAAAGGTGGCATATAAACCTAATCAGAAATAGAGATTGTATTGAAGGGAAGTCTGTCCGTAATGGAGTAATTGTTCCCCATCTGTCAGCTACACAGTTCGTTCAGTGTCGATCTCTGATATGAGAGAAAGATGATTTTTAGTACCAGGTTTCTCACATACTGTATTTTTCAGAGTATAAGACACACTCCCCCCCCCCCATAAAAGAGGGTGAAAATTTGAGTACGTCTTATACACCGAATGTAGCAAAAAATGCGAGGCACAGATGCACTGATGGTCTGTGGCAATCCCTGCAGCCTGGAATAGCTAATTGGGAGTATTCCGGGAGGCCAATCCACTCGCCAATCAGCTGCTTGTGCTGAATCAGGCTGCAATAATGTGCTGAAGCTGATCTGGTAGTAAATACAAGCAAAACAGAAGCAGAGGAGAGGAGTTTCAGTTTCAATTTTGAGCAGCAGACTAGTTTACGGTTCAGCAGAGACTCAGAGCTGCAGAGATAAGCCACGCCCAGGCTCCTCGCTGTCTCTTTGTTGTTCACACAGCAAATACTTCCAAACAGTCCTCAACTTTCTCACACATTGACAGGACGCTAGCCAGATGAATACCGATGGATGCTGGTAGGCAGAGGCAGAATTTTTTCTTCTTATTTTCCTCCCCAAAATCTAAGGTTTGTCTTATACTCCAGAGCGTCTTATACTCTGAAAAATATGGTATTTTAAAATTTCCTGCAATTCAAGCAAGTTGGAAATCCACTTTTCTTGAAATGAATGAGAATTGGGTTTGAAGGCCTGGCCAGGTTGTGCTAACGAGGTCAAAAAAGAATTTGGATACCTTCTCCGTTTACAAAAAGTTAGAGACAAAATTTGAACTATTTGAACTTTCTTATTCTAAAACTTTTCTTTCTCCATTGTTAAAGCGTTGTTACTCATCTTGTTTTCCCTTAGGCAGTGAGATACGACAATCATTATACCAATACAAAGTATTGCTTGTGCCAGATGTTAAGGGAGCAATTAGAAAACGCACAAGGAAAGAAGCTTCACGCTGCACAGTCTTTACAGGAAATCTGGTAAGGGCGTTTTCATGCTTTTTATTTTAATTAAAGCGTCCCTGGATAAAGCCAACAGCATAAAGTACGGAAATGCAAATGTGTTAAAATATTCGTTAAAAGTTTTTAATACAAAAACTTGGCACTTTTGTTTCCATCTTCTTTTAAAGCACGCTAACCTCCATTGCTGGAAGAAAAATCTTCTATTATTCTGTTAAAATAATTCTAATCTTCATATCACTGGTGGAATTTAATCTTACTTATCTTATTCATCTTATACTCTTCAATGTAAAATTGTCAGAGAGTTCTTTTGAACACCGCTTGCTCTGTTTGTTTATTTGTTAAATTTATATGCTGCCCATCTCGCTGTAAGAGGCAGCTTACAACGAAGTAAAAGCAACAAGGCAAAACATTAAAACATTAAAATCATACATGTTAACATTAAAATTGATGTTAAGTTTTTTTTTTATCGGAAAGCTCCTAAAGACCTGAAAAGCTTAACTGTAAGAGGTTGAATCTACGTGAAAACATTTTTATTCAACACCGCTCAGAAGTAAGTCTTTAAGGAAGCCTCTTCCCAAGTATAGTAGTGGCCAAAATTGTGGAAACCTTTTGGGAAAAGTATATTTTTGAGGTCTGATGGCTAATAATACCACTTTTTTTGTGGTGGTGGTGGTGGGGAGTTTCCAGATAATTATATTCCACTGCTGGAATGGCCTGGGAATAGCCCAGACCTTAACCCAATTGAAAATCTAAGGAGCCAACTAAAGAAACTTGTGAGTCAGAAGTGGCCCAGCAATAAAACCCAGTTAATAGAAGCCATCCTTCAATCTTGGTTTCACATGAGAATAGCTGCAGAACTAAAAGGCTTGGTTTACTCCATGGGAAGACATTGTGAGGCCATAATTCATGCTAAAGGTTACTCAACCACATGATGATAATTTTGGTATATCTCGTTTTTTCTACGTGTTTCATTTTTCTTCTTTATACTGTAACTGTTATTCTAATAGCAAATTCATCATAAAAGTTACTGCATTACATTCTTGATTAAATTATCCTTCTATTGATTTATAATTTTATGGTACTACTCCAAAAAAAAAAGTGGTGTTATTAGCTGGTTTTGGAAAATACACTTTTCCCAAAAGATTTCCACAATTTTGCCCACTACTGTAAATAGGGATAAGATATACATCTTGGTGTGGGATACTCTTGTTAACTGTTTTACTTGGAACTCAAAAACTTAAGCAGAGTTAGGCCTGCTTGTTCCTGGATGGAGACATGCAACAAATCTCAGAGCTTTGTCTTGCCTAGACTACATGTGTCAGGAGGAGGCAGTGGCAGGCGGACTCCTACCAAGAAAATAAGAGGAATGTGTCTATGTGTCTTCAAGAGTTGAGCTCCTTTAAAAGGAGATTTTACCTTGTTTGTTTGTTTGTTTGTTTTGTTTGTCAAACATGTACAGCAGTGGCAAAACCCAAATTTTTTTACTACCGGTTCTGTGGGCATGGCTTGGTGGGCGTGGCAGGGGAAGGATATTGCAAAATCTCCATTCTCACCCCACTCTGGGGCCAGCCAGAGATGGTGTTTGCCAGTTCTTTGAACTACTCAAAATTTCCGCTACCGGTTCTCCAGAACCTGTCAGAACTTGCTGGATTTCACCCCTGATGTACAGATAACAAGTATAGATATGAACATAAACATAAACAAAGGAAGAGTAAATACAAAGAAATGGGGACAGTATGACAGGGACAGTGAGCACACTAGTGCACGTATGCATGCCCCTTTTATGGACCTCTTAAGAATGGGGTGAGGTCCATGGTAAACAGTTTGAAGTTGAAACTGTGAGGGCTTGAGGCTGTAACAATGGAGTCAGGTAGAGTATTCCAGGCATTGACCACTGTGTTGCTGAAATCATATTTCCTGCAATCGAGTTTGGAGCGGTTTACCTTGAGTTTATATCGATTGTTTGCCCATGTACTATTGTGGTTAAAACCGAAGACATCGTTGAGAGGCAAGACGTTGTAGCAGACAATTTTGTGCACTATGCTTAAATCGGACTGCGGGCGGCGCAATTCCAGATTGTCCAAGCCCAGAATTTTAAGCCTGGTGGTGTAAGGGATTCTATTGTGAGTAGAGGAGTGGAGGACTCTTCTCATGAAATACCTCTGGACCCGCTCCATCATGTTAATGTCCGAAATACAGTATGGGTTCCAGGCGGACGAGCTGTATTCAAGAATTGATCTGGCAAAGGTTTTGCATGCCTTAGTTAGCAGTACAATATTACCGGAGAAGAAATTTTGCAAAATTAGATCAACAACTCTTAGTGCCTTTTTGGCAGTGTTGTTACAGTGAGCTCTGGGGCTTAGATTATTTTATTTGATCAAAGAGGCATCTTCACCTTTTACTATACAACCAGTGCTTTATATAATACAGGCAGTTGTCGACTTATGACCACAACTGAGGTCAAAATTTCTGTTGTAAAGTGAGACTTGCCCCATTTTATGACTTTTCTTGCCACGGGTTGTTTAAGTGAATCCCTTAAATTGATAAATTAGTAACCCGGTTGTTAATCTGGCTTCCCCATTGATTTTGCTAAGTCAGAAGATTTCAAAAGGGGATCACGTGATTCCTCTTTTGGAACACCGCAACCGTCATAAATACGAGGCAGTTGCCAAGCGTCTGAATTTTGATCATGTGACCATGGGGATGCTGCAATGGTCATAAGTCTGAAAAATGATCATAAGTCACATGTTTCAGTGTGTAACTTTGAACGGTCACTGAATGAACCGTTGTAAGTCAAGGACTACCTGTATGTTTATAAAAGTGTAAGCATAGGTGTGTTTGTATTCATAAGCGCATGTATAAATATATTTCAGTTTCAAAATCCAAGAACATTTTCTAGAATTAATTTGATTTTTTTTTCATTAGTGAAGTTTTCGAGATGAGTAGTTTCTTTCAAGAAGCATCTGATTTACTGGAGAAGAAAAAAGTTTTGCTACAAGTCAAGAGCTCAAATAATGATGATCACACTGAAGACACAGATGTCATCAAGTTGGCAGTTAAATTTGATAAGTAAGTGAGATCATTAGCATCCTCTGTTTCTTTTAAAGACTAAACATTGAGAGAGCTTCTGGGTTACACTAAACCATAGGCTATTTAATCTTGGTTTGATAAGGCACAGTTGCCTGTGTTCAAGCATCACATTAAGCCATGATTTTAATTGCACTTTGCTGAGGAATATATTGTTGAGTTGCGTTCACACAATAACACAAGTGTGGTCTTGCAGTGTCAAATTAGGCTCAAGCCAGCACAGTTTGCTCCAAAATTCATTTCTCCCGTATTTTATGGAGAAACTTTGATTCCCAAAATTGCCCATATTAAGGAAAACTGCTAATGAAAACTACGCCGATATTTTAAAGACAGCCTTCGTAAAATGTCAATAATAAAAATCTATTGCAAAGGTCAGATTGAAATATACTGTGCTGGATATATTATGAATATATACAAACGAGCCTGGATAGCTCAGCAGACTAATGCATTGTGCATTGTGATTAACTCCAGCTGTCTGCAATTACTGTAAGTTCGAATTTCACCAGGCTCAAGGTTGACTCAACCTTCCATCCTTTCTAAGGTAGGTAAATTGAGGACCCAGTTTGTGGGGGCAATAAGCTGACTTTGTATAAAATATACAAAAGTATGAAGGCTATATATTATATATATTATGACTATATAGAATAACAGAGTTGGAAGGGACCTTGGAGGTCTTCTAGTCCAACCCCTTGCTTAGGCAAGAAATAGTACACCACTTCAGACAAATGATTATCCAATCTCTTCTTAAAAACTTCCACTGTTGGAGCATTCACAACTTCTGTAGGCAAGTTGTTCCACTGATTAATTGTTCTAACTGTCAGGAAATTTCTCCTTAGTTCTAAATTGCTTCTCTCCTCGATTAGTTTCCACCCATTGCTTCTTGTCCTGCCCTCAGGTGCTTTGGAGAATACTTGACTCCCTCTTCTTTGTGGCAGCCCCTGAGATACTGGGACACTGTTTTCATGTCACCCTAGTCCTTCTTTTCATCAAACTAGACATACCCAATTTCAGCAACTGTTCTTTATGTTTTAACCTCCAATCCCCTAATAATCTTTGTTGCTCTTCTCTGCACATACAGGATACTAAAATAACCAGATTTCTGCTAAACTGCCGACTTGCTTGAATAGTGGTCCTTACAGGGACAAAGTCATGTTGACCCAATTCTCATAAAGCTAGGATTGAGTTTATCGTGAGGTTTCATTACCTTCCATATGTCGAGAGATTCTCATTCATCCAGGTCATGCTTGTCCCAAAGATGTTTTTTGAAAAGGCAACTGGACTTTGCTTTTCCTTTGAAGACGGTCTTTCGAGTTCTATTCTGAGAGATTGATTATTAACCTAAGAAGCAGTCATAAGACTGAATCAACAGTTGATCCAAGAACTTCAGCAAGTCAATAGATTTGAGATGACCTTTTCTGATATAGTTCAGTGCTTCTCATATTCAGCAACTTTTAAGAAATGTGGACTTCAACTCCCAGAAACCCCCAACTTACAGTAGCGGCCAAAATTGTGGAAATCTTTTGGGAGAAGTATATTTTCTAAAACTAGCTAATAACACCACTTTCGTTTGGAGTAGTACCATAAAATTATATATCAATGGAAAGATAATTTAATCAAGAATGTAATGCAATGACTTTTATGAAGGATTTGCTATTAGAATAGCAGTTACAGTATAAAGAAGAAAAGTGAAACACGTAAAAGGAACAAGATATACAAAAATGATTGCCATAGAAAAAATGAGATATACAAAATCAGGAACCTGAGTAGCGTAGGGGGCTAATGCCTCCTACTAAAGGCAGCAATTAACATCCAGCTGCCTGTAATTCTGCGAGTTCAATCCTAGCCAGGCTCAAGGTCGACTCAGCCTTCCATCCTTTCTAAGATGGGTAAATTGAGGACCCAGTTTGTGGGGGCAATAAGCTGACTTTGTATAAATATATACAAAAGTATGAAGGCTATTGCTTAATGCATTGTAAGCCGCCCTGAGTCTCCGGAGAAGGGCGGCATATAAATCAATAATAATAATAATAAATAAATAAACAAATAATCACCATGTCAGTTAATACTTAGTTGGGTAACCTTTAGCATGAATTACAGCCTTACAACGTCTTCCCATGGAGTGAACAAAGTCTTTTAGTTCTGCAGCTGTTCTAATGTAAGATTGAATGATGGCTTCTATTATTGGGTTTCATTGCTGGGTCACTTCTTACTACAAGTTTCTTTAGTTGGTACCATAGATTTTCAATTGGGTTAAAGTCTGGGCTATTCCCAGACCGTTCCAGCAGTGAAATATGAAATTATTTGAAACTCCAAAAAAAAGTGGTGTTATTAGCCATCAAACTACAGTCACTACTGTAGCATGCTTCTACACTCCTAAAAGTTGGTGAGCTTGAGAAACACTGAGATGGACTACTGAGGATCATTAGGGCCACCTTCAGTCCATCCAGGGCAAAGATGCTTGGCATTCAGTTTTATATCCTTGCAAAAATTGCAAGCCAAACTATGTGAAAAGTCCTGGGTGCATTCTTTAGTATCTCCACTTTAAAGGACCAAGTAGGAAGTGATTGGCTTGTCCCAGGGGTTGGCAACCTTAAACACTTAAAGAGCCACAAAGGAATAGGATAGGATAGGATTGAATGGAAGGGACCTTGGAGGTCTTCTAATCCAACCCCCAGCTTAGGC
Organism: Masticophis lateralis; assembly: GCA_030761175.1. Taxonomy (NCBI): domain Eukaryota; kingdom Metazoa; phylum Chordata; class Lepidosauria; order Squamata; family Colubridae; genus Masticophis; species Masticophis lateralis. The sequence continues at coordinate 19,635,043 of JAUDYJ010000010.1, forward strand.
AGAACACCCTACACCACTTCATACAAATAGTTATCCAACATCTTCTTAAAAATTTCCAGTGTTGGAGCATTCATAACTTCTGCAGGTCCTAACCTGAAGCCCCCCATTCAATTCTGGAGCCAACTGGAAATCCGGTTCCCCTGCCATAGAGTCTCCTCCTAGCACGGCAATCTTTTTTGCTCTACCTGTCCTAACCTAAAGCCCTATCAATTGTGGAGCTGACTGGCAACAGGGAGCTGCAGCAGAGGGATGAAAGAGCCACATGCGGCTCCAGAGCCATGGGTTGTTGACCCCTGGCTTATCCCAAAGGTGCTTTTTCAAAAGGCAACTGGATTTTCTTGGGGTTGTTTTTTTTTTTGAAGAGGTTTTGCTTCTCATTTAAGAAGCTTCTTCATTTCTTCTTGGATGAGAAGCAAAAACTCTTCAAGGAAAAACAAAGTCCAGTTGCCTTTTGAAAAAACACCTTTGGGACAAGCCAATCACTTCCTGCTTGGTTTTGAAAAAGCAGCTTTTAGGTTAACCTCCGTAGTTCCACTGCCCTCCCTATGATTAGGATAATCAATTCAGATCATTCGTTTCTTGGGTTATTTTTTTTCAGTTAGCCCTTCGGGCTTGGACCAAATCAAAAAAAGGATCTCACAGGAACACTAGAATTATGTTTTCTTAATAGACTGTAATAACAGTCTCCTGCAAGTCTGAATGTAAGCTCTCCTGCTTAAAAAAGTAAAGATAAAGGTCCCCCTCGCACATGTGTGCTAGCCATTTCCGGCTCTAAAAGGCGGTGCTCATCTCCATTTCAAAGCCAAAGAGCCAGCGCTGTCCGAAGACATCTCCATGGTCATGTGGCCGGCATGACTCAACGCCAAAGGCGCACGGAACTCTGTTACCTTCCCACCAAAAGTGGTTCTATTTTTCTACTTACATTTTTTTTACGTACTTTCGAACTGATAGGTTGGCGGAAGCTGGGACAAGTAATGGGAGCTCACCCTGTTACGTGGCACTAGGGATTCGAACCGCTAAACTGCCGACCTTTCAGTCGACAAGCTCAGCGTCTTAGCCGCTGAGCCACTGCATCCCTCTCCTCCTGCTTAGGCCCCAGTAAATGTACCTTATTCTGAAGCACTGACCTTCCTGAAAATCAGCATCTCCTGTAGGGGTGGGTTGTACTTACCTTCGCTACTGGTTTGCAACGGGAGTGCGCGCATGCGCAGATCGTTCAGGATGACATCCGAGTGAGTGGGCGGAGTCTCCTGCTGCCATTACTACTGGTTTGCAAGAACCAGACTGAACTGGGAGCAATCCACCACCGATCTCCTTGTTTCAACTCTTTTTCACCTCTTAGAAGAGCAGGACTAGCAGAAGCTTCTTCCCATCCCATTTTCTGAACTTGACAACTTCAAAATTGAGCCAAGGTGGCGCAGTGGTTAGAGTGCTGTACTGCAGCTACTTCAGCTGACTGCTAGTTCAGCAGATCAGCGGATCAAATTTCACCGGCTCAAGGTTGACTCAGCTTTCCATCCTTCCGAGGTGGGTAAAATGAGGACCCAGATTGTTGGGGGCAATATGCTATTTAATATACTGTCTTTGGTGTAAGCCGCCCAGAGTCCTCGGAGAGTAGGCGGCATAGAAATATGACTAATAAAAAAATAATAATAATAATAATGTGTGGACTTCAACTCCCAGAGTTTCCCAACCAGCCTGCTGATTTGAGAATTCTGGGAGTTGAAGTCCACACCTCTTAAAATTGCCTAATTTTAAAAATGTTGGTGTAACAGATTGGGCTGTTGAAGATGATTGCAGCCCCTGGCCTAGAGTGAGTATTTATTGTTTTCTTTTCTTTTCTCCTCTTCAGACGAGAGTATCCCCCACAAATTACCCCCAAAATGTATCTTCTGGAATGGTGCAGGAAAGAGAAGCTGATTCAACCTGCTTATGAAACAGTAAGATGCCGCACGACAAAATTCATTTGTTTTAAACCATACCTTCCCAAAGGGAATCTTCTTTTATGGTTATTTGGGTTTCCCCCGCGTAAAATTGGAAGTGTCTTGGTGACGTTTCGACAAAGTCTCATTCGCCATCTTCAGGCTGGTGTTTTCGGCTTTGAGCTCTCAGAAGCACGAAGCTGAAAACACCAGCCTGAAGATGACGAATGAGACTTCATCGGAACGTCGCCAAGACACTTCCAATTTTACGCGGGAGAAAACCCGAATAACCAAAGACCTACACACACACATACACACATACATATAAAAATATAAATATAAATATATATAAATAATTTTATTTATGATTTTTTCTTTAACATCCGTAAGTGTTTGGTGAACAGTGTATTGTCTGGATCGATATACTTTACATACAATTCTAATAATGATATTACCATTTAAATATACATAATCATATATTTTTCGGCTAACATTTGTGTATACAGAGTAATTGTATGTTCTATTATATTTCAGTATATATAATACTATTTCCCGAATTTCTACTTTTTCCTTTTTTTTAACACTTAATAAAATAACCACCATATTAAATCTATCCTTCATCTCTTGCCCATTTTAGAATTTCAATGCTTATTAACTTTTTGGTGAATCTTTCATGCGTCTCCTCTGGTATCTTGTAACTCCTTTTATCCTGTTTAATTAATCGAAATATTTCCTCTGCCACAGCATCTATCTCTTGCTGTTGGATCTGTAGAGCACCTATCCGCAGTTCCCCCATCGTTCAAAGGGAATCTCCTTATGCTAGTTTATGAGCACAATGAATATTTGATTTGAATAGGGAACCTTGTCCTCTTAAAACTTTAGCTCCGATAGCAAGTCGGGGGTCTGTGCAAATATTTGTTATGTCTCTGGGGGAATTTTGACCCAGTCTGCTTGCACACTAGGCCCAAGCATCTTCTTGTACCACAAGCTGCCTTTGAAATCCTCCAGCTTTTCAACCAGCAGTTTGCTCTGTCTTCTGGAGGAGCAGCTGTTCAGAAAAACCAAAGAACCGAAAGCCCCTTTGAATGCGGTGGGCCAGCTGCCTTAAGCTTCTGGATCCTGGCTTTAAATTGAGGCTAGTTACTCCCAGCCTCGAACGGAAATGTCGCACCTGTTGGGGATTTGATAGCTTCGCCAACATTTCCATTCCGACGCCCGTTGAATGAATCGCTCGCATTGATGTCAAATCCAACTGCCCTTCGTTTCTCACCTTGCTTTAGATCGAAAGACCGCGGGATCGACTGTTCGGTTCGGTTGTGACGGTTGCTGGGCAAAAATACAGCTCGACGTTATGGTAAGCAGCTTTTGGGGAAGTGTGTTTTTTTTTATTTTTACAAGGGGATCATTTGCTAGAGAGAGTGAAGTTGTTCATGAGAACTAGGAAAGAGAGGAATAATGTTGGTATGGTACTTTTAGATCAGGGATGTCCAACCTTGACAACCTTAAAGACTTGTGGACTTCAACGCCCAGAATTCTGTGATGGCTGGGGAATTCTGGGCATTGAAGTCCACAAGTCTTAGATGTTCTTGTGGGTGATTAATTCACATGCAGTGGCTAAAAAAGCAGGACACACACTCCAGGTGGTCCTTTGACTTATGACCATAGTTGAGCCAAACATTTATGTTGCTAAGTGAAACATTTGTTAAGTGAATCACTGCTTTTGGTTAACGTAGTAACCGGGTGGTTAAGCGAATCTGACTTCCCCATTGACTGTTGTGACCTAGGCTTACTGAGTCATTAGAAGTCACAATTAGTTCCAAATAAACTTATTTTATTGTAATAGCTGAGAATTATGTTCATTCCCAGCTGAGTCCCAATTAGTGGCAAAACAAGTCCTTCGGAAGAAGTCCTTCGGGATAATCACCAACCTTTATCTTCTTTGACACCCTGCCAAAGGCCTTACTTGGCAAAGCCCCATGAAGTTCAGAAACAAACAAGAGATGCTGACTGGAAACAGTGTTAGCAATGTTGCTTTCCTGCAAAAAGGCCCAAGTGCCTTTGTTTCTCTTTTAAGCCTTACGGGAGAGTCCAATCATCTCCTGGTAGTCTACAGGTAGTCCTCGACTTACAACAGTTCATTTAGTGACCATTCAAAGTTACAACAGCACTGAAAAATGACCGTTTTTCAGTCTTCAAAACTGTTTCAGCATATCTCCAAGGTCACATGATCAAAATTCAGATGCTTGACAACTGACTCACATTTATGACGGTGGAAGTGTCCGCAGGGGCATGTGATCCCCTTCTGCGACCTCCTGACAAGCAAATTCAATAGGGAAGCCAGAAACTGTTGTTGCTAACTTAACAACAGCGGTGATTCACTTAACAAATCTGGGAAGAAAGCTCGTAAAAAGGGGGCAAAACTCCTTGAACAAATTTCTCACTTAGCAACATACATTTTGTCCTCAATTGTGGTCATATGTTGAGGACTACATATATATGCAGTAGGTACACTGCCGAATATAGAGTTTGAGCTTTATGTATACAGGTAGTCCTCGACTTACAACGGTTCATTTAGTGACCATTCAGAGTTACAACTATTGAAAAAAAGTGACGACCATTTTTTCAGAATTTAACAACATTCATAGCTTCCCCATGATCATGTGTCCAAAATTAAGATATTGGCAACTGGTTCATAGTTATGACGGTTGCTGTGTCCCAGGGTCATGTGATTCCCTTTTGCAACCTTCTGACAAGCAAAGTCCATGGGGAAGCCCAATTCACTTAACAACCGGGTTACTAACATATCAATTACCATGATGCGCTTAACAACTGTGGCAAGAAATGTCGTAAAATGGGGCAAAACTTACTTAAATGTCTCACTTAACTACATAAATTTTGAGCTCCATTGTGGTTGTAAGGCGAGGACTACCCGTACATGCAGTAGATACTCTGCTGAATGCAGAGTTTTGAGTTTTATGTATACAGGAAGTCCTTGATTTACAACTGTCCATTTAGCGACTGTTTGAAGTTACAACAATACTGAATGACGTCCATCCAGTCCTCGCACTTACAACTCTCGCAGCGTTCCCACAGTTACAAGATCAAAATTCAGACTCTTAGCAACCATAAGCTGACTTTGTGTAAAAAAAAAAGAACACCGCTTGGGGGGAGGGGGCAAAAGCCCTACTAAGCAGGTATATACAAAAGTATGAAGGCTATTGCTTAATGCATTGTAAGCCGCCCTGAGTCTCCGGAGAAGGGCGGCATATAAATCGAATCAATCAATCAATCCGTCTTCTTCTTTTCCAGGGAAAAATCAAAGAAACTAGCAGAACAAGCGGCAGCTATTGCCTGTTTAAGAACTCTGGGCCTCCCGGAAGGCAAACGCAACGAAAACCCCAACCACACCTTGCTTAACAAACGCAAGAGGCCAGATCGGGAACTTTCGAACTGTGATGAACACAGAGACAGCTTCGCAGTCGACGCTGTTTGCAAAAAACCTCATTTTCTTCCCAAAGAATCCCTTTGCCACAGTTCGTAAAGACCACACTACTCTCGCTGGCGTTTTACAACTATGCAGCTCCCTGTTCCCACCCAAATTTCTCTGCCCTTTATTTTTCTTGGAGGCAATCAGATGGAACAGGTAAATTTGAATTTTTGAATCCCTATCCCTTGGGATAGGCATGGAATCTCTTACCATTTTTATTTTGCACCTTTTTCACTGGGACAATTCATTCTTTTGCGCCAGGGCCCTCAACTTTTTCCATCTCCGGGAGTCACCAAGAAGGCATTCCTCAAATTCTTTATTTCAATTGTCGGCCCTCTCTCCAGATCATTAAACCTTGCAAGATATCGTCTCTCTTTACTCAAGCATCTAGTGTTCTTCAGCCAAAATCTCACAACATACATGATAGTTTCAAGGTCTTTTAAAATTTAATTGTGGTAGCTTTGCACACACTGCAGGATGGGGGAGGGGGGAGTCACTCACCCCTCATGGCGCCTGCAGACCAGGGGTGAAATCCAGCAGGTTCTAACAGGGTCTGGAGAACCAATAGCGGAAATTTTGAGCAGATCGGAGAACCGGCAAATACTACCTCTGGCTGCTCCCAGAGTGGGGTGGGAATGGAGATTTTGCAGTATCCTTCCCCCAGGAGAGGGGAGGGAATGGGGATTTTGCAGTGTCCTTCCCCTGCCACACCCACCAAGCCACGCCCACAGAACCGGTAGGGAAAAATTTTGGATTTCACCCCTGCTACAGACGCCACACTGCTGACTTTATCTAGGGCAGGGGTGTGTAATCTTGACAATTTTGATACTTGTGAACTTCTGGCTGGCTGGGGAATTCTGGGAGTTGAAAATTGAGAATGGAAGATGGAACTCTGAACCGTTCTGATTGGAACTTATCTCGCAATGTAATATCCTTTTTTCCCCCAAAATAAGACATCCCCTGATAATAAGCCCAGTTGGGCTTTTGAGCACATGGCAATAAGGCCAAGCGCTTATTTCAGGGTTCAAAAAAATATAAGACAGGGTTTTATTTTTGGGGAAACATGATATCTATCATCTATCTATCCATCTATATCCATCTACCCTGTTCCCCCCAAAATAAGACACCCCCTGATAATAAGCCCAGTTGGGCTTTTGAGCACATGGCAATAAGGCCAAGTGCTTATTTCAGGATTCAAAAAAAATAAAACAAGGCAGGGTCTTATTTTCAGAGAAATACAGTATCTATCTATCTATCTATCTATCTATCTATCTATCTATCTATCTATCTATCTATCTATCTATCTATCATCTATCTATCTCTGCCTACATACCTACCCACACTGTTTCCCCCAAAATAAGACATCCCCTGATAATAAGCCCAATCGGGTTTTTGAGCGCATGGCAATAAGGCCAAAGCGCTTATTTCAGGGTTCAAAAAAATATAAGACAGTCTTATTTTTGGGGAAACATGATACTTTGTTTGCAGCTGATTCTTTTCTAGGGGAAATAAATGAGGGAATAGCAGCAAGCAAAACATACAGCTTGTTTAATGGCAATTCCCCTAATTCTAATTTCCTTACAATATTTTTTTTTGTCTCCAAAGTCAAAATGCAAAATAGTGGGGGGGAGAGGGGGAGAAAAAAAACGAACTTCCACTGCAAACAGAGCAATGAAATAATAGTAATAAAAACGTATGTACAAAAAGTAACAGATGACAACTAACCGTATTTTTCGGAGTATGACGCACCTTTTTCCCCCAAAAAAGGGGGTGAAAATCTGGGTGCGTTTTATAATCTGAATGTACCCCTGTCCAGCTTCTCAAATGGAGGTTTCAGAGGCTGAAAAAAGCATCAGAAACGAAGCTTCAGAAAAAAAGCCTCCAAACAGAGCTTCAGAAAAGAAGCCCGCAAACAGAGCTTCAGAGGCTTTTTTTCTGAAGCTCTGTTTCAGAAGTTTCAGAGGCAGGAAAAAATGCCAAAAAAAGCAAGGCCCAGAGCTCACAACCAAGGAACATGTTGCTAAAATTCACCTCTGGTAACAGCTGATTGGGGGTATTCCGGGAGTCCGATCCACCTGCCAATCAGCTTTTTCCTTATTTTCCTCCCCAATAACTAAGGTGTGTCTTATACTCCAAAAAATACAGTGGATTTAGAAACCTTGCGCCATTCATTGCTCTTTACTCTTGGCAGAGCATGATTTTAAATAACATGGGAGTGTGCCTTACAAATAGGGCTTCTTTACGGTCCATAAGTCACAATTCAAAGGCATTTCCCATCCTAAGCTCTGGTTCAAGCCCTTTTTTTGCTTTGATTTAAATCTGAACCAAGATAAAGTAAATAAAAATGAATGGCCCAAATCTCGTGTATTCCAACGAATGAACGTACGTCCTTTCGTTCTGGCAGATGTTCCTTTAATGAGAAATGAAAGGCAGGACCGGGATGGGGTGGGGAAGCACTTCTCAAGCAGGCAACGTATTGAAAAAGCATCTGAGACTCAGCCAGATGGTAGATAGACAAGTTCAATGCTGGAAAGCAGTTGGCAAGGATGGATTTCTTTCTTTCTTTCTTTATTTCTTAGTTTGATTTATATGCCGCCCTTCTCCGGAAACTCAGGGCAGCTTACAATGCGTTAAGCAGTAGCCTTCATACTTTTGTATATACTTGATTAGTAGGGCTTTTGGCCCCCCCTAAGCGGTGTTCTTTTTTATACAAAGTCAGCTTATTGCCCCCACATTCCAGGTCCTCATTTTACCTACCTTGGAAGGATGGAAGGCTGAGTCAACCTTGAGCCTGGTGAGATTTGAACTCGCAGTAATTGCAGGCAGCTGGCAGCTTAAGTGCTAATTTAACAGCACTTGAGTCCACTGTGCCACCAAGGCTCCTTATGGAAACATGCGATGCCCTCTCCCCATGTGATCTTTTCCTTGTTATTTTGTTTTCCAACCGAATAAATGCTCCCTTTTTCTTACAAGGAAACATTGCTTCATTGATCTGGATTGGAGTAGGAAGGATTAACCCAGCAGTGGGGATTTTGAGGATCTGGGTCAGGCTTTTGCTGGAGTGATTTTGAGAGCAGCCTGGTAGCCTAGAGGTGAAGATACTCGCCTTCCACTCGTAGAGGTTGAGAGTTCAATCCCTACTGGCAGATATTTCTCTCCTAGGGCATTTAAAAAAAAAATCTGCTGTGAATTTCGCATAGGCGTCAGGAAGGGCATCCAGCCAGTAAATGCTCAGCTCCATTCAGTCGTCCCGATTCTACCCCAAATTAAGGGATCACAGGGCCGTAACAAAAATTAAAAGATCATGGATGGCATCTAAAGGATTGTTTAGCATCTGTTCTCTGCAAATGAAGTCCATCTTTTGCTATAAAGTGCCAAATTGATAGCCATTAAATGGAAAACTGACAGGGATGGATGGGCCTCTGATACAGGTAAGTCCTCAACAACCATTCACTTAGCGACTGTTCTAAATTACAACAGCACTAAAGTGAATTGCAACCATCGTTGTAGCGTTCCCACATTGTAATTCAGACACTTGGCAACTGGCATGTCCTTATGACAGTTTCAACGACCTGGGATCATGTGATCATCACTTGTGACCTTCCCAGCTGGCTTTGAAGAGGCAAAATCAATGGCAGAAGCCAAGATTCACTTCGTGATTCATTCAACAGCTAACAATGATTTGCTTTAACAACTGGGTCCAAAAAAGAAAAGGTTAGTAAAATTAGGTACTTAACTATTGCCTCGCTTAGCAACAAGAGATTTTGCTCTAGATTGTGGTTGCAAATTGAGGACTTACTTTTGCTTTCTTTTCCATTGTGGTCTCAGCAGAAGGGGGCATACAGGTAGTCCTTGATTTATGACCATCGTTGAGTCCAAAATTTCTGTTGGTTAAGTGAAACATTTGCTCAGTGAATTTTGCCCCGATTTATAACCTTTCTCGCAACGGTTGTTCAGCGAATCACTGCAGATGTTAAGTGAATCTGACTCCACCACCCCCACCCCCCACCCCGGACTTTGCTTTTGTCAGAAGGTCGCAAAAGGGGGATGTAACTTTGAACAGTCACTAAATGAACTGTTGTAAGTCGAGGACTACCTGTCCTCCTTTTTGACTTGTGGGGGGGAAAAGAGGGTTCCTGTCCATTAGCTGGAGTAGATTCGGGAACAAGGGAAAGTTGTTGTATCTGTTGTGCACATTAGAGGGCAGCATAAACTGCAGGCTCTCCATCCTCACAGCCGTGTATGCCGTTGTTACGAAGCGGCAGAGAATAGCAAGAGTTCTGTGGAATTCTTGCAGCCAAGGGATTCTCAACCCCCACCTGCATGACAAAGAATGGGCTTCTCACACGGACACGGTGGCTCAGTGGCTAAGTCGCTGAGCTTGTTGATCGAAAGGTCAGCAGTTCAGTGGTTCGAATCCCTAGTGCCACGTAACGGGGTGAGCTTCCATTCCTTGTCCCAGCTTCTGCCAACCTAGCAGTTCGAAAGCACGTAAAAAATGCAAGTAGAAAAATAGGGACCACCTTTGGTGGGAAGGGAACAGCGTTCCGTGCGCCTTTGGTATTTTTTTTTTAAATTTGATTTATATGCCGCCCTTCTCCGGAGACTCAAGGCAGCTTACAACGCGTTAAGCAATAGCCTTCATACTTTTGTATATTTATATTTATACAAAGTCAACTTATTGCCCCCACAAACTGGGTCCTCAATTTACCCACCTTATAAAGGATGGAAGGCTGAGTCGACCTTGAGCCTGCCTGGGATTGAACTCGCAAGTAATTGCAGCAGCTGGATCTTAAATGCTGCCTTTGTAGGAGGCATTACTCCCCTACGCTACTCAGGCTCAGGCTACTCAGGTATTGAGTCATGCCGGCTACATGACCACAGAGACATCTTTGGACAGCACTGGATCTTCGGCTTTGAAACGGAGAGGAGCACGGGAACGACTAGCATATATGTGCGAGGGGAACCTTTACCTCTCTGTAAAAAAGACCTGAGGTGGCGCAGTGGTTAGAGTGCAGTACTGCAGCTACTTCAGCTGACTGCTAGTTCAGGAGATCAACGGATCAAATCTCACCGGCTCAGGGTTGACTCAGCCTTTCATCCTTCCAGGGTGGGTAAAATGAGGACCCAGATTGTTGGGGGCAATATGCTATTTAGTATACTGTCTTTGGTGTAAGCCGCCCAGAGTCCTCGGAGAGTGGGCGGCATAGAAATGTGACTAATAAATAAATAAATAAACACCTGTAGGTTCTGGATTGTTTACTTGACTCCTGTTTGTAAGAATCCAACTAGTCCAGCATAGAAACTACCATCATTGACACGGCAAGGCACTTGCCTATAAACAGAAAGCAAGCCCTTCTCCCTTCTAGTATGGATGATGTTACTTATTGGGGTAATGAAATCTCTGCGAGAAAAAAAGCCAAGTTCAGAGAGCACTAAGGACTTTATGGCACTGATGACATTACCCACTCGGGTAATGAAAGGAGCCTGGATAGCGCAGCAGACTAATGCATTGTAATTTAACTCCAGTTGTCTGCAATTACTGTAAGTTCGAATCTCGCCAGGCTCAAGGTTGACTCAGCCTTCCATCTTTTTTAAGGTAGGTAAAATGAGGACCCAGTTTGTGGGGGCAATAAGCTGACTTTGTATAAATATACAAAAAGTATGAAGGCTATTGCTTAACGCATTGTAAGCCGCCCTGAGTCTCCGGAGAAGGGCGGCATATAAATCTAATTAAAAAAAAAAAGGATATTCCTCCTGTATGGATTTACCTCAGGATGCTCCTGGTGTGTGGATTTACCTCAGGATAGGAGCCTGGATAGCTCAGCAGACTAAAGCATTGTGATTAACATCAGCTGTCTGCAATTACTGTAAGTTCGAATCTCACCAGGCTCAAGGCTGACTCAGCCTTCCATCCTTTCTAAGGTAGGTAAAATGGGGACCCAGTTTGTGGGGGCAATAAGCTGACTTTGTATAAATATACAAAAGTATGAAGGCTATTGCTTAACGCATTGTAAGCCGCCCTGAGTCCCCAGAGAAGGGCGGTATATAAATCAAATTTAAAAAACAAAAAACAAACCTAAGCTCTGAGAGCATTAAGGACCCAACGGACTACTACTTCCTTCTTCCTCCTCCTCCTCCCACAAACCCCACCCCCTTCTAGCATTCATGATGTTATCTATTTGGCTAATGAAGCATCTGCAAGAAAACAACCAAGCTCAGCACTGAGGACCCAACAGGCTTCTTATTCTCCTCCTCCTCCTCCTCTCCACAAATCCCATACCCTTCTAGCACTGACAACGTTACCTAGTTGGGTGAGGAAATGGCTGCAAGAAAACAATCCAAGCTCAGAGAGCACCAAAGACCTCGTCATTAGATTTTTCTGGATTTCCTTTTTTTTCCCCCATAATTTTTTTTTTTTTAACCTGCCCTCTCCCGTTCAAGCTGGCACAGAGCTGGCACCTCCATGCTCCGTGCATGACACGCCTGCCATGTCCTCGTCCTCCTCTCAGGACACTTGTGGGCACCTCCAAAAGAAGAGTCTTGAATGCCCCTTGACCTTAGATACTCCTGCATTCGGGACTTCCTTCTCTGGAGGAGATGTTAGCAGAACATATTTTGGAATGTCCCGGGCATGGAGCCGAGCCTTGCCCTGGAATGTCAGGCTTAATGTCGGACTCGATGCCGTCGGAATAGCAGCAGATCCAGTGCTTCCCTGGGACTCTGGCTCGGAGAGCACTGGGGCTGTGGCTGCGGGACAGCTCAGCTGTTCCGTTCCAGACTTCAGAAATGCTGTGCTGGTTGTTTCTTTTCCTTTTTAGCTTACCCCCCACCATGGCCTGCAGTGAATGCAGTTTGCAGGATGCTTTTCAGCAAGTCTTTAATGTCATGAAAAACAGGTGTTCGTTCCAAGGCAACGCTCATTGACAAAAAGGGGTTTTGTCACCCTATCGGGGGGGAAAAAAACCAGATGTCCGGAGATGCTGTCGTGCTCACTTGAGACCCAGAAAGGGTCCTGTTAGTGGCTGTGATCTGGGGCTGACACCAACGTCATCTTTGCTGGGTGTACAGGCCTCTGTGGGAGCTATTGGTCGTTCTCCCCCACCCCACCCCCGCCCACCCCTGCAGCCAAGGCAGAAGACGGGAAGAAGGAACAAGTTCTTACAAGGATGTGAGCTCGGAGGACTTCTGTGCGTACAGGAAGAACCAAGTTCCATTCGGACTCGCTTCCTCCTGCCTGGGTCGGTCCTCCAGAAGCAGATTGCATGCAAAGATGCTCCATGATTAAAAAAAAAAGAAAGAAAAGAACAGGAAGCTTAAATGTTTTAAGTTAGGTTCTATCTTGCTGTGTCAAGATGGCCTAGTGTACTATTCAGATCACAGGAGCTCTTCATCATCATGGTGGTTGGTGTATGACAGTGTTTTAAGTTAAATATATCATAAGGAGAAATCCTAAACTCGCATACCTGGCAGGCTCAAACACAGAGAGAGTAGAGTAGAATAGAGTAGAGTAGAGTAGAGTAGAGTAGAGTAGAGTAGAGTAGAGTAGAGTAGAGTAGACTTGACTTGACTTAACTTGACTTGATAGAATAGGAATGGAATGGAATGGAATGAATATAGAATATAGAAAATAATAATAATAATAATAGCAATAATAATAATAATAATAATAATAATAATAATAATAATAATAATAATAACAACAACAACAACAACTTTATTGTCATTATACGTGTATACCCAGTATACACATACAACAAAATTCACTTAACACCCCAAGACCAGGTCCAACACACATAACAATCCCCAAGCACACTCCCACCCACCACAATTCCCCACCCCTAAACCACCCCAAACATCCACACAACAGACCAAGTAATGCTGTCTAACAGCTCACTGATGGTGGCCCTTCAGTTCATTGTTGAGTGCAATTATAGCTCTGGGATAAAAACTATTCAGAAGACGTGTGGTCCGAGTTTTAATTGTTCTGAATCTTCTGCCAGAAGGCAACAGTCCAAAAAGATTGTAAGCAGGTTGGGAAGAGTCTCTGAGAATGTTATGCAATTTCCTCAAACAGTGAGATTCGAAGATGTCATCCAGGGCTGGTAGCTGGAGCCCGATGATATTCTGGGCAGTTTTAATGATTCTCTGTAGAGCTGTAGAGGGTACCATTCAGCTCAAACTTGGCTGATCTTGGAAAAACCCAGCAAGGTCAACCTGGTTAGCATTTGCTGGAGTCCTATGGAGAACTGTTCAAGTGGCTTGCTAGAATGAGAGCTTCTTGGATGAGAAGCGAAACATCTTCCAAGAAAAACCAAAACCCAGCTGCCTCGTGAAAAAACACCTTTGGGACAACCCTGGCCTGGATGACTGAGAACACATGATTGATATTCAGGAGTTTGGCAATTGGAATCTATTTATGACCGTGGGAGCCTCCTGACATCCTAGCCAGCTTCCAAGAAGAAAAGTGAAAGGGGGAAAACTGGATTTGCTTAACAGCCATGTCATTCACTTAATTATAGTGATTTGCATAACAATCAGGGTTTTAAAAAAAGGGACTTAAAATTGAGTGTGACTTGCGTAACAACTGCTTTTGTTACCAATGGAAATTCATTTTTTTTATTTTATTTAGTTATTTCGTCAAGCATGTATTAGAAAACAGATATAAGTATAAACAAGATTATGAATATATAAAATGGATATGAATAAAAGGGGACATTAGGACAGGGACGGAAGGCACATTGGTGCTCTTATGCACGCCCCTTACAGACCTCTTAGGAATGGGATGAGGTCAACAGTAGACAGTCCAAGGTTAAAGTTTTGGGGGTTTTGGGATGAAACCACAGAGTCAGGTAGTGCATTCCAGGCATTGACCACTCTGTTGCTGAAGTCGTATTTTCTACAATCGAGTTTGGAGCGGTTCACTTTAAGTTAGGATCTATTGTGTGCTCGTGTATTGTTTCTGTTGAAGCTGAAGTAGTCATTGACAGGAAGGACATTGTGGCAGATAATTTTATGTACTATACTTAGGTCAGACCGAAGGCGGCATAGTTCTAAGTTGTCTAAGCCCAAAATTTCAAGCCTGGTGACATAAGGGATTCTGTTGCGAGCAGAGGAGTGGAGGACTCTTCTCGTGAAATACCTCTGGACTTGCTCAATTGTATTAATGTCCAATGTGCAGTGCGGATTCCAGACAGATGAGCTGTATTCGAGAATTGGTCTAGCAAAGGTTTTGTACGCCCTAGTTTGCAGAACTATGTTACTGGAGAAGAAGCTTCACAAGATTAGGTTAAGAACTCTTAATGCCTTTTTAGCAATGCTGTTACAGTGAACTCTGGCGCTTAGATCGTTTGAGATGAGTACTCCAAGGTCCTTGACAGAGTGAGGGTTGTATACTAGGTCATATCCGCCCAGCTTGTATTTTGTGTTCTGATGCTAATTGTCCTAAGTCAAGGACTACTGTAAAATTTCTTTTTTTAAAATAGACACAGTGGCTTGCTTTCCCTTACTCTTCCATCAATTGTGCTAAAGCGGCCTTCCACCTCAAGTTCATTTAAGTTAATCAAGCAGGATGGGAGCTGCATAGTTTGGAGCTAAAGCCAAGCTCTGCCTTTTGAGTCTCTGCAGGGTATCTGCTAGGCTGCCGCTGGCTTTGGTGACGCCACCGGAGCAGCTTTGCGTGAATGGCCTTGGGAAAATTAAACTCCTGGGTCTGAGCCTCACTAGGGTGTTGAGTTCAGTTTGTATGCATGACTGGGAGCTGCCTTCCCTGCCAACTTTCAAAATTTGTAAAAAAAAAAAAGTGCCAGTAAGGAGAGGCTGCTATTCTTTTCAGACGCGCTGGAAGTAAAATATACACTGGGATTTAATCATATTTCCAAATTAAATTACAGTGGGAGTACATGGAAAGAAACATGGAAAAGAAAGGAAAAGGGAAAAGAAAGAAAAGAAAAAAGAAAAGAAAGAAAAAAGGAAGAAAGAGAGAGAGAAAGAAAAGAAAGAAAAAGAGAAAAGAGAAAGGAAGGAAGGGAGAGAGAGAAAGAAGGGAAAGAAAAAGGAAAAGGAAGGAAGGAAGGAAGAGAAAGAAAGAAAGAAAGAAGAAAGGAAAGAGAAGGAAGGAAAGAGGAAGAAGAGAAAGAAAGAACAAGATAGATCCAGTAAGTGAGTCCTTTGATGAGAATCTAGAACAGTATTTCTCAACCTTGGCAACTTGAAGATGTCTGGACTTCAATTCCCAGAAGTCCACACATTTTCAAGTTTCCAAGATTGAGAAACACTGACCTAAAAAGTGGCAAGGAAGAACCAGTGACTTCTAAGAAAAGCAGAATCATTTCTCCTTTGTATAATAACCCAAGGCCGCCGGGTGAAACTCTGCCCTTCCTCCTGTAAGCCACGCTCACTGAGGAGTTTCTCGACAAGTTTGGAAAAGGATTTGAGAGTCTCCGGTTCCTGCCAGTCAGGCTCCTGGACTCTTCAGCGACTAAAGGGTTAACCCTGAAGTAATACCTCCTTCCCGAACACTTCTGTTTATTTGCTTATAAAGAATTACACACAGAGAACATAGCTTGCCAGCAGGGAATTTGCTGCATCCCTTGGTGACAGCGAATACTCCGCGAGCAACTAATTGGTCCAGCAATTCCCAATTGAGTCATAAGGCTCTTACCCAAAAAAAAAGTGTGTACTGTAGTCAGAAACTGGTTGGCATGTTTTGGCACTGCAAACCAGGTTTTTTGTTGCGTTAAGCCACTTCTCCCTCAAAATTGTTTCCAACTCTTTTTACCTAACTTTGTTTTAAAACCGATGTTCCTACAAAGCTGGGTTGCCTGACTGGATCAATAGATAGATAAATAGATAGATAGATAGATAGATAGATAGATAGATAGATAGATAGATAGATAGATGATGCATGGATATAGGGATAGGGATAGGGATAGGGATGGGGATAGGGATAGGGATAGAGATCAGAGGTGAAATGCTCCCAATTCGGACTGGATTTCCTGATATGGTAGCAATGGAGGCAGGTGGTTCGGAGAACCGGTAGCAAAAATCCCTGCCGGCCCCCCCGCCCAGCTGAGCTGCACATTCATCAGAGGCTTTTTTTTTTACTTTTAAAAGCATTTTTTTCTACAACCTCTTCAGCCAAAAAAATACTTTTAAAACTAAAAAAAAAGGCCTCTAATGATCGCGCAGCTCAGCTGGGATCGTCAAAGGCTTTTAAAAGAAAAAAATCCTTTTTTTCGCTGAAGAGGTTGTAGAAAAAATGGTTTTAAAAGTAAAAAAAAAATGGCCACGCCCACCCAGCCACATTACCCCACCACCAAGCCACGCCCACGGAATCGGTAGTAACAAATTTTAGATTTCACCACTGATATAGATGATATAGATATATAGATATAGATATAGATATAGATATAGATATAGATATAGCTATAGCTATAGATATAGATATATAGATATGTAGATCTTTGGTTATTTGGATTTTCTCCCATGTAAAATTGGAAGTGTCTTGGCGACATTTCGACGAAGTCTCATTTGTCATCTTCAGGCTAGTGTTTTCGGCTTCTTTGGTCCTAGAATCACGAAGCCGAAAACACTAGCCTGAAGATGATGAATGAGACTCCGTTGAAACGTCACCAAGACACTTCCAATTTTACACGGGAGAAAATCCAAATAACCAAAGACCTATATACAAACACCTGCGAAAACCTCAGAAAACAGATACAAATATAGATATAGATACTGTATATAAAGTGTCTTCAATTTTGCATTCGTGACACAATAAAAGTATCTTACAATTTTGTATTTTCCTATTAGAAGATCCTTTTTTTAAAAAAGTCTTATAAAAATCATGGATATAACATCAATAATCATTTAAAATCAGTTGTCAAAAAACATAACCTGAGCCAGTTTGATCTAGTGCTGAAGGCACTAGGTTAAAAAACAAGGAGACCATGAGTTCAAGTCCTTCCTTAGACATGAAAACTGGGTGGATGACTTTGGGCCAATCACAAGTCAACGGTGAGTTCTATTCCCACCTTAGCCAGGAAAGCCGGGTGGGTGACTTTGTGCCAATCACCAGGAGATGGTGAGTTCTAGTTCCACCTTGGCCATGAAAACTGGCTCGGTACCTTTGGGCCACTTCCTCTCTTTTTTAACCCAACCCACCTCACAGGGTTGTTGTTGTGGAGAAGATAGGAAGAAGAAGTATGACGCATGTTAGCCAATTTGAGTTATTGGGCCTGGGTGGGTGTGGCCGGGGGGGGGCATGGCCAGCCTGACGTCACTCGTGTCAGGGGCGCCTGTGGTGGGCCGAGTGCTCTGCCAGCGGAAACAGGGTTCTGGGCTCCATTTTCAGCTGCAATGGCCTCCTATAACCTTCTGCCAGTGAAAACCGAGCTCGGGCAAGCCACCGTCAGTCCTCCTGAACTCTGTTTTTGCTGGCAGAGGCACCACCGGCCAGTCCTTCACTGTTTCCAGGGAGGCCCTACAGGCAAGATCTAAACCCCCTGTGGGCTGGATCTGGCCCCTGGGCCTTGAGTTTGACACCCCTGATGTAAAGCATCTAGATTTTTCACCGCTGATCTCACCGCTGCTGACCAACTTCCATTCTGGCCTGTACCTACTTCTTAGCCCCTTGCTAAATTTGGAACTGAGATAGCACCTACCTTAACAGAATAACAGAATTGGAAGGGACCTTGGAGGTCTTCTAGCTCAACCCCCTGTTTAGGCAGGAAACCCTATACCATTTCGGACAACTCCCTGCAACCCAATTTAAACCAGATTAGGCTGTTGAGTGAATCATTCTACTCGGGATGATCTTTGAAGTTTCTTCAACCAATAAGGATGAAAACCTGACTTTCTCAAAAGTCCTTGGGTGTGCAAACCCTAGAATTCCCACTCACCACACCTGGTATTCCGAGAACTGATGACAAATTCTGGGTGTAGCAGCTGCGTGCCTTGGTATTCGGATAGGGTTCAAAACTCTGTTCATGCACAGTTCTTATTTAGTGACGTTGACACACAACTCTTCTCACAACCCTGTATCTCAATGTTCTATACCAGGGGTCTCCAACGTATGCTGGCTGAGGAATTCTGGGAGTTAAAGCTCACAAGTTGCCAAGGTTGGAGACCCCTGTTCTACACTAACAAGATAATGGAAGAACTGTCAGTTTAAAGGAGCCAGGTGAATGTTAAAAATATGTTTGTGTTGATGTGGCTTCCACCTCAGGAAAAGATGGCTTCCAGGGCTGGACTTAACAATGCCCACCCCCCTTTTTTTGTCTGCCAAAGTCCTCTGAAGGACTTTGTTTTGCTGGGAGAGTGTTAGGTGTTGTGAAAGGTTCATGCAAATGTATTGGATGATAACGCCGATAGAGGCTGCCTTGAGTTTGGGTGTAGCTGGAAACGGTCGCTTTCCGGAA
Organism: Masticophis lateralis; assembly: GCA_030761175.1. Lineage (NCBI taxonomy): Eukaryota > Metazoa > Chordata > Lepidosauria > Squamata > Colubridae > Masticophis > Masticophis lateralis. Next base: position 19,653,873 of record JAUDYJ010000010.1, read on the forward strand.
GCAAGTGAGGAAGTCGAGTAACTGAGTTGTCAGCTAAGGGAGAAAAAGAGGAAGCAGAAACATTTTGCTTCAGTGGGAGTGAAATGTGCTTCTTTAGATCCGCCCACTTGTAGATGTTTTGAAGTTTCCTTGAGGAAGCTAATCTAAGCCAGTCAATCTCAGGTACAAAAGACCAGATTCACATGTTAGGTCCAGTTAAATAGATTTATTGCTAATCATGCCGATGCCCAGGAATCTATTCAACTAACTGTTAGCACCTGCTAGGAGGTAGATAAAGGTCCAAGGAGTTCAAGGGAGGTTGAACTTAGTTTGCTTGTGGCTACATAGGGATTCTGGGCCAGTGATGGCTAACATTTTTGCCATCGCGTGCCAAAAACAGGGGGAGCACAGAGGGGTTGCGCGGACACGTGCCCACACTCATAATTCAATGTGCCCCACCCCCGCAGACGTGACCCCTCCATGCTCCCACCATTTTGGCATGTAATGGCCCAGTGAGCTTGGTAGGCCTGTTTTTCGCCCTCCCCAGACTCCAGAGGCTTTCTTGGAGCCTGGGGAGGATGAAAACGGTCTTCCCCATGCCCCCGGAGGCTGGAAACAGCTTATTTCCCATGCCCCCAGAAGGCCTGAAAATCAGCTGGCTGGCATGTGTATGCATGCTGGAGCTGAGCTAGGGCAACACTCGTGTGCCCACTGATATGGCTCCGTGTGCCACCTGTGGCATGCGTGCCATAGGTTCGCCATCACAGTTCTAGGCTGATTCCTCTTTTAACTCCACCCTAGGTTCTGCCACTCCTTCTCCTACAGTCGAGGGAACCTGCAAATAGATGGAGCAGTGTGGGGCTTAATCAGTGGTGGGATTCAGCCGGTTTGGCCAGTTTGGGGGAACCAGTTGTTAAATTGCTGGCTGGCCCCTCCCTCCCCCACTCTGCCCCTTCCAGGAATCCCCACACACCACATTTCGGCTCCCAGGTAAGTGCAGGGAAGCCTACCAAGCCCAAAACGAGGCATGGGGGGTGCAGCACACCCCCCTCCCCGTGACCCATTCTTGCTCCCGGGAGCTGCAGGAGGCCAAGGGCTGCTTGTCACACCCCCTAGCCATGCCCACTATGGCCATGCCCACCCAGCCAGTCATTAATCGCTGGCCCCCACAGAGAGGGCTCGCAACTTAGGTGTCCTCCTGGATTCACGGTTGTCTTTAGAAGAGCACCTGACAGCTGTGGCCAGGAGGACTTTTTATCAGGTTCACCTGATTCGCCAGTTGCATCCCTTTCTGGATCGGGACTCGTTAAGTACGGTCACTCATGCTCTTGTTACTTCCCGCCTGGACTACTGCAATGCTCTCTACATGGGGCTCCCCTTGGGGAGCACCCAGAGGCTCCAACTGGTCCAGAATATGGCTGCGCAAGCGGTTATGGGAGCGATGTGGTGCTCCCATGTGGCTCCCCTCTTGCGCGAGCTGCACTGGCTCCCAGTGGTCTTCCGGGTGCGCTTCAAGATTCTGGTTACCCCCTTTAGAGCGCTCCATGGCATAGGACCAGGGTATTTACGAGACCGCCTTCTGCCACCAGTAACCTCTCACCGATCAGTACGCTCCCATAGAGAGCAGCTTCTCAGGGTGCCATCGGTCAAACAATGTTGGCTGGTGACCCCCAGGGGGAGACCCTTCTCTGTGGGGGCACCTACCATCTGGAACGAGCTCCCATCAGAATTACGGAGGATCCTGGATCTGCGCACTTTCCGTCGTGCCCTTAAAACATTCTTATTTAAACAGGCGGGCCTGGCCTAATCTTCCCTTTTTAATTGTTTCAAATCTATCCTAAATCGGATGTTTTAAATTATTAAGCCAAAATATTTATTTTATTCTAAATGTTTTTAACATTATATTATATGCACTTCATCTGACTGTTCACCGCCCTGAGTCCTTCGGGAGTAGGGCGGTATATAAATTTAATAAAATAAATAAATAAATAAATAAATTAGGGCAGAGAACCGGTTGTTAAATTATTTGAATCCTACTTGGCTTAATCATTATAGATGAGAAGAGAAACCAACCCCACTTTTGTGGTAGCACTGTGTTCCCAACTATCATGTGCCTTAATGAAGTCAAGGCCATCTCAGCTAAGAAGTCTGGGTTCGAAGACATCAGGAAAGTCCCTGGTTGGGGAAGACTTTGTCTGAGTATGAATAAACCACCTCCAATCGCTTTGTTCATTGTCTTCTGATGTAATCAGATATGCAGTATCTTCTTTATAGGGCAAATACATAATTTCTTGATTTGGTCATTAACCGGAGGAGGTTGAGATACAAAATAAATGGAGGTTGTTGTATATAATAACAGTTTAGAAAACAATTGAAATAAAAAATTCCTTGATAATGTATGCTGGAATGTGGATGGATGGATGGGTGGGTGGGTTGGTAGATGGATGAATAAACAGAGAGAGAGATGGAAGATAAATATGGAAGATAGATATGGAAGATATGAAAGAGAGAGAGACGGAAGATAAATATGGAAGATATGAGAAAGAGAGAGATGGAAGATAAATGTGGAAGATATGAGAGAGAGAGAGAGAGAGATTGAAGTTATGAAAGATAGAGAGATGAAAGATAAATATGGAAGATATGAGAAAGAGAGAGATGGAAAATAAATGTGGAAGATATGAGAGAAAGAGAGAGAGAGATGGAAGATAGATATGAGAAAGAGAGAGAGAGAGATGGAAGATATGAAAGATAGATGGAGGGATGGAAGATAGATATAGAAGATATGATAGATAGATACCATGTTTCCCGGAAAATAAGACCCTGTCTTATATTTTTTTTAAACCCTGAAATTAGTGCTTGGCCTTATTGCCATGTGCTCAAAAGCCCAATTGGGCTTATTATCAGGGGATGTCTTATTTTGGGGAAAACGGGGGGGAGAGAGAGAGAGAGAGATGGAAGATGGATATGGAAGATAGATATGAGAGACAGAGAGAGATAACCCATTCACTAACAACTTGGGTGTTCATAGCACGTTGCATAAACCAACTGTTTCCCAACAACATCTGACAGGAGGGGGCTGCATGAAACTTATGGGTTGGAGACCAACAAATATTTTAATGGATCAATTTCCAACTTGTTGCTTTTTGAGGGCGGGTAACTTGGGGGACCCTGGCGATTTGTTTGCAAGGAAACCTCAGCACCCTGCGAGTGCAAGGAAACTGATAAGAGAACTAGGATCAGGATGCGAAGGAGAGTGAACCAAGTTGTTCCCTGCAAATTGCCTCAGTCGTTGTCCTTCCTAAAATAGGCTAAGGGAGTGGCCAATTAGCTCCAAGCCTTACTCTCGAGGAGACCTCCTCCTGAGGAGCCACTCCTGCCTTTTGGCAGTTCTGCGCGCCCGTGCATCGAGAAGAGGCTCCTCCTCTTCGTCCTCTTCACTTAAGGGAGTTTCTGGAGGTTCTGGCTGAATCCCCACCTCTGGCACCACATCTTCTCCAGCCTCCTCATTGTCCGACTCGAGTGCCAGCTGCACAGGCTGTTGGTGCAGCACCACACCAGCCTCCTCGCTGTTGGAATCAGCTACCAGCTGCACAGGCCGCTGACGGGCCACAACACTTGCAGAAATGTATGGCATGGACTATGGGTCAGCCAACTTCGGTGCCTTATATTCCCTGAACCTCCAAGACCCATATTTACAGTTTTCATCGAAGCAAAATAGAGAAGCAAGTGTTTTTTCCAGTTGTTGTCATTGTTTTAAGGGTTCTGTCCACCCACACTTCTCTCTCTCACTCTCTCTGCCCCTCCAAACACAGCTAAATCATGTGACACATAAATAAATCAAGGGCAAAATGAGCTGTCCTAAAAAAGTTTGCCGTGTTGCTGTGATGCAGAACATTCTAACCTCATCCTGTTTAGATGTACGACACAAACTCTTTTGCCCCAAGTTGCAAAGTCCCATCCAGGATCTTGTGTAGGATGAGGCTGAGAACAGCTCGCCTACACACTTCACACCCATTCGGGGAGAAGCATTCTTTTGTTTTGCTGATGCGCTGTGTGTGCGCTATTTTTTATTTTTTTATTTTTTTGCTGACCCAGTGCTGCTGAACAGCGATGAGTGTATTGATGGATACTTTCAACCAACTGACTCATGCAGGGTGGATTTCTTCAGTTGAAGAGGTTGCCAAAGCTTTGTATACTGGGAGGTACGTTGTGGACATACTAATGTTGGCTATAAATCCCAGCTCGCATCTGGTGGAGATTTTCACCGAATGGTAGCCTGACCTATTTGAAGCTTTGGTGGGTTAGGTAGAAATGGGTGACCACCTACTGAAAACCATATGAACCTTCTCACCATTATCTACAGACCCTTCAAATCCTGGACAGATTAGATTATACACCAAAGACAAATTTGTTGTGTGTCCAATCCCACTTGGCCAATAAAGAATTCTATTATTCTATTCTATTCTATTCTATTCTATTCTATTCTATTCTATTCTGTTCTGTTCTGTTCTGTTCTGTTCTGTTCTGTTCTACTCTACTCTACTCTACTCTACTCTACTCTACTCTACTCTACTCTACTCTACTCTACTCTATTCTATTCTAGCTGAAAAGCACCGTTTCTCCAAAATTGGAAACCCTACAAACATAAAATACATAAATCTAATAATCTCAGTATAGATACCAAAAGAAAATCCACAACATTCGTCCCCAAAAGCAGGAAGTGTAATTGATGATATGGGCCCTTTCCGTTGCAACTGCCAGGGCATCCAAAGGTCACTCATTGCTACAGCACACAGATGACACAGGGGGTATCATCTCTCTCTCTCTCCCTCTATCATCTCTATCTCTCTATCTGTACCTATCCTATCTCTCTCTCTCTCTCTCTATCCTATCATTCTATCATCTCTTTCTCTCTGTCTGTACCTATCCTATCTCTCTCTATCCTATGTCTATATATATCCTCTCTCTCTCTCTATCCTATGTCTATATATATCTTCTCTCTCTCTCTCTCTGTATCCTCTATCTATCATCCATCTATCTATTATCTCTCTCTCTCTCTCTCTCTCTCTCTCCCTCCCTCCCTCCCTCCCTCCCTCCCTACCTACCTACCTACCTACCTACCTATGCTGGGCAGGAGATGAGCAAGACTGTGTTCGAGCCTCGAGATGTCCTGGGATGGGGTTGAGTCTCGTCCTTCACTCCAGCTCCTATTGGGGGACATGAAGGAGCACCCCCGCAACTGGGTATCCCCAGGGCAACAGTGATGTCACCGGGTAATCCTTTCAATTTTAGCAAGGGATTCTCTGCCGGATGGGCATGGCCTAGTCGGTGGGTGGGCATGGCCTAGTTGGCCTCCTGCACCATGGTGGTGGTGATGTTTCTGCCCTCCCTGGGCTCAGAGGCTTTTCTCGAGCCTCCGGGAGGGCGAAAATGGCCTCCCCAGACTCTGGAGGCCCTCTGGAGGCTGGAAATGGGCCCATTTCTGGCCTTCCCAAACTTCTGATAGGCCCGTTTTTCGCCCTCCCAGAGCCTCCACGTGTGCCCTGCATTTACTTGCATTCAAAATGGGCCATATGGGGACTCCTAGGAAGGGTGGGGCAGGATGGCTGGGGTGGGGCCAGCCAGGAGTGGGATTTGAGGGTTCTCCAAACTGCACAGAATCTTAGCTAAAGGTTCTTCCAAACCCCTGCGAACCCCCAGCAGCCCACCCCTGCTTTCAACCTGGAAGCGGCTCGGCGCTTCTGACATAAATGGCATGCAATCTCATCCAAACATAAAATGCCAACTCTGAAGAGTTTCACCTGCCAGGACCACCATCCTCCTCCCCTACCCCTACTGCCCATTTACTCGCTCACCTTCCCGCATTGCATAAATATAAGTGGTAAACAGTGTGAATGATGGCAACAGCCAGAGGGAAGAACCGCAACAGCTGTGGCTACCCTGAGTAACTGGTTTCTTGCCCCTGGATCTTTGGTGGGAGCAATGGAGAGAAGGAACAGCAGTGGCTGATGCCCGTGTGCATGGGGGAGCGGGCCCACCCAGGAAGGGTAGCTCCAACAAGCCCACAGCAGAACCTTTTTTAAAGGATCTGATAATTCAGTAATAACATGCAATCCTCAACTTACCACAACTGGAACCAGAATTTCTGTGGCTAAGAAACCAGATATTAAGTGAGCCACACCTACGGTAGTTTTACAACCTGTTGGTCAGTTATTAAGTGAATCACCGCAGTTAAGTGAAGCATTCCAGTCAAGTATTCCAGTATTTGAGAGGTTGCCACAAAGAGGAGGGGGCCAATTTATTTTCCAAAGCACCAGAGGGCAGGACAAGAGACAATGGATGGAAACTAATGAAAAGAATAAGAATAAGAATAAGAATAAGAATAAGAATAAGAATAAGAATAAGAATAAGAATAAGAATAAGAATAGAAGGAAAGGGGAGGGGAGGGGAGGGGAGGGGAGGGGAGCGATGGGATGGGATGGATGGGATGGGATGAGATGGGATGGAACGGAACGGAACGGAACGGAACGGAACACAACAGAACACAACAGGAATAGAGTGGAATGGAGTGGATTGGAGTGGAGTGGAGTGGAGTGGAGTGGAGTGGAGTGGAGTGGAGTGGAGTGGAGTGGAGTGGAATGGAATGGAATGGAATGGAATGGAATGGAACGGAACAGAATGGAACGGAACGGAATGGAACAGAACGGAACAGAACAGAACAGAACAGAACAGAAGAATGGAATGGAATGGAATGGAATGGAATGGAATGGAATGGAATGGAATGGAATGGAATGGAATAGAATAGAATAGAATAGAATAGAATAGAATAGAATAGAATAGAATAGAATAGAATAGAATAGAATAGAATAGAATAGAATTCTTTATTGGCCAAGTGCGATTGGACACACAAGGAATTTGTCTTTGGTGTATATGCTGTCAGTGTACATAAGGAGAATAAAATACATTCATCAAGAATAAAAAGATACAACACTTAGTGATAGTCAAGGTTTCTAATAAGCTACCAAATCGTACTAGGAAACAAATAAAAACAATATAATTGAAAGATACAAGTGCATGGTTATAGTAATAAGTGGGAAGAGATAGATACTAGTAAGGAAGAGAAGAATAATAGTAATAGAGTAGAGTAGAGTAGAGTAGAGTAGAGTAGAGTAGAGTAGAGTAGAGTAGAGTAGAATAGAATAGAATAGAATAGAATAGAATAGAATAGAATAGAATAGAATAGAATAGAATAGAATAGAAAATAGGGAAGGGAAGGGAAGGGAAGGGAAGGGAAGGGAAGGGAAGGGAAGGGAAGGGAAGAGTAGAGTAGAGTAGAGTAGAGTAGAGTAGAGTAGAGTAGAGTAGAATAGAATAGAATAGAATAGAATAGAATAGAATAGAATAGAATAGAATAGAATAGAATAGAATAGAATAGAATAGAATTCTTTATTGGCCAAGTGTGATTGGACACACAAGGAATTTGTCTTTGGTGTATAGGCTCTCAGTATACAGAAAAGATATGTTCATCAAGAATCATAAGGTACAACACTTAATGATAATTGGGTACAAATAAGCAAACAATATCAATATAAATCGTAAGGATACAAGCAACAAAGTTACAGTCATAATCAAGGAGAGAAGTAACTTGAAGTTAAGGAGAAACTTCCTAACAATGAGGACAATTAACCAGTGGAACCGCTTGTCTTCAGAAGCTGTAGGTGCTTCTGAGAAGAGACTGAACTGCCATTTGCCTGAAATGGTACAGGGTCTCCTGCCTGAGCAGACATTTGGACTAAAAGACATCCAAGGTCCCTTCCAGCTCTCTTCTGATAGATGTTGCATGCAGTCCTTAAGGGAATCCAGTTTCCTTCATTGACTCTGCTTGTCAGAAGCGAGCTGGGAAGATCACAAATGGCGATCATGTGATCCATGGATGCTGCCACCATCGTAAGTACATCCTGGTTGCCGAGCACCTAAATTTTGATCACGTGGCCATAGGGATGTTGCAACAGTTGTTATTGTGAGGACACAACTCATTTATTTCAGTGCTGTTGTTACTGAATACGGAGGTTTAGGTTTTAGGTTTTATTTGATTTATATACCGCCCTACTCCCGAAGGACTCAGGGCGGTGAACGGGCACAAGATAAAACACATAAAATATACAAAATTTAAAAGCAGAATAAAATCGAATTAAAACAATTTGGCCCAAGACAGATTTAAAATCCAGTAATTAAGAACAAATTAAAATTTACATTTTAAAAAGGGAAAAAAGGGGAAAAGGTTAGGCCAGGCCAGGCCAGCCTGATAGAATAAAAAGGTCTTGAGAGCGCAGCGGAAGATGCGCAGATCCGGGATCCTCCATATCTCCGGTAGTAAATCTGGAATGGAGGGAATAGAGGGACTAAATCAGTGGTGGGTTGCTCCCAGTTCTTGCGAACCGGTAGTAAAAGCTCTGCCCACCTGCCCTGACATCATATTTGGCAGTCTGCGCATGCATACGGGCACTCCCGTTGCAAACTGGTAGTAAAGGTAAGTAGAACCTACCCCTGGACTAAATGAATGGTAAGATACTGAGCTTGTTGATCGAAAGGTTGGCAGTTCAGCGGTTTGAATCCCTAGTGTTGCGGAATGGGGTGAGCTCCCGTTACTTGTCTCAGCTTCTGCCAACCTAGCAGTTCGAAAGCAGGTAAAAAATGCAAGTAGAAAAATAGGGACCACTTTGGTGGGAAGGTAACAGCGCTCCATGCGTCTTCGGCATTGAGTCATGCCGGCCACATGACCATGAAGACGTCTTCGGACAGCGCTGCCTCTTCGGCTCTGAAACAGAGGTGAGCACCGCCCCCTAGAGTTGGGAACGACTAGCACATATGTGCGAGGGGAACTTTTACCTTTACTTTAATTGAATGATTATAAATTGAGGATTACTTCTACCCCAGAGGACTTGCTACCATGGAGAAGACTCAGAAACGAACGGATTTTTTCCCCTTTCCCTCTGAAGTAGTCTAATGTGGCCATTAACTCCTCTTATTTTTGAGTAACTTGACAAAATTTCTGTAGCTTTTTTTAGGAAGAGGGTGGGTGGGTGATAAGGAAGCTGCACAACTCCATTAGCTTCCTCTATGCCAAAATATCTCTGACCACATCTTCTGACTCCCACGCCAGGGTAGCTGTGAGCCTTCAGCTTGATTAAGTTGAAAAGGTCATCTTGTTGTCAGATCTCTGCAGATGCTTGCAAATGTTCTCAAGCTGAAACCAAATTATTTTGAAACCAAAATAGGCGGGAAGAAGAAGAAGAAGGAGAAGGAGAAGGAGAAGGAGAAGGAGAAGGAGAAGGAGAAGGAGAAGAAGAAGAAGAAGAAGAAGAAGAAGAAGAAGAAGAAGAAGAAGAAGAAGAAGAAGAAGAAGAAGAAGAAGAAGGTACCACAGCAACAATATCACATGAATAGGGAAAGTCCTGGAGGGTCTTTTAAGGGTCCACTCTAAGCAATTAATCCCTCTCGCCAAATTGTGACCACTGGATCTAATCTCGACTTTCAAAGAGGTCATCTGGCCCAGAGCAGCAAAATATTTGTTTTCAGTTTGGGTGTTCAAACAGGAGGCCTTTTGTTGTTGTTAACAGATAACGAGTTTTAAATATTTTTATAATGTTATGTTATAAAGACAAATTCTTTGTGTGTCCAATCACACTTGGCCAATAAAGAATTCTATTCTATTCTATTCTATTCTATTCTATTCTATTCTATTCTATTCTATTCTATTCTATTCTATTCTATTCTATTCTATTCTATTCCATTCCATTCCATTCCATTCCATTCCATTCCATTCCACTCCACTCCACTCCACTCCACTCCACTCCACTCCACTCCACTCCACGGCTTTTAAAGGAAAAAAAAATAGAGAGAGAGAGAGAGAGAGAGAAACAAATTACCCACCAAAAGCACAAGGAACCAAACTAAGAAGAAAAAAAGAAAAGAAAATGGAATTAATGATAGCAAACAAGAGACAAAAATGGGGAAAGGAAAATTATAAAGCATCTCAGCACATCACCTATATGGTAAAGTATTACACAAGGAAGGAACATTTCAGATTGAAAAGAGAACTAGACTATTGTTATACAATGTCACGAAGCCTGGAATAATAATAATAATTCTTCCATTTTTTGAAAATAAGTTCCTGAAAAAATAGATTCCACGTTTTTGCATGTAATTTTACATTAACATTTCTAGCATTAGGAGATTTCCCTTGTAAAGAGGCATTGAAGGGATTTTCATGAATTTGTGCAAATTCCAGGAGACACTGGAGCACAGGGAGGAGCGGGGGTGCTAGCCTGCTGTAGTCTATGGGGCTGCGAAGAGTTGGACATGCTTAATGACTGAATGACAACAGCAGACATGGCTGAGAAATATAAATTGGCCAGCTAATCTCTATGCCTGTTAGCACCTCATTTATCTCTACCTTGATAAAATTGGGCCAAAGTCACTGATCTCTTGGAAAAGGGTGACTGCCTTGCTCCCCGTCAAACAAGCTGGGTTTTCACAGAGCCTTGTTAGCAGATTTATAAAAAGGTGACCACCTTGAGAGTCTCTTGGTCTGCAGGGAGATCAATTCAGTCAATCCTAAAGGAAATCAACCCTGACTGTCCTTTGGAAGGACAGATCCTGAAGCTGAAGCTCAAATACTTTGGCCACCACATGAGAAGAGAGGACTCCTTGGAGAAGACTCTGATGCTGAGAAAGATGGAAGGGGGGAAGTCTGCTGGGGGTTCACAGGGGTTCAGGAGAATCTCTAGCTAAGATTCTGTGTAGTTTGGAGAACCCCCACCCTGCCCTGTCCCTCCCAGGAATCCCCACGTGGCCCATTTTAGATGCAGGTAAGTGCAGGCTGCACGTGGAGGCTTGGGGAGGCCAAAAAACAGGCCTACTGGAAGTTCAGGAAGGCTGGAAACGGCCTCCAGAGTCCGGGGACGCCATTTTTGCCCTCCCAGAGGCTTGAAGAAAGCCTTCAGAGCCCGGGGAGGACAAGAATGCCCCCCTACCCTACCCTACCCTACTCTACTCTACCCTATCCCATCCCATCCAGTAGCGGGTTTCAATTTTGTTTGCTCGCGGTTTGCTCGTGGGCGTGCGTGACACTTCTGTGCATGCGCAGAAGCTTCTGCGCATGTGCAGAGACATCTGGGCGGGTGGGCGGAGCCTCTCGCCACCACCACTATCGGTTCGCCCAATCAGTGGTGGGTTTCAAAATTTTTTACTACCAGTTCTGTGGGTGTGGCTTGGTGGACGTGATGTGGCTAGGTGGGAGTGGCAGGGGAAGGATACTGTAAAGTCTCCATTCCCACCCCGCTCCAGGGGAAGGTTACTGCAAAATCCCCATTTCCTTCCAATCAGCTGGGACTTGGGAGGCAGAGAATATATGGGGGCGGAGCCAGTCAGAGGAGCTATTTCTGGGTTCTCTGAACTACCCAAAATTTCTGCTACCGGTTCTCCAGAACTGGTCAGAACCTGCTGAAACCCAGCTCTGCATTGATCTCATCCCATCCATTAAGATGGAAGGAAAGATTTTCCTCTGACTAGAAAATAGATAAAGAGAAGATATATACCAATGTTTTCCCAGGATTTCTATTTTATTTCACTCTGCAAGGAAAAAAAAGAGATAGAAATTAACCTGTTTCTTCAAATGTGTTAAATATAGCTTTATCACCTCAACCAAGTGGCTGAGGGGAATAGGTGTTTCCAGCAGACATATTTGGTGTGGGGGGGTGGAATGAACGTAATAATAATAATAATAAGAGAAAATACTTTGGTTGTTTTCTTTGCACATGTTACTAAAGATACCAAGCTGTGTATGTTTACTTCAGGCACAACCTTGTTGTGCTCAGAAGAATTAATTCCCAGGTTGAGTTACATCAGATTCCAGTCTAAGATGGATAAATATATTCTCTTTACTCATGAATCGTTTTCTAGCCAATCAGAGCAAAGGAACGAGAGCGATTTTTTGGGGGTTAATATTTTTTGACAGTCGGTCCAACACCACCGCATGCTAAACTCAAAAAGCAGTTTGCTTATTTGTGGCTTTGTGTCTTATTTGAAACTGGCTGCTATGGTTTGCAAACCATGATTTGTAGTGTGGGGTATTGAAAGCTCTAGGAAAATGTAGTTTATTCTACAAACCCTACTAGGGACGCAACTGTTGCTTGAACCGAATAGATTTATTTTTGGCATTATTCGACTGCTCATTCCTTCCTTAAGGGAAGGGCAATTTTTTTTTAAAAATAGTGTTATTTATGGACAGAAAAAATGATCAGAAAATGCAAATGTATAGCATGCCACAATTCTAATTTGTGGGTCAGCTTCCATCAGAAGTAGCTGCTTTTAAGAGAATCTGTTGCAGCCTGGTTAGTCCTTCCACCTGATAGATGCACATGTAGATGAGCGGGGGGGGGGGGAGAGGAAGAGAGAGAGGGAAAGAGGGGGAGGGGGAGGGGGAGGGGGAGAGAGAGGGTGAGAAAGAGAGAGGGAGGGAGAGAGAGAGGGGAGGAAAGAGAGAGAGAGAAGAGGGAGGGAGGGAGGAGGGAGAGAGAAGAGGGAGGGAGGGAGGAGGGAGAGAGGAGAGGGAGGGAGGGAGAAAGGGAGAGGGGAGGGAGAAAGGGAGCCGGGAGAGAGAGAAGAAGAGAGGGAAAGAAGAGAGAGGAGAGGGAGGGAGGGATAAAGGAAGAGGGGGAGAGAGAAGGAGAGAGAGAATAGGGAAAGAGAGGGAAAGAGAGAGAGAGAGAGAGGAGAGGGAGGGAGGGAGAAAGGGAGTCGGGAGAGAGAGAAGAAGAGAGGGAAAGAAGAGAGAGGAGAGGGAGGGAGGGATAAAGGAAGAGGGGGAGAGAGAAGGAGAGAGAGAATAGGGAAAGAGAGAGGGAAAGAGAGAGAGAGAGAGGAGAGGGAGGGAGGGAGAAAGGGAGCCGGGAGAGAGAGAAGAAGAGAGGGAAAGAAGAGAGAGGAGAGGGAGGGAGGGATAAAGGAAGAGGGGGAGAGAGAAGGAGAGAGAGAATAGGGAAAGAGAGAGGGAAAGAGAGAGAGAGAGAGAGGAGAGGGAGGGAGGGAGAAAGGGAGAGGGGAGGGAGAAAGGGAGCCGGGAGAGAGAGAAGAAGAGAGGGAAAGAAGAGAGAGGAGAGGGAGGGAGGGATAAAGGAAGAGGGGGAGAGAGAAGGAGAGAGAGAATAGGGAAAGAGAGAGGGAAAGAGAGAGAGAGAGAGAGGAGAGGGAGGGAGGGAGAAAGGGAGCCGGGAGAGAGAGAAGAAGAGAGGGAAAGAAGAGAGAGGAGAGGGAGGGAGGGAGAAAGGGAGTCGGGAGAGAGAGAAGAAGAGAGGGAAAGAAGAGAGAGGAGAGGGAGGGAGGGATAAAGGAAGAGGGGGAGAGAGAAGGAGAGAGAGAATAGGGAAAGAGAGAGGGAAAGAGAGAGAGAGAGAGGAGAGGGAGGGAGGGAGAAAGGGAGCCGGGAGAGAGAGAAGAAGAGAGGGAAAGAAGAGAGAGGAGAGGGAGGGAGGGATAAAGGAAGAGGGGGAGAGAGAAGGAGAGAGAGAATAGGGAAAGAGAGAGGGAAAGAGAGAGAGAGAGAGAGGAGAGGGAGGGAGGGAGAAAGGGAGAGGGGAGGGAGAAAGGGAGCCGGGAGAGAGAGAAGAAGAGAGGGAAAGAAGAGAGAGGAGAGGGAGGGAGGGATAAAGGAAGAGGGGGAGAGAGAAGGAGAGAGAGAATAGGGAAAGAGAGAGGGAAAGAGAGAGAGAGAGAGAGGAGAGGGAGGGAGGGAGAAAGGGAGCCGGGAGAGAGAGAAGAAGAGAGGGAAAGAAGAGAGAGGAGAGGGAGGGAGGGATAAAGGAAGAGGGGGAGAGAGAAGGAGAGAGAGAATAGGGAAAGAGAGAGGGAAAGAGAGAGAGAGAGAGAGGAGAGGGAGGGAGGGAGGAATGGCAGTTGCCAAAATACTAATACTCCATTTTTGGCTCGACAGCTACTTAAGAGATCCTAAACTATTTAGGATTAAGAATTTGTTTATTTTGCACACTCATGCAAGTGTAAAAGTGCATCCTCTCCGTTACGAGAGGCTCCCATTTTCTAAAATACTCTGCTTTGTTTTTGTGTTAGACAGACAACTACGATGTAATTAATACAATAATATAGTTTTTTATATATATATAAATAGGTCTTTGTTTGTGAAGTTATTCCAAATCCCATTGATTTCTTCAGTTGGTATTTTGAGAATTTTGAGGGTTGATTAGCAGAATCTTTGGTCTGTCATGGCACAGTTGACATCTGTTGTGAATGACTGCCAGTATTTCACACATAGGATACGCCGGGAGATTCAGAAAAACAAGAACCACCTACAGGATGGGATATATCCACGAGGTATAACTATTGTGACCTAGGCCCAAGTAGTTATTACCAGACATAATCAGTCCTAAACAAACCTATTTTATTAGAACAGCTGAGAATTACTTCATTCTCAGCTTAGTCCAAATTAAGTCTAAAACAAATTCTTCGTAAACAATCCTTTGGCCTTATCACCAACCTTTGTCTCTTTTGGCACCCTGCCAAAGGCTTTTCTTGGCAAAAGTTCAGAAGCAAGAGACTCTGACATGAAACAAATGTAGCAACGTTGCTTTCCTGCAAAAGGCCCAAGTGCCTTTGTTTCTCTTTTAAGCCTTAACGGGAGAGGCCAATCATCTCCTGGCCTTACTCCTGAGTCGTCCTTTTTGCTTTAGCTGCTCTTGCCTTCTGGCAGCTCTTCGCATGTGTGCACTAGGAACAGGCTCCTCCTGTTCCTCTGCCTCTCTGCTATCCGCCACTGGAGACTCTGGAGTCCGTGTATCACTCCCAAAAATCCCTGGCCCCAACTCTGCCTCCGATGCAGAGCCCTCATCTGGGCCTTCCCCTGACTACGGGACTGGCCCATGGCCCTCCCCAGCCTCCTCGCTGTCCGGCTCCGCTGCCAGCTCTGCAGGCTGCTGGCGGACCACAACAATAACATGGCCCATCCTCTCATCAACAGACAGGGTTTCCACCTTGTGGGTACTCAGACCTGTGGACGTTCACGTAATGTAATAAACCTGATAGCTAAATTGACCCTTTTTTGGGTTCACAGGTTACCACAAATCACAAGCTAACCAACAGGGGTGTCTTCAGATGGAGTGAAGAAAGAAAGAGAAGATGAAGGTCACTGGATTCACTTGCAGTTGCCTGTGCCATCTGGACTTTCTTGTCCCATTTCCTTTGTGCAGACACTCCTGCCAAGGCTGCTGGCCACAAAACTGTGACAACAACAACAACAACAAAATCAACCAAGCAAGCTTTAGAACATCGCTTAGATCTTTGGTTCACCTGGTTACAAACTCTTCTGTGAACACAGGCAAGATGTTCAGCCTGGCAGCTTCAGGGACGCAGATGTTAGCAGCTTATCATTGGGAGAATCAAAGGCACAAAAAGAAATGAAAGAGCAGGCTTGCTTATTTTACAGGGCAGTTACAGGAGAAAGGCAGGGTGGAAGAGTAAAACACCGATTTATTTTCTTGGATAATGAGAAAGATTTTCCCCAATGATCAGCAGTGTCCCTCCCTTCCCTTCCCTCCCCTTCCTTCTCTTTCCCTCCCCTCCCCTCCTCTTTCCTTTCCTCCCCTTCTCATCTTTCCCTTTCCTCTTTCCTTCCCTTCCCTCCCTCCCCTCCCCTTCTCCTCCCCTCTTCCCTTCCCTTCTCCTCTTTGCCCTTCCCTCCCTTTCCCCCCTCCTTCTCCTCCTTGCCCTTCCCCTTCTCTCTTCCCTTCCCTTCCTTCCCCTCCCTCCCCTTCTCTTCCCCTTCTCCTCCCCTCCTCTTCTCTTCCCTCCTCTTCTCCTCGTCCTTTCCTTTCCTCTTCCATTCCCTTCTCCACCCTTCCTTTCCTTCCCCTCCCCTTCTCTTCCCCGTCTCCTCCCCTCCACTTCCCTTCTCTGTCCTTTCCTTCCCTCTTCCTTTCCCTTCCTTCCCTCCCCTTCTATTCCTCTTCTCCTGCCCTTCCCTCTTCCCTTCCTTTCCCTTCCCTCATTCTTCTCTTTAACCACGCAAGGACTGTCTATCGTACATGCAGAGGATTAGACCCTGCGGGCGAGGGGGCACCGCGAGAGGCAGCTGTCGCAGGCTCTGGCATTCTCCTGCTGAGCAGAAACATGCCCCAGCCGAGGATCACCCGGTGCCCTTGCCTGGCTGGTGTTCACGGGTACAGCGAGTTCCCAGCCCTGGCACGTTTTCCCAGCTGGGCTCTTTTCCTGAACAAACCCCCGATGCCCTCCGTTCACTCCTGCAGCAGGGTCCAAGGTGCCAACGAGGGCTGTGACTGCCAGGCTCCTGCCGAAAGAGCTCCGACTGCGATTGTGCAGTGGGAAAGGGGAAAACTCTCCGAGCGTTAGTTGTAGAAGAACGACTGGTAGTCCTCGACTTACAACCGTTCGTTTAGTGACCATAGTGAAGTTACCAAAAAAAGGCCACTAAAGGGTCAAAATTCATGGCTTGTAGACGAATGTTGCCTAAAGCTGCAAGCTTCTGTAAAGCTGCTGCAGTGATTGCTCTCTAGATTTAGCTGGATTCTCAGAAAAAGTTATAAATGAAAGAAATTCATTTATATGAATGAATTATATGAATGTATATTTATGAAAGAAAGTCACTGCGGCTTTGCAAATGGCCACTTACAATTCAGGAACGCGGCAAAGAGAACCAGCTTTGTGATAGGAATCAGAATTTTTATTTATTTATTCACTTTGATGCATTTACGGCCCACTTTTTCTCCCATGGCTCCAGGAAGTCCTTGACTTACAACAATTCGTTTAGTGACCGTTCAAAGTTACGACGGCGCTGAAAAAAGTGACTTACGGCTGCTTTTCACACTTACGACCATTGCAGCATCCCCCCCCCCCCCGCTCATGTCCACGTGATCAAAATTCAGACGTTTGGCAACTGACTCCTATTTATGACGGTTGCAAGTGTCCTCCAGGTCACATGATCGATTCTTGTGATCTTCTGACAAAGTCAAAGGGGAAGCCGGGTTCACTTAACCACCATCTGGCTAACTTAACAACTGCAATGATTCAAATGAAATGGATTGAAATGGAGAGCCTGGATAGCTCAGCACACTAAAAGCATTGTGATTAACTCCAGCTACCTGCAATTACTGTAAGTTCGAATCTCACCAGGCTCAAGGTTGACTCAGCCTTCCATCCTTTCTAAGGTGGGTAAAATGAGGACCCAGTTTGTGGGGGCAATAAGATGACTTTGTATAAATATACAAAAGTATGAAGGCTATTGCTTAACGCATTGTAAGCCGCCCTGAGTCTCCGGAGAAGAGCGGCATATAAATCAATTTTTTTAAAAAAATGATTCACTTAACCACTGTGGTGAGAAAAGTTGTAAAATGAGGCAATCCCGCTTGACGAATGTTTCACTTAGCAGCATAAATTTGGGGCTCAAATTGGGGGTAGGTGTAGCAAACCGAAAATGATTCTGCAAAAACTGAACCAATAAACATGCCAGAGACCAAGGACCTGGTGAAAAGATTGGTTCCTTGGAGCCTCTCCAGATAGCAATAGCACTTAGACTTATATACCACTTTACAGCCCTCTCTAAGCGGTTTGCAGAGTCAGCCTCTTGCCCCCAACAATCTGGGTCCTCATTTTACTGATCTCGGAAGGATGGATGGCTGAGTCAACCTTGAGTTGGTCATGATCAAACTGCTGGCAGTGGGCAGCGTTAACTTGCAATACTGCATTTTAACCACTGCACACCATGGATGGACAGATGGATTGATGGATGGATGGATGGATGGATGGATGGATGGATGGAAGGAAGGAAGGAAGGAAGGAAGGAAGGAAGGAAGGAAGGAAGGAAGGAAGGAAGGAATAGCAACAGCACTTAGACTTATATATTGCTTCATAGTGCTTTTACAGCCCTCTCTAAGCAGTTTACAGAGTCAGCCTATTGCCCCCAACAATCTGGGCCCTCGTTTTACCCAGCTCAGAAGGATGGAAGGCTGAGTCAACAGATATGAACAGGAGGGGAGATCTTAAGAGAAGGTGAACTATATATACCAATTCTGTTATCTCTATTTAGTTAATTTATAATTTCCAAATACTGTTTTTTCCCCCTTCCTTGTTTTTTTTCTCTCTCTCCTTTGAATTTCTCAAGGTCTCCTTTATCTTTACCTCATGTGAACTTCTTGGCTGGCTCCAATGTAGAGAGACCCATGATTAAAATAACCAAGGGACCATTTACTCGATAGAAGGCATTAAAATGCATTATTTTGTGTCCTGAACAATATTTTGCTTCAAAGCACTTTGCTTAATTGGTTGGAACCTACCTGAATCATGAAATCCAAAGAATAGCCAACTGGATGCATATATCATGATGCTGTGCCATCAAATATCTGCAGCTGGTGGGACCTAGAAGCTTTATAGCATCAGGCCAGGTTTCCCCTTCTAATGGGGGAGAAAGTTGTGAGCCAGAATGGGAAGTTGAGAATACAGTGTCTTGGAAGACTTCAGAGGTGGGTTTCAGCAGGTTCTGACCAGTTCTGGAGAACCGGTAATGGAAATTTTGAGTAGTTTGGAGAACCGGTAGTAGAAATTCTGAATGGCCCTGCCCCCATCTATTCTCTGCGTCCCGAGTCCCAGCTGATCGGGAGGAAATGGGGATTTTGCAGTAACCTTCCGCTGGAGTGGGGTGGAAATGGAGATTTTACAATATCCTTCCCCTGCCAGGCCCACTAAGCCACGCCTACCAAGCCACACCTACCAAGCCATGCCACGCCCACCAAGGCACACCCACAGAACCGGTAGTAAAATTTACCGGTAAAAAACCCACCACTGCTCCCAGCTACACCCCTCCAGGTGCAGGGCAAGATGTCCTTGACTCTCTGAGAAAGGAATGTTATTATGACTATATATCACCCACGCTCCATACAATCCCCCTCCCAGTTTCCCACAGCCGTAAATATGGCAGGCCTGAAGATCGAAGGTAAAAGATGGCTTCCAGGCCTGACAAACAGTAAGCCAGAAGACTGAGGACAACCATGAAGTATTCACCTTGAAATATTGAAAAGGAGCCCGGTAGCTCAGCAGACTAAAAGCATTGTGATTAACACCAGCTGTCTGCAATTACTGTAAATTTGAATCTCACCAGGCTCAAGGTTGACTCAGCCTTCCATCCTTTCTAAGGTAGGTAAATTGAGGACCCAGTTTGTGGGGGCAATAAGCTGACTTTGTATAAATATACAAAAGTATGAAGGCTATTGCTTAATGCATTGTAAGCCGCCCTGAGTCTTCGGAGAAGGGCGGCACATAAATCAAATTAAAAAAAAAAAGTATTGAGACAGCTCCTACTAGCTCTTTCTGCCAGCGGGTCCATCTTTTCTTCATTTTTTTTAGATCATGCATTTCAGGAAATTTGGTTTTTTTCCTCTCAGGAGGAAGGGGCTGGTTCTAGCAATATTTCTGATTTGCTCTATTCAATCGGCAAACCTCAGTTATAATTGTCCTGGCCCAGCTATAGTATCAGTAAAAGCTAGGGCACCAAGATCAAACTACTGCATATCATTTTCTTCATTTGTAAAATTAAATATGAAGATTTTAAACTTTCTGGTTTGTGTGAACTTTGCCAAAGATAAGCTTAAAACATTCAGACGTATATATAAAAGTCAGCAACTGTGTTGAAACAATTCACCAAACATTGTTGTTGTTAGTTGCAAAGTCATGTCCGATCAGTGGTGAAATCTGAACCGGTTTATTACCAGTTCGATGCACCACACACCAAATGCGAGGTGTGCGCATCCAGTGCATGCCAAAAGGAGCCATGCGGTAAGTAGAACAGTGCACGGGAGAGGGGGGGGGTAGTGGTGATCAGCTATGGTGCACAATCTTTTTTTTTTTTACTTTTAAAAGTTAAAAAAAAAGCCTCTGATGATCGCACTGCTCAGCTGGGATCATCAGAGGCTTTTTTAAAAAAACCTATTTTAAAAAAGGATAAGGTTAAGGATTCTTCATTGACTGACACAAAACTGATATTATATATGATTACAGCGGCTAGGTTATTGATTGGTCAATATTGGAAAAAAGATGTTATGCCTACTATTGAAGAATGGACTTTGAAGGTGGCCAGTTTTGCAGAAATGGCAAAGATATCAGCATACTTAAAAGACCGGACTCAAGAAACTTTTGTGTGGGAATGGAAGAAATGGATAGACTATGTGCAGAATAAATATCAAACGAGGAAGTATCAGATAGCTTTTAGCTGAATGTTATGTAGAAATTTATAGTATAGACAGGGGGCAGAATAGTTGGGGGGAATTGTATGATATGGTATGATTTGGATTTCACCTTGGGAAGTCATGGGGGGGAGGGGAGGGTTAGGGAGGGGAAAGTGGGGAAAATTTGTATTTGTAAAACTTTTTCAATTAAAAAAAAACCTTTTAAAAGCATTTTTTCTACAACCTCTTCGATCGAAGAGGTTGTAGAAAAATGCTATTAAAAGGCTCTGACGATCCCAGCTGAGCCGTGCGATCATCAGAGGCTTTTTTTTTAACTTTTAAAAGCATTTTTCGGCCAAAGAGGTTGTAGGAAAAAAATGCTTTTAAATTTAAAAAAAAAAAAAAGCCTCTGATGATTGTGTGGCTCAGCTGGGCATGCGGGGGAGGGGGCAGGGATTTTTGCTACCCGTTCTCCGAACCACCCGACTCCATTGCTACCGGATTGGGCAATCCGGTCCGAACCGGGAGCATTTCATCCCTGTATCCAACCCATCGCGACCCCATGGACAAGGTTCCTCCAGGCCTTCCTGTCCTCTACCATCCCCTGGAGTCCATTTAAGCTCACGCCGACTGCTTCAGTGACTCCATCCAGCCACCTCGTTCTCTGTCGTCCCCTTTTTCTTTTGCCCTCAACGTTTCCCAGCATTAGGCTCTTCTCCAGTGAGTCCTTCCTCCTCATTAGGCAGCCAAAGTATTTGAGTTTCACCAAACATACCCTTGTTTAATATAATGCAACACATGAATTCAATCACTAAATAACTTGTTTCTGAATGCAACATTAAAGTAAGTATATATGTTAGCTGTTCCAGCTGGAATTAATGAAAACTCTTATTCAAGAGGTTTTAGTTTTGCATATCTACCTTCATGTGGTTAGCGTCTAGAATTCTCAGAACTTCTTTAAACATTTGAACAATGTACTGGATGTTGAGAAACATGAATTCTCTGTTTTTCCATTAATGACAAATGGGATGGATGTTGTAAGTTGTAATATGATACCGGCAATAATAGTCAAGTATGTTTTCATTTTTAGAAGAAAATAAATATTTAAAGTCAAGCGTGGAAACATGGCTTAGAATTTCAGCTCAACCACAAAGCCTATTGGATAAATGTTGAGACAGATTTTAGGGCTGCAAAAATACCATTGATCACAAGATGGCAGCCAAAACTTAAAATGTGCTGTATCTCTTCCCTGCCATCTAGTGCGGCATTTGTATTTTTGCAGCTTAGATCTAGTAGCTTTGCACAACTAGAAGGCCTCCAAGATAGATCATTAATTGATGTCAACTCTTAGCGTTAACATATATTTTTCCATGATGTTGTATTCTTAACTTGGTCTTTCAAGTCTTCCAACAGCACCTTCATTGCCTGTAATTGAATCCATCCCCCTGATTGCTGTTGGTTGTCCTCTTCTTCTTTTTCCTTCCACCTTTCTCAACATCAGCGCTTTCTCTAGAGAGTCTGATCTTTGCATAATGTGTCCAGAGAAAGATAATTTCAGCTAGGATACTTCTGCCTTGAGTGAGAACTCTGGGTTAACCATTGTGGGAAGAAATGTCCATCTGGGTTCAGTTCCAAGTGGGGAAAAAGACACTGGATTCATGGAAGTTGCTTGGAAAGAAGGTTTATTGATGAACAGGATCATATGCCTTGGAGATCTTGGGCGAAAAAAGGGAACAGAATCTGAGAGCCCCTGAGTTTTATACCCTCTCTGGCTTTGAACTTCCTGGAGCACATGATTGGTTGCTGTCAGAGGTCATAGCTAGCTTTTTAGGTTGTCTGTGTGTTACCTTTGGTTGAATCTTGCTGGGTGATGCAATGAAGGGCAATTAAATGACTCTGCCTTAAGGAGGTAGATCTTTGTTGTGTAGAATAGTCCGGCCCAGGCAGGGGTGGGCTTCAAAATTTTTAGCAAGGGGTTCTCTGCCCAGTTGCTGGGTGGGCGTGGCCATGGTGGGCGTGGCCAGGTGGGTGTAGCCTAATCAGCCTCCTGCACCATGGTGTGTGTGTGTGTGTCGTTTTTGTCCTCCCCAGGTTCTGGAGGCTTTTTTCGAGCCTCCGGGAGGGTGAAAATGGCCTTGCCAGGTGCCAGAGGCCCTCTGGATGCTGGAAATGGGCCCATTTCTGGCCTTCCCAAACTTTCGGTAGGCCTGTTTTTCGCCCTCCCCGAGCCTCCGTGTACGCCCTGCACTTACCTGAATCTGAAACGGATGCAGGTAAATGTGGGGAACTCCTGGGAGGGGAGGGGAGGGGTGGAGTGGGCAGGGCCAGCCAAGAGTGGAATTTGGGGGTTCTCTGAACTGCACAGAATCTTAGCTGCGAACCCCCAACAGCCCACCCCTGAGTCCAGGCCTTAATGGCCCATTAACAAAAGTGGGGGGGGGGGAGCTGAGTTTCTGCCTCCCTTTTAGGGGAAATATTCTGCCCTTTTTAATATTTCCTAAAATATTTCATTTTCTAGGAGAGGGGTGGGTTTTAACTTCCTACACCATGTCAGTTGGGAAATCTGGTCGTTCTAGTCTCTGAACACATCTGTCTACAGAAGGCTGACAAGCAGGATTGATAAGATGGCAAAAGAAGGACCTTGACATGGAAGGACCTGCCTTGAACTCTCTTGGAGAAAAGATGAGGGCAAAGTAATAATATGATGGATCATTATATTAAGTATATATCATTAAGTAATAATGGATAATAATGAATCATTCAGAGTTAACAATTAATAAGCATTCAAGGTACTTATGGAAAAGTTGAGCCTACTGAATTCAGTTGGACCTCATACCCACGTAAACCGAGGTGTAGTATTACAATCACAATAGGCGTGGTGTAAGTGGTTGATGGCATCAGGCAAATTACAAGACCAACCAAAGTCTGCTTTATCCGTATTTCAAAAGGTCGGAAACAGTAACAGAGAAAAGAAGCAGATCTTAACTTTTTAGATTTCTCTCTTTCTCCCCGGCTTTATTTCAGACATGGATTGCAATTCCACATTTAGCAAACCAAAACACCTTTAGGAAGCTCCAGGTTCGAAATTGCGGAGAAGAAGACCATACTGGGTAAATGGACCAATGATCAGAGCTGCTTGTCAGGGTAAATGCCTGTTGTGGCCCCGTCCTCTGAGCCTATCCCATTGGAGGAAGGAAGCTCTGAGCATGAGGAAGAGGAGCCAGCCAGATCTCCCAGCCCCCCCCCCCCCCCCCGGCACCGTCTCAGGTGCCAGCTGAAAGAGAGCAAAGTAGTGGGGAAACAGGTGTCTCAGATGAGAGTGAGGGAGAGACGTCATTCCTGGACGCACGTCAACGAAGGCGAGATAAGCGCTTGCAGCAGCTGAGGAGGCGTGCGAGGGAATAGACCTGAGTCACTGGACTTGAGTCACAGGACCAATGAGTCACTGGACCACACCCCAGAGACTATATAAGAGAGGGTGGTGGTCAGTGATCCCTGTGACGAACAAAACTCAATCTGGTAGTCATTGGAGCCTGAAGCTGCTAAAAGAACGGATTTTGGCAAAGCTACGTATGTGATTTTCTTTCTGTGAACAATTAAAGCACTTGGCAGACGGTGTGAATATTGCTGCCAAGTTGGAGATAAGGACTGTGGTGTGTGCCAAGTGCTTCTTTAACCCTCGACTGGCTGTGTTTTTGTGGGTGTGTGTAGAGGGGGACAGATCAATGCCTAACTGTATTACCCCTATAGACCCACAGCCTTGCAAGGGTTAACCAACCACACATCCCATCATCCCCACAGCCACACCTTACCTCATGGCCCCTCCTCCTGGGTATATAAACTTCCACCACATGCTGATCCAGTTGTTCCAGATGTGTACCTGAAAGAGAAAGGTTCAAGGTCAGTGACCTCTGGCTCCAAGGGCCTAGGATCAATCCAGGCCTGCAATTAAAGGATTGAATTTAAGAATAACTAATTGTCTCATGAGTTATTGGGCTAGATCCATCACTACAACACTGCTGATGTTGATCTAAGTTATAATTTGCTTTCCACTGATTGTTTCCCCTGGCTGTGCTCTCACATTATTCTAAACCAGTATGGCTCAACTTCAGGAAGTTTTAAGATTCATGGACTTCAACTTCCAGAATTCCCTGGCCAGCAGGTCTGCAATTCTGCAAATCTTAGAAGCCTGCTGGTTGGAAAATTCTGAGGGTTGGAAGATCTGCAGATCTTAAAACAAGCTGGTTGGGGAATTGAACTCTGCACATTGTGTGAAGTTGAGAAACACTGCTCAAAACCAGGGGTCTCCAGCCTTCTAGAATTCCAATTTCTAGAAGTTGAAGTCCACAAGTTTTAAAGTTGCCAAGGTTGGAGACCCCTGCTCTAAACACTGCTTTCGTGGGATGGAGACAGTAACTTGTTCCTTAACACCAATAAGACCAAGGAGCTTATAGTGGACTATAGAAGGAATAGATCAGACATCCAGCCCTTGGTTATCAGTGGAGACCAAGTGGAGCAAGTGGCCAGTTTTAAGTTTCAGGTTTTATCATAAACGAGGACCTGACCTGGGAAGCTCACATTGCAACACTGGTCAAAAGGGCCCAGCAGAGATTATACTACCTGAAACTTCTCAGGAAACAACAACTGAATGAAAAACTGCTGGTGACCTTCTGCCACTGCACCATAGAGAGTATTTTAATTTACTGCACCTGTGTATGGTTTGCCAGTTGCACAGTGGCAGATAGGACACCACTCCAGAGGGTTTATATCATTGCCCAGAGGATCACTGGTTGCCCTCTCCACTCTTTGGAAGAGCTTTATGGTTCCTGCTGCCTTAAGAAAGTTCAAAACATTCTTAAAGATCCATCTCATCCTAGGCACCTTTTTTTTTTGAACTATGGCAGACGGTACAGGACAATAAAAACAAGGACAAATAGGCTGAAAAACAGCTTCTATCCCAGGGCAGTAACTACATTGAATTCTACTGTATAATGCAATATCGGTTTTCAATTCAATTGTAAAGAACCGTGATGGCGAACGTATGACACGCATGCCACAGGTGGCATGCAGAGCCATATCAGTGGACATGCAAGCATTGCCCTAGCTCAGCTCCGGTGTGCATGCGCGCATTGGCCAACTGATTTTCAGGCCTTCTGGGCCTACCGGAAGTCGAGAAACAAACTGTTTCCAGCCTTCGGAGGTCCTCCAGGTGGGGGGGAAGACCCGTTTTTCACTCTCCCCAGGCTCTAGAGGCTTTCTAGGAGCCTGAGGAGGGTGAAAATGGCCTTCTCCACCTCCCTGGAGGCCCTCTGGAGGCCAGAAATGGCTGTTTTGCTGACTTCTGGTGGGACCTACTGGGTCTACCGTGCCATTGTGTGCCAAAAGCGAGGGGAGCACGAGGGGTTATGCGCGCATGCCCCGGGGGTAGGGGGACACATTGAATTATGGGTGGGGGCATGCGTGCACGTGACCTCCTGTGCTCCCCCTGCTTTTGGCTAAAAGGTTAGCCATCACTGCTATAATGTGAAGGATGCATGCTTGTGTTTTACTTTTATAATTATAATGTATACTGAAGGTGGCATTTAATTTTGTTGTACTAGGTGCAATGACAATAAAGTAAAGTAAAGTAAAGCATCCACTATGACTATGGAGATTCACAGTCATCCAGGTCATGGTTGTCTCAAAGATGCTTTTTCAAGAAGCAACTGAACTTTCTGGTTTTTTCTTTGAAGACATTTTGCTTCTCATCCAAGAAGTTTCTTCAGCTCTGCTGATGAGAGAGCTGAAGAAGTTTCTTGAATGAGAAGCATCCAGTTGTCTCTCGAAAAAGCACCTTTGGGATATTCACTATGACGTAGAAATATCGTAATTGACTTTATTTTTTTTTTATTTATTAAATGTGGTAGAATAAAATTGATGCAAATTAAATTTTGCAGAACAACATGTTCCTTTGTAAATCAAGCCATAGTCGGCTTAGTAAGAGAGGTGACTAAGAATTCCATAAAACAATATCTTTTCTTCCTAAGAGGTGCAGCGTAGTTTTTCTGTCCAACATCTCAATATTTCCTTCCTTGCTACCTCAGATTAGTGGAAGACAATAGCTGAGGCGGTTTTTGACGTTCACCATTTTCATTCTACATTTTGCATGAACTTTGCAATTCATGCAACTTAACCTTTGCAGTTAATTTATGGTTTGGTTCGGCATGTTTTCTTCATCAGGCTAATCCTGGTTTGAATTAAAAGACGGATAAGCATTTGATGTACTCAGTCAAAGCTTGCAAACAAGCGGAATCTGTAGGAGGCAACCGTTTTTCTATTCCCTTTAAACAAATTCCCCAAAATTAACAGAGAACTTAACAAGAATATTTCTGCTTTTTGAGGTGGAACGCTAAACTAGCAAGAAACAGAAGTTGCATTGGTTTTTTCAGAGGTCCTTTGAAGAGGGAAAAACAGCATTGAAATAGTTTCATCTCAACCCCACATGTTCTGAGGAGTCCTTAAAACTGCTTATAGAAAGCCATAGAACTGCTGACAAAAGATTGTCCCAGCTCCTGTGAGTTTTTATGTGGGTCATATTTCCACCTGGGCTCACCTTGTGGGCAAACATATCAGCTCTCGGACAAATATTCTCCTGATTTAAAATCTCTCTCTTTGTCTCTCTCTCTCTCTCTCTCTCTCTCTCTCTCTCTCTCTCTGTCTCTCTCTCCTGTCTCTCTGTCTCTTTGTCTCTGTCTGTCTGTCTCTCTCTCTCTGTCAGGAGAAGTGAATGGCAGAGGCATTCTTGCAGCAATGTCTTTCATATTTTTTTCCTCCTTGCTAAGCTGACAGGCCAGTGGTGAAATCCTCCGAGGTTTGCCACCGGTTCTCTGCGTGTGCATGTGTGGTGCATGCCAAACACATGCTGAATGCATGCTGCACATGCACACATGTACAATGCACACCGTGTGCTTTGCGTGCAAGTGCATTGCAGGCGCTACCGCATAGCATGGAAAAAGGAGGCTTAAGAAGGTAAGTAGAACAGCGAAGGGAGGGAACAGCTCTGCCGCGCAATTTAGATTCGTTAGAAAGCAGGAAAGCCTGCTTTCTAGCGAATCTAAATCACGCAGCACAGCTGATCGTTGGAAATACTGGCTTGGATGAACTGGTAGCATTTTTTTACTACCGGTTCGCGTGAACCGGTGCGAACCGGTAACATTTCACCCCTGTGACAGTCATATTCTTATTACTTACCAATGATTTCCACTGTAGGTCATATTACGGGAACAGTTATTAGAACGCCTAATGAGATTTTCATTGTTGCATACCTGAGTTTAACAAATGGGGAGAGACGTTAATGTGATTGGGTTGTGCTGCAAATTTAATCTTTGTACCGCTAATTTGCTAAGGAAAAGACTAAAAAAAATAAAATAATTTCCAGTATTTAAGGGGCTGTCGCAAAGAAGAGGGGATCAAATTATTCTCCATAGCACCAGAGGGTGCTCTGGTGTTTCTTGTTTCTTCCATCAAGAAACAATAGATGGCAACTAATCAGACAGAGTGTTGTGGCCCCGTCCTCTGAGCCTATCCCATTGGAGGAAGGAAGCTCTGAGCAGGAGGAAGAGGAGCCAGCCAGATCTCCCAGCCCCCCCCCCCTCTGGCACCGTCTCAGGTGCCAGCTGAAAGAGAGCCAAGTAGTGGGGAAACAGGTGTCTCAGATGAGAGTGAGGGAGAGACGTCATTCCTGGACGCACGCCAAAGAAGGCGAGAGAAAAGATTACTGCAGCTGCGACGTATGAGGAAATAGACCAGAGTCACAGGATCAATGAGTCACTGGACCACTGGACCACACCCACTGGACCACATCTATATAAGACAGGATGGTGGGTCAAGAAATTTGTGACGAACAAAGCAAAACAAACATAGCAACCTCGTAGTCTTGGAAGCTAGATGAACGGCAAAGCTACGTAGGTGATTTTCTTGTTTGTGTAACCTAATAAAGTCCTTGGCAGACGGTGTGCATATCGCTGCCAAGGTTGAGATAAGAACTGTGGAGTGTGCCAAGTGATTCTTAACCCTCGGCTGGCTGTGTTTTTGTGGGTCTCTGAAGGGGGAGGACAGATCACAGAGGAGCAACCTGGAATTAAGGAGAAAGTTCCTAACAGTAAGGACAATTAACTAATGGAATAGATTGCTTCCAGAAATTGTGGGTGCTCCATCTAAGAAGAGTCTAGATCAGTGATGGCTAACCTTTTTCAGATCGAGTGCCCAAAGTGTGCACACACGAATGTGCGTGCGTGTGCCCAAACCCCCAAAATGCAATGCACGTGCAGCCCCCACACATACGCCCTGCCCCCGTGCATGCCCCCTGCCCCCCACACGTGGCCCACCCCAGCGCATGCACAGCAGAGACCCGAACGCCAGCTGGCCAGTGCTTGCATGCGCGCTTGCATGCGCAGCGGAACTAAGCTGGGGAGACGGCTCGTGTGCCCTCGGAGAGGGCACTGAATGCCACCTCGGGCACGTGTGCCATAGGTTCACCATCACAGGTCTGGATAGTCACTTGTCTAAAATGGTAAAGGTTCTCCTGCTTGAGCAGGGGGCTGGATTATTCTATTCTATTCTATTCCATTCCATTCCATTCCATTCCATTTTCCTCTCTATTCTATTCTATTCTATTCTACTCTACTCTACTCTACTCTCTACTCTATTCTCTACTCTATTCATTTTTATTCTATTCATTCTTATCTACTCTATTCATTCTATTCTATTTACTTATTGTATTCTCCATTTCATATTCTATTCTATTCTATTCTATTTCTATTTCTATTTCTATTTCTATTCTTCCCTTCCCTTCCCTTCCATATATTCTATTCTATTCTATTCTATTCTATTCTATTCTATTCTATTCTATTCTATTCTATTCTATTCTATTCTATTCTATTTCTATTCTTCCCTTCCCTTCCCTTCCCTTCCCTTCCCTTCCCTTCCCTTCCCTTCCCTTCCCTATATTCTATTCTATTCTATTCTATTCTATTCTATTCTATTCTATTCTATTCTATTCTATTCTATTCTATTCTATTCTATTCTATTCTATTCTACTCTACTCTACTCTACTCTATTCATTTTTATTCTATTCATTCTTATCTACTCTATTCATTCTATTCTATTTACTTATTGTATTCTCCATTTCATATTCTATTCTATTCTATTCTATTTCTATTTCTATTTCTATTTCTATTTCTATTTCTATTCTTCCCTTCCCTTCCCTTCCCTTCCCTTCCCTTCCATATATTCTATTCTATTCTATTCTATTCTATTCTATTCTATTCTATTCTATTCTATTCTATTCTATTCTATTCTATTCTATTCTATTTCTATTTCTATTTCTATTCTTCCCTTCCCTTCCCTTCCCTTCCCTTCCCTTCCCTTCCCTTCCCTTCCCTTCCCTTCCCTTCCATATATTCTATTCTATTCTATTCTATTCTATTCTATTCTATTCTATTCTATTCTATTCTATTCTATTCTACTCTACTCTACTCTACTCTACTCTACTCTACTCATTTTTATTCTATTCATTCTTATCTACTCTATTCATTCTATTCTATTCTCCATTTCATATTCTATTCTCTTCTCTTCTCCTTTTTTCTTCAATTCCACTTCATTCTACTATTTCTGTTCTATTCTATTCTATTCTATTCTATTCTATTCTATTCTATTCTATTCTATTCTATTCCATTCCATTCCATTCCATTCCATTCCATTCCATTCCATTCCATTCCATTCCATTCCATTCCACATTCTACATTCTACCCTACTCTATTCTAGTCTAGTCTAGTCTAATGTTGTTCACTGAACCAAACTGTCCTGTAGCCATCTGAGTTGAAGGCAATCCTATCCTGAACCCTAAAGCCCAAACCTTTCTTTTTTTTTCTTTCCCATTGTTTAGTGCTTTTGTTTTTTATTGATTAAATTTACATTGTTTAGAGCTCTTCCCCTAATTTGAGTGTTATTCGGAACCCTACTTACCGCATTTGCAGAATACAGAATAACAAGAGCTGGAAGGGACTTTGGAGGTCTTCTAGTCCAACCATCCAAATGGAAGATCCTATACCCGTGATGGCGAACCTATGGCACGTGTGCCACAGGTGGCACGGGGAGCCATAATGGTGGGCACATGAGCTCAGCTCCATTTTCGGGCCTGCTGGGCCCACCAGAAGTAGGGAAACAGGCCTCCAGAGGGCCTCGGGTGGTGGGGAAGGCCATTTTCACCTTCCCCAGGCTCCTAGAAAGGCCCTGGAGCCTGGGGAGAGCAATAAACAGGCCTTCTGGTCCCACCAGAAGTTGGCAAATGGGACGTTTCCAACCTCCGGGGGGTTGGGAAGGCCGTTTTCACTCTCCCCAGGCTCCTAGAAAGGCTCTGGGGCCTGGGGAGGGTGAAAAACGGGTCCACCGTGCCATTGCATGCCAAAAGCAGGGAGAGCGGGGGGGGGGTCGTGCACGCATGCGCAGGAGGGTGGGACACATAGAATTATGGATGTGGGCACGCACGCGCGTGCCCCCCTCCCCCCTGCACTCCCCCTGCTTTTGGCACGTGATGGCCAAAAGTTTAGCCATCACTGTCCTATACCATTCCAGACAAACGGCTGTCTTAACCTCTTCTTCATTTTTAATTCTTAATTAATCCAATGTCTTTCCCTTCTTTTGGATATCCGATCAACTTTCTCTTAAACCAGAGGCACAATTTGGATTGCCCGTGTCACCTTGGCAACGGATAGAAAAATGGTGGATTCCTGATTCTGCAGTATTTTTCCCTGCGATTTGTCGGCTTCACGGGGCTAAACCTGCCTTGAAAATCTCTCAGCACAATGGAAAACGGATGACCCAGAATTTAGGGTGGGGTGGAGGGGTTATAAGAGTGAGGTTTGGGTTTTTTCCCCTAGGGACGGTTCCAGAGTGTTCAGGAATGTTAACAATGATGCTGGGCCTGTTTTAGAATGAACATTGAAGTTCTGGAGTCTTTGTGAGAGATGTTACTGATTAGAAAAGCCATGAAAAGTCAAAAATCATGGCTTGTAGACAAATGTTGCCTGGAGCTCCTGCTGTGGTTAGTCTCTAGATTTAGCTGGATTCGCAGAAAAAGTTATAAATGAAAGAAATTCATTTATATGAATGAATTATATGAATTTATATTTATGAAAGAAAGTCAGTGCGGCTTTGCAAATGGCCACTTACAATTCAGGAACGCGGCAAAGAGAGCCAGCTTTGTGATAGGAATTAGAATTTTAATTTATTTATTCAGTTTGATGCATTTACAGCCCACTTTTTCTCCCATGGCTCCAGGAAGTCCTTGACTTACAACAGTTCATTTAGTGACTGTTCAAAGTTATGTCGGCACTGAAAAAAGTGACTTACGGCCGTTTTTCACACTTACGACCATTGCAGCATCCCCCCCCCCCATGTCCACATGATCAAAATTCAGACGTTTGGCAACTGACTCCTATTTATGACAGTTGCAGTGTCCTCCAGGTCACATGATCAACTCTTGTGACCTTCTGACAAGGTCAGGAAAATAAAGCATACACATACATCTATACTGCTCAAAAAATAAAGGGAATACAAGCAGAAGACATCCGAGATCTGAATGAATGAAACAGCCTTATTAAATTCTTTGTTCGTTACATACAGTAGTTTATACACTGCTCAAACAACTAAAGGGAACACAAAACTACTGTATGTAACGAACAAAGTATTTAATAAGGCTGTTTCATTCATTCAGATCTCAGATGAATTCTGCTTGTGTTCCCTTTATTTTTTTGAGCAGTGTATATGTATATGTGTGTGTGCGATTTATTTTTTTATTACTATATTATTATGCTGGGATAGCAAACATTCATACAAACCCATCATATTATTGTCTTTCAAGGTAGAAGTATTACGCAAAACTATACACGTACAGCTATAAACATAAACATGCTTATATGTGTACACACACATAAACGTGTATACAGGGGTGAGCTGCTGGAGGTTCACAGGGGTTCGGGAGAATCTCCAGCTAAGATTCTGTGCAGTTCGGAGAACTCCCAAATCCCACTCCTGGCTGGCCCCGCCCACCCCTCCCCTCCCCTCCCAGGAATCCCCACGTGACCTGTTTTGGATGCAGAGAAGTGCAGGGTATGCGCGGAGGCTCGGGGAGGGTAAAAAATAGGCCTACCGGAAGTTCGGGAAGACTGGAAACGGGGCTGTTTCTGGCCTCCAGAGGGCCTCCGGAGCCTGGGGAGGCTGTTTTTGCCCTCCTGAGGCTCAAGAGAAGCCTCTGGAGCCCGGGGAGGGCAAAAATGCCCCCTCTGCTGTGGTGCAGGAGGCTGACTAGGCCACGCCCACCATGGCCACGCCCACCCAAGAACCGGGCAGAGAATCCCTTACTAAAATTTTTGAAGCCCACCCCTGCATTTATATATATATATATATATATATATTATATTACATTTTATGCTTTATGCCATGTTATGAAGTCTGAATATGAAGAATAATTGATTCGCTGACCAAGAGGCTACAGACATTCCTTTTAAATTTGTTTAAAATAGTTAAAGATAAATTTCTAACAGAGAGTGCCCCGTTCATTCACTTATTTTCATCCTGAACTCATTTCAATACATTTGAACAAATCAAAACAAGAGAGAAATGTGTTAAATCAATTGCGGGTTAATGTACTTATTGAAAGTCATTTGGCACTACTGACAAATTCACAGGAAGATCAGAGGGAACGAGGAAGAGAGTACAGTAATGTAATTGATTAAAATGGAATTTTCTGAACCGGAAGGTCACCTACAATCATTAAAGGTTGCCGGCCTGGTCTTGGTCTAATTCTTTTAAAAACCATTAGGATAATTTTGTGACATCAAATTCCATTAGCTTGTTATGCTCAGCTTCAAAACCATGTGCCACGTGCTGGAATTATGACAGAAAAAGACACTGTACTCAACGGAGAAAATCTATCTACAGGTGGCCCTCAACTTACAACCATAACTGAGCCTGGCAATTAGGGTCGTAAATCTGTTCTGACATATAGTTACCTGTATTACTGTTATTATTCTCATCTTTCCAGGGGTGGGATTCAAAATTTTTAGCAAACGGTTCTCTGCCCTGTTGCTGGGTGCGCGTGGCCATGGTAGGTGTCGCCTACTTAGCCTCCTGCATAATGGCGGAGTAGTGGTGGTGGAATTTTCACCCTTCGGCTCTGGAGGCTTTCCTTGAGCCTCCAGGTGGGTGAAAACGGCCTCCCCAGGCCTCCAGAAGCCCCCCAGAGGCCAGAAATGAGCCATTTCTGGATTTCCGGTAGGCCTGTTTTTTTGCCCTCCCCAGGCTCCGGAGGCTTACCTTGAGCCTCTGGGAGAGTGAAAACAGCCTCCTGAGCTCCAGAGGCCCTCTGGAGGTCAGAAATGGGCCCATTTCCGGATTTCTGGAGGCCCGTTTTTCCCCCTCCCACAAGCTCTGCGTGGGCGCTGCACTTACCTGGCATCCAAAACAGGCCGTGTGGAGACTCCTGGGAGGAGCGGGGTGGGGTGAGTGGGGTCAGCCAGTCCTTGCAACTACCAGTTTGGCAAACTAGATTAAAATTAACATCCCATTCACCAGAACTGGTCCGGTCCGGCTGAATTTCACCCCTGCATCTTTCCTATTACCTCTCTCCCTTTCTACTTATGATGGTCGTTTTGTTGCTTGTATCCTTACGATTTATATTGTTTTATTTAATTTCCTAGTATGATTTATGTTGATTGTTTACTTAGCATCCTATGACGATCACTAAGTGTTGCATCTTATGATTTATGATGAATGTATTTTATAATGGCTATGATTATGATTTATCACTTGCAGCTTTTATGTACAATGTGAGCTTATGCACCGAAGACAAATTCCTTGTGTGTCCAATCACACTTGGCCAAAAAAGAATTCTATGTTAGAGCAGTGTTTTTCAACCTGGATCATTTTAAGACACCTGGACTTCAGGATTCAGAATTCCCCAGGATTGGGAATTTGGGGAGTTGAAATTTGCACATTTTAGTGGCTGAAGTTGAAAAAGACTGTGCTAAAGGAATATGTTGAGATTATGGTTAGTGTGCTGTGGAAGTCCAAGTGACTGGGTTAGGTTTTGGTTTTCCAAAAGGATGTCAGAACAGGGCTCTGTCATCATGCATGGGGAGTTCCAGCTTTCGTTAATCTGGTTTTACTATGGTTTTAATGGGGTTCTGTTTTCACTGATATCTGTATTTTGTTTCTGTGTGGTCGTTTCCATTACAGCAGCCACTTAAGAGTCCCAGATGCAAGATCCATGGCTCTATGACTAAAGTAAAATGAAGTGAAGTAAAAGTTAAGCATAAGATAAGCTAAAAAGTAAGGTTAAACAGTAAATTAAAAAGTAAAGATAAATAATAGAATAGATCTACCTAAGGAAAGATCTGTCTACCAGATAGATATCCACTCCAGACAAGATTGATTTATGTCCTTTGTACTTGGAGGGGGATCCAAACCATTTTAGCTTATATTTTAGTTTACAGAGGGGTACAATCAAGATCATATAAGGTACTAATACCATTCTATAAAGCCTTAATAAGACCACACCTAGAATATTGCAACTAGTTTTGGTCACCACACTATAAAAAAGATGTTGAGACTCTAGAAAGAGTGCAGAGAAGAGCAACCATGAAAATGAGGGGACTGGAGGCTAAAACATAACGATGAATGGTTTGCAGGGACTGGGCATGGCTAGTCTAGTGAAGAGAAGGACCAGGGGAGACAGGATAGCCGTCTTCCAATATTTGAGGGGCTGCCACAGAGAGGAGGAAGGGGGTCAAGCTATTTTCCAAAGCACCTGAAGGCCAGACAAGGAATAATGGATGGAAACTGACCAAGGAGAGATTCAACCTGGAAATAAGGAGGAATTTTCTGACAGTGAGAGCAATCAACCCATGGAACAGAAGTTGCCTTGGGAAGTTGTGGGAGCTTCATCACTGGAGGCTTTCAAGAAGAGATTGGACTGTCATCTGTCAGGAATGGTGTAGGGTCTCCTGTTTGGGCAGGGAGGCAGGGTTGGACTAGATGACCTACAAGGTCCCTTCCAACTCTGTTAATCTGTTAACCTCTTAATATGAAATAAGACCACCTCCTCAAATGGGTGGGCTAAGGGCATTTGTTTTAGTGTTTATTTAAAACACTAATCCAACTGCTCCTCTTATCACCAAGCTCCGGATCAAAAGTCAAAACAACATGCAAAACGACATTCAAATTGTCACATTGGTGGGAATTTAAATTTGGTGCAAAGTTTGGTGCAAAGAATGCAAGAATTCCAGATGGCCATACACAGAAGCCTTTTCTCTTTAAGGGCTCTGGAGCCGAAATTAATTTAATTTAATTAATTAGTTAATATGAATTAATTTAATTAATATAAATTAATTAATATAAATTAATTAAATTTATAAATGAACTAATTAAATTTATATAATTAAATTTAAATTAAGAAATTAAATTAATCAGTTAATTAAGGGTTTACCTTTTCCCCCCACCCTCATTGATCAAAATAAAATAAATCTTTTTTCCAAAAAGTTGCGCAGAACTCGGCACGCACACCCCATCCTGGAGGGAGGGAAGGAGGGAGGGAGCTCTCACCACGTGACTCGCCGGGCCCCGCCCTCCTCCCTTTGGGTTCTGGTTCGGAGTGGAAAGGGTCTTGACGTCATCGGACAAACAAGCCTGGCTTTGGGTGAGGAGCCGGGGCCGCTGGGCGTGGCTAAGCCAGGGGCCATGGAGGACAAATGACGGGCCCGTGACGTAGACGGGAGGCGTGGCTCTGTCTCTGGTTTGTGAGTTACAGTATCAGACGGAGCCGCTGGGAGACGATGACCCTTGCTAGCCAAGAGGCTAAAATGGTATGGTTGAACAACTGAACTTCCGGCTTCCGCTTGTTCCACCACAACGTTGAATTGTTATAGAATAATAGGGTGGGAAGGGACTTTGGGAGTCGCTTAGTCATGATTTATAGCAGTATTTCTCAACCACAACCACTTTAAGATGCATGGACTTCAATTCCCAGAATTCCCCAGCCAGCAGGCTGGGGAATTCTGGGAGTTGAAGTCCATGCATCTTAAAGTGGTTACGTTTGAGAAATATCCGATGAGAGTGCAGTGTTTGCATTTTATTTTATTTTATTTTTTTTTTGCAAAATTGAGGCTGAGAAACACACCGTTTTGAGAGACATCCTTGTAAGATGGTAACAGGCTATATAAAAGGAGGCCCTGTGCAGTTTTTAAAAGATTTTAAATTTATCTTGAAATATGACAGCATTTCATACTTTAAATAATTCACTTTATTTCATACTTTAAAGGGTGTGCACGTGCACCAGCGTGCCTACCGTCCCTGTCCTAATGTTTTCTTTTATTCGTATCTTTTTCATGTATTTATGTTTACACTTGTATCTGTCATAAAATACATGCCTGATGAAATAAATAAATAAATGAATAAATAAATAAAATAAATTGAAGTATCGATCCCTTGCCCTTCTTGTCATCTCCTTTATTGGCGGTGCAGAGTACAGTCGCTCCTTGCCTTATGGATTCCCTTGCTCCATCTTGTTCCCCAACCCGGCTTTGCCAATAAAACCTGCCAGAACTGCAAAGGGAAGCCTGCCCTGTGCCGCTGGGCGTGGGTGGAATCAAATTACCAATTTAGTGCTGGGTGTGAAGCAGTTTCAGGATGTTTGCACAATCGGTAGCAACTCGTCGTCTCGAAGGGCTGCCGCCGCCACTAATAACGGGATGGTCTCGTGTGAATGGAATGGCCTGCGTATTATGGCTGCTGTTATTATTGCTTTCAATGGGTTGTTAGCCACCCAGATGGGCAGATTCAGGGCAGCTTCAAGAGTCCCCAAACGATGGAAATATTTTAAAAAAAACCAAGAACAACCCAGAGAAACCTGGATTGCAACGGTAACAATTACAATAAAGAATCACAACACATGCATCTTTCTGTTGTGTAGCTTGGTAATGCAGAATGACAAACATCGAAGTCCAGAGACGTACAAGGTAATACTTGACCGCAACTGGAACCAGAATTTCCATTTCTAAGCTGGTTCAGTGGGGTTGATTTTGCAGCCTTTTTCTTCCTCACTGCGAAGTAAATCACCACAGTTAAGTGAAGCACAAGGTCATTAAGTGGATCGGGATCCCCCCCCAATTGAATTTGCTTGTCGGAAGCCCGCTGGTAAGGTCCCAAATGGCAGTCATGTGACTCCGGGATGCTGCAACTTGTTGGAAAGTTGCTGAGTGCCTGAATTTTGATCATGTGACTGTGGGAAAATGTTATGATGGTCGTTAACTATGAGGACCAGTCACAACCTTTTTATTCCAATGATGTTGCAACTTTGGACTGTGGCTAAATGGATGGTTGTAAGCAGAGGGCTACCTACCATTAGTGCACGTATGGTCAATGTATTCCTAAGGGGCAGGATTGCCTCATTCATTGCTTGCAATTCACATGGGGGTGGGTGGGTTTGGATTGGGGCAGTGGGGAGGATGCTGGACCAGAAAGAGAGGAAGGGGTAAGTGGTTTAACTTGGTGGGTTGCTATGGCAGCAGAGCTCCTTTCGTCTAGGTTAATAAATAATAAATTTATTGTCATTGTACATGTATACACAGTATACCCATACAACGAAATTCACTTAACACCCAAAGACTCACACATAACAATCCCCAAACATACCCCCACCCACCACAAATTCCCCACCGCTAAACCACCCAAACATCCATACAACAGACCAAGTATTGCTGTCCAACAGTTCACTGATGGTGGCCCTTTAGTTCATGGTTGAGTGCCATTATAGCTCTGGGATAAAAACTATTCAGAAAACGTGTGGTCTGAGTTTTAATTGTTCCTTATCTTTTGCCAGAAGGCAACAGTCCAAAAAGATGGTAAGCAGGATGGGAAGAGTTTCTTGAGAATGATGTCAACTATGCAATCTCAAACAGTGAGATTCGAAGATGTCATCCAGGGCTGGTAGCTGGAGTCCGATGATATTCTGGGCAGTTTTAATGATTTTCTGTAGAGCTTCTTTGTCCGCTGCAAACCATGCAAGAATGCCGTATGTCAGGACATTCTCAATGGTGCTGCGATAGTAGGACAGAAGTCGATGATGAGATATTATCTTCCTGAGCATTCTCAGGAAGTACAGCCTCTTCTGTGCCTTCTTCACAGAATTTAATCATGTTGGTTGAGAAATTCAATCAGAACAGAGCCAGAAGGGACCTTGAAGGTCTTCAAGCAGGAGACCCTATACGGCAGTGGTGAAACCGAATTTCTTTTACTACCAGTTCTGTGGGCGTGGCTTGGTGGGTGTGGTAGGGGAAGGATACCGCAA
This sequence comes from Masticophis lateralis, assembly GCA_030761175.1. Taxonomy (NCBI): domain Eukaryota; kingdom Metazoa; phylum Chordata; class Lepidosauria; order Squamata; family Colubridae; genus Masticophis; species Masticophis lateralis. The sequence goes on from JAUDYJ010000010.1 coordinate 19,692,480, forward strand.
AATCCCCATTCCCTCCACACCGTGGGACCAGTCAGAGGTGGTATTTGCCGGTTCTCAGAACTATTCAAAATTTCCACTACCGATTCTCTGAACTGCTCAAAATTTCTGTTACTGGTTCTCCAGAACCTGTCAGAACCTACTGGATTTCACCCCTACTATACGGCGAATGAAGGCAAATATACATGCCCCAGAATAATGTTGCTGGATCGAATCTGGGTCAGTCACCGGGACCAGAGGTTTTTGTCTTCCAAGCTTAATTCGGACTCGTGTTGGAGCCCATTTTCTGGGAACTGGCTAGAAAGCATGAAAGACAAAAAGCTTTCGTCCTGATGAGCGACCCAGATTAGATCCTGCAGACCCTGGACCATTTCAGACAAGACGGTGTCCAGTCTCTTCTTAATTAAAAAGCCTCCAGCGACGGATGGAGCAGCTACAACTTCTGGAGGCAAAGCTGTCCCACTGATGGATTGTCCTCACTGTCAGGAAATTTCTCCTCAGTTCCAGGTTGCTCCTCTCTTTTGATTAGTTCCCATCCATTTGCGTCTTCTTTGCCTTTCGGTTTCTTTGGCAAATAAATGGACCCTCCCCTCCTCCTCTTCTTTGTGGCAGCCCTTCAAACATTGGAACATTGCTAGGTGGCTCAGTGGCTAAGACACGGAGCTTGTCGGTCAGAAAAGTCGGCGGTTCGAATCCCTAGGACAGGTGTGAGCAGGGGGTTGGACTAGATGACCTCCCAAGATCCCTTCCAACTCTGTTTACTGTCTCTCCCGGTCTTTCTTTTTCGCTAGGCCAAACCAAAACCCAATTCCTGCAACCGTTCTTCACGTCTTTTAGCCTCCGGGTCTTTGCTCATCTGATAGTTCAGTTGCTCTTCTTTGCCCATTCATAAATTTGTCAAGCATATGTAAGACAACAGGTAAAAGTATAAACAGAATTTGAATACATGAAAAGAGTCAGTAAAAAAGGAATATTAGGACAGGAACGGTAGGCGCGCTGGTGCGCTTATGCATCCTGGGGGGGGGGGTTGTTGACCCCCCCCAACTATGTTGGGGTTTGAGAAACATATGGGGGGGGGAAGGCGCCTTTCGGACCGACGCACTGACTCCCCAACAGGCGAGAACCGGAGTGGTGTCTTCCCTCCCTGTCCCCGCCGCCCCTTCCAAAGAGCAGAGCGGACTTGCACCCTCGGCGGTCGCTGCGACCGACGGAGAACCGGAGGTGTGGGCTCCACCGCCGCGCTCGGAAGGATGGTCCCGCCTTTCCCCTGCGGCTGGCCAATCAGCGTCCGAGCGGCCGCTAACGGAGCTGGGGGGGAGTGGGCGTGGCCTGCGTGCCTCTCGCTCTCTCTCTCTCTCGCTCTCCCCCCCCTCCTTCCCCCGCGGCGGGTGAGTGACAGGCGGGCGCTGAGGAGAGGCGAGGACGTCGAGCGCCCCCCGCGCGTGCGAGCGACGAGGCGGCCCTGACGGGGCAGCGCGGCCCGCCCGGTTCCCCTTTTTTCTGGCTCGCTCCGACGACCCTCCCCGCCGAGACCCCCCCTCCCCTCCTCCCCTCCGGACCGCCACCACCACGACCACCACAGCGGCGACGGCGGCGGGGTCCGGGCTCCTCACCCGCCCCCCGATGACTGCGGCAAACGGCGGAGGCGCCCACGACGACTTCGACTTCAGGCTCATCTTCGGCGAGGAAGACGGCGACCCGCCGGGGCCTGTCGCCGCTGCCGCCGCCGCCTCCTCCTCAGCAGCAGCAGCAGCAGCAGGTGTGCCTGCCCAGCCTCGCAAGGCCGTGGCGGGGCTCTTAAGAGGGGTCGTTTGGGGGTGGGGGTGGGAGGGGAAATGTGAATGTGGAGAACGCCGGAAGGACTCCAGCTCCCATGCTCCGCAGCCGGAGAGATTCCTATGGTCCGCAGCCGGAGGGATCCCCTAATTCCCATCCTCCGCAGCCGGAGGGACCCCCTAACTCCCATGCTCCGCAGCCGGAGGGACCCCCTAACTCCCATGCCCCGCAGCCGGAGGGATCCCCTAACTTCCATGCTCCGCAGCCGGAGGGATCCCCTAACTCCCAAGCTCCCCAGCCGGAGGGACCCCCTAACTCCCATACCCCGCAGCCGGAGGGACCCCCTAACTCCCATGCTCCGCAGCCGGAGGGACCCCCTAACTCCCATGCTCCGCAGCCGGAGGGATCCCCTAACTCCCATGCCCCGCAGCCGGAGGAATCCCCTAACTCCCATGCCCCGCAGCCGGAGGGACCCCCTAACTCCCATGCTCCGCAGCCGGAGGGACCCCCTAACTCCCATGCCCCGCAGCCGGAGGGATCCCCTAACTCCCATGCCCCGCAGCCGGAGGGATCCCCTAACTCCCATGCCCCGCAGCCGGAGGGATCCCCTAACTCCCATGCCCCGCAGCCGGAGGGATCCCCTAACTCCCATGCTCCGCAGCCGGAGGGATCCCCTAACTCCCATGCCCCGCAGCCGGAGGGATCCCCTAACTTCCATGCTCCGCAGCCGGAGGGATCCCCTAATTCCCATCCTCCCCAGCCGGAGGGATCCCCTAACTCCCATGCCCCGCAGCCGGAGGGATCCCCTAACTCCCATCCTCCGCAGCCGGAGGGATCCCCTAACTCCCATGCTCCGCAGCCGGAGGGATCCCCTAATTCCCATCCTCCCCAGCCGGAGGGATCCCCTAACTCCCATGCTCCTCAGCCGGAGGGATCCCCTAACTCCCATGCTCCGCAGCCGGAGAGACTCCCATGCTCCGCAGCCGGAGGGTCTACCATACTTCGCAGCCGGAGGGACTCCCCAATTCCCATGCTTCGCAGCCAGAGGGATTCCCCGACTCCCATGCTCCGCAGCCGGAGGGACTCCCCCCAACTCCCATGCTCCGTAGCCAGGCCTGGGAAGGAACAGCGGACCAAGAGAGAGAGGTGCTTCCTCCCCCCCCCGCCCCTCTTTCCCTCCATACTTTGCCTTGCCTGGCGGGGAGCGCCGACGCGCGTTCAGACGTGCAAAAGTGGTTTGTGCGGGTCAGACTGGGGGGAGGGGAGGGGGGAGAGAGAAACGGGTTTCTCCCCCTTCTCTCCCCCACACCCCGGTCCCCGATCTCTCCGGGCTGCCTCTGAGCCTGCCTGCCTGCCTGCCTGCTGGCTGGGGCCATATGGCTGCCTTAGGAGGGCCCTTCCCCGAGGAGAGGATGGAGGGGGAGATCCTTGGCCGAGGAGACCCTGACCCTGTTTTGGGTTTGCAGACAGCCGTCTGAAGCCTCCCCCCCTCCTCCGTGTCGGCGGGATCGTTTGCCACCCAGTGCCTGGTGGGGTGACAGCCTGAACTTTATCCTTTGGTTAAGGGGCTGGACCTCCCCCCCCTTTTTTTGGCTTGATTCCCCCCCCCCTTCTCTTTGCTCCTTGCTTAGAAAGCTTTTGTTTCTCACAGGCATGGAGAGAAACCCTTTCCAAAGAGTAAAGGAAGGGGTAGTAGCAGTTCTCCAGTGATTTCCCTAAGGCGATCTATCCAGCAGGGTTTCTTTAATCGGAGATGCTGCAGCTGGCTTTTCTCTGAGCAGTTGGTGCCGGTGTGAAGGGATATCAAATGATACGGCAATATTTTTTTTTTCATTAGAAACCTCCCAACCAGGCAGGTGAAGTGTTTGGGACTTGGTCGGAAAGGGTTAATATATATAAAAAAACTGACTTTGTATAAAATATACAAAAGTATGAAGGCTATTGCTTAATGCATTGTAAACTGCCCTGAGTCTCCAGAGAAGGGCGGCATATAAATCAATTTTTAAAAAAAGCAAATTCTCTCTCTCTCTCTTTCTCCTCTCTCTCTCTCTCTCTCTCCTCTCTCTCTCTTTCTCTCTTTCTCTCTCTCTCATCTCTCTCTATCTATCTCTATTACAAACTATTCTAAAAATACGAGTTCCAGGTATATTAGTTCCAGATATATAATCTAACTAATGTGCTACATTGTGACTGCATGGACTCTTTAATCAACCACCTAGATCCCAGAGAGATGTTCCCTGCAATTTAGAATTTTTAGGGACAGAAAAAGTACCCTTTCTGGAGTTCAGCGGGCTTCATAAGAGATGATTGGGATCTTCCTGATAAGGATACTGTATTACTGCTTTACTGAACCTATTAAATTGCCTTAAACTAAACCAGGCTATTGGTCCCTCTGACTTGGTATTGTTATAGATAATTGGGAAGGGATGGATGGCTCATGTCTTTTCCTAGTCTTATTATCAGAGATCCTCTTAATTGTCAAGGATTGAATATAGCATCAAAGCAAATCTGCTTAGTACTGGTTGGAGGTTTCTAGTTTATTTAAAGGCATATGGGCCAGCATCCTGAACTTTAAAAAGACTAGAATAGATTGGATAACGACTGGGATAAACTCTGATTCTTTTTAGTTGCAAGTTGTCTCTATCGTTCACGTGTGCAAAATCTGATAATAATACATTACTAAGACTCTAGTAATACAAAAAAAAAAATAGTTTCTTGAAGTCAGACTTGGCACCTGGTGATTTCATGAACACCAAACAATTTTCTTGGCAAAAGTAAGGAAGTGGTAGCAGATTTCAAATGATTTACCTAGGCTATCAAGCAAGATTTTAATTGGAGATCCTGCAGCTGGCTTTTCTCTGATTAGTTGCTGCTAGTGTGAAGTTATATCAAGTTGTACTGCAATATTTTCATTAGAAACCTCAAAACCAGATGTTTCTTGGCTTTAGAATAAGGTCGATGAATGATGTGAATTTCTGGAAACTTACTTAGAGATGGGTCTGGTTTTTGGAAGCATTTTATTGTAGATAATGGACGTGGGTTCCTGATGTAATTGTGTGTGTGTGTGTGTGTGTGTGTGTGTGTGGTCTTGGCAGTTCTAAACAAGCAAAGACTGGACTTGACAGAGAGCAGGAGAGATCTGCCTTCTCGTGGCCATTCTCCTTTTCAAGGCTTAAGATGGCATACAGAATTAAATGATTAAAATCCTATATATAAAATCAAAGATTTGTGTTACTAAGGAAAAAAGAAAACAAAAGCCTGGAGACATTGTCCAAAGGCTAAAAGCCTCGTCTGGGCCTTGTGGAAATGTACGGCTGTGTGGTCATTTATTGCCTGGCTGTGTGAGAAGTGTACAAGAGCCTTAAAGAGCAGGAAATAGATATCCGCATATTGAATCAGCTGTCCCAAAAATTTGGTATTACATCTGTTCCCTCTGCCCATCCCACTAAATGGGAAGTGGCCTGTCAGGGATGCAGAAACTTTCAAATGCTTTTAAAAAAACTGACAACATAATTTCAGTAGCACTGCAGGCCTGTTAATTATAGTAAAGACCTACCTTATACTAAAGAAAATAAACACAAGTGTACAAAAGAGTTGGGATTTACATTATTTTACTGGGGACCTTCCTGTAGATTTACAGGTTGGTGAGGCAGATTTATTTTTAGAGAATGGCTTAGTGCAAAATGTAGAAATGGCCTTGTGTTTTAGAAGCAATTTTTGACAAATCTCTGTTAATTACTATAGTATAAGACTAAGTAATATTCTTACTGCTGACCATAGTAATATTGAAGCTTTTTTTCTAGGATTAAAAAGTTCTGAATGGAAAAAAAGTTTGTAGTAATGTATGCATTTGTTGCAGAAACTTTATTTAAATGTTTGCACTTTTCTTGAACATACAATACTTTAAAAAAAGCCCTTGAAAAGATCCTTATTTGTGTGTTTTATGTGCATATTAATGATGTGTTTCTAAAAGAAGAAAATAGTGCCTTTAATAGGGTTTGAGATCTCCTGATTTAAATAACCATTGTCCAGGGAATATTTGTACAACAAATATTCCCTGGACATCTGCAGAAAGCAAACATTAAAGCAAAAGATTTTATTGAAGATAGAAAACAAAAATGTAACACAGTTTTGGGAAAGAGTACTTTCTGATTAAAAAATTGATCGATATTTCACTAGGGTTCTGAGCAAAGTCAGAAGCTGCAGTTGGAGAATGTCAATTCAGCCATGCTTGAATGAAATAGCAATAATAGTACATGGATTTTTTATTGCCAATCGGACTGAGTGTTTTAGTTAAGATAAACTACATTTCATTTATACACATTTCTCAAGACCTTTTAGTATTTCTTTGCCTGTATTAGTAGCATTTGTTAGGATACTTTTCTGAGTGGTTTACTTGTTTGTTATATAGGTTTGATGTGTTTTACATCTTGCTGTGTAACTATGTAGCTTCTTGCTTGGGCAGTGTACATTTATTTTGAATTTAGTACATATGGTCAACATTCCTTCCTTGGCAGTTATTGACATAATGTCCCCCTTCAAGGGACAATGTTGAAACCAACCTTTAATTCCTGTGTTTATATATTTGCACCAATTATTGCAGGCGGCTGCTTAAAATAGCCTGACACGTAACTTTGGTTAGTGATGTGATTGCCCCATCTTCTTCATGCTTGAGCTATTTTGTAATATCCCCTAGCATTTTCAAAGTGTTTGAGAGGTTGTATCCCCTCTTGCTGTTCTGTTTTACTCATGTCGCAAATGTTTTTCTCATCAAATTTTGCCTTGTTGGCTTACTCTTATTTTTTAATATTTTTTTCTCAGTTTTCTAGAGTGCACCTGCTGAGTATGTGGACAGGAAGTATGTGTTGGAAAGGAACTTGTGGGAATAAGCAAAATTAAGATGTATCTGGATGGAAGTCATTACAGAAAACTGAACTGTTTTGGTACTCATGGGTTTCAAAATAACTAGCAGAAAAACTCTGAAATTTGGTAATTCTATTTCTAGCACAGACTGGCTGTCTATAGGACACAGAATTAAATTCATATGAAAGTACAATTGAATTAGAGGCATAATAAGACATCCCCTGATAATAAGCCCAATCGGGCTTTTGAGTGCATGGCAATAAGGCCAAGCACTTATTTCAGAAAATATAAGACAGGGTCTTATTTTCAGGGAAACACGGTAGAAAGGAAGGACTTATGATTCCTGGATGCTGTAACCAGGATTTTAGATTCCATCCTGCAAATAAAAAGGCATGAATAAGTTGCATATAGTAACATTATAAGCTCATAGAAAGGATTCTACAGTAGTCTAGCCCCTGTGATTACACTGGAAAGTATTAGCTGGGGCTATAAACCTTTATGTCTTACTTTGTTCTTGTTAAATATATGTTCTTAATGTAATTACATTGGATGTGAAATTTATATTGCTGCTAAGGTGGCTCTCCTAGTCCATCAGTAGAAATGTCAGAGGTTTGAAGTGTAGAAAGTGCCACATTACCACCAGTGCTGATGCTAATACTTATATATTCAAAATGGGTTTATCTATTAAGACTTTGCAAAATTCAAGCTGTAATTTATTGTAGTTGAATCTGTGTACTGGTTTTCTTCGTGTAGCTATTTGACTTAAAACAGAACTGGCTCCAACACTAATCTTGTTTGCAGATGTATTATTATCTGCTTGATTTTTTTAAAATCTAAAAATCCTTTGCATTTAAGTCTAAATGACTGATTAACTAACAGAACTAACAAAAGTACATGAATTCATTTTAGGCTTTGTTATATAAAGCTTCTTGGGATTCTGAAAGCACGGGAGATGTCAGGGGTGAAATTCAGCTGGTTCTATCCGGCTTGGGCGAACCGATAGCGGCGGCTGCGGGAGGCTGTGCCCACCTGCATGAACGTCATGATGTCATTTTTTGGCCACATTTTAAGCCTCTGCGCATGCGCAGATGATGGTGCGCGTGAGCACATTTGTGAACCGGTAAGTGAATTTCACCCCTGGGAGATGTCTCATATTTTGCTAAATCAAAACAAATTTGCAACAATTGCTGTCAAAACAATTTGTATTTTTAATAAGTTCCTGAAATAGCATATTATTAAATTAAGCTTGGCAAATTGTGCTGCCTGAAACTGAAGCATCAAAAGGATCTCTCCTTTAGAATGGAGTGTGAGCCCTGTAAATGGATTGCAGTATTCACTCTCTTGCTCCACCTTAGATAACTTCATCTGAGAGGAGAGGAAAATAGCTTCTACTGTATTTAATCTAAATTGCTTTCTTCTTTATGGGGATCACATTTGGTTCTAGATGGAGCTGTGCTGCCATTATCAGTTTTTAAAAAGCTATTACTGTGCAGAGCAGATGTATCACTGAATGAATTTTTTAATTATTATTTCTTCTTGGTCTCTAGTGAAATCTGAAGTGTTTGTAGTTTTAAGAACATAGTTCTATTGATACTAATTTAGACCAGAACTAGGTGGAGCTTCTTTACCGTTGGGACTCATATTCACAAGTGCCGCATTTTAAATATTTTCTGGACATTTCTGAAAGGTGGTAGCTTTTGGCATGATTGTTAGAAGGATGGAGATTATTGATGAATTTAAACTCTTTTGTCTTAACGGTTTATTGATAAAACAGTGTTGTTTATTAAATGGAGAGCAGATATTTTCAGCCAAGCCAGTACAAGAAACTTAAAAAGTTTTTTTGATTTGAATGATTCTCTCCAAAGGCTGAGTGGCTTTCTCCTATACCAACAGAATAAGGTGTAGCTGTTAAAAGTTTATTACGTTAAAAGAGCCAGTTTGTTCTAGTGGTTAAGGCACCAGGCTAGAAAGCAGGAGACCAGGAGTTCAAGTCCTGCCTTGGTCTGTCAAAGCTAGCTCAGTGGCTTTGGGTCAGTCAATCTCCATGAAACATAGGAAGAGAATATATTGTGACTGAAGGCTGGAGTGTAGCAGGCACATGAATTTGTATTTCCTGGTTTATAACTTTTAATTCTGATGTCTATGGAGATTCTCAGTCTCCAGGTCATGGTTGTCCCAAAGGTGCTTTTTTCAAGAGGCAACTGGACTTTCTGGTTTTTCTTTGAAGACATTTCGCTTCTTATCCAAGAAGCTTCTTCAGCTCTTTTAATACTGATGATTTTTGTTTATATGGGGGGGGGGAAGGATTCATTATTTTGTACAGCTATTCTTGTGTAATGATTTTGATGTCTAGGTACCTGGAACCTGAGGGAATAGATGACATACAAATAAAGTAAATAAATTCATTTTTATTGATTTTAATCCCACCTGTATTATTTTTACAAATAAGGGGGTGAACATATCCATCACACCTTTCTCCTATTTTCTCCACAGCAACAACCCTGTGAGGTGTGTTTTTTGTTTATAACAGTTGGTACCATTTAAATAGTTGGCTCTTTCATTGCTTATCCCAATTCTATTTTCTGAAAGAAAAAAAAAAGTAGAGAAAAAAAGGGTGCAAAAATAATGATGAGCAAAAACTAAAGCAACAGAGAAAGACAGTTGGCATATGCGATATTGAGGTTGCTGATAGGCACAAATATGTGAATTGATCTTGATAAAGGACTTAATACACAAAAAGTGGCATAGTCTGCAAGAGCAGCGGTTTGATATTTATCAGACTGTATCACATGGCAAGATTATTCAAGATAACCATGGCTTTATGGACATTTGATGTAAAAAACTGAGAAAATTTCTGAATTCTTTTGAAAACAAAATGTATCTATTTTGTTAGCATCTTTGTAACTGAAGTAACACATTCATTCTAAGGAACATGTTGTGTGTACAGCCTAATGCAATATTTCCATTCCATGGTGCTTTTTAGATATGTTTTGGCCAACGGCAAAACTGTGCAGTGGTGACTGCACAGAACTTGGCCACTTTATCAAAATCTATTTGCAAGTTATCCAGTTATTCTGTCCTTATAGAATTACGGTATCTTGATCTTTTCTTAAAAATCTGAGACTCACCAGCTACAGCCAGATAAATGGTGATAAGCTAAGAATAAAACAAAAAACTTTACTATCTATGAACATATGGGTAGCCTATGAATCATGGTCAGAAGCCATTCCCTATGCCCTTTTACCCAGTGTAGTTTGTTTTCCTCTCAAATGCTCAATTTAGAAGAAAGGTTTTAAATATCAACTTATTATACAGCAATTTTTTTTAAAGTTCGCATCACAATAATTTAAGATTTTTTGTTTAGGATCAGAGTATTTTTACTTCTAGTATTATGAAGCCTTTATTAAATAATAGTCACCTCAGCGAGATGGGTGGCATAGAAGTTTAATAATACATAGTTACATGCATAATCAGTAATACAGTTATGTATGTATAAAATGGAAGACATGGATCTGTCTCCTTTGTTATCGCAGCTGTTTTGTGTCTCAAGCTGAATTAGCATAACCTCACATCTGGGTATCTAGTTAACCAGCACAATATACTTGTGGCATCATTCGTATAAATGAAGAAAGCTTGATGTTAGTTTGATACTGGATTAATGCAGATACAGATAGTCCTTAACTTGCAACCATCCATTTAGCAATCATTTGAAGTTACAACAGCACTGAAAAAAATGAATTACAACCAGTCCTTACGATTCTCATAGCATCCCCACAGGCATGTGATCAAAATTTGGACGCTTGGCAACTGGCATATATTTATGGTGTTTGCAGCATCCTGAAATCACGTGAATACTCTTCGTGACCTTTGCAGCTGCTTTCGACGAGCAAAGTCAGTGGGGGAAGCCTGATTCACTTAACAACCATGGCAAAAAAGGTTGTAAACTCAGCTGCGACTCACTTAACAACCATCTTGCTTAGCAACCACAGTTCTAGTCTCAATTGTGGTTCTGAGTTGAAGAGTATCTGTAGTTACTGTACTTCTTCTTGTGTCATATCCGTCATCGGACGTTGGCGATCATGTTGGCGATCCTATTTTTATCAACAGCCGCACAAAAAAGTGCTGTTGAATTACTGTACTAGTGGTTAGATTTCAGACACGGCCTTTGTGAAGGATTTCGCATTGGAGACATAGCAAGTTATAGGTGGACTCATTTACCCCAGCTTGACCCATGCCGTTGTCCGGTTCAGTCTTCATGCCAAGTAAACTCACAGCCCATAGTACCGGATGGTTTCTATAGTGCTATTACTGTGCTCGTTCATGGATTTTTTATTTAAGCATCTCTGCTATATCTCAATTTTTTAATGTGCTACTGCTATTTTAATGCTTTGAACACTATTGCAAACTCCAGACCTTTAATAGAAAAGTGGGCTACAAATGTTTTGAAACCATAATTGCACTGTCTCACAATGCAGCAAGCAGAAGCGTTCCAAGATCCAAATGTCTTAAAAGAGCAAGATCCTTACAACCCAATATTTTAACCTCCATCTGTTTTCCTTTTCTTTTTTCCAGATCTCGAACCTGATGACTGCGCATCTTTATGCATTTTCAGTGTCGACCACTCTTCATCGGTAAATCATCCTATCTGTATCCCGTGTCATGGATTTCAAACACACCCTTCCCCTTTGTCTTCGCCTGCTAAATTGCAGAGCCACAAAAGCTACGAAGGAACCTGTGAAATACCAGCTTCCAAGTACAGTCCAGTTGGTGGGCCTAAGCCTTTTGAATGTCCTAGTATTCAAATTACATCCATCTCTCCAAACTGTCATCATGGAATAGAAGCCAATGAAAATGAATTGCACACCAACGGCCCTCAAAATGAATATATGGAAAGGCCTTCGAGGGACCACTTGTACCTTCCTCTTGAGCCATCTTACCGAGAATCATCCCTTAGCCCGAGCCCTGCCAGCAGCATTTCCTCTCGGAGCTGGTTCTCAGATGCTTCCTCTTGTGAGTCAGTCTCTCATATTTACGATGATGTGGATTCGGAACTGAATGAAGCTGCCGCTCGTTTCACCCTCGGGTCACCTTTGGCATCTCCTGGAGGTTCCCCAAGAGGCTGCCCAGTTGACGATCCTTGGCAGCAATCATACGGATTCGGGCATGCCTTGTCACCAAGACAATCTCCTTGTCATTCTCCTAGGACTAGTATCACAGATGAGAATTGGCTTAGCCCAAGACCAACCTCCAGGCCCTCATCAAGGCCTACATCACCATGTGGGAAGCGCCGACATTCTAGTGCTGAAATCTGTTACCTCAGTTCCCTTTCTCCTCATCATTCTCCCGCTCCATCACCAGGACATTCTCCTAGGGGGAGTATCACGGAAGACACGTGGTTGAATTCTTCTCTCCATGGTCTCAGTCCCGGCCTTTCGGCTTTCCAGTGCTGTGGAGATACCGACATCCCTCTTAAGACAAGGAAGACCTCTGAGGATCAAACTGCAATTATTTCTGGGAAAGCGGAGCTTTGTTCTGAAGACCCGGGCAATTTATCTCCATCCCTTGAAACTGCAATAGACGATAGCTCTGTATCCCAGCATATGTTAAAAAAAGATTTGCCTGGTGAACAATTCCTTTCTGTTCCTTCACATTTTACCTGGAATAAACCAAAGCCTGGTCATACTCCTATATTTCGGTAAGTAGGTTAAAGATAATGACATTGAGATTTTCTATCTTCTGCTTTTTTCTGTTGATATACAACGTGATGTATACCGGTAGTCCTTGACTTATAACCATTCCTTCAGCAACCATTCAAACTTCACAGGGGCACCAGTGGTGGGTTTCAAATTTTTTTACTACCAGTTATATGGGTGTGGCTTGGTGGGCGTGGCATGGCTTGGTGGGCATGGCAGGGGAAAGATACTGTAAAATCTCCATTCCCATCCCACTCCAGGGGAAGGATACTGTAAAATCTCCATTCCCACCCCACTCCAGGGGAAGGTTACTGCAAAATCCCCATTTCCTCCCAATCAGCTGGGACTTGGGAGGCAGAGAATAGATGGGGGCGGGGCCAGTCAGAATGTTTACTACCGGTTCTCAGAACGACTCAATTTCCACTACCAGTTCTCCAGAACTGGTCAGAAGCTGCTGAAACCCACCTCTGAGTGGCACTGAAAAAAGTGAATTACAGCCAGTCCTCGCACCTACAGCATTTGCAGCATCTCCATGGTCACGAGATCAGAATTTGCAACTGATATATATATTTACAGTGGCTGTAGTGTCTGGGTCACATGATCACCATTTGGGAACTTCCCAGCTGGCTTCCAAGAAACAAAGTCAATGGGAAAGTGAGATTCACTTAACAGTCATATGATTTATTTAATGACTGCAGTGATTCACTTAACAGCTGTGGCATCTTCTGCATGGCTATATATTTAAAAGGCTTTCATTTGCTTTCTTTACTAATTAGTTTATGGTCCTTCTTAAGAATAGTCTCATGAAAGAAGCCAATTCCAAAGAAGTGTCTATGATCTTGGCTCTTTTTCTATGTAAGCCATAGTTACAGTTAGCTATATTTTTAGATTTGGAAGCAACTCTTGTTATTTGATATGGAAATGAAAGCACTAGGGGGTTGTGTGTGTGTGTGTGTGTATGTGTGTGCGCACGCGTGTGTGCATTGTTGGATGGGGAAGATTTTTATGAGCCCAATATTCTTTTGCAGAGTTATTAAACTAACAGTAAAATAATTTATAAGAGCTTTTGTATTTTTGTCGCAAGGCATCTTCTAGAAACTTTAGGCTGCAATTCCTGCAATAACCCAGGAAATCTGGTTATTTATGTGAATGCACTCTTGCATGGAAAGCATTCAGATCAGGGGTGAAATCCAGCAGGTTCTGGAGAACCGGTAGCAGAAATTTTGAGTAGTTTGGAGAACTGGCAAATACCACCTCTGGCTGGCCCTAGAGTGGGGTGGGAATGGAGATTTTGCAGTATCCTTCCCCTGCCACACCCACCAAGCCAGGCCCACCAAGCCACATCATGCCCACCAAGCCACGCCCACAGAACTGGTAGTAAAAAAAATTGAATTCCACCACTGATTCAGATCTCTTAACTTTAGCATTTTAAAATAAGCCAAGAACCTACCTTTAAATTGTAAGAATTTGTGATCAAGATGGTCACAGGGATTCTTTGAAATATATTAAATTGTCACTTGCAGAGAGCTAAGCAAAAATTGTGGGTGTACTCATATTTATCAGACGTGTATTTAATAAACACTTTCATTATTTTAAAAAAATAATAGTTACTAGTTGATCGATTGCTTTTGGGCCATGAAGTCAACATTGACTCGTAGTGACTACATATATAGATTTTCTCCAGGAATTTTCTGGTTACATTGTTCTCATTCATATAAGGTCTTAAGTGTGAAATAGGATGAGTAGCCATTTGATCTTAAATAAGATTAAATGTGCTTGCTAATTCTCTCTAGGATAAGCTGGGTTAGTGACCCCCATCTCAAAATAGTATATGAAAGCTTCTTAGAAATCTGACTCTTTGTTTTAGCCTCTCTGGAGTGAGAATACACTAAGACAGCATGCTTGGCATGAGTGGTTAATATTTTCTTAACTTGCAATAAGTAGCAAGCAAAAGCAATAATTGCCGAGCTGTGTGTTTTAACTTTGCTTCTCAGCTTTTCTTACTTCTTTACATGGTTCATTCTTTCATATTAATTTTTGCTCCAAAAGACGCATTGGAGCTTATTTTCTGGTTAGGTTTTATTTTGAGGGAAATACGGTACTAAATGCACCTATCTGGCTGACAATCTTAATGGGGTTTGTTTTGGGGGTAGGCCTTATATTACGAGCATCTTGAAAAATCATGCTAGGACTTATTTTCCAGTTGGATTTTATTTTCGGGGAAACGGTAGTTAGCTGTATGAATACCTTTCTTCAAACAATTGGTTTCTGCGCCTTGGAAAAGATTGAATATATTATATTTTAATAAGAAGTGCAATTAGAGTTCGACTGCTGTCGCACTGAAGGCCAGGCAGCATCTCTAGTGCTGCTTGTTTTCGTTTTTGTTTCTGGGAAATGGGTTTCATAGAAATAAATTCAGGGAACTTTTATTGCTCACTTTCAGAACTTAAAACCCATTCATTCATGTGACTCTTCTGTACTTTCACACCTCTCCGTGGCATAGTATTCGTTAAAATATGTTAGCTTTAATATGGTTCATTAACCACAGGCTGTAAACATACCCTTATCCTAGTTCAGTTGTTTGTTTCATTGGTATCAAGTATTGGGCATATAATTAAGGGTAAGATATTTGGAATCAATGTATCAGCTTCTCTTAATGATTACGTATTTGTGTCATGTTTAAACACAGTCTTCAGAAAAAATTCAGAAGATAAGAAAAGTTGAAACAAAAAAAAAGTAAAAGTAAAAGCAATTTTGTGGAATTCCTATGGATGTTTTTTTAGCCTTAAAAAGAAGAACATTGATATCAACATAAAAGCGGAGTCAAGAAAGATGCAAACAATAATTAACATCCATTTAGGTCATAGTTAAAAAAAGGAAAATCTTGCAGTGTCCCACTGTCCGTGAAAAAACTGAAGGTGAAAAGATGTTGGTTTCTGCACCAAAGCAGTGATCTGAAATGTATCACCACTTCAAGCAGTGGTGAAATTCAATTTTTTTTTACTACCGGATCTGTGGACAAGGCTTGAGGGGCGTGGCAAGGGAAGGATATTGCAAAATCTCCATTCCCACCCCATTCTGGGGCCAGCCAGGGGTGGTGTTTGCCGGTTCTCCGAATTCCCGCTTCCAGAAAGCAGTATTTCTGCTTGAAGGCAGGGATGAAATCCAGCAGGCTCTACTCAAAATTCCCGCTTCCAGTTCTCCAGAGCCTGCTGGATTTCATCCCTGCCTTCAAGCAGAAATACTTAAAAGAAATAAAAAGAAAAAGGCCTCCACAGTTCTCAAACTTGAATATAATTAAAAGTCTCTGTGGAGATCTCAAGCATGTAGGTAGACCCAAGA
Source organism: Masticophis lateralis (assembly GCA_030761175.1). Lineage (NCBI taxonomy): Eukaryota > Metazoa > Chordata > Lepidosauria > Squamata > Colubridae > Masticophis > Masticophis lateralis. The sequence goes on from JAUDYJ010000010.1 coordinate 19,708,151, forward strand.
ATATTTCTGAGCTATAAAATTTCTACTAATAAAGAGTGGGGAAAAATAAATAACAGAAGAAGAGAAGAATAGAAAGGATATAAGGAAACATATTTGGAAACTATTATTTCTGAGAAAGGAAGCATTAGAAAACTGCTGGCTGATAAAGTGTCCAAACATTATAAGAAACTATTTCTTATTTTGAACTTCTAAACAGCTGCACATAAATATTAAGTAGGCATTCAAATTTGCTAAAAGATGTTATGTTTTACTTGAACATATAGAGGCTGTACGCAGGGGTTCCTCGAATATAATTTTATCAGCTGTCCTTCAAACTTGCATAATATTGTAATTGGGATTGTCAAATGCTTTTTGTGTAAAAGGAATATTAAAATCAAGGAGAGTGCAGATAAATCAAAACTTCGCATTGGTGTCTTCACAGATGTTGTTAGAGGAGTATTCTTTTCTAATTTTTTCATGATGTTTTCTTTTTTTAATCTTCTGCTCTAGTTTCTGTTCACATAAATAGCTCCTGATTTTTGTTTCATGCTTGTTCTAACTATACTTGTTTCGAACCTGCTTTTTTCTTTCATTTTACTGTTGTTACAATACTTCAGCGGTTCCCAATCTTGGCAACTTTTAAGTTTTAAAGTGTGGACTTCAACTCCCGAATTCCCAAGCCAGCTGGAAATAGAGGAGTTGGGAAACACTGGTATGTGTGATCAGAGATATTCAGACTATGGAGATTACAGGGTAGTGAATACTAGGGACTGAGAATCTATTTTTTAAGATATTAAAGCCTGTCTTGAATTGATCTTGACTCCTGGTGACCACATGAAATTTCTTGGCAACAATATGCAAGTGATTTGCCATTGCCTTCCTCTAGGAAGTTTATCTTTCTGTGTTCTTCCTTCTACTCCCTTCCTCCTTTCCAACTTCAAGTAATTCTTTTGCCTGCTAGATTCTTTCGACCAAATTAGTCTTTGCTCTAGTAGTGTTCATTTTGTAATGCCCCTTGTTCTTCCTCTTGCATATGTGGATTTATGATCCTGTATATCTTCTGCACCCAAAACATATCTACCATGTTTCCCCAAAAATAAGACCCTGACTTATATTTTTTTTGAACCCCCAAAATAAGCGCTTGGCCTTATTTTCAGGGAGGTCTTATTATTTTGGGGCTCCTCTTGCCAACTTACCTGATTTCCAGCTCTGTCTCCCTAACTCTAACCAGGGGAAATGGCAGGGACCGGCTGCACATGCGTTTAAATATTTTCAGGGAGGGCTTTTTTTCGGGGAGGGCTTATTTTAGCGCATGTGCTCAAAAGCCAGATTGGGCTTATTATCAGGAGATGTCTTACTTTCAGGGAAACATGGTAGAATTCTTATCAGAAATGTAACTAGAATCTATATTTAATATAAATATATATAAATTTACATATTTATTGACTTTTACTTGCTGCAGTAAAAAAGACTCAAGATACAGAACATCTATAAGAGAATACATTCAAATATCCATGGAGCAAATCACCCTCCCCATCGAAACAACTTTACCTAAAACTTAAATCAATGACCAATATTTTAATTTCATCCAGTCCAAAGAGAAACCAAATAGTTGGTTTCCAATAGCTTATGGAAAGCTAGTTTAGGAGTTGATTAAATTTCTGAGATGCATTTAAGAATGCAGGTCATATCTTCTTTATGGAGAATAATCAATTTCCAAGATGGGCTCCACCTGCTCCCTCCCCTGATGCCAAACAACCAAGAGACACCCTCTAAATACACGGTGAAGAACATTCATAAATGACTGAAAGACCTTTAACATCACATGGAAAGACGCTGAAGTATTTTCCCAAAATTGAAATTAGTGCCCGGTAATGCTAAAAAAATAAATAAATTTGAGAACGCAAGAGCATCAACAGAAAAACAACAACTGTGAGCTTCCATTTTCCTTAGTTCATAAAGATCTATGACCATGTATGGAAAAAATGAGTTAAGTGGTTGAAACCAGCTGGGGAACATGGGCCTTACTTCATTTCCAAGCCGTGTAGAACTTTAAAGGTAAGAAACATCACTTTGTGCAACACCTGCCTTTTAAAACAATGTCCCTCCAGTTAATCTGGATATCTCAATCCTGTTGGCCTTTTGCAAGGCCTTAAAGACTATTCACCCCAGGTGCTTGGGACAGGAGGTTAAGCAGGGTCTGCTAGCTGACGTTTTAACTTTGTATGCTGCCCAAAATAACTGTTATGAGTGGCCACATAAATAGTATAAAGAAACAAACCTGCTTGTGTCAGCAAGTGTATAGGACACTTGGGTGTCCTCCTGGATACTTGGCTGTCCCTAGAAGACCATCTAACGGCTGTGACCGGGGGGGGGCCTTTGCACAGGTTCGCCTAGTGCGCCAGTTGCGCCCTTTCCTGGACCGAGATGACCTTCGCACAGTCACTCATGCCCTGGTTACTTCCCACTTGGATTACTGCATGTGCCTGCCCCTGAGATGCACCCGGAGACTCCAGCTGATCCAGAATGCAGCTGCACGGGTTGTTACAGGAGCCCCTTGTTACTCCCATATAACACCCCTCCTGCGTGAGCTGCACTAGTTACCAGTGGTTCTTTGGGTCTGCTTCAAGGTGATGATTCTCACCTATAAGGTCCAGGATATTTACAGGACCTTCTCCTGCCTGCTTCCCACTGTCCTGTTCGCTCACATAGAGCCGCTCTCCTCAGGGTTCCGACGCGAGCCAATGTCATCTAGCAGTGCCCAGGGGTAGGGCGTTCTCTGTGGGTGTTCCCACCCTCTGGAATGAATTACCTACTGAGCTCCAGAAGGCTCCTGATCCTCCGCTCCTTCCATTGGGACCTGAAGACTTGGTTGTTCAAGTAAATAGGCTGACTCTGATTCTGGGTTTTATTATTTATCATTAATTAGTTATTTGATTTAAAGTGCGATTTTATGGTACATGTTTCTTAACTTGTGTTCGCCGCCCTGAGTCCTTCGGGAGAAGGGCGGCATATAAATACAGATAATAAATAAATAAATAATAAATAAATAAATAAATAAATAAATAATAAATAAATGAATAAAGTACCAAGCCAGTATCTTGGTTTCTTCATTTGTACCAGCCGAATGTTCCAAGTGATCTTCAAAGGCAGCCCCATATAGAGCAGTCTAGGCAATCCATGCCCTGTTTTTCTTTATCGAAACAGTGAAGCAAAAAGACTCAGGGCAGGCAAAAAAGCAGAGGGAACAGGGGTGACTTCTGACTTCTTTCCGGCTTCCCTGCTGAATTTCTGTGTAGGAACCTTCAGGCAGGTTAGTGGCTGCTGCTGGGTTGGGGAAAGGAACAAGGGATTGCGAGACTGGCTGGGAAACTGTCATGGAATGTTGAAAATGAAGAGCAGGTCACGTGACTATAGCAGCAGTCAGTGGTATTGAAGCAGCCACACCTTTTCCAAATTTCATTCTCTTGGCAGTCATAGGTCCCAGATTTTGGATACATTCTGTAAGTTAGCCTATTTGAAGTGCCTTGGTTCCAAAATTGTTGCCCTGTGATGCACCATTTTGCCCATTTGAAAGTCATGACAATGAGGGGTTTTGTAGTGTATACGTTACAGTAGTTTAGGTAAGAGGTGATAAGGGTATGGATTAGCCTTGCATGGTCTTTACGCTCCAAACAGAGTCACAGTTGTTACCCCGCCTAAATCACACCCCTTGTCCATTGTCCCCTTCCTCTCTGAGGAAAATCAGGCCATTTAGTGTGCATTTGCCATTCTTGCAAGCAACTTCCACAGTCGTCTAAGAGTAGAGCTACTCTTTCAAGGGGAAGTACTATTCTATCCAAATATAGTACCAGGGAGATCAAGAAACATTGATGGACAGATGGTAACTCTGATACGTTTGGGTTCAACTTCAGCCTACCACAGGCTGCAGATTCTGAGTCAAGGCATTGTCAACATCCCTGGTGTAGCAGTGTATAATGGGATACACCAGCATACTGAGGATACCATAACCTGTAAACTGATGGATGACCTACTCAGGTGGCTTTGTGTCCATGTTAAAGAAGTGACAAAATCCAAAGCTCCCTCCTCCTCCCACCCCACAAGCTGGAATTGGCCACCCAAGGAAGAACTGAACTATTATAAGGCAGTGCCTCCAATCCGTACTTGGGAGGTAATTCTAATTATTTTAATTAACACAACTAATTGACATGGGTAAGGAGGTTCTTTAACTCTAGTGCAATGGTTGGCAACCTTAAACACTCAAAGAGCCACAACCGGAAGCCCCCTGTTTAATTTTGGAGCCAACCGGAAGTCTGGTTCCCCCACCATAGAGTCGCCTCCTGGTGCGGCATCCTTTTTCCTCTACCTGTCCTAACCGAAAGCCCTATCAACTGTGGAGCTGACTGGCGACAGGGAGCCGCAGCAGAGGGATGAAAGAGCCACATGCAGCTCCAGAGCCGCAGGTTGCTGACCTTTGCTCTAGTGAGCCTAATGTCGGTAGGAATGAGCTTCTAGTAAGATCACACTTGATGTTAACATCCTAAGGGGAGGAGTAACATTTAAAGTAGTCCATCATGAGTGTGAAAGCATAGGGAAGCCAATGCTCCTAGGACAGGGAACTCCACAATTAAACCTGACAGAAGGCAACGGCAAGTCACTTTTGAATTCTTATACAGAAAACTGTGGGCATGACTCAGATGTGAACACGTTTGTGCGGCAGATAATGAGATCCTCAGGTTAGAATGTGTTGCCCAAGTTAATGAGTACATTGACACGTCATAAATAGTTCTGGAAATGATGATACAGTTAGAACAATGTTGCGGTGAGATTTGCTCCCTGCTGGTGATAGTAATAAAAGAGGAATTCCTCATTCCTCTCGGAATATTCAAAGGTAGAATGAAAGAAAGAAAGAAAGAAGGAGTTAGGAAAACATAAAATTGTCACAGAGGAACTGACACATATTAACTTAAATTAAAAAAAAAGAAAATGAGAGAAATATTTTAAGAACAGAGATATCAGAGGTAAACTTTCAGCTAATGAGATTAATCATTGTAGAGGTTTAGGCAGGGAAATAAGATTGAAGCAACATAGAAAAATTGCATTGAAGTGCTTTACAAACGAGTATAGAATGACAAGCATTTGTAGACCGAACTATGTCCCCTAGAAATGAACTATGAGAGGCAGTAAGCCAGCTGTCAAACAGAAAAGCATCAAGCAAGGATGCTTTAAACCTTCTGTTTAAAACAGCAGCCTGCAAGCAATAAATAAATAAATAAAAAATGGGGGGGGGGAGCTATAGCATCTTTATATTAAAGAATATGGAACAAGATTGTTTAACAAACGCATTAGGGGAAAAAAAGAAACAGTATATATAAGTGGATGCTGCATCACTGCAGGCTTTTAAAGAAGTGGCTTTTAAGAGGTGGCTTTTGAGCAACCTGTCTGAAATGGTAAAGGGTTTCCCTGCTTGAGCAGAGGTTGGACTAGAAGACCTCTGAGGTCCCTTCCAGCTCTAGTACTCTATGTTCTACTGTGTTTCCCCGAAAATAAGACTCTGTTTATATTTTTTTTGAACCCTGAAATTAGCGCTTGGCCTTATTGCCATGCGCTCAAAAGCCCGATTGGGCTTATTATCAGGGGATGTCTTATTTTGGGAAAACGGTATATATCCGTAACCAAAGAAAGGAAAACTTTGTTCCCAGAAAATGTTCCGGTTTATGTCTCTGGACAGTTGTGGTTTCAACACAGGCCCAGTGTGGTGTTAATTGTGAAGGTATTGGACTATAAGGGAGGAGAGACCCAGGCCCAAGTTCATCCTCAGCCATGAAAAGGCACGGAGTGGCTTTGGGGTAATGTCTCTCTCTATCAGCACAACCTGCCTCACTGTAGCCTAATTAGAGGGTACCAATTTTTGAAAAGCACTTTAAATCATAAGAGCAAGTAAGTTCATTTTAATGAACGTGTAAGGCTTAACATGGTGGAAAGAATTCCAGAATTGAGTTTTCACAAAAGAAACTGTCTTATCTGAAGCCACCATTTGCCTCATCTCCGGCAGAAGGTGTCTGAAACTTGATGGGCTTAGAGATGAAAATCAGCAGTTTCAGTTGTTATCAAAAACAGTGGTAGAGTTGCAGTTGAAAACACGCTGCAGAATTGAACATTTCCCCTTAGACTCAAAAGCCAGCGTCCATAGTCTTTGCACTCAAAACGCAAATTCTGTGTTGTGCATTTTTATGTGTATTATCTTTGAACACAGTGGTTGAAAGTATCTGTGCCTATGTGACATTTTATTTCTGTTAGTTCTGCATGTTGGAGGGTATCTACTGTTCTATTAAAAGGTAAAGGTAAAGGATCTCCTTGCACATATGTGCTAGTCAGTCCTGACTCTAGGGGGCGGTGCTCCTCTCCGTTTCAAAGCCGAAGAGCCAGCGCTGTCCGAAGACAGCTCCATGGTCATGTGGCTGGCATGACTAAATGCCAAAGGCGCACGGAATACTGTTACCTTCCCACCAAAGGTGGTCCCTATTTTTCTACTTGCATTTTTTACGTGCTTTCGAACTGCTACATTGGTGGAAGCTGGGACAAGTAACGGGAGCTCACCCCGTTACGCGGCACTAGGGATTCGAACCACTGAACTGCCAACTGTTTGATCAACAAGTTCAGCATCTTAGCCACTGAGCCACCACGTCCCCCTTTACTGTTCTATTAGGATTCTGTTAAACATACACAGACTGTGTTGATATCCAAACTATCGTTACCACAGTCTTGGTTTACTCCATTAACCTAATTCTGGAGTGTCACATAACAGAACTATCACCATAAGGTTAGGTTCATATCAAAGGCTAAGACCCCTCCCCTAATCCTGTAAAGTTAAAACTAACCAAGCTTAGTTTTAACTTCTCTTCTGCTGTAGAGAAGTCTGGTTTTTGACTCCCTGTAAAGTTGTCAGTATTTTTTTCTTTTCTCCTTTTCCTCCTATTCACTCCACAAATCTAGAAAGTTCAAAAGAGATTTGGCCAGGGAATATCCTTCTGATGTGTGTGATAAGGAAAGGGGAGTACCACAAGTGATACCTAACAGATGTTCTCCTTTTATCAGAAGTATGTGGGGAGTTAACTGTTATTTACTACTTTAAAAATTGTTAATTGCTCTTTAGTAAAAAAAAAAAAGATTATTGGAAGATACTAGAAGGAAAGAAGAAGAGGAAAGTTTGCAGTGTAAAGGCCAAGAAGAAAAAAAGGATTGGGCAATCAGGAAAAAAACCCCCAATATTGGCTGCTAACTATACAGTTCTTCTAAGTATTCTTTTGGTTAAGGAGGTTGAAACTGGTGGTATTTTTTTTTATAATCCATTCTGGCTAGGCTGTTGCAGAGTTTTCAAATAATCCTTTTAAACAGTACTCCAAATTTTGAGTTAGCAATGCAAATATTTCCTGTGACATTACAATGGAAAGCTATTAGTAGCTGTGTCTACAGAAAGAAACCTGAACAAAAATTTCATATCTAGATTATTCACCAATAATGTATATAAATTAGTCAGCCACGTTGAGTAAACGTAGCCTACAAATATATTTGTTGACCAAGGGATAAGCTCTCATACAAGTTGAGGACTTTCAAAGCGCCTACAATATGTCTTAGAAAAATAAACATTTTAAAGTATATAGATACTAAGTTAAAACATTTACACACAGCTATATTTGTTCACCTAGTGTTTTAATTCAGTTCCTTATTAGTGGCAAACTTATTAACATTTTAAAGTTGCGATAAAACATTGACTCACTAAACATTGGCTTTTGATTTTAAAGCCACAATTAAGTTTTCCTAGATTCCTTATGAAGCAGGAGTTTCTTTTATTTTATCCTGCCTATGTTTCCCAACTGAGTTCTCCTGACATTTTTTGTACCATGATTCCATCATCTCTGATCATGTTTGAAACGAACTTTTATTCAGTTAAAAGTACCCCGAAAGAGCTAGTTACTAATCAGTTCTTAAAACCTCAGCATTTTGGCTGAGGTTTTGGCAAAAGTTTCCAATATCAATAAAAAAACAACCTGGCATTTAACCCTTTAAAATTGGTCCGTTTAAGAAAAACTTCAGAAATGTGAAAGATCTCACTTGCTATCGGTTTTGAGCTACCGATATGGTTTCAGTTTGTTTCTTACAGTTGGCAAACTTCAGCAAAACAACCCTGTCTTAACAAGCCTAAGAAAACTACTTCAGTGTTCACAATAGCATGGCTCGAAGCAAAAAGATTAGAAAACTTGGATGGGGAAAAGTTTTGTGGCTGCCCCAGATATTTTGCTGAAGCGTAGCAGGCTTTCTGCAATCATTCTGCAATGTCCTTTTCGGTTAGTTTCACCGCAGGGGCTACCCATTAGCATCTGTAAACAGCTTCTTTCAGTACTAACCATAATTAACTGAAGTTAAATCTGTCACAGGAAAATGGTACAGCGATGTGCAGGTGCAGGCAACTTACTGTTTTTACTCGGTCAAATCATATCCCTTTTTTTAAAAATGAAGGATTTACTGATGAATTTCCTTTTGGATGTTATGCGACGGATGCCTTAAGATCTAATCTTACTTACCTTTGATTGGTACAACCCATTCGCTAGATATCTAAAAGAACCAGTTCAATAGGAATGTTTTGTTTGTTTTGCCTAACTTAATGTATCAGTTTCAGTTTAATTACCAGTTTCTCAATAGTACACCAGCCCATCATTACTGAATTCTCTAATCTTGGGCACAAGAAATATCAATAACAATAAAGCCACATCAACGCTTATACCTGGTGGTTATCTTATGAACATGGCCTCCCCTGTGAAAAGAACCTGATTGCATCATCTTTATTGGCAAATCCTTTTTGTACCTTCGTTTTGGCACCTCTATTTATTAGTTTTTATTGGCTTTTTTTGACCTTTTGGAAGTTCCATTCTCCAAGCAATGGTGAATATTATGTGTTACTATTAATACAGCCACTATATCTGTACCAGTGCTCTTTTTCCCACTAGTTTATAAAGCAGATCTTGGATCATATTTCATATTTCATGCCCTAGCAGTCCAGATACCCCTCCCTCCCCCGGCTTTCTTTTTAAAGATATATTTGAAATCCTCTTTGATTTTCCATCTTCTGCAGTTTGGAAAATGGTGAATGATTGACTAGTTCCTTGAATTGGTAAGAAGTGTGTTAGTAATTCTACTTTTAACCTGGAAAAACTCTCTGTTCATTGTGTTAAATAAAGAGGACATCGCTTAATTTTAGGAGATAAATTTAAATAATCCAGACAGCTATGAAAGCCAAGCTGTAGCAGTTTAGGATCTATTGGGGGGAAAATTCGATCTTGTACAGATTCAGAGTAGATTATTGCTAGCCAGTGTCTGCTTATGCTCTGAAATTAAGGGTTATGTTCATTAGCAGTAGTCTTTCCATTACTTCAGAAATAGGAGTCTTACAACCTAGTCATAAATATTTTGGAATAATACAGAATGTTTTCTCAGTGAAGTGGCCCTCTGTATTTATTGTCTTTGTAGTGTGAAATGTTCTTCAGTAATGATTGTTCCTGCTAACTATCAGAATTTGAATGCAAGCTCATTGTTCGTGCCATACTGTGTTTAAACTATTTCTTTAAAAAAATGGACTTGAAATGTTTATCTGCCTCCTTTGCTAAGGTTGCATTAGGCACTTTTTCTCATGTTATCATAGTACAATATGCTTAAATCCTAACTCTCTAGCTAATCTTCTTATTTTTAATATTTATCTTTCCCTGCCATAAGAATTCCTGTGTAGCTAGTGGTAGCTTGATGTTCCATTAACACATATTTAATGTGTGTGCATAACAACAATACTGCAATTCATATTGGATCTTTGTAGAGGGATAGTAAAACTGAATGAAAGGAATTCCACAAATAGTTCACTTTGGTGTGCTCAACAAAGGGCTTAAACGCTTCTGGAAAGTTATGAGTTAGGTCATGCAGAGTATCATGCATGCAGATGGTGCAGGTTGATGAAATATGTTGCACTTTTGTAATAGAGCTTTCGCCATAACTGTGCCTCTTCATGCGTAGGAGAACTATTAGAGTTGGGGGGGGGGGACAGTTGATGCTATTTTTTTTCTATTTTTTTTCCCCTTGGTCCTTCACATCTGCTTTCTCCTTGCTGATCATTAGTTTAATATTTGTTAACAAAACAATTATAATTGATTTTTTAAGAAACAAATTAAATTTTAATATGGAAAAGACAGTCTGTTTAAATCTTTGTTTAAAACACTTCACGGCTTTATTACTATATTTATAGTGTGACCTCCAAAAAAAAGTGGACATTGAAAGGGAGGTTAGAAAAAGATTATATTTATATTGAAATATATGCACTTCTTGGTTTTAGCACATCTTCATTGCCGCCTCTAGACTGGCCTTTACCCATACAATATGGGCAATGTGAACTGAAAATAGAAGTACAACCAAAAACTCATCACAGAGCACATTATGAAACGGAAGGCAGCAGAGGAGCAGTAAAAGCATCCACTGGTGGACATCCTGTAGTCAAGGTAAGAGATGCTAATGTGTGTCTTTTCTGTGAACCACATTTTCCCCTGCTTTAATGGTATGTGGGACTGGCCTTGGGAGGCAGGATGAAGACTCTGCAGCCTAAGAAGTGGCCTTTCTCCTGCTTCCAAAGTCATCCCCGACTATCATTATACCTACACGGTCTTTGTTACAATAAAAATAATTGTCTACAGGAATGAACATAGTTTGAGTAGAATTGTGTCAGAACTGTGATGAGTGCTAGTTTATATTCATGAGCAGTTAGGCCTGCTAATTGCTCCTAACTTCTTGTTTCTTTTATTGGACTTCATTTAAAATAACTGCATTTTCTAGGAACATAGCCAGATCTCCTTGCTTGTTGCTGACAGTATCAGAAGCTATGGTCTAAAGTTTATTTACTGTACTTACAATTGATGGCTTGCTTAGAAATGACAAGAAATTTGGACATAATGCTAAATTGGAGTCATTCTTGGGCACAACAATATACTTGCGATGAATGAAAAACCAAACTTCTAATTTGTGCATATTTGGTCATTGATATTTTGTGTAGGCATTAGCAGACTTGTATTGTCACAGTCAGTCAATGCAAATGGTGGTTGTTTCCAGAGGCAAGTGCATTTTTATTACTGTGATATTTTCCCTTGTTCCAACATGTGAGAGGGAAATGGAAAGATACGGTAGCATGATTATAGTCTGTGCACAAGTGGTATTTAGCAGAGTAGGGTGCAAGTTTCTCGACAAGCACTAGCCAACAGATTTAACGTTGCCCTTTTACCTATGTGCGTAAACAGGAGATTGAATATTTTTTCATAATGCTTAAGTAAGACATTAGGTATAAACTAGAGTGTAAAGCACATGTTCCCTTGATCGTAAAATGAGGTAAGTAGGTGAATGCCAAACAAATAATTAGTTTGTATGTGCTAAACATTAACACAGTATGTAATATTCAGGCAAGCATTAAAATAGCCAGTGATTGCAGACAGTATTTTTGTACAGGGTGCATAGTTTTGGTGTAGGCATGGGCTTTTAGACATACTGCACTGAATTGGTTTAATACATAATCCAGTACAACTTTACGGTACTTGGAAGTAAGTTACGTTCTGTTCACTGGAGTTTATTCCCTTATATATGAGCCTGGGACTCAGTGTAGATTGTGGCCAAATCTGAGCTACCTTGTTATGTAATCATTGAAAAAAAAATTGGAAAATGAAATGGTTCTTCTTTTATTAGAGTATTAAAATGTTAATATACTAAAAATGATTTATCTTGGATCTTGACAGTAAATGCTCTTTTAGCATGAGGATCTTGGTGATTCATAGTTAACATTGCCCATTTAATTTAAATCATTGTCACATTGCTCATTTTTCCTGAACCTTTATCATTATTATTTTTTTTGCGAAATTTGCAATAAATGGTTATTAAAAAGGTTATTAAAGGACTAGGGTATTTTCAGTCTGAAGACTCACGTGAAGGCCAACATTTATGTGTTGTATACAGTACACAGTATATATGTTTTCCATTTCTCCTTTTGATGAAAAACAGTATTGTAGTTCGTCTAGAAGGAAGTTGGGACATGCAGCACTGCAAGTCACATTTATATATAAATGCAGTAATTTTGTAAAACAGGGCAGTTCATGTACAAGTGAAATTATTGAATCAACAGTTTTAAGGATTTTCTGTTTTGTAATAGTGATTGAGCTATTTAAATATTCTGATAGGTATTTTAAGATAAATAATGCATGCAAATCTTTTTTATATTGCAATTGTGTTTATTATTCTGGCGTTCTTGTAGGGAATCTGAAGAGTTCTGAGAATTCTTGCCTGAATCTTGCAATATTTCAGGTGGGAATATCATAATTTATGAGATGTAGTGCTTTTGCAAGGTTTATACAATAAACTGAACCTTATATATAACAGGTGCTTGACATGTGCAGATGTGTGTATATATTGTATATATTGTTCAAAAGAAATATGCTTAGAATTGAGGGAGAGAAATTACATGTCAATAGTATGTTTTCTCCATAAAAAATCTTTGATTTTAAAAATGAAAGTTTTCTTTGGGGGGAAAAAGGTAATATTGCAGGGACTGCTAAGCAACTGATAGACATGAATGGTTCTTTTCTAGAGCAGCTGATGAAACTTTCACAGAGCTGTAGTTAATAATGGAGATTTTTAATGATCTAATACAATCAGAAGTCATTACTGTATAAATGGAATAGCTAATAAATATATAGGAAATATTGTTGAAAATGGAAAGAGGATATGATATCTTGAATGTAATCCTGGTTGATAGGGAAGAATTGATTGATGATATATAATAGTCAGAAATATTAATGGGAAATGTAACCATGTTGTGTGAAGTTCAAAATATAGAAGGTGTTGGACTTGGATATTCAAGACTTTGGATATCTGTTTATAAAAGTACAAGGAAAACCCTTGGTGAGAAATTCTGAAAGAATCATGAAAATTGAAATATGTGAAGGTACAGCTGCAAGTTGTTCCCATGAGAGTAAAACTGAGGATGTTTAAAGAAGCCAGTATATGATAACTTAGCAAGAACCACTGAACTGGTAGAACTTAAAAGGGTCTGTGTCACATTAAGGAAAGTCAAAAAACATGGAGGAAAAAAAAAAGTCAGGTATTGTAGGAGATGACTAGGTTGAGCCTAAGGTTGGGATCAGTGGTAAAATCTGAACCAGTTTGGTACCAGTTCACTGGTGCACGCAGTGCACACCAAGTGTGCTGCTGTGCGCATGTGCATACACGGTAGGAGCCAAAAGAAAGTGTGAGAAGGTAAGTAGAACAGCGGGGGGGGGGGGGAATCAGCTGTGCCACACGATTTAGCTTTGCTAGAAAGCAGGAAATCCTAGCATAGCATAGATAGAAATTCTAGCAAAGCTAAATCATGTGGCACAGCTGATTGTCGGAAATACTGGTTCGACTGAATCAATAGTTTTTGTCACTACCGGTTTGCTGGAACCGGTAGCATTTCACCCCTGGTTGGGGTCAAATGCATCATCAGTTTGGAATCTCTACATCAAGTCCAGCCCCTCCCTTGAAGTCCGTTGACTTATCTGGGGCCAAATTGCCTTGACCGTTAGTGGATCAGATTCTTGTGTATAGGTAGCGTGAAATAAACTTGTAGTACTTTTGAACTCTATCCTGGTTCCTGATTTCTTGACAGATATCTTCCAAATAAAAATATTAGGAAGACCAAAGCTTATCATGAACAATGGTTGTGAATAAGAAAGTGAGAAAAAGTGCTTCCTTGGCTATATTAGAAGGAAGATGACGTTTGAGGAAGACGATGCTTAAAGAAGATAATTTATGTCAACTGTGGCAAAGACAAGCTTTGCCAACCTAAAGGATGATTTGTACCCATTATAAGCAAAGAGATGATTTCATGCCTCTTAAGAGTTTGATTATACACTTAGGTTCAAATATTATCTCAGAACCATTATCTATAATGCATGAGAAACATTGGAGAATAAGTTATGTCTCCAACTTTGAAAATGGGATAAGTACAAATGTGGGAAATTTTAGAAAGCCTGCAAAAATGGCAGCATTTTAGAATAAAATATCAATGTTCATGTGTGAATCATTGTATTGATTACAAGAATTAAAACTTTCTTAGAAAAAAAATATTCCAGGCCAGGTCTCTCTCTGATCTCAGATAATGAGAATGGCTTAAGCAGAGTTCTTTAATATTGTACTAGCAAAGCATTTAACATCCTCTGTTTTTAAAAAAATAAAAGTGGCCTTATTATTGATAAGAGGATTACGTTTGCTACAGTATTTGGAGCGATGGATGGTAAAGCAGCTGCAGTAAGCCAATGCTCATTAATTGATCTATGTCAATCGGTCCTGTGTATTAAAATAAATAATGTGGCAGAGGATGTGGATGGGTTGCTTATCAAATGTACATACAACACAGAAGTAGCAAGGCCTGTCAACATTATTGAAAACAGACTCACATTTTAAAAAGGCTTTTGAAGCTGGGGAAAAACAAGCAACAAACAAGATAGCAATAGCACTTAGACTTATATACCCCTTCATAGTGCTTTTACAGCTTTCTCTAAGCAATTTACAGAGTCAGAATCAAGATAAAATTCAACAGAGGGAAAAATCATATTTATTGGGTAAAATTTATTGGGCAAAATCTTAATGGGCATGTAACTAATATGAATCACCAGCATAATGTGACTATTAGAATTGTTAACAAATTCTTTTTATAAAATAATTTTCTTTAAAATTAGAGATTGATTGTAGCCACCCTTGTTTTGCAATTTTATTAGAATGTGCTCTTTCAATTTTATCAAACCTTTGACCCATTCTGTCCAAGAACATAGCTGAAAGATATTCAAAGATAGATCCTGAGGATTTCTTCTCTTTTTTCTTTATCCTCCAATTTTAATGTCCAGCCTTTAAGGTTTTCTTATCCTAAAAAAAATGAAAGCAAACTCTATTTTCCCATGAGACAATATCTTCTAAATAATTCCAAATTATAATTCCAAATTCTTCTGGCATCTTAATCCATTGTTGACTTTCCAAAATCCATATACTGAGCAGCCTTTTGCTGCAGAGCAAAAAAAAAAGCATATTTTTTAAAAATTTTGAACCAAATGTACACCATCACCTTTTAAGGAGATGGAAACTCACCCAATGAACACAGTAATATCTTGCCAGTCCAAAGAGTCTTAATCATCTTCAATATGCAAAAAATAAAATTCCAAAGAAGTGTTTAAGATGTAAGAGTCAATCAAGCTTAATGTCTGTAAAGGCTGCTTTGTGAATGTGACTTTGATGTGGTCTTGACTCTCAGCCACTCCATTAATCAATTGACAGTGAAAACAGCAGTTTCTGTGATCTATTCACAAGGAGCTGCTGTCCAGAGTCAGGTGAGTGATCTTAAGGACCTCTCCTTTCTTTGTTCCCAAGTGAACATGGATCCAGCATCCAGTGATGAGTCACCTTGCAAAAGCTGTCTTGGTACTCAGCAAAACCAGCAAAGCATAACTCACCCATAGCACTTACAGGAAACCTTTCAGAATTGTTTGTAAATTCTGAAGCAGGATTAATAAAAAATATAATTCTGTTCTGTATTAGTTAGTCATAGAAAACCATACTGAAAAAATGCCAGAAGGCATATTTGAGAGATGTGTAGGGTATAACAGTAGCGAATCAAACAGTGAAATTGAAAGGAATTCTATAAGTATGAACTTCACCGCAGAAACCTGTGTTTGGTGGAGTTTTAAGTGGAAGAGCTGTTGCACAGGGACAGTCTCGCTCTCTTTTTGCAGAAAGAGACCTTAATTTAGTGCAAGGAGAACTGTTACGGCTGGGACGTCTGTTGCTGCAGTGGCTATCTAAGTGTCTTGTCATATTCTTAGCTAAATGTCTATTGAAATTCTCAGTCATCCAGGTCATGGTAATCCCAAAGGTGCTTTTTCTAGGGGAACTGGATTTTCTTTTGTTTTTCCTTGAAGACATTTCGCTTCTCATCCAACTGAACTGAAGAAGCTTCTTGGATGAGAAGCAAAACATCTTCAAGAAAAAAACAAAGAAAATCCAGTTGCCTCTTGAAAAAGCACCTTTGGGATGTATTGTTAGTTCTTCACAGTGTCTGCCGGACCTGCCTTCTTGACTGTTAAAACTGTTGATCAGTCTCCTCAACACACACTGCCAGGGCCAGATTTCACATGTTGCGATAGACAAATCTCCTATCTCACCGAGACTCAAAGACTTATCAATTACCCTCACCTGGTTTGACTTGTCTGCCAAGACATTGACTGGACTGTGGCCTCTGTGTGTTATAGGTACTTGGAGCCACAGGTGAGAGCTGAATGTCAGGTGGGGACCAAAGTTGAACCAGCAGCCTTAAAAAGGGTGCAGCAAGCCCCTCCACCAGCGATGGCATCCTTTCCACATATACCCCTATCAATCTTCAAGAAAAGAGTATAGAAAAATAAGCCTTAACTCCCCTGAAAGTTTTGAAAATCTTTTGAAAGATTTCAGGCATCGATAACAAAACTGGAAGGTAGTAAAATATGGAAGATAGTAAAAGATGGATAGTTTGCTTATGGCATTACTACCATGTTTTCCCGAAAATAAGACCCTGTCTTATATTTTTTTGAACCTCCAAATAAGTCTTGGTCTTATTTTCGGGGAGGTCTTATTATTTTGGGGCGCGTGGAGCAAGACAGGGCTCCTCTTGACATCTTACCTGATTTCTAGCTCTGTCTCCCTAACCCTAACCAGAGGAAATGGCGGGGACTGGCTGCACATATGTTTAAATATTTTTGGGGAGGGCTTATTTTTGGGAAGGTTGTTACTTTGGGGGGGGGGCGTTATTTTCAGAGGAGGGCTTATTTTAGTACATGCGCTCAAAAGCCCAATTGGGCTTATTATCAGGGGATGTCTTATTTTCAGAGAAACACCGTATGTGACTATTTTCAAGCATGTGTGAAGACAGCATCCGTTCCAGACAGTTAGAAGAAACTCATGATATTCCCCGACAGTAGTCCAAAAAAGAAAATACAAAACTCTTCTCGCAGATCAGTTTCTTTTGAGCGTCTGGAAAAAATGTACAAGATGTAACTGTGACCCAGATTTGAGAACCCAGTGAATTTTTCTATTGGGCAAGCGTTAGGGAGGTTTGATTTTTACTGTTCCTTGAATCATTGAAAAATTTCTGTCAGGGAGAAAGCTTGTGCTATGTTAGTTAATTGAGAAACAGTTAGTGCAATACCACATTTCTCCTGCTTTGTGGTATGCAAGTGAGAACTGGGTATGTCAGGAGAAAAAGATAAAGTATTGTAAAATGAGAGAACCTAGTGTGAAATGCTTGATATGTGACCAGAAGTGTATTGGAGGACTTAACGGAAATTTTAACTTAGAATTGAATGCAGCACGTACCTTATCACAGCTCTTTGTTATATGTTCAAACAGTTCCTTTATTAATCAGCTTCTTTGTCACATTTAGTGTTCATTCTTCAGATAATTTTGATACAGTGCTACAAAGTGGATCTTATCTCTAGTTGCTCTTGCTTTTTGGTGGTAATTCATCTCATATTTTCCCCCCTCTAGAGATATCTAAAAGCTCCATAACTGAACTCTATTTTAGGGCTAAATAGGTATGATGTAAGTTTGAAACACATACCTGCTGTGTGCACGTTTCTTAAAATTTAAAAGTCGGCTTTCTTGAGTGTCTTGAAAAGACATGGTTGGAATCAGAGTGTAAACTGTTAACCCTAGCCCATTTTAGGATAGAATAGAGTTGGGAGGGACCTTGGAGGTCTTCTAGTCCAGCCCCCTACTCAAACAGGAGACAAACTATTTTTTAAAAGATTTTTGCTGGTGACTGCGCACGTGCCCACAGCGAGGGCTCTGCGTGCCACCACTGGCACACGTTCCATCACGGCCCTATACCTTTTCTCTGTTTTCTTTTCTCTGTTTTCTCTGTTTCCATTCCTGTTACTATTTGCCTTACAAAAATCTTTAAAAAAAATAGGTTAAAAAAAAAAGGTCGAGGGCATTGAGTCTTGAGGCACCTCTCAAGTAAGGATGACAGACTCCATCTCTCTGACTTGTCAACCCCAACTGGCATTAACCTGCAGAAAAAGAAGGACTACTGCCACATGGTGCCCGCCAGTTACAGTCTCTGCAGAAGTATGCTATGATCACTGACTTCAGGAAGAACCAGGATCGACATGCAATCTTCATCCTGGCCAGTGGTGGGTTTTAAATTTTTTTTTTACTACTGGCTCTGTGAGCGTGGCTTGGTGGATGTGGCAGGGGAAGGATAATGTAAAATCTCCATTCCCTCCCCACTCCAGGGGAAGGATACTGCAAAATCCCCATTTCTTGGGGCTGGACTTGGGAGGCCGAGAATAGATGGGGGCGGGGCCAATCAGAATTTTTACTACCAGTTCTCCAAACTACTCAACATTTCTGCTACCGGTTCTCCAGAACTGGTCAGAACCTGCTGAAACCCACCTCTGATCCTGGTTCTTCCTAAGGTTATCAGCAAAAGCAATCAATGCTGTCTCAATTCTGTGCACCTAAAAGATTCTAGAATTTTATAACACAGAAGTCTCAAGTACAGACAAGTTTTTTATTTCATACGAGCGACTGCTATATTTGGTCACGAGATATTTTCTGCCCAGCCAAAACGATGGTCGAATTAATATCAGCTCTTTCATCCTTTTTAAAAAATTGTCTCGATCATTTGTGTGTTTTAGGTGAGTTTATGAAATGTTCTAGACATCAAGAAATGGAATTTGAATCTGGAATATTGATTAGCATTCGCTGATTACATTACAAAAAAAAAAAAAAACAACGGCCCAGTGAAAGAAAGCAAGAGGTGGGCCTGGCTTCACAGACTGCTTTTTACGTCAGATCAGAACACATGTTCTCATTTCCCTTATCCATAATTCCTTTGATCTCTGTGCTTATAAACTGCAAACAAAAAGCAGCTCAAGATCAAAGAAGGGCAAATACAGACGGAAGGACAAATGAAAAGCAAACACTTTCTGCTTGCTGTGAAAGAAAACTCTCGCCTTTTAAAATTGGGATATTGTTGTTGCATTAATCGGTGGTATTAATGAATGCGATGGATTGTGCCACATACTGCTGACACTCAGGCACCCAATTCAGTCAAGGGGTTTGCTAATGCTCCCATCAAAGAATGGAGTAAAAAAAAGTGTTAAAAGTCTAATTGAAAGGAACCTAATGGGATTTTGGATGGTCACACCATTCTAAAATAGTTGTATAGCTGATGGAGCCAAAGGTTTGACCTTGAAATTAGTTGCAAGGCATTGGTTTTGGAGAAAGGTTTGAAAATATGAAAAAAAAAAGGGAATAAATACTCCTTTCCCTAACCTCATCTTTTATTTCTGCATTGCATCCACATTTAAGGAAACCTACCTGTGACAACACACTACCACAATTCGAGGTGTTTTAGAGAGAGGCTATTGTAGCTTATCCTGTAGTGACCTTCTCTCCTTAGCCTTCCAGCTGTAGTTTAACTTACGCATACACTGACCTTTGCTATGGAAACGATACAGAAACACAAACAGCTTGGCAGAGTTTCATCTGCAAAGCAGTGGGTTGTGTGTCACAGTATATAGTTACGGGTGGAGAGTTTTTAGAGGTCAGTCATGAGATGGTGCTGTAACTTTTCATTATTTACAATATTCTGTATGATGCCTCGTGTGAAGAGTATGTGATTATATTTATGGAATAAAAATACGTCGCATATAAGCATGCCTATATTTGGGCAACCGCAGGAACTGTAAATGTATTTTAAACATGTTTTGTTCCCTTTTATAACACAACCACTAGAGTGTAGTATCTGGGTAAAGGACACAGACTGGCATTAATGTCAGCCATTTAATATAATATCCATTGGAAGGTTTATCAAGGTCCCATTTGTATTAATATTTTGGATTGCACAATCAGTCAGCATGCAGCTGAAATATATATTGTGTGTGTGTGTGTGTGTGTGTGTTTTAAAAAATAATCGGAGCACATATTCTGTTCAAAATAAAACCAGAAGACTTTCCCCCTGAAGCGAGATACTTTTTAGCACAGGAAATGGTTAAATAGAAAAGTGTCTTAAATCAGGCCAGAGAGATTCACTGTCTACCGTGATTGTTGTAAGGATCTCAGAATCTCAGGGGAAAAAAATGGTTCCTGCAAATTTCCTATCTATTGAGAATTAAAAGTCTGCATGTTCCATTGAGTGGCATAAAAAAGTTGGGATTCATTTTTGCTTTGAAATATTCAGAAGAGGAAAGCATATTGGAAACTAGAAATTAATCCTGCATTTACTAGACATACTCTGACAATATTCTGGAGGATCAGTCTCATCTTCTGGTATAGCGATCAGCAGCCAGTGGTTTATAAACTGCATATAGATCCACGGCCTTTAGCCAAATTTCCTTGGCCATTGAGAATTGAAGGATCAAAGCATCTAGGTATTTTAAAGAGGGTTTTTTAAAAATTATGTTTGGTTTGCTTATTGGTTACCTTATTTTCCTCATTTGAATAAATTAATATAAGGTGTTTTCAGGATCCAATCTGGGTCGGTCATTGGGACCGGAGGTTTTCTGTTCCAAACTTTCGGCCTCATGCTGGAGCCCATCTTCAGCATGAACCAGATTGGATCGTGCAACTTTATCCTGCCAGGAGACATAGTCGCCTTCATTCGTAAGGAGTTTTCAGTTCACTTTTCATCAATGATCATTTCCTTAGCTTTTTGCGACTTGATAGGATTTTGTGGGTTGTGGGGGTCACAACTGACCTCCAAGGAATTTAAAAATGTTTCTCCAATTTTGTATCGTATTTTCTTCACTGCCATCATTGTTAGCGCATATATGGAAGGAAAGTATTGACGTTCTTGAGATGGGGAAGTTTCATTGAGAGATTAGTGGAATTACAGCAAACCAGTTAAAATGAGGGAAGGAACTAAACTCATAAATATAACGGGGAAAAATAAAACATCATATCTGTTCAGTTCTGGTGGAATGATGAGAATATGACATTATACATATAATACTTAGCTGCTGTAATATATTTGTTAATGGGGGATAGCTTCGTTTGTAACAGGAAAAAAACATACTACTTTGACCTAGGCTTCCTGATATAGTAAAAAGCACACAATTAGTCCCAAAAATCCTTTTTAAAAATTTTAACGGCTATGAAATCCTTTCATTCACAGCACATACTGAATCACCAAGAGTTTATAAATACTCCAACAGAAGTCTGCCACAGTCCTTCAGATAAGGCTGGTAAACACCCACCTTTATCTTTGACATGCTGCCAAATTGGCAATTATCTTGGCAAGGCCACACGGAAACACAGAGTCAAAAACGGAGCTTTAAAGTACAAACCAACACCATCCACAACGTTGCTTCCTGCAAAGGCCCACGTGCCTTTGCTCTTCCTTTATGTCTTATGGGAAGGGTCAATCATCTCCAAGCCTTACTCCTGAGTTGTCCCTTTTATTTTAACTGTTCTTGCCTTCAGGCAGCTCTGCGCATGTGTGCACTAGGAACAGGCTCCCCCGTTCCTCTGCCTCTCTGATGTCCAACCCCGGACGGACCAGAGTCTGTACATAACTCCCAGATGGCCCTGGCCCCATCTTTGCCTCCGATGCAGAGCCCTCGTCCAGGCCTTCCCTAGACTCCAGGACTGGCCCATCTTCCTCCCCAGCCGCCTCACTGTCAGAGGAGGCTGGGGAGCTGCCAGCTCTGTAGGCTGCTGGCAGACCACAACACATACACTTTAAACTCCTGAAAAGCCAGTAGGTTTTTTTTGCTGATTCTGCTAATATATATGGCAACATGTTCTTAATGGCTGACCACTAGGTCCTGATTTGTGATGTTGGGCTTTCAGGACAATTTAGGGCAGAGCAGCAGCCGCCTTTGATCTTCGGGATCTTATAGCTAGGCTGATGCTCTCCATCTGCTCCGATTTTATTTTAAACAGCATTGAGATTTTGAGAGCCACTAGCCAGTCCAGGTTATCCCAGTGAGTTTTATAATTAAAGCTAATTGATCTGTGCAATTTCAATAACAGCCAGCACTGACTGTTCCCGCTTGTTTGAAATAATACGAGTAGATTTTATTTTTAAAAGAATGCACAATTTATTGCTACCTACAAGTGCAGAGTGTAATCTTGGGCTGCTTTTTATTATTATTCCTTTTAAAAAGGGCAGTTTTTTCTTATTTGGAGTTATTATAAGTGAAACATCTGATGCTGTGAGATATGATGCCCACGGAGGGGAAACTGGTGTGATGGATTACAGAGAAGCAGCAGCTTCTTAGGAAGAAGGGAGCACATTCCAGAAAGACATTTACTGTATCATCAATTATTGTAATCAAAAATCTTAATAAAAATTACACACACACACACACACACACACACACCAGCTGACTTTGCTGCAGAATGGGAAGCCTTCAAAGCAAGGCTTGGTAGTGATCTTGGGTGTTATTAATTGAATATAGACCTCGCCAAATATGAATATGATTAAGCTGGATAGGGAGGAAGGATATTCCTTGGTAATAAGAGCTGAAATGAATTAAATGTAAATTGAATGTTGCAATTCAAAGTGGGACTTTTATTTTAATGATCTCCATGTGGGATTATACCTTGATGGTTTTGATTTTGACAGATTTATTGCATTTTATTGCTGCTTGCATTTACACCCACAGAGTTCTTCTTCTAAGTGCAGTAATACGGTTTCCCCTAAATAAAATTATAGCTTTAAACCGCTGCTAAATTACATTGGAATAGATCGGGAAGCAGTTAATCAAAAATCGTCAAAAGGCTTGGCAAGCAAAGTCACCATGCTTCTGTTTTAAGGGTGAGGCAATCTGGCACCCTCCAGCTGTTTTGGATTCTGTCAGCCCCATTCATCATGGCCAATGGAAATAGAGTCGGAGAGTCGTAGTTTCAAACAACTGGAGGGATATCCGTTCCTTACCCCTTTCAACTTTAATAATTGGACTGCAATACCAGACTTCTGTTTTGGAAGAGCCTCCGTGGTGAAAGAATCAACCAGTGACATCACCATTGCTTGAGAGACTCAAGGTGGGGGCTCCTTTTGTGTCTCCATTAAGTTGCCCACTGAAGTGAATGATGAGAGGGCACCTCACCACAAGGTGAGCAACCGGGTCTTGAGCCTGCCAATCAATCATCAGCCCAGCATCCTAACCTTGAGCCACTGCGTTCCCAGTAGACTGCAATAGGATGGACCCAGTAGGACTTGTAGAAAGGCTGTCTCACGACAAAGTATTTTCTAGTGGAAGATAAGGCTCCTATTATAGTATTTGACTTTAAAAAAGAGTTTGTATTATGGCTTTAGGTAACTCATTGGGGACCACATATACAGGAGCAATATCTAAAATATTTGGGGATACCAATTAGTTAGGATTTCTAAGGTAACTGAATAACAGAGTTGGAAGGGATATTGGCAGTCTTCTAATAGATCCCCCCCTGCTTAAGAAGGAGACAAATGGTTGTCCAATCTCTTCTTAAAAACCTCCAATGATGGAGCATCCACAACTACTGGAGGCAAACCGTTCCACTGATTAATCGTTCTCATTGACAGGAAATATCTGTCTAATTTTAGGTTGGATCTAGGTAAAAATCAACATTTTGAATGAGGTCTGTGGATCATCCAGGCCATGGTTGTCACAAAGGCACTTTTATGTTTTTCTTTTGAAGACCTTTCACTTCTCATTCAAGAAGCTTCTTCAGCTCTGAGAGGTTTTCAGAGTTCCCCACTATACATTCCCCACTAGCCTATCAGAGCTGAAGAAGCTTCTTGGATGAGAAGCGAAACACCTTCGAAAGAAAAACACGAGAATCCAGTTGCCTCCTGAAAAAGCACCTTTGGGATGTGAATGAGGTCGAAATCAAAAAAGTTATTTTAGAAAAGGAAACATATAATAGTAAATTATTTTTGTGACACAATTTTAAAAGCCAAGTGCAGCAGAGTGGTTTGATTGTTAAGGTTTGCCATTTTTTATTTTTATTGTAGACATCATATGCTTGTGAGCTGTTTTGGGGGGAAACAAAGGCTACAAATATGCATCTGTATCGGAAATCATATCTGCAGTTTTAACACTTTCACTCTGAAAAGCTAATCGTTAATTTTTAAAACTTTGTTTTGGTTTCTTATCAGCTCCTAGGTTACAATGAAAAACCTGTAAATCTTCAGATGTTTATTGGGACAGCAGATGATCGTTACTTACGGCCACATGCTTTTTACCAAGTGCACAGAATCACAGGAAAAACTGTTGCCACGGCAAGTCAAGAAATAATCCTTGCCAGCACAAAGGTTTTGGAAATTCCTCTTTTACCTGAAAACAACATGACTGCCAGGTAGGTCCGAGGATTCTGCCTAGCAAATTCAATACGTTGTATCCCAGAATTCATAGGCTTTTGTAGGTTTCAGGGTATGCAGTCTTTTTTTTGTAAAAGAAAGTATATTATACTATAATCTTCATATATCAACTTCTGAGTGCAGCTCGTTGCAACATCTGTTTGGGATGTGATTCTTCCGGTTTGAAGTGGACACATTAAGAGAACAAAAATGGCTGGTTGACACCTGGGGTGCAGGTGTTTCATGATACAGTACGAATAAGATTATGCAGCTGCAGATGGCTTTTGTATCCTGGAATTAGTTGCTTTATATTGATGTAAATATTGTGTATGCACGTACCAACTCACACACAGACACATCCACAGGAACATTCACAAAGATTATAACAAAAGGTCTTAGCTTTAGTTTGTGTTCGAGTATTTACAACTGTCTGAAGCAACTCTTCACTGACCTTCAGACACATTCATAACAACTCCTCTGCTGGCGCTCTCTCTCTCTCTCTCTCTCTCTCTCTCTCTCTCTCTCTCTCTCTCTCTCTCTCTCTCTCTCTCTCTCTCTCTCTCTCTCTCTCTCTCTCTCTCACACACACACACACACACACACACACACACACACATTAATATTTGTCTGTTATCCTTGAACTAATGTTGATTCTTAAAAAATGTCAGGTCTGTTCCAAATAAGGCAAAATGTATTGTCTCTGAGGTAGTGAAGTACTAACACCAGCAAAGTAGACTAAAATGGATTTATTTCAATGTAGTCTCGGTGGTTTCCCAAAACACATTTGGCTGTCTCAATTCTGTTCTTTCAACCTTTATTTTCCACTCCCACTCCTCCCTCCTGCCTCTTGTCTGCACAAACATGGCTGTATTTGCAGGTGGTGTTAAGTGATGGTTTGCTTCAATGAGGATGGGGGAGACTTCCTCCGTCTTCCTCATTTGCCTTCATTTGTGTAGAGGGAGGATGTGAAATGAGAGGGTTTTATGACACTGCAAGCAATGCTTTTGATGACTAGGAACACTGCACATCTGCTACTGACTGACCCTGGAAGGGTCAGTTTATTATATATGTTTTTTTATTTTAAAAAATGGTAACTGAAAACTGTTGTACGAAGTGATCCATTTTTGCTCGATGTGGTTTTCAAGAGAATTACTTTGCAGACCTCACAGCTGTTAACTTCTGTCCGTCATTTACAGTCACGATCCTTTCAGATCAGTCCTGGAGACGTGCCTTATTCACTTTTTCTCTGCAGCATTGTGCTATGTCTGATGATCTCTATGGCTAGAAACCAAGCAGAATTTATATGACTGCTTGTATTGTCAGCAGCTTGCTGTGGTATTTGCCATCCCACAGCTCCATTGCTGCACACAAAATAAATACTTTCCCACTTTTCTAGTACAAAGGTACAATGTCTAGTTTGCAGTCTTAACATGATAAGGAGCCCTGGTGTCACCATGGTTAGAATGCTGTATTGCAGACTAACTCTGCACATAACATGGAGTTCTATCCTGACTGGCTCAGGGTTGACTCAGCATTCCATGCTTCCGAAGTCTATAAAATGAGGACTCAGATTGTTGAGAGCAATAGCATTGTAAACTTCTCAGAGAGAAGCTATCAAGCACTAAAGGTAAAGGTAAAGGTTCCCCTTGCACATATGTGCAAGTCGTTCCCGACTCTAGGGGGCGGTGTTCATCTCCGTTTCAAAGCTGAAGAGCCAGCGCTGTCCGTCTCCGTGGTCATGTGGCCGGCATGACTCAACGCCAAAGGCACACGGAACACTGTTACCTTCCCACCAAAGGTGCTCCCTATTTTTCTATTTGCATTTTTTTTACGTGCCTTCGAACTGCTAAGTTGGCAGAAGCTGGAACAAGTAATGGGGACTCACCACATTACGCGGCACTAGGGATTCGAACCGCTGAACTGCCAGTCTTTCGATCGACAAGCTCAGCATCTTAGCCACTGAGCCACCGCATCCTATGAAGTGGTATATTCGTCTTAAGTGCTATTTCTGTTGTTATAAACGGGTGGCTGCTGTGTTTGCAGATATTCAGACAAGAAAAATGCATGTTGTAATTAGATAACGCTTGGTTTATGTCTTCTGTTTCCTCCAGCATTGACTGTGCAGGTATTCTGAAACTCCGCAATTCAGACATAGAACTTCGGAAGGGGGAGACGGACATTGGAAGAAAAAACACAAGAGTGAGGCTCGTATTTCGTGTCCATATCCCACAGCCTAGTGGGAAGGTCTTGTCCCTTCAAGTTGCCTCTATACCAGTTGAATGCTGTAAGTTTGCTCATTTTTTGGCTGGTGTGGGAAATATTTATATCCATAAATATTTCAGGAATTAAGCTTGTACTTCATAAGAAATATTGCATTGAGGCAGCTTTTTAGCTTCTTGCTCTGGGGACTTTTAGAAAGATCCCTTTACTTAATCTGGTATATTCGTCTGCGGACTTTGCTTCTGAGACAGGTAGTTTTAATCTCTTCTTTTTGTCAACTGCTACTAATCGTGAAATGCTTTATTTGCTGTAACTGGTAAACGAATTGTTATGGCATTATATTTAATATGTAGAGGTCTCTGGTATCTTAGAGCTGATTGGAACTTGATAACTTTTATATTACTTACTTGGGCACATTGTCAGCAGCTTTGATTAGAAGGAAAGATTAGGATGTATGCTGAACAAAAATGTTGGGAATTTTTATGGAACTGCTTTAAAGCCAAGGTGGCGCAGTGGTTAGAGTGCAGCTCTGCAGGCTACTTCAGCTGACTCCTAGCTGCAGTTTGGCAGTTCAAATCTCACTGGCTCAAGGTTGACTCAGCCTTCCATCCTTCCGAGGTGGGTAAAATGAGGACCCAGATTGTGGGGGGGGTAATAGGCTAACTCTGTGAACTGCTTAGAGAGGGCTGTAAAGCACTATGAAGCGGTATATAAGTATAAATGCTACTGCTATTGCTAGATCAAACCCCTTTTCAAGATCAAAATGTGAATAAGTGTGTGTGTGTGTGTGCACGTGGAAGTCTTTTCTACAGCTTCTGAAAGCTTATAATTATATTTCATTTTCTATAAAATTATACTTTTATTGCACCGGTATTTATTGAGAGTTTGTAGCCCATATCAATAGCCAAAGTTACATATTATATTAAGTAAGTGATGACAATCAGCAAACTCACATTCGAGTCCCGAGTGCTGCTGTATAAGGGGGTGAGTTCCCATCATTGGCTCCAGCTCCTGCCCACCTAGCTGTTCAAAAGGAGCAAATGTGAGTACCACTTTGGTGGGCTCATTAAAGGGGACATGAAAGATGCCCTCAACTGGACATCCCCTGGGCAATGGTGATGTCACAGGTTAAGCCTTTCAACCTGGAAGTGCCTCATTGCTTCCGACACAAAAGCAGCAGCATTAAGTTATACTTAGCATTGGTTGTAATTTCACAGTTAAATTGGATGGAGCATAATGATTTTCACGAATGGAGGTGAATATACGTGTCCCAGGATAATGTTGCAGGATCCAGTCTGGGTTGGTTTTGTCTTCTGAGCTTTCAGACTCGTGCTGGAGCCCATCTTCTAATGATTCTGAAAGAGTTTTGAAATGAATGATACAGAGATATAAAAATGTTGCAACCGAGTTACTGCACTCACAAGACACATTTTAGTCTAGGGCAGAGGTGTCAAACTCGATTTCATTCAGGGCTACATCAGTGTTGTGTTTGACCTCGGGGGAGGGGGTGGGAGGGCCAGAATGGGCATGGCCAGCTTGATGTCACTTGTGTTGGGTGCCTGCGGTGGCCCGAGCACTCTGCCAGTGAAAACGGGCTCCCGACTCCATTTTTGGCTGCAATGGCTTCCTGCTGCATGCAGCCCTCCCGAGCCTCGTTTTCTCTGGTCGTGGGTCGGTCCTTTGCTGTTTCCAGGGTGTCTCCGTGGGCCAGATC
This sequence comes from Masticophis lateralis, assembly GCA_030761175.1. Taxonomy (NCBI): domain Eukaryota; kingdom Metazoa; phylum Chordata; class Lepidosauria; order Squamata; family Colubridae; genus Masticophis; species Masticophis lateralis. The sequence goes on from JAUDYJ010000010.1 coordinate 19,736,494, forward strand.
TAAGCACTCTACGGGCCAGATCGGGCCTGCAGGCCTTGAGTTTGACTGGTCTAGGGTGTTTAGCAAATCCAACCTGTGTGGTTAGTTAATGGTGTGCCAAGCAATTTCAGGATTTTTTTTTTTGAGTTAACAGATTAAACTATAGTTCAAGTAAACATAGGAAAATGTGTTGCATACGTGAAATAAAAACAGAGAAGACGGGGGAGAAAACATGATAAGAATCACATGATGTGTGTATGTTCTAATGCATTTTTGTATTTCTCTTTCATAAAGCTCAGAGATCGGCTCAGGAACTTCCTCAGATAGAGAAATACAGCATCAGCAGTTGCTCCGTCAATGGAGGCCATGAAATGATGGTTACAGGCTGTAACTTCCTTCCAGAATCGAAAATTTTATTTCTGGAAAAGGGGCAAGGTAAGTCAACCTGTTTCAACAGACAGAAAAGGTTTATTTCTGGGGTTGAAGGAACATATTGGAGTGTCTATGCTGCATTCAGTCATGTTGCCTACCAGTGTCCTTTTACCCTGAGATCCAAGTGCAAATTCTGTTTGAATTCAAAAGAATCTTGAGAGGATCTGCCTGTCCAAGAAAATGCAATTCAGTGGAGAAAAATGTAAGAACCTGAATTTAGGTACACTGCTAGTATACCCACTTGGCATTATTGCTTGTAAGCACTCTCTTCTCATAGAGAAGGGGTTGGCAACCTTAAACACTCAATGAGCCACAAAGGTCCTAACCACAAGCCCCCCCCCCCCCCCAATTCAATTCTGGAGCCGACCAGAAGTCCGGTTCCCCCACCATAGAGTCGCAGCATCCTTTTTCCTCTACCTGTCCTAACTGAAAGTCCTATCAATTGTGGAACCGACCGGCAACAGGGAGCCACAGCAGAGGGATGAAAGAGCCACATGTGGCACCAGAGCTGTGGGTTGCTGACCCCTGTCATAAAGCCAGATCAGCCCCATTTTTAACTGTGGAACTGATGGTGCAAGTATAAGTTGAGGACTTTTCAAGATGGCTCAGATCAAACATAGGGTTTGATCTATTTGAAGTTTTCTTCTGCAGCACTGGAAACTGTCGTCATTTCAGTTTTTAGTCCTCTACTCCACTTCTGCTTCTTTGCAGAAAATGATCTCGTTTGCAATAGGCAGCATTTCTTTTATCGCAGTTTCATGCCAGAGCAGTCTGTGACGCCTTCTCATTTGCATATCGTTAGCAGAGGAAATTAACCAGATCCCGATGACTTTGGATTGCAGTGTTAGGGTAGATTGTAAGAATCTGCTTGCCTTGTTATTCTGGGTTATTTTTCAGTTTGTAGATTTCACGATAGGACACAACCTGTGCAGCAGAAGGACTGCTGTCTGTAGATTCGTTTCTTCTTGTTGTTTGATTAAACTGAACAAATTTAACTTCTCTTTGACTTGGAAAATTTGTAGAGTTAGGGCCAATCATATTCATGGAGGGAGAAACCTTTTTCTGTTGGGCAATGGAATAAATCTCAAGTTTTCCTCCCTTTTTAATTTTTTTTTTAAAAAACTGTAAATAATGTTTTTTCCAAGCCTTTTATTTGGTAGGTATTTTATTTCTTTTAGCTTTCTGCATTTTATTTTTGTTCATAATAGTGCCTTAAATATTCATTTAAATAGAAACATAGGATATAAATTAATATAATATACTTGTAAATGCAATATCTAGTGTTACATTTTGTTCAGATTTTTCTCCAGCTTCTGGTTTGATTCTGGTGGCCCATGAAACAGCCCAAATCTTTCTACCTATGAATATTCAATTTCATGTTTCACAGATGTGCAACAGCAACTATCCTATGAATTATGCAAATATCTTTACCCAGAGCATCATTTTCCTCCCTTCTTAAAACGAATAACTCAAAACTCACTTTATCCATAGTTCACTTCTCATTTGGGGTTAATTAATCAAAGCTCAATTCCCTCTGGCCAGTTATCTTTGAACAAGGTAGGTATTGCATTGCCAAATATTTAACATGTCTACAATGAATAAAGCCTTGAAAGTCAAATGAAAACTATTAAGAGTTGTACGCTATGTGTTTTGTATATATTTCATAATTGAATTACTTTAGAATGAGCTGATACCTGATCTGAAATCTTTGTCTTTGTAGATGGACGGCCCCAGTGGGAAGTGGAAGGCAAAATAATTAGAGATAGGAGTCAAGAGGTGAGATTTATTTTTTTAAAGCACAAAATTATTTTGTTGATTTCTGTAAAGATCCTGGTGGAAAACTAAACATAATGTAGGCAGCTATTTTTTTTTCTTAGCACATATATCAAATGTGCAAAAATATTAGCAGAATTTGAGCCTGATTTATAGGGGAGGAATGCTAAAGTGGTGAGTGATGTAATATTAAATAGAAAAAATTAACCTTCAGTCTTGAGAGACTAGAAAGGGCAAAATGACGTGCAGAAAGTAAACACTAATAACGTAGGGATTGCGAGAAAAGAAAGAAGAGGAATATAAATAATACAAGAACATTACAGCAGCTGCAAGATTTGATTCACAAACTTGGGAACCTAGAAGTAAAACTTTTTTCAGCAATTGAAGTGCCAACTCTTTTCCCCTTTCTCCATTGATGTCTTCAGCACCAATGGTGCAGATGTTAGCTTAGTAAGCTAACATTTTGGAAAATTATAATGATTAGGACATATAAATATTCTATGTAAGTATTCTAGCATATGTAAATATTCCACAACAAAAGCATCGTCATCCTCTTAAGACAACTGCTTCCTGAGGTATCTTCTCTTTTGAAATAGGACTCCTAGGCAGAAAATTCAAATATCCTGCCACTCATTCTTAGGAAAAGTGGCTTGTAGAAAGGTGTTGCCACTGAGAATCTCTGTTCCTTATCTGTAAAAAAATTGCTTCAGGAAATAGAGCATGTAATTTATCTGGTCTAATGAAAATGATGAAAAAAAGCCTTCCGAGACACACCTGGTCTTTTTCTATCATTTTATTCATTTTTACACAGGCTGCACTCATTCTTGAAGTTCCTCCATATCACAACAAAGCAATTACAGCAGCCGTCCATGTACAGTTCTATGTTTGCAACGGCAAAAGGAAAAAAAGCCAGGCTCAGCGTTTTACATATACTCCAGGTACTGATTATTGGCAAAGAAATCATGTGTGACAGTGGCCTTTTCTTTCAAATGTCTCTAGTCCATTGCCCAGATTCTGAGAAATGTTAGTTATTCTTCAGTGTGCTGAGTAGAGAATCCAAGGAATTGGTGTTAACTCTGCTTCTCTGCCCGGAAACTGATTCTGTCAATCTTCTGGACACGCCTCCCTTGTCTGGCAATTCCCCAGTTTTGACTCAGTCTTCGCCCGGCAGAGACACTTGAGAGAAACGGCTTCAGTTAACATAGAAAATTAGGCATCAATTAGAGAAAAAAATATTTTAACGAGGAATTTTTCAATGCTTTTCCTGACAGCTAAGAAGTTTTTAATTTAGCATCAATTGACCTGTTTTGTTTTTTTTAAGGCACTAGGCTAGAAACCAGGAGACAATGAGTTCTAGTTCTGCCTTAGGTGTGAAAGCTAGCTAGGTGACTTCACTTAGCCCAGCCCACCTCAGAGAACTGTTGTTGTGGAGAAAATAGAAGGAGGAAGGAGTATTATATACATTGCTTCCTTGAGTTACTTATGAAATAAATTAATAAAGATAGGATAAAAAAACTAAAAAAAAGTATTTCTGTTTACTTTCAAGTTTCTAACTAGGACTGCAAATGAGGAAAAATGCAATCTTGCAGATTCTTATACTTATTCTGAGTGAATAAATTATTGTTTGAACATTAGAAGTAAGAAAAGTCTTCAGATCCATGGAACTGAAGGTCTTTGCTGCGTTCTTTGAGCCATAATAAGCCATGATAGCCTATGTATTGTGGTTCTCAGTTCTCTTATGAACCATCAAGGGTGAAATTCAAAAATTGTCCCTACCGGTTCTGTGGGCATGGCTTGGTGGGCATGGCAGGGGAAGAATATTGCAAAATCTCCATTCCCACCCTATTCTGGGGCCAGCCAGAGGTAGTACTTGCTGGTTCTCTGAACTACTCAAAATTTCCACTACCGGTTCTCCAGAACCTGTCAGAACCTGCTGGATTTCATCCCTGGAACCATGTCAGAAAATGAACATTCAGGACTAATGAGCAATCATAGATTCCAAACTTCTTTTTGAATGAGACTCAACTCAAACTCAAAATTCTCAACTCTAGAATTTTACTCTATAATTCCCGTTGCTATAATGAGAAAACCCTTATCTGCATTATCCCAGAATAAGCGAGTATATCATAACTTATCATAACTTTCCAAGGTTAACTTCATTTTCCATGTATATTCACTGCCATTCATGTACATGCTAGTTTTGATGTGGGGGTAGAACAGCTCTTTATTCAATTTAGAGTTCTGATGTTTATCATTTCATCTGTGAATTTTAGCTGATTCTTGTTTTCTTGTTACGCAGTTGTATTGAAACAAGAGAACAGAGATGAAATGGATTTGTCTTCGGTCCCATCGTTGTCCCTGACTCACTGTAAAGGACTGTCTCCTGTCCAAACCCAGTTGCCTTCACCTGATCCAGGGCTTTCACACGATAGTTTACTTCCTCCTTCCTCCGGGAACCTTGTCTGTCCCATACAGCCGCCCTTCACATCCATGGTATCCTCAACAGTAACTCAGTTGTCACACATACAAGGCAGAAACATTAGTCCGGGGGAAGAGCATCCTGTTCTGTCTTCAGCTGTAGTCCATCCATCATTTCAGGTCACAGCAGCATCTTCTGTGGGGCCTTCCTACCAGTCTATGCAACCTAATGTTATGTTTAATGGACAGTCTGGTCTTCCCATGGATCCTGCCTCTTCTAGTCAAGGATATGAGGCAATGTCATTTCAGCAAGATGCACCTGTACCTCCACTGATAAACCTCAGCTGCCAGTCTCTGCCACCAATCCCATATCATTCTTCGAGTTCATGTTCCGTGTCAACTTCCGTTGCAACAGGAGGACATACTTCAGCACACCTAGCTCAATCGAGACACTCCTCGCCTCATTTGCAATCCATGCGATACCATTGTCCCGATCCTCAGCAAAGTCCTGTCTCTTCTGCAGTGACTCAGTCCCTGGGACACCCTTCCACACAGTTGCAGCCAATGACTTATTCTTCAAATCCAGGTAATTCCTCATCATCATCATCCCCCAAATCTTCTCATTCTTTAGTCCATTCACCTCGATCTGGGCCATCTTCGCCACAGTTGCAACCTCTACCTTACCATCTTTCTAGCTCGGGATCTGCCTCATCTCCTCCTCCAGCCTCTGTCAGTCAGCCTGGGCAACAGTCCCCACAGGAGCATAGCCCAGGTTTGGGAGGAATCGCTACAGCTTCATCTTTGCTGCATCATAACATATGTGACACATCTCCATTTCCATCAGAAGGGTCAACTGTTAATATTAAGCCTGAACCAGAAGATCAAGAGTTAAATTTTCAGACAATGGGATTGGAAGACATCACTTTAGATGATGGTAAGTGATGCTATGTTAGGAGAATATGGTTAAATAGCTTAGTACTTTCAGAAACATCATATAAGGAAGGATTATCATGGATCCCATATATACTGTATATGTGTGTGTCCTATTTTCCAGACCATTGTAATATCTTGTTCATCTGGGAATGTAGAACACTTAAACATTGTGTGACTATAGGAAAGTCCTTCCTCATTTAAAATTTGATGCACATCAGACTTGTATAAAAATACATTGGACAATCTTTTAGAATTGTTATATTTTGTTTATAGGGTACTTTTAGTACAATAAGTATATCCAAATCCAAATTGTTCAAATATATTTATCTTCTTTCTCTTACTTTTTCTCAGTGCCTAGCTTTCATAGCCATACATTATCATTATTGGAAAGACCATTGTTTATTTCATTGTTAGGGGACTGGTCACAATCTTTCTTAAAGTTGTCCTTGCCTGAACTCAGATAGAAACGAAGAAGAAGCTTCCTGGATGGGAAGCAAAATGTCTTAAAAGAAAAATCAGAAAGTCCAGTTGCCTTTAAAATAAAAGCACCCTCGGGACAACTATTCAGCTAATATCAACAAAATAGCAAGAATTTAGGAAGAGCAACCCCAGATATATTCATTCAGTGTCCAATTTGTGATGGATATGATCTGTGATTTGGACTGTCAGTTTTACATCCATTCTCAGCCATCTTTTTGTTGTTGTGAAGAATACAAATATGAAGCTTGAGAAAGATTGGGTAAGGACTTCTTACCCAATCTATGATGCTTTATTAATTAGTTGTCAAATAACATTTTCCTTTGGCTATTTAGGAACACCTTCAAGTTGCCAAGTTTCAGAAACATTGGTTTAAAGTATTTTTGACAGGTGTTCTGTGTGTGCCTGTGCCATTGTTCCTTCTTTGGGACCTGTTGATCCAGTGACCTTCTGATGATTACCTGGAGTGGTTGAAGTCCTTGTTATAACTATGACTGAAGAAATAATTTCCTAGGGAAAAAAATCTCATTCCAGAGTTAGTTGCATCTGGTTCACTTAACAAATATGTCATCATGTTTAACGATTGACAAGCTTCCTGCTTCATGTCATAGTCATGGTTCATGGTTAGAAACCATAGCATGGGGCTCATCCTCACATGGCAAGGCAAAATCAAACAACTTAACTCATTGTGGCTTACAGTCTTACGATGGGAATGAAAAGAAATGCCAAAGATCATTCAGTCCAGCTTCTGTGTAGTACAAGCGGTATTATGCAGGATATGAATGTAGTATGACGCCTTCATGGTCTCTGTTTAGGTAACAAACTGATTAAAATCCTCCATTGTGGCTTGGTTAAATGTTTCAGTTAAATTGTTTAAACACCTGTGTTTTTTTGATTAGTACATGATTACAGCTTCATCGTTTTTAGCATTTTCCTCCCATCTTTCCTAGATTTTTTTTTATCAGAGTTCTGGGTAGATGTGCCCATTTTTTTATATCTATATATACACTCCCTTTCTTTTCTGTTTGTTTGAGCAGAAAAGAAGATATTATTTAAGGGAAAATTGGATCACGCACGCATCTTTTTAAAATAGACTTTCCAGTTCTGAGATCTTCCTTCCAGCTTCAGCCATACCCATCTGATTATATTTTCTTCTCAAAATAAGCCTCTGTATCTGCCCGGTACTTATTCATGTGGTGTTACTATATATTTACAATGCCATTTAAGTTTCCCCTGCTATATTTATTAGCAAGATACTAGACTCCAAAACCACAGCCCTGCTTTTTCCTTTCTCCTAATTGGTTGGGGGGACAAGAAGCTGAGCAGCAAACTTGAATAGCTGTTGGTTTGTCTTTCTCTCGGGCAAGGTCATACTTACCAGGTTTTCGCCAAACATGTTTTTCTGGATTTGTGAGACATGCTCCAGCATTTAAAAAGAAAAAAAAAAAAGAAAAACAGCTCTCCAGTTTGGCAGCAGAGGTCACAGTTCAAATGTTTTCCAAGATAGCTGGTTCACTTCTAGTGGAAGAACTATTTATAAGCCCCATTTCTCTTAGGAGTTTAAAAAATGCACATAATTTATGAAGACCGACGTGGATGTATGACTAAGAAGGCCTGGAGTTTGCAAGATGCCTTCAGTGGAAAGTGAACGTTAAAAATGCAGTGAAAGCTTTAATCTTCACACGGTTAGCTTTATAGCACTTGCTCCCCCCTCCCTCCCTTTGCAAGAGAAAACTAAAACCAACTGAAGATATATCGGTGTTTTGGTTTTTTTTTTGTTTTCTGTTTTAAAAAAACTCTGTCTGAAATCAATCCAGTTGAATATTATGCAGTAAATAGTGTGTTGTATAATATAACAACATTGATCCAAATTCAGATTAGCACAGTCTCTTGGAGTTGGGTTGCAACTCCATAGGGATAGGAGTTGTGAAGAGAAAAAGAAAATTAATATTGATATCGGATGGAGACATCAATGACGTGTCATAAACCCCAAACAAAGACACTTAATCCCAGAAGAATATGTCATGTGATCCGTTATGTACGGTGGAGCTCCTGAAAGCTCATCACTGATACCAAACTCTGCCAAGAACACATTAACACCTCGAATGTTCAAGTGTGTGCAAATAGAATAAATTTCAAGGCAGCATAGCCTACAAGTAGAATTCAGGAATCCCCACTGAATAGATTAGCTCTTCATGTTTCTGGGCTGTTTGGACATATTTAGTTTTTTTTCCTCAAAAGACTTTTTTGAGTGCAAGAAATTTCAGACTTTCACCCTGCACCACATTGCATCTTCCTTTGCATTGTGTGGACGGTTAGATTTTTGTATGGACAAGACTTTGTTGAGTGAGTTCAGTTTGAGAATACAGCTAGCACTAGCAGTTAGACTTACATTCTGCTTCAGTGTTTTTGTGCATCTGGACTGAAAGAGTCATACGATTTTAAGGAAGATTTAAGAAATGATAGAACTAGACTAAAAGGAAATGAGTTGTTGTCCAGGAAACTTAAAAAGGTAAAAGTTCCCCTCGCACATATGTGCTAGTCGTTCCTGACTCTATGGGGCGGTGCTCATCTCCGTTTCAAAGCCGAAGAGCCAGCGCTGTCCGAAGATGTCTCTGTGGTCATGTGGACGGCATGACTCAACCCCCAAAGGCGCATGGAACACTGTTACCTTCCCACCAAAAGTGGTCCCTATTTTTCTACTTGCCTTTTTTACGGTGCTTTCGAACTGCTAGGCTGGCAGAAGCTGGGACAAGTCACGGGAGCTCACCCCATTATGCAGCACTAGGGATTCGAACTGCTGACCTGCCGAACTTTCGATCAACAAGCTCAGGGTCTTAGTCACTGAGCCACCGTGTCCCAGGAAACTTAGGAAAGACCAAAAAGATAAGATGAAAAACAGAGTTTCTTCTAAATCCTGAGCTTGGCAAAGAGTGTGACCCTTTTAAAATCACAGAGCTATCAGTCCTTTGAAGTCTTCCAAAGAACAAAGGCTTTCTCCTAGGTGTTGCAAAGTGTTTGGGATCAGTGATAACTAAGCAGAGGCAGAAGAGGATTCAGGATAGGAAATGTAATCATATGTGCTGCACAGCTCAGAGTGTTGTCCACATCTATTTTGGGAGATGTTCCCAGGAGACCTCACTGTTGGTTGTCTGCATATGATAGTTAAGGGGCAGGATGGATAAAGATCGATGATTTAAAAAAAAAAAGGAATTGTTTTGATGTAAACCTGATTTTCTTTTAATTTAAATCAGATTTTTTTTATGTTTATCAAATTTATTTTAATAAAATGCTTTTGGAGTAAAAATTTATCTAAAGATATTTTTCTATTTAAGATATATTAATAAATTAGTGTATTCAGCATGAAATGGAGCTTAGTTTTGTAGCATGAGGCTGTGTATTCTGCAATATTGGGACTGTCAGTGATTCAACCGCGGGTCAGAGGAGGAGCCGCTGCGGGACAGATTGAACAGTTGCTCTTTAAAAATTATGATTTAAATCGAGTTGATTTCAATCAAGCCTTTTTACTAGTGATTTAAATCATGATTTAAATCGTGATTTCAATAGACTTGTTATAAATCAAATCCACTCTGCTAAGAGGCGTTGCAGCTGGAGAGAACTGACCCCTCTTGAGACAAGCCATTTCTCAATTGCATATGTAAGTTGCAAACAATGAACAATGGTGATAAGCTTTTAAAAAGAAAGCTACTAAATGTAAAACTCTGTTTTGGCTGCCTCAAATGCTTATGGAAACGATTAGTTTTCAGCCGACTAGACAATATTGTGAAAAGGAGGGGAGAAGGAGAGCTGAACCAGTTGCTATAGGTTCGCCCCGGATCAGGCGAATTGGTAGTGGCGGCGGGAGGTTCCGCCCTTCCTGCCCGGAAGCATCACGCGCCCAAGCGCACACCTGCCCATGAGCGAACTGGTAGCGATGGGATTTGAAGCCCAATACAGAACTGAACATACAGATGACATTTCTCCATCCTGAAACAGCCGTGCTTATTGTCAATTCTTAGTTTTTTTACGTGTTTTTTTCGTATCCCTAACTAGGTTTGGATAATGACTTTTAAAGAATGACAGTGAAAGAGGAAACTTTACTTAACTCTAGTTGTTTTGTGAGCAGGTCAGCTTTGCAGCATCTTCTCAACCACCAATTTTGAAATGTTTTGCATGGACTCTTACTTCTTGATTTGAAGATCCGGTGTAGCTTCGTACTGTTATTAAGTGACTGGATATAACTCAAAGATTATTTCTTTAAGCCATGAAAGTGCAGTTTAACTGGGGCAGATCCCAACCTTAGCACCTTACAAATGCCCTCTTCCAGAAATGGTTACTTTTCTGTGGAAGCTCAGTGGGGTAATCTGTATGCATGGAGAAGGCCATGTTATGGAGTCTCTTATGATGGAATTTCTTAGGGATGAAGGCCTTTCAGCCAGATCTTTCAGAATTGGCATTTTGGAGCAGGCTGTCTTGCAGTTCAGTAGGTTCTGAGCCACCCAGGGCTTTAAAGGTGATAATTGCCCCCTGAAATTGGAGCCTGAAGCCAACTGTCAGCTGATGTAGCTCCAGGAATAAAGATACTACAGGGAGTAACCTAGTTGTGCCCATCACTCCCTAGGCTGCTGCATTGTATTTATTTATTCAATGTATATGCTACATCAGTGCATTTGATTTTTCTTCCTACTGGTTCTGTGGGCGTGGCTTGGTGATGGTGGTCCTGTGACTAAGTGGGCATGGTCAACTCAATGTCTTTCACGCCCACGCCCGCTCAGTCACATGACCCACCACCACCAAGCCACGCCCACAGAACCCAGTAGGAAAAAATGTGTGTATGAGCACAAGAAGGGCTCATAGTGAATGCTGTGGCAGAGATAATCCCAACTTTTCTCCCTCCACTCACAGCGGAGCTGCTGCTCCCTTTATTGTCCCTCCCACTTTATGGTCCCCCCAGCCCCCTCCCTCCCAGGGACTGCCTTAAAGGGCCAAACAAGCAGCCGGAAGTGGTGAGCAGTGTGCGTGCGTGGGTGGGTGGGGCCAACCAGGGGTGATTTTTACTGGTTTGGCGAACTGATTGAAATTGTCCCTACTGGTTCGCCCGATCCGGTTGAATTTCATCCCTGTGCTGCATGGTGAGTCAGTTTAAGCTTTTGGATGATCTTCACGGACGGATGCATGAAAAGCGAATTGCAGTCAATGTCTCAACAACCTGTTTGGAAGTAACCAGTATTGCAAGGGTCTAAATATGGATTATTCAGAAACCGATGTTTATGGAAGACATAAAAACATATTGATCCTTCTCTCCTTTTCTGATGTAGTGACGGAAATCATTGGAAGAGACATGCCGCAGATCTCTGCGTCCCGCGGAACAGGAGCTGCCGTCCTGCGGAAACCTGGAGACACCCAGGAAGCCTTGCATTTTCCCTCTGAATAATGTTATGTCCCTCTTTAGATCTACTGTGCTTCCGATTACGTGGCCTTGATGATCCTGGACACTGGATCCCTACAAAGCTGTTCTAGGAGAGCGGGAAAGAGAGTGGTGACAGGAAACAGGTTGAGTTCTAGATTTTTTTAGGATGCTGTAAAGAAAAGAAAAAAAATTACTTTATAAAAATGGACACCAAGAAGTGACCCAAGATACTCTAACCTTGAGTAAAATACCAATGAGCTTTGCTTGTCGTGCATTTAACATAATTCTTTTATATTAAGTGCTTAATTGTACGGAGAAACATAGTTTTGCTCTCAATATGCACAGTTACTGAATGTTTTTTTTTTAAAAAAAAACACCATCTTTGTATGCTGCTTTTCTTTAGGAGGGATAACTAAGATTGTAATAAAAATTTGTATACCTTTTGGACGGTCTTTTTGAAGAGCCTTTAAGCATATGTGGTTTAAAACAGTTTTTTAAAAATAATAATAATATTATAATAATACTCTCTTTCAAAGGCACAGAAGTATCTATAAGCTGAAGCCAATGCCTTTGGAAGTCTTCTTACGTATGAATAATGATTACCATTTTCTTTGGAGCTTTAGGAAGCAAAGCCAAATATAGATCTGTGTTCTCGAGACACTGCAAATTTTTTGGTAGGCTGCAAAGAGACCATTCCATCATGGAAAGATTGGGATAGAAACGACATTCCAAAACCTGACTTTTATACCTTCGTACCTTTGCTAGCACAGACCTGTTCTAAACAGAAGCACTTGTTCAAAACAATTTATAGATGTGCTCATTTTTAACGAAGCCATTATACGATTTGGGGGGGGGGGCTATGTCAAAAGGCTGCGTTCCACATGGAGTCCTTTTGATCTGATTTGTTCAAACTGTAAAACTGCTGTTCTTGAGATTCCTCAGGTAGAGAACTTCACACGGTCTGTTCTTTTTTTCCCCCCCCTATTAGATGTGTCTGAAAATGTATGTTGGCATTTATATGGGCTTCTTAAAACCTTTTCTTCATGATTTAGCGATCCTATTGTTTTTTTCATCCTCTTAAGAAATGAACTTGGTATAGCAAAAGGAGAGTAACTAGGCCCCGTTACTGTAAGAGATGGACTTCACAGTGCTGACCAAGGCAGCTCACTGAACAGAGACACCTCTGCATGGTGACTGCTCAGGATGAAGCTGCCTGTGACCAGCTGTGCATGTTAGGTTAATATTTCCCACGACGGTGTGATTTTGGGGTGGGTGGGTGGGCTCTATCTCTGATTCGAAACAGTAGAGATACAAAAGCCAAGCACGGCAGATGAGAATTTCTACTCAATGAGAAAAATGTAAAATAGAAATCGAGATGTTTTGAGTTTAGATAAGCCAATGGATCAGGAGGCTGCAAAATGAAAAGGTAATTTACAAGGAGTTTTTGAGAACCATAAGGGTTAATAGTAACAGCACTAAGACTTCTGTACTGCTTCACAGTGCTTTACAGCCCTCTCTAAGCGGTTTACAGAGTCAGCCTCTTGCCCCCAACCATCTGGGTCCTCATTTTACCCACCTTGGAAGGATGGAAGGCTGAGTCCACCTTGAGCCTGGTGAGATTTGAACTGCCAAATGGCAGGCAGCCGGCAGTCAGCAGAAGTAGCCTGCAGGACTGCACTCTAACCACTGTGCCACCGTGGCTCTTAGTTGGTTAAGATAGTTGGCGTTTTCTGTCATTGTTTAGCTAATTTTTATAGCTACCTAAGTCTTAACTGATAGGAACAAGATAGGCTTTGTAGCGTCACGCTACTGGCTACAGGCTGATAGAGGGTGAGGTATTTGTCTTCAAGCTGCAAGTATCTTGGCTTTTAGCACTCTCCACTTTTTTAATAAAAAGAATATAGGCAACTCTAAACCATAATTTAGTTATTAAGAGGGTTGCTCGACTGTAATTATCTGCAGGCTACATTTACTGCTTAGTCTATAACTAACCCTACTATCTCAGGATGAAGTAAAACAAAGAAGATTTAGATGTGTTTGCACAGTTCAGAAGACAGCTACCTAAAATAAATTCAAGCACTAAAATCATTCGTATTCAAGGGTTCCTGGAACCGTTTATCTTGTGTTTTTTAATCGCACAGTTTTGACTAGAGGAGAATGTTTGTAGCTCGGGGTTCTTGATGCTCTCTGAGCTTGTTTGTTTTGAAGCAGACGTTGCATTACCAAACTAGGTAACATCATCACACACTGATGATGTTATCTAGTTTGGTAGTGAAACGTCTGCAAGAAAACAAATAAGCTCAGAGAGCCCCAGGATCCCACAAAGATGATGGCTGAAACGAATGGTTTTGTTTTTTTTTAAAGATGATTACTTTTTAAGATGGCAAGGACGATTTCTTCATTCTGCTTGTTGTCTTCAGTGTTGGATCAAGTGGACGAGTCACTCCTAAATTGAGGCAGCATCCTCTTCCTTTCCTTGCTCATCTCCCCACCACGGTGGATTTCTTTATCTTCATTTCAGAGATCCCATACAATCCAAAATGACAATCCTTTCGACAGTAACCAAAATGGCCACGCGTGAACTTTCGAAAGCAAACAATTGCCCCGTCAACTGTTACGGTTTCTATGGAAGTAAACCTGTCTCCTGTTCAACAGATGCAACTCATTGTATGCCGAGTAATGTAGGGCTAGTTATACGTCAGAGTACTCCATTCCTTTTTCAGCAGTCCTTTTAGTGTCTTCTCTGTGCTTATCACCGGGGTCACTTTAACAGTTTTCAACTCTTAAAATGTGTCAGGCCTCCAAACGTTGGCCAGGTGAGGAAACAGACTTCCAAGGAGCTCTCCTTTATTGTTGGAGAGGGTATCATAATGGTTTTGAAAGCCTGGTGGAACTTCCCCTCTCATACCCAGAGAATCAAGATGGAATTATTTTGAGTTTCTTTCCCAACCCCTCTTCCTTCCCAAAGTTAAGTTGTGATTCCCTTAACAATTCTTGCATTCCTTTGTTCACGGCTATCAGATGTGTGGGTCAGATGTGAAGATCGACTGGTGTGAAGTTTCAGAGTTTTTCTTACGCTCTGAGATGAGTGATGGGTATCCCCTCTTCTCCCTTAAAGTTCTCCCGGCTAGTGTGAATTTGTATTTGTATCTAACATGTGGGCACCCAAACAGTCCCGAGTTACTATGCACTAAGTGAGCAATCCACGGAGCACTGCAGTGTGAGCACCTCCCTCCTGGTTGGTGAGATGAACCTCTTGCCGATGCTGAAGGAGATGTGGATTGTCTTCGACCTTCTGTTGCCTTGAAATAACCGATGCCTGTAGACGTAGAAACGCTTTCCTATTTAAAGCAAAACTTATAGAAGTTGAGTATGATAACGGTGGGGGTTTTTTTGCCTTGTAAAAGCTTCAATACAAGGGTCTTAATTAATATATATATATATATATATATATATATATATATATATATATATATGCACATACATACATATATACATACACTTTTGGCTTGTGTGATGCTTTAGGTAAGACTGTTAATCTTGTGTAATGTAATAGAGATAAAAGCACATGATCTCCTTTAGACTATGCAATTTACAATTTTCTGCCTGCGACTGGCATCTATTGTTGTCTCTCCAAATTTACGATTGCTTTCTATGCTGGCACCCAGGTTTTTTTTAATAAATGTTATGGAAAGCGTTCAAATGGTAGCTTTCATAAAGAAAGAGTGGAGGCTTTTGTAACCCAGAGGAGGTGATATATATATATGTATATGTATATATATAATGTATATATATATCTATATCTATATACATTGTATTTATATATATATATATTGCCCGTTTTGAAAGTCGTTTTGGTTTAACCAAAGTTTGACCACAATTTGGCGCTCCTTCTAATAAACGCTTCATTAGAAAATGGAATTGCCATCCGTTGTAAACCAAAGAATAAAAGAGAAAACAATTGCTTGGATGCAAACAAATCTTGGGTGGGGGTGGGGGAAACTATATTTTTGATACATAGAATGAATGTCATTCCTTGAGGTTTGAAGATTGTTCAAATTGAAATTTTCTATTTAACAGTTTGGGACAATAATGATTTAAGACTAAAAGTTACATTCTAGATGTTTACAGAGCCTTGTATTGTAATTTCATGTACATTTGTGTATTAAACCTTTTGTAAATTATGATTGCAGTGCTACATGCAGAAGTACAAAGGGAAAAAGCATTATAGGCTCTTGAATCATAGTGTTGAAATAAAAAAGAAAATGCATATAGGAGTCTGTGTCTTTATTTATCTGTACTCATTAGTTCAGAAGAGTGAGGAGAGGAAGAGTGAGGAGAGGAGAGTAAAATTATTAGCTGTACAGTAGTCGTGTCTTTTTTTAGCAGAGCTAAAATGATACAAGATTTTGTCTTTTTTAAATGTGTCTTTGTGATTGATTGTAAGTGGACTTGACACCAGTCCTTTAACTTCCATTGCAAAAGTTCGAAAAAAAGGATTTGCTCTATAAATGGTCTATTTTGCAATAATCCATACATATGCTCAAAATGTGCATATTCTTCATTCAGAAGGTTGTGGGTTTCATCTCTGGCATTGTTCAGAAAGATTGATATAATCAGGCATTATAAAATTCCTATTCTCAGAACAGGCATGATGGGCCTGAGTAATTTTTTTTATAATCAGCCGAGTAGAAAAACAGCGATTGGTGAGATCTTTGGACTGCTATGGTATTATCTTCCAAGGGCTGGATTTATATATTTTAGCTCTACAATCCTAAGTTAATTGAAGTTTCTGAGTCCCCTCTTAAGTTTTATTCTGTATGGATATCAGGTATCTGCAGAGCCTATTTAACAGTGCTTTCTGTTAAGCAGGACTTTTCTATTTTCTGGAGATGAATAAAAACAACTTAGCTGAGGCTTTTTTAAGATCAGATTTTTTTGCTCTCAGATACGACTGAAACCTCACTATTGGCCTCATATATGATAGATTTTGTAGTTGGGTCTCTTTTAAGAGAATGCACTGGTTAATATAAATATAACTACTTTGTTCATAGAGTTGTAGGGGCCAGGTGAAATTAACAAAGGTAGCTTTTTGGCATGCTTAAGATAATTTGCATAACTTCTTCATGAATCTGTAATTCAAATAAGATATACGTCATCTTCTTATCTTTCTCGCCTTCTCATCTTTTCTACTACTTTCTCCTTGTGGTATCTTACGATTTATCACTTCTTGTTTGTATCTTTCGATTATGATTGTATCTTATGACTTACCACTTTGTGTGTACACTGAGAACTTATGCACCAGAGACAAATTTCTTGTGTGTCCAAATCACCCTTGGTCAATAAAGAATTCTGTGTGTTTTTTCAAAGGTCATGGAGTGGAGGGCACATAATAGCCCAGTCCTGTGGATTTTGATTCTGGAATAATAATAACTTTATTGTCATTGTATGTGTGTACACAGTATACCCATACAACGAAATTCACTTAACACCCAAAGACCAGTTCCGACACACATAACAATCCCCAAACACCCCCCACTCACCCCCCACAAATTCCCCAACGCAAAACCACCCAAACATCCACACAACAGACCAAGTATTGCTGTCCAACAGTTCACTGATGGTGGCCCTTTAGTTCATTGTTGAGTGCAATTATAGCTCTGGATAAAAACTATTCAGAAAACGCGTGGTCCGAGTTTTAATTGTTCTGTATCTTTTGCCAGAGGGCAACAGTCCAAAAAGAATGTCCCATAGCAATCAATAAGTTTTACTCCCAGGAATTTAGATGGGGAACTTCCATCTTAGATTCGTGATGGATCAGAGTTGAATTACTACCCTGTGGCTGAATACCTACTTTGAATTGTGGGTCTACACAATTCTCCCATCCTCAGTTTTGGGATGAGAGACCCAGTTTTATCTAATATCTGCGTTATTATTATTCCAGCAGGCTGGCTTGACTTGACTCTCCCTTTTAAATTGGACTTTTAAGTTTTATATAAATTGGGTGTTTTAAATTTGACTTAAGCCTAAATTATTTAATGTATTTTTAATAGTCTTTTAACTTTTGTATGTTGTATTTTATTTAAGGCTGTTCACCGCCCTGAGTTCTTCGGGAGTAGGATGGTATATAAATTTAAATAATAATAATAATAATAATAATAATAATAATAATAATAATAATAATAATAATAATAATAATAATAATAATATGTGAATATGGTGATTAAGCAAGAGACTCCAAGCTGAGCTGAGCTCCCAAGTGCCTACGTGGACACACCAATGTGCTTTCCTTGGCTGCCCCACCTCGGGTTTCGCTCTTTCTGGTGGCCTCCCATTCCGTTCCTAACCAGAGCTGACCCTACTTAGCTTTTTGAGATCAGCTAGGTGCCGCTGCTGGCTGTGACACTTTAAAGATAGTCGTCTTAAAATAGAAAGGGGTTTTAAAAAAAGATTTGCTTTTAAAAAAAAAATAGACTAGAAGCGAAGCGGCTTATTTTAGCAACTGCAAGCAGCTGCGTTATTTAGGTCAGTGGCAACTGTCAGGTCCCACCATTCTTACAAATTCCAGGGAATTCACTCCTTGTCTGTGATGGAATCCCTCAACAGATTGCGGAGAGTTGTGGGATTCAGAGCAAACGTGCCTGAAGGATAGTGGAAGTGAGACGGCCAACCGGAAGGCTGTCACGTCTGCTTTCCTTCCTATTTATAAGCAAAGAAGTTGACAGAAAAGTAGGAGCTTGCTTTCAGAGAGAATATCCAGGAGATTAATTTCCTTTTTCTGCTCCTTGGTTGAAGGATTTTAATCTTCTTCCCTATGTTATTCCTACCGGTCAATGTGGCTACACAAAGTTTTTCGTAGCAGAGGAAGTAAAGGTAAAGGTAAAGGATCCCCTCGCACATATGGGCTAGTCGCTCCCGACTTTAGGGGGCAGTGCTCATCTCTGTTTCAAAGCCGAAGAACCAGCGCTGTCCGAAGACGTCTCCATGGTCATGTGGCCGGCATGACTCAACGCCAAAGGCACACAGAATGCCATTACCTTCCCACCAAAGGTGGCCCCTATTTTTCTACTTGCATTTTTTACGTGCTTTTGAACTGCTAGGTTGGCAGAAGCTGGGACAAGTCACGGGAGCTCACCCCTTTACGCGGCACTAGGGAAATGAACTGCTGAACTGCCGACCTCTTGATTGACAAGCTCAATTTCTTAGCCACAATTTCGCGTCCCTGAGCAGAGGAGAGCATGCTAACTGGTTGATCTCAGAATAGCTGTTCAGACTTGCTCAGCCTGGGGCTAGGCTAGCAGGTTGGGAAAATTTCTTGGAAGTCAACTTATTCCACCTTGTGGTGAAAAAAGCTGTGGGAAAACCCAGGAGTGGCTTTTTCATTTCAAAGCAGGGCTTTCCCAACCTTGGCAACTTTTTAAGATGTGTGGACTTCCAGCTCCCAGCATTGGCTGGGGAATTTTGGGAGTTGACATCCATGCATCTTAAAATTGCCAACATGGAGAAACACTCTTTTAAATCCATGGGAATTGGGGAAAAAAATGATCCCTGACAATTGCTTGCCTGTGCCAAGGCTGTGAAGAAGATTGGGTGAGTTGAACTGTAATTGCAAGTCCATTGCTTCAGCCCCTGTACCAGAATCCTATAGATCTGTTCTAGTTAGGTTAGATCAGCCTAGTATTTGAGAGATCCAGTATGAAGGGGACATCTAGTGGTAGGATGTGGACAATGCAGAGGTCTGCCTACAGCTTTAAAAACATGATTTTGCATTAAGATTTGCCTGGCAAAGAAGATACCCTTTTGTAAAAGAATGACATACAGTAGCTAGAATTGCATCATAGCCCACGGTGGGAACTGGGTGTCTTCAGATTCTTGAGTTTTCAAATGCGCCAAGGCAGGGCACTTCAAATAAAAGATACCATCAGCTAGCGGTCCGTTGATGATCCCCAAGCAACAGTAGCTTGTTGTATTGTGTAGTACAGCTGATCCCAAGCAGAGGACTGAATATCTTAGAATGCGCAATTTTTCAAATAGGAAACCCTATTTTACAATGAAGAGCGTGCATCTATTCTATTTAATAAGATTTAGTCCCCATTAAATTAAAGCTGGCTCAAAGCCACCCAGCTAGCTTTCATGCCTAAGGCAAGTCTAGAACTCACCATCTCCTGGCGACTGGCCCAAGATCACCCAGCCACTTTTCATGCCTAAGACGGGACTAGAACTCACTGTCTCCTGGTGATTGGCCCAAAATCACCCAGCCACTTTTCATGTCTAAGGCGGGACTAGAACTCACCGTCTCCTGGCAATTGGCCCAAAATCATCCAGCCACTTCTCCTGGTGATTGGCCCACAGTCACCCAGCCAGCTTTCATGCCTAAGGCGGGACTAGAACTTACTGTCTCCTGATGATTGGCCCACAGCTTTCATGCCTAAGGCGGGACTAGAACTCACCATCTCCCGATTTCTAACCCGATGCCTTAACCACCAGACCCAATTGGCTCTCCAAAGATTAGTTTGGCGATTGTATTAACTGCCTATGATTCATGTGAAAAAGCTCTTTTGCTATATCAGACTTGGTGCTGGAATTCAGTTTGCCGATAGCCAGTGCAGTACATACTATACATGCTTTGTGCTAATTAAATTACCAGTAACCCCACCCCACCCCAAAAATATGTTATTTGCAATGCTGGTTTTGATTGCAAGAAGCTAAAGAGACAAGTCCATTTTCCTGCAAGCGTCTTTTATTTCTTATCATATAAAGAAGCATACACCGATTCAAGGCCAGGGCAGGTCTGATCCCCTTTTAAGTACTACTCAAGAGTTCTTTATTTAACAAACAAACAACAACAAAAAATCCCTGCATTCACACAGGTACCCAAGAGTCCAATTCGACTCAGTCTGGTTTCCTCCGTTGTTATTGCACATTTCGAAAGAATCCTGATCAAGGCACAAGTTAAAAACCAAAATTATTTAGTGCTTGTACAACAGATGTTTCGGCACACGCTACACAACATAAAACTATGTTCTTTGAACATGTATATACATACATTTTTTTAAAAAAAACATGCACTAATTAGAGTTAAATTTCAACTTCTTTGCTGTGTCATAATATACAAATGAATATTGTAAACAAATGGCATGCATGTGAACTAGCAAAAACAAAATACAGTATCTGAGCACTATGATGTTTAAATAAAACATATATAATTTACTAGTCCTCAGTGTTTCCGTGCTGTCATCGTCCTACTAAGATTCTACCTTTCTTTAGTTTACAGGTTGGCAGTTTGAAAATATGGCTTTACTTATTTTGGGTTCTTCTACCTCACAAAACAAAAATTAAAACAAACCGAAAAGCTTATTTTGTCATTTCATTTGGACATAACTTTTTTTTAAGGGAGCAGGAAAAACAATTCGATTTGACACCTTTCAACTGAAAAGCTGATTCTGTCATTTCATATGGACATTTTTTTTTTAAAGTAAGGAAAGGGAGCAGGAAAAATATAATTCGATTTGACACCTTTTAGGGGAACAAACAAAAGATTCTTCTCTTTTGATGAGATGGAATTCCCCTTCTACTCCAAATTAGAGAAAAGAGGTTTGGCAAGTCGGTATTTCAAACAAAAACATTTTTTTTTCTCTCCAAATGTGGAATGCAGAATTGTTTATATATATATTTATATTTTTAAAAATAAAAAACAAACAAAAACACAACCTAAAGTCTACAGCACTTCAGTAGCTCAGCTGAGTTAGAGTTTGTCTCGATAATATTTGAGCAATTAATCCTGCTTTTTCGGGAATAGGTGGGTGTCATTCCTTCTCCCACGGCTGGTCTGCATTGGGAGGAGGTGGCTTTGTCCCCCAGGAGGAGAAAAAAGACTGATGGGCAGGGAAGACACGGCTGCTTTGAAGAGGAAAAAGGAGATTTGTTCTTGTTCCCCGCACTCGGATCCACTGGGGGGGGGGAGGGTGGCATCTAGATAAGGCAGAGGTCCACACAGTGGCCCCCCAAGAGGCTTCCATTTCGCTCAGCCACGGCTTTCTTGGCGGAATCCAGGCTGGGAAAAGAAACCAGAGCTTCTCCGCTAGGCTGACCGCTGAAGTTGAAAAGCGGGAGGACGGAGTCTGCTTGGAGCTGCAACAACGGAGGGAGAGGATCAAAAGGTCGGCCAGGCGCAGGTGGAGAACACAGCAAAGGGGTCGTCTCAGCTTCTCTTCCCCCCACTGGAGGCAGCTGAGAAGGTGACTGATGCTCCTTGGAGAGGCTTATCGGGGACAGATGATGCAGTGTGAAGTAAGGGCCTGTTAGACACGGTGGAGCTGAAGTTACCTGGCCAATAGGTGCTCCCTTCTTTGGATTCCATGGATCACCTGAGAAGAGCTGGGAAAAACCCTTCCTGTATCTCACACCTGGAGGGCAGACAAACCTTTCTCAAGTTCACCTGCCTGAACTCCAGAGCAGGCATGGCCAATTAGTTTCCCCAACTGGCCACATGAGAAAATGGGGACAACCAGTGGTGGGATTCAAATAATTTAACATCCAGTTCTCTGTCCTAATGATCGGCTGGGTAGGTGTGGCCATTGTGGGGTGTGGCCAGGGGTTATGACAGGCATCACTCGGCCTCTTGCACCCCCATGGGAGCAAAAAATGAGTCGCGTGGTGGGCGCTGGCCCCCTGCGCCCTGTTTTGGGCCTAGTAGGCTTCACTGCAGCTCCTGGGAGCAAAAACGGGCCGCGGGGATGACTTCGGGAAGGGAGGGGTGGGGCCAGCCAGCAATTTAACAAACAGTTCTGCCGAAGTGGTGCGAACCGGTTGAATCCCACCACTGGGGATAACCAGTAGGGCTGTGAAGGTGTGTAGGCACGCAACCACACACATATTTACATTGGGGGAAAAAAGTTGCCTACAAAATAAAAGCAATTCAGTTGTTGCATACATAAATATGCTCTGTAAACTGCTTAGAGAGGGCTGGAAAGCAGGGGTCTCCAACCTTGGCAACTTTAAGACTTTGTGGACTTCAACCCCCAGAATTCCTCAGCTGAAGAACTCTGGGAGTTGAAGTCCACAAGACTTAAAGTTGCCAAGGTTGGAGACCCCTGCTATAAAGCACTGTTGAAGCGGTATATAATTAAGTGTTATTTCTATTTCAATTCATTTCCAATCGGGTGAAATCCAGAAGGTTCTGACAGGTTCTGCAGAACCGGCAGTGGAAATTTTGAGCTGTTTGGAGAACCGGTAGCGGAAATTTTGAGTAGTTTGGAGAACTTGGCAAATGCCACCTCTAGCTGGCCCCAGAGTAGGGTGGGAATGTAGATTTTGCAATACCCTTCCCCCAGGAGTGGGGAGGGAATGGAGATTTTGCAGTATCCTTCCCCTGCCACACCCGCCAAGCCACACCCACCAAGCCACTCCCACAGAACCGGTAATAAAAAAATTTGGATTTCACCACTGTTTCCAATTGATCTCAACGAAGGCCAGACAGGGATTGCCAAAGGGCTGGATATGGTCCATAAAACACCCAGATCTGCTCCAGAATATTGTTGGAAATTAAAATGGAAGCGGAGAGGACCATGGTGCAGCAGCCACAGAGCCCTCTCTCAAAAACTGACCCCTGGGGAAACCACGCACAGGCAGACTGCCCCCAACTGCCTTGGACAAGCCGTAGGTGTGTCCACTATAAGTCTTGGTAACCCCGACAGCCCCTTTCAGATCATAATTTCATTTCTCGATAGAGAAGACTATCTGTAGCTCAGGCTTGAAAGGACCGGGTCCTTGGCGCTCTCTGAACTTGGTTGTTTTCTTGACCCGTTTCATGACCCCGCTGGTACTGATGACATTACCTAGTTGGGTCACAAAACGTCGGCAAGAAAACAACTAAGCTCAGAAAGGAGCTTTCCATCTCATTTGTATCTTGTCTTTCTATCCTGATCTTTAGTTTCTAGAATTGCTTACCTGGGCGATCCGGTTGGTAATCTTTAGCCACACACTTTTAAGTCACACCTTCCCCCACACCCCAAATAGCAAACATTGAAAAGGGCGTAGAAGAGAACCAGCAGTAATGAATATCAATTTAGGAAGGAAGGAAGCTGATCTCCTTCCCCCGCAAAAAAGAAATGTTAAACCAAAACAGTTTTCATTATTAGACACTCAGATGATCTAAGATAAGGTCTACCATTTAAATCAACTATTTGGGGAACATACAGGCAATCCTCAAGGTACGACCGTTCGTTTACTGTTTGAAGTAACAGCAGCACTGGAAAAGTGACTTACAACTGGTCCTTGCACTTATGACCACTGCAGCCTCTCCACAATCATGTGATCAAAATTCAGGCATTTCTCAACTGTCATGTATTTACAAGGGTTGTAGCGTCCAGGGGTGCAATTGCCATTTGCAACCTTCCCAGCCGGCTTCCAACAATCCAAATCAAAAGGAGGAAGCCGGATTTGCTTAGCGACTATATGATTCACTTAGCAACCATGGCAAAAAGAAAAAGGTTGCAAAATCAGGTGCAACTCCTTTAACAATGGAAATTCTGGTCCCAATTGAGGTCGTAAACTGAGGATTACCTGTAATGCAATGTTGTTGTTGTTTTCCCAAGGAAATAGCTCATTTTTCAGGACTTCTATTCAACAGTCCCTGTAAGGCATAATTATTTCGCAAAACACAAAAGCAGAAAGGCCCATCTAGGCCTCGTTGGCGATCTCCCCAGAACTGAAATCAGCATATTTGGGAGGATCATATGAGACAAGGCTGCACTCCTGTATGTCCTGTATTTAATCTGTCTAGTTTAAGTTTCTGCAATACACTGAACCAAAAGCTAACCCTGAAACCTGGCTTCAGGGTATATGTGCTAAACTAGGGCTGTCAAACTTCTGGCCCTGCAAACCGGATGCGTCACACACTGTCCACGCCCATGCCCGGTTTAGCGAAGGGGGGGGGAGTTGTGATATGTCACGTGATGACACCATGATTACACGAGTTTGACACCCCTGTGCTAAACTATGTTCCCGTATGGTGAAGATGGCTTGTCTACCATATTAGTAAGCAAGCTGAGTTTGCAGTTATTTTAATTGAAGGAAAGTACAACTTAAATCCATGTTGACTATGCGTGTTCAAAGATCCATTTGACAAGCTAGGGGCAGTGTTTCTCAACCTTAGTAACTTTTAAGATGTGTGGAATTCTGGGAACGGAAGCCTCTTAAGGTTGCCATGTTGAGAAACACAGAGCTAGTACAATAGGGAAAACAAACCATGGGAAGTTCCTGTATTATAGAAATAACTGCAGATATGGATGCTCGGATATCTTAAATGTAGCCTGCCATGTTTCTTCAAATAGCCCACAAGGATATAATGCATGCAAGCATGGCCTTCCCCAAGCCAAGAAGGATTCATCACCTAGGTTGAACATTACACATGGTTGGTCCCTGGAGCTAACACTAAAAGAAAACGGAGCAACAAAAACAATATCTCTCTATGGTAGCTGCTTTGAAAATGGGGAGGGAATTTGTCCACACGTGTTCAGCATTGGGTCCGCCATGAACATCTGTTGTCCTGTGTCTGATGGGCAGAGATTTAGTAGAAATGTAACAGTCATAAAATAACTGGTTTGAAGATGGTCAGCTTTCTACAGAAACATCCCAGCATGTTTGAGGCAACAGACTCCAAATCCTTAGGTTCATTCTTTTGAAGAAGCTGAGGGCCACGAACACTTCTACCTTGACTGGCAGCTGGACTACATGAAGCAGATTCAAAACCTAGGCAAATCAATCCCCAGGTCTTAACTAGTCCCACAATGTCCTTCCTGAATTGGTACCCCTCAGATGGGGGCTGGGCCTTAAGCATCCTCAAAATCTCTTGAGGTGGACAAATGGAAGAACAATCAAAGAGCCAATCAGGATGCCAATTAAACAATGCTTCCTCTTCCATCTGTCCCATATTTTGCTTTTCCTGCTTCAAGTCTGACCATAGGATCAATGGAGAGGGGCCCTGCAGAGCTGATGACAGAAACCCTCGTTTCCCTCTCACCCTTCCCAAAAAAGCCCTGAATGCCACACAAACTTCAAAACTTCCCAGCCTCCCAACATTTTCCTAAACGTTCATCCCGAAGCACAAGCACATTGAGATGTTCAGCGTCACCCTTGGGTTAGTGGAGTCATGCGAAGTGCCCAAGCGAGGAAGTGTTAGCAAGCAAAATCCCATCACGAGCTAGGAAAGGAGGATGAAATGTGATTGGTTGGTTTGAGGGGGTGGGTGGGTTTTTGTTTTTGAAAGAAAGGGGGAAGAAAGGGAACAAAGATCAACTTCCCGCAGAATCATTTCCATTCGCCACCAAAGATTTCCGCTTCAGCCAATCCAAGCTTACCTTCTCTGTGTTGGTTACCAACACTTTACAAGCAAACCCAGTCTTTCGGTGCTTGTAACACGCCCCTTGCTTGGTCGTTGAGCTGAATGAGGCCATTGTAGTCGTCGGGAGCATACTACAGTACAAGTGTGATACAGAAGATCAGCAAGAGAAGGAGTAGGTGGTCTTGAACCAGCAAGCCACCCTTTCCCCCCCAATCAGCACTTGCCATTTTTTTCTTTAAGGGGAAGGGGCTTTACAGTTTCCATCAGCAAAAGGAAGTGAGGGCTCCCGGCCTCAAGAGCTAAACCCAACAGCAAATCTGTTGGAATGAGCTTCCAAAATTTCCAGAGAGAGTGGCCACTGAAGCCAGCAAAGCGTTAAAACAAGCTATTGGCCATCGCTTAAGGCCTGACTTTGGAGAAAAACATCTGCGAAAAAGTTCATGTGTTAATAGGTATGTCTTCCTAGGAAAAGCTGTGGGAAAATGCAACTAGAAGTGTGAAGAGCAACGAAGATGGGAAAACCAATGGAAAGTACCACATGGCCATTGCATCCAGATCACCCCCAGTGTTCTCCCACACCAGTTGTATAGTGATGAAGTCCTAGACGGACTTAGACAACAACTGGAAGAAATGGAAGAAATAGAAACCGGGACTTCCTGGTGGTTTTATTTTAGTATGGGTTGGAAGAGGAAGAAGAGAAGATGAGAGAGCAAAAGAAATATTGCTTTTGTCTATAATGAATAGAAAAGAGGAGAAGAAAAGCAGGAACATCTTTAGAACAAAGGAGAGAGAAAGGAAGTTAAGGCCTACCAAGATTTGCCTTTGATTTAGTGATAAAAGGAAGAAGACAGGCGAAAATACCTTAAGAACGAACCTGGCCTCCCCACCCATTTTCCAGAAAAAAGAGATATGGACACACACGTCTATCCCATGGGTCCCAGCCTAGCAGCTTCTTCAACACAAACTGTAGGACAATGGACACCAGCGTACGGGGCAGATGACTTGAGATCACTTCCCCAACCACAACGTTGCTTTGGTGACACCATTCTTGCTTGGTGTGTGGCCTTCTTGATGCCCACCCAGATAATGAGGTACAAACAATAAGGGAGCAGAAGGACGTAAGTGCTTGTTGGAGATGTTTCCTGGGCTGGTTGCCTCACAACTAGCACTGCAGCAAGCAAGGCTCTAAATCCACAGGGAGGGCAATCATCATCTTCATCATCTTCATCATCATCATCCTGGCTCTTCCCCTCACTCAGTTGACACCCCCCTCCCAACAAAAACTCCTGTTTCTTCTCCCTCTCCACTCACTCAGCAATGTCAGCAACGAAAGGCTTAAGTTCAAAAGCAATCCAAGATGCAGAAGGCCTTCCCCACCCCTTAAATTAAAATCAAGGGCTTTAGAACCCAGAACAGAAAGACTAAAGCTCACAAAGGAAAGGAGGATTTGGGGAAAGTGTACAGAAAGAGGTTG
The DNA here is from genome assembly GCA_030761175.1 of Masticophis lateralis. Classification (NCBI taxonomy): domain Eukaryota; kingdom Metazoa; phylum Chordata; class Lepidosauria; order Squamata; family Colubridae; genus Masticophis; species Masticophis lateralis. The sequence continues at coordinate 19,763,734 of JAUDYJ010000010.1, forward strand.
CAGCTATTTTCCTTCTCCAGCATCTTTTCCCAAGAGCAGGGAACTGCCCCTCATCCTGTCTGCCATGGTCATCCTCACATACCAATATAGGCTAAAAGGTAAAGGTTCCCCTCACACATATGTGCTAGTTGTTCCCGACTCTAGAGGGCAGTGCTCCTCTCTGTTTCAAAGCCGAAGAGCCAGCGCTGTCCGAAGACGTCTCCGTGGTCATGTGGCCGGCATGACTCACTGCCAAAGGTGCACTGAACGCTGTTACCTTCCCACCGAAAGTGGTCCCTATTTTTCCACTTGCATTTTTTACGTGCTTTCGAACTGCTAGGTTGGCAAAAGCTGGGACAAGTCACGGGAGCTCACCCTGTTATGCGGCACTAGGGATTCGAACTGCCGACCTTTCGATCGACAAGCTCAGCATCTTAGCCACTGAGCCACTGCACTCCTAAGCGATATAGGCTAGGCTGATGCAAAATCCGCCAGGAAGCTTCCATACTGAGCCATTCTAGCTATGGGGCTGAGAGGGAAGGACAGGACCAAAGACACTCATGATGCTTGAGTGATAGTCCAAGCCCTTCACCGCTATACCCCACTGGCTCTCAACTGCCTCCATTTCCACTAGTAGCCAATCAGCCACAAGGTTACGAGAGGGACAATGTTGCCTACTGGTCAAGATAACTGTCTTTTTACAGCATCTAGGGCTGATTCTCGCCTTGTTTTTTTTCACGCAGGGAAACCCCACCACAAGACAAGGTTGCAACCTCAGTTTGGTACAGGCAGTGAGATGTTTGAAGGCACATTGAAACAGAATAAGAGCCCTTCCTTTGCCACGAGCAAAGATGCCTCACCGGTAAATACAAGAGTGTGCCACGAGAGGGCACTTTTAAGCCGGGCGTAAATCACTTTCAAGAGGAAAGACTGAACTAGGGAACGGTGACTTTTCTGTTAGCTTCCAGAGGTGCTGAGAGTGCAATTCCCAGAATTCCTGTGGGGAGAAGCGCAGTTGCAGCCCTAATACATTTAAAGGTTGCCCAGAGGAGAAAGCAATCTCAAAAAAATAAATAAATAAAATAAAAATCCTGCGTAGTTTTGTCCTTGTTCAGAGGAGGAAAGGCTAAGCAGAAATCAAGGTCCATTTCATGAAGTAACGCAAGGAGTTAGTCCTTGTCCAGCAGGTTAACTCCCCTTTCCATGTGTGACTGTCCTATTTGCTAACACACACACACACACACACACACACGCATGCACAAGAGATGGACCCAATTTCAACATAGGCCATTCTGTAACCAAAACGATGGTTATGGACAGCTCAGGAAAGAGTCCCAAGCTTTGTAAAAAACATTTAACTCATGTTAAACATTTTAACATTTAACCCATAGAGTCCAATAAAGACTGGGCACGTTTAGCAGCTATGAAGGTGTGTGTGTATGTGTGTGGGTGTGGGTGTAAGGAAGGCAGAAAAGGAAATACGTCTAGGAAGAAAGCAACACCAGGGAAGTGAAATAGCCCCCATTTCTTTCTCTGCTGCTCCAACAAATGAAGAGAATATTTGCAGCTCAGGGTTGAACTGCCAAGTCCCTAGGGACTCTCTGAGTTTGGTGATTTTCGTGTAGACATTTCATGACCCAACTGGGTAACATGATCAGTGCCAGAAGGGAGTGGGATTTGCTCCAGTGGTGGGATTATAAAGAATTTAACAACCGGTTCTCTGCCCTAATGACCGGCTGGGTGGGCATGGCCAGGGAGTGTGACAGGCAGCATCGGCCGCCTGCACCCCCCTAGGAGCAAAAACAGGCCATGGAGCGAGGGGGGTGTAACCACATACCCCGTGCCCCGTTCTGGGCCTAGCAGGCCTCCCTGCAGCCTCCTGGGAGCAAAAACGGGCCGCGGGAGGCCTGTGCCGCACCCCACTGCATCCCGCTTTGAGCCTAGTAGGCCTCGCTGCACTTACCTGGGAGCCAAAACGGGGCGTGTGGGAACTCTTGGAAGGGGTGGGGAGAGGTGGGGCCAGCCATCAAGTTAACAACCGGTTCCCCGAACCGGCCTGAACCGGCTGAATCCCTATCAATATACAAGTGGTTTGCCCTGTCAGTGTTGGTGGGAATGGCCACTTGTGGAGAGGGGTTATCCAGGGAAGTCAGGGAATTGGGAGCCAATGTTGATCATTAGCCCCCAATCCTCTGGCTTCATTAGACAGTCTTTTTTCCCTAAATGGGGAAGGAAACCTAAACCAGGATAAGATGCAAAGAGAATTAGTTAAAAGTGAGCACAGGAATGCATGTCGTGTCCCAAGGAAAAAAAAGTGATCTATCGAGGATCAAACCCATCGTTTCAAAGGCCATTTTGAAGATAAAAAGACCCAGCACCTTTAAAAAAACCCAGAAGTCAATGATTTTCAAGGAGAAAAAGTCCCTTTCTTTGCCATTATGCAACTTCCTTAGATTATATCTGCGTTGTCATACAGAGAGAGAACCCATATTTTGTTGTGGCCTGCGAGCTGGCAGCAGAGTTGGAGAATGAGGAGGCTGGGAAGGACCATGGGCCAGTCCTGGAGTCTGGGGAAGGCTCGGATGAGGGCTCTGTGTCAGAGGCAGAGATGGGGAGGTACTTGCTACCTCTGGAGCCTCCAGAGTCGGACCTCAGCGAGGCAGAGGAACAGGAGGAGTTTGTTCCCAGTGCACGCATGCGCAGAGCTGCCAGAAGGCAAGAACAGCTAAAACAAAAGGGACGACTCGGCAGTAAGGCCCTGGAGATGATTGGCCCCTCCCAGAAGACTTAAAAGAGGAGCAAAGGCACAGGGGCCTTTGCAGGAAGCAACGTTTGTTCATTCGGTTCAGCTTAAAGCCTGAAGCTCTGTTTGATTCTGGGCTCTGAGTGGCTTTGTCCATTAGATCTCTGGTAGCGTCTCAAGGTGGGCGATTATCTCGAAGGACTCTTTATAACTAATTGGGACTCATCTGTGAATGAATAGAATTCATAGCTGTTGCGATAAAAGAGATTTTTGGGACTATTCATGCATATATTGTGTATTTTAATGACTCAGGAAGCCTAGGTCAGAACCTATTCTACCAGATCCCGTTGGGATTGACAGGATCCCAACAGGATCTGTTGGGGCGAGAAGGTCATTGCAAAAGTGGTGCCAAATGATGCCAAAACCCCAATTTCTGTCCTCAGGGTGATGACATCATCACACCAACAGCACAATCTCTAAAACAAGAGACATTTTTCAAGAACAGACCCCTTCTCCCCATGATGATTTCACTAAAACGAAAGTTTTGTGGTCCTTGTTAACTTGGTCATACAGATAGTCCTCGACTTACGACCTCAGTGGAGCCCCAAATTTCTGCTGCTAAGTGAGGCAGTTGTTAAGTGAAACCTGACCCATTTTATGACCTTTCTTACGCCGCAATTGTTACGTGAATCAGTGCCGTTGTTAAGTTAGTCACTGCGGTTGTTAAGCGAATTCCAGCTTCCCCATTTGACTTTGCTTGTCAGAATGTCGCAAAAGGGGATTCACAGGACTCCCCTGGACACTGCAACCGTCATAAATATGAGTCAAAGTGTCTGAATTCCGATCACGTGACCATGGAAATGCGGCAACATCTCATAAGTGTGGAAAAAAATGGGTCACAAGCCACTTTTTTCAGCGCTATTTTACCTTTGAATGGTCCCTAAACAATTGGTCGTAAGTCAAGGACTACCTTATACGTTGAAACACCCATCTGTATTGGATATTTAACGTTAGGTCTCCCATTTTCCAAGGTTGGAAGTTCTCAGAAGGCTGCGGCTCCCTCTGGCGTTGAAAAGCTTCTCTCAAAAATGAGATTTGGGAAATGGCCACCGTGATTCATCTCGATAGATCAGGGATCTCCAACTGTCGCAATTTTAAGCCTGGAGGACTTCAACTCCCAGAATTCTCCAGCCAGTTTTGCTGGCTGGGGAATTCTGGGAGTTGAAGTCCTCTAGGCTTATAGTTGACAAGGTTGGAGACTCCGAGATAGATGATCTTATAAGAGGAAGGTGATGTAAGGCCTGACACTCACCTGGTACCCTTGGAAAAAGCTGAGGATTTCCTTCATTCCTGCGTTGTAGGGCAATCCTTGCATCCGGACAAGTGCGCCTGCCTGAGGGAGCATCGGAGTGTGGGAAGCCGAGGCAGCAGCCGCAACAGCGGCTTGTGGAGCTGTGATGTAGCCAACGGTGGTTGGAGACACCGGAGGGCTGAAGAAAGAGGAAGAGAACATGGTGATCGAAAGGCTGTTTGAAGGTGGGTTGCTACCGGTTAGATTGGGCGAACTGGTAGCGGTGGGAAGCTCCGCTCACTCATGCGTGAGCGCACGCGTGTGCCCACGAGCGAACTGGTAGCGACAGGATTTGCAACCCACTACTGGCTGTTTCCCACATATTGGCATGTCATTCGGATCAGAAGACCTGGGGACTAGGAATTCATTCTCTTCAATAACATCTCTCAACCTTTGGTGGCAACTTTTAAGACGTGTGGATTTCAACTCCCAGAATTCTCCAGCCAGCACTTGGTTGGGGAATTCTGGGAGTTAAAATTTTCTTCTAAACAGACCTGGGATATTATTTTCTTTGGCACGCCCATCAACAAATTTTACTAATTTTGATGGTAGAGATGGGAGAAATATCTAGATTGAATAGACAACAGGCATATTCTGACAGAGATAAAGATCCAAGAGAGGAACTTGAGAGGCAAGTTAAAAAAAGAATAGCAATTAAAGTATTGAAGCGGGCAAGAGATGATGGATAGATGATTTATCTTTTCTGTTCTTCTGATTTGCTTCTCCTTTTATCTCTCTTTCTTTTCTTTTTTTTTAGTAGGTAATATAACTAGAAGTTAGATAGGATAGAAAGAAAATGCTTTGATAGACACAAAGGAAGGGGGAAGGTTAGTATATACATCTTTATATAATAAAATAAGAAAAAACATGGAATAATTGAATAATGATAGATTGCAACTTATTATAATTGTGTATCATTATTAGAAATATATAAGTTGATTGAATGTAATAATTATTGTTCATTTTATCAGTTTTATTTGTATTAGAATGTATGACACCCAGATGCCACACTGTTCACACATTGATTTGATATGTTTGTAAAAAAATAAAAAAACTTTTTTAAAAAAGACAAATTTTACTAATTTTGTACCTCTGGTTGTTTTTTTTTAAAAATTACCTTTTCATGATCCTAAAAGCACTAGTTCCCTTCATAACCTTGCCATAAATTCTCTCAGCACATTTTCTGCCCTTTGAAGGACAAAACAGGAATGCATGAAAATAAATTATGTCCCAGGGCTATGTTGCAGCTTGGATTTGAAGGTGAAAAAAAAAAGAGGCTTTTGGAGAATGCAAGGACAAATGTAGAGCAGTGGCTTGCAAACTCCGTAAATTCTCAACACAGCTTTTCCTCCACCATGCACCAGCAGTGGAAGGAAGGCATGGAATCTTGGGGAAGAACCCCAGCTGAATAACCTTTCTCTGTCCAACAGACTTAGTGGTGGAAGAAAAGATTGGGAAGGCCTGGAAGAGGTCCAGGGTAACTGTTGAGGACATATACCATATTTTTTGGAGTATAAGATGCACTGGAATATAAGGCGCACCTTAGTTTTTGGGGAGGAAAATAGGAAAAAAGCTGATTGGCAGGTTGATCAGCCTCCCAGAATACCTCCAATCAGCTGTTTCCAGAGGTGAATTTTAGCAACAGTTTCCTTGGTTGTGAACTCTGTGCCTTGCTTTTTTTTCAGCCTCTGAAACAGAGCTCTGTTTTGGAGGCTTTTTTTCTGAAGCTTCCTTTCAGAGGCTTTTTTTTCCTGAAGCTCTGTTTGGAGGCTTTTTTTCTGAAGCTTCATTTCTGAGGCTTTTTTCAGCCTCCGAAACCTCTATTTGAGAGGCTGGGTGCAGCTACATTCTGAGTATAAGACGCACCCAGATTTTCACCCTTTTTGTGGGGGGAGGTGCGTCTTATACTCCGAAAAATACAGTTAGTATCCTCCAAACAAACGGAAGCTTTTCCCCGCTCCAGATCTTCAGACAATCTTTGTTAGCTTTTGCATTTATTTACAAGTTTGTTATCGGCCCCAGTCCAAAAGATAAAGCAAGCAAGAAGATTCAAACTCTGGCCTATTGGCCATGTTGGCTGTTCTACAGAAGGGTGGGCTTCAACCTCTGAGGCTTAGAATTCGTACTGGGTCTCATGCTTAAGAAGGGGGCTGGACTAGAAGACCTCCAAGGTCCCTTCCAACTCTGTTATTCTGTTAATAATCCAGGATACTGAAGATCTGGCTTCAAATCTATACAGCATTTTGTCCTTAATTGAAGGCCTCATTTTCTTCAGAGAGTGAAATCCAGAAGGTTCTGACAGGTTCTGGAGAACCAGTAGCGGAAATTTTGAGCAGTTCGGAGAACTGGCAAATACCACCTCTGGCTGGCCCCAGAGTGGGGAGGGAATGGGGATTTTGCATTAGACTTCCCCTGGTGTGGGGTGGGAATGGAGACTTTGCAGTATCCTTCCCCTGCCACGCCCACCAAGCCACACCCACAGAACCAGTAGTAAAAAAAAATTGGATTTCACCACTGATCGGGACCTTAGTTTAGTTTAGTTTAGTTTATTAAATTTGTATACCACCTTTCTCCTAGTGGACTCAGGGCGGTGCACAGCCAGGAATAAAAAACACTTCAATACAAAATTTAAAATTTGTAAAAGAATTAAACAATTTTTGGCCCAGAAAATTTAAAAACCCATAAACAATTTAAAATTTAAAACCCATAGACAATTAAAAATCTAAATGGGGGGGGGGGTTTACGCCAGCCCAGCTTGACAAAATAAAAAAGGTTTTAGGGCACGGTGAAAGGCCCGGAAATCAGATATGCGGATCTCTGGGGGCAAATCGTTCCAGAGGGCTGGTGCTGCCACAGAGAAGGCTCTCCCCCTGGGCGTCGCCAGCCGACATTGCCTGGCTGATGGCACCCTGAGGAGTCCCTCTCTGTGGGAGCGTACTGGCCGGTGGGAGGCTATCGGAGGCAGAAGGCCCTATGCCATGGAGTGCTTTAAAGGTGGTAACCAACACCTTGAAGCGCACCCGGAAGACCACCAGAAGCCATTGCAGCTCACGCAGGAGAGATGTCACATGGGAGCGCCCCCTTGCTCTCGATCAACAACATCAATTCTCCTCATTCCCTGAGATCCTAAATGCTAAGCATCTTTAAAAAATGCATTTCAAGAACCGCGAGGACTAGAAACTTTAAAAAATAAAAACCCCAATGATGCTTGAAACTCAAAATGAGTTGCAAGACTTTTGCTCGACTTTGGGTCCCCAAAACGTAGCAGAAAAATATACGCGCCGACATTCAATAGTACCTGGGATAGTAAGCGGTGTAATTCATGTAAAGTTGAGCTGCCTGAGTGGGGTAGTAAGTGACAGCTGGAGTGACAGCAGCTGCAGCTGCTGCGGCTGCGGCCGCAGCTTGTTGAGTCCTGGTCGGAGGCAAGAGGGCTTGGGACGGGTATATTGCAGCTTCTGCTGGGATCACTGCGGTGGCTGCCGTTTGAAAAGCAGCGTAGGCGGGAGGAGAAAGGCCTGAAGAGGGACGATAAAGCAAACCAGGTAGCAAGTCAGCCACAGAGATTCGGTTTGGCAGCTGCTGTTGGCTTTGGAAAAAAATAGATGAGCAAGGGATTCAGGGCACCTGTCAGCTAAGAAGGGGAAAGCGAAAATTCTCCCAAAGTGCCCTGGCCCTCTTCGTCTGTTCTGAGTCATTGTTTTAGGGCTCTTCAACGTTTAGCGTCTGGGCTCAAATGTGTCTCTCTGGAATGGCAATTGTACCAATTTCAAAACAGAGGAGTGAAATCTCTTCTGTATCAAAAAGCAGCAAAGCTCTGACTTTCAACACCAAGCCTAAAACAAGATGCAGACTGGCAGAATTTCCTTCGTTCCTTCCTTCCTTCCTCCCTTTCCTTTCCTTTCTCCCTCCCTCCTTTCAGTGCCTTTCCTCTCCTCTCCTTTTTTCTTATTTCCATCCCTTTCCTTTCCTCCTTTCCTTTCCTTTCCTTTCCTTTCCTTTCCTTTCCTTTCCTTTCCTTTCCTTTCCTTTCCTTTCTTCTTTCCTTTCCTTTCCTCCCTCCCTCCTTCCAGTGCCTTTCCTCTCCTTTCCTTTCCTTCCTTCTTATTTCCATCTCCTTCCTTTCCTTTCCTTCCTCCCTCCCTCCTTCCAGTGCCTTTCCTCTCCTCTCCTTCCTTCTTATTTCCATCTCCTTCCTTTCCTTTCCTTTCCTTTCCTTTCCTTTCCTTTCCTTTCCTTTCCTTTCCTTTCCTTTCCTTTCCTTTCCTTTCCTCCCTCCCTCCTTCCAGTGCCTTTCCTTTCCTCTCCTTTCCTTTCCTTCCTTCTTATTTCCGTCTCCTTCCCTTCCCTTCCTTCCCTTCCCTTCCCTTCCCTTCCCTTCCCTTCCTTTCCTTTCCTTTCCTTTCCTTTCCTTTCCTTTCCTTTCCTTTCCTTTCCTTTCCCTTCCCTTCCCTTCCCTTCCCTTCCTTTCCTTTCCTTTCCCCCCAAAAAGCCAAATCACAAATTGTCATTCAACGCAACCAGAAATACTGTTTACAAGGCTATGTAAACCCAACGGATTTCATCATTCTTTCTTGGTTTTTGTTAGACCGCCTGTCCCTAGAGATCCTCTAGTCTTCAATAACAACAGGCAGCCTCTGTAGACTAAGTCTTCCCTTGGTTAAAATAACATTAATCTCAGGGCAGTTCAACACAGAAAGGCTTCCAAGGCAGCTACTGAAATTTGGCAAAAGGTGACATTTATTTATAGAGGATTTAAAACCGATTGGATCCTGATCAGTTTATTAGCACTAGCAAAAGTGGAGCCCAGAAAACCTCTTGATTCTTAGAAGAAGAAATAATTAAGGATGACAAATGAGAAACTTTGGGAATTGCAGTTTTTAACCCATTACAGGGACCTGCCTAAGGATATTCTTATATACAGTAATGGCCAAAATTGTGGAAATCTTTTGGGAAAAGTGTATTTTCTAAAACTAGATAATAACACCACTTTGTTTGGAGTAGTACCCTAAAATTATATATCAACAGAAAGATAATTTTATCAAGAATGTAATGCAATAACTTTTATGAAGGATTTGCCATTAGAATAGCAGTTACAGTATAAAGAAGAAAAGTGAAGCAAGTAGAAAAAATGAGATATACAAAAATGATAACCCTGTCAGTTAATACTTAGTTAGATAACCTTTAGCGTGAATTATGGCCTTACAACATCTTCCCATGGAGTGAACCAACTCTTTTAGTTCTGCAGCTGTTCTAATGTGAAACTAAGATTGAAAGATTGCTTCTATTAATTAACTGGGTTTTATTGCTGGATCACTTCTGACTAACAAGTTTCTTCAGCCGGCTCCATAGATTTTCAATTGGGTGAAGGTCTGGGCTATTCCCAGGCCATTCCAGCAGTGGAATAGGATTATTTTTGAAACTAAAAAAAAAAAAAAAAAAGTGGTGTTATTAGCCATCAAACCTCAAAAATACACTTTTCCCAAAAGGTTTCCACAATTTTGGCCACTACTGTAGGTAGTCCTTATCTTATGACCAGAATTGGGACCAGAATTTCCATTGCTAAGCAAAGCAGTTGTTGAACGAGTCGTGGCTAATTTTCCAACCTCTTTTGGACAGGGTTAAGCAAATCATTGTAGTTGTTAAGTGACTCACATGGACGTTAAATAAATCTGGCTTTCCCTATTGCTTTTCGGAAGCCAGCTAGGAATGTCACACAGAGCAATCCCATGTCCTCAGGTCAATTGACCATCGTAAATGCATGCTGGATGCCAAGAGTCCAAATTTTGATCATGTGACCAAGACAACGCCACAATGTCCATAAATGCAAGGACTTCTTGTGAGCTACTAATTTTTTCAGTGCCCTTGTAACTGTAAATGGCTGCTAAACACCTGCTTGTAAATTGAGAATTACCTGTCATGTTTTATTTACTTCTTAACTTTATCTCACTCATAAGACAACTGTAGCCCTTGTATTTTATGTTCTAAAAAAAGAAAACTAAGAAAAGACATCCTTCCCCTTTAACACAGAACCAGCATCTGGTAGTTTTGTTTTAAATGACTTTGTATTTCCTCCCTTTTTCCTTAAATAGCAAGTTTTTTCAACTAATAACCCATTTTTGAAGGTATAAAATCTATCAGACTGTTAACAAGATTTTAGGCTTGTCGCTGGGTGCATGAAAAATGTGTACAATCTTAACGCTAATCCTATTATTTTGAATTTATGAAAACAATGTCTAGACCTATTTATTCATAGCGGACGGCCAAAACAATGATTCAATCCCAACGGAAAGATAAAATCATACTTGATTTGCAACCCTGAATGGAGAATACTTTGATAGGCCAGCATTTGTAGGTCTGTTTTGGCAGAAATTGCAAGCTAGTTAGTCTAAATTTTCAGGACAGATATAATTTTCTAGGCCACTTTTTGCATTTACTTTTTCTGTTCCTTTAATGTCAATATCACATTAGTATTATCAGTGATATCCTCTGTTGTTGTTTTGGTCAAAACCCCTCCCTCAACACTGTGGTTCTAGCAACACACCACAAGCTAACTGAATGGCACCTTCATACTGTGGGCAGCTTCAAGAAAAGTGCTTGCCAATCGTATCGCATTTTTGTCCAGCTTGCAATCCCAGCTCGTCCCCAGAAAGCCGATTCCTGATCAGGGAGATCCCAAAAGAAAGTGGCCAGATTCTGCTGTCCATCAGCACCTACCAGCATGTCAGCCGGGAGCAGCACAGAGGCACACGAAGGATTTGAGACTTACATGGTAACTTACAAGGGGGCGGAGACAATCCACTACGGTTTAAAGTGCCACCCATTAAAACAAAATTCATCTCCTCTCCTGAGCACTGGAAGACTTCCACGTAACGGTCCTTCATCATTTTCTTGTGACACTTCTGGGACACCAAGAAGGCTCGGTCGGAAGATTTCATTTGGATAAAGGCATCCCCTGAGGGCCGGCCCTGGAATGAATGAAGGAAGGAAGGAAGGAAGGAAGGAAGGAAGGAAGGAAGGAAGGGAAGGGAAGGAAGGAAAGGAGGGAGGGAGGGAAGGAAAGAAGGAAAGACAAGGAAGGTGGGAAGGGAGAGAGAAAGGAAGGAAGGACAAGGGAGGTGGGAAGGAAGGAAGGAAGGAAGGAAAGAAAGGAAGGAAGGAAAGAAGGACAAGGGAGATGGGAAGGATGGGAAGGAAAATCAAGGAAGGTGGGAAGGAAGGAAGGAAGGAAGGAAGGAAGGAAGGAAGGAAGGAAGGAAAGAAAGAAAGAAAGAAAGAAAGAAAGAAAGAAAGAAAGAAAGATTAGTGATCTTGTGAAGTAGAGCGGAACAAACCTGCATTCAGTATTTCACACTGCATTGTGTCTACCTTGTGCCTTGTGTAGTAGATTTCCCTGACATTGTATGCCATACATCAAATAAACAACTTATGCTGCTGTATTGTTTTGGTGGGATTTATAAAAAATAGGTGGGATATAATAATCATTGTAATATAATACAAAGATCTTCAAACAGAACGACTGCGGTAAAAGATAGCAAAGGTAGTGCCAATAGTAATAGACTCCCTGGGCACAATCTGGCACAATGTCTTTAAAAAAAACCAGAAAGTCCACTTGCCCATTGAAAAAGCACCTTTGGGACAACCTGGATGACTGAGAAACTCCATAGACACATCTGGAGCACCACTTGAATACCATCGGCATTGACAAAAATAAAAAAAATCAATTGCAAAAGGTAGCTTTGTTTGGAACAGCTGACATCCTGTGATGATATCTGTAATACCATCAAACATCCACATCTGCCTCTGTCGGGTCCTCAAGAAGGACTCAATAGATAGCAATGCCAAATCCAGTCTAAACATCTGGCTCAGTGTGGGACCAACCGTAATAACATTCCAGAGTTGACGCACAATTTTTCATTGTCTTATTGGCTGTGGATTTGGGTTTTTGTTATTTGTGTTTTTGCATTTAAAAAAAGAATCACAAATAGTAAAATACTTGCTTATCTTTTGCAGCATAAAGGGAGCTGTTCTTTTCACTTGCATTCATCTTTATTCTGGGCTAACGCCAAGTCTCTACCTTCTAATTTCATTCTGGGAAACTTGGCAAACTCCGTATAATTTTCAGATAATCTTATTACGCAAGCTAAAATGGATACTGCTGATATTCTACTAGGGTTTTTTTTCTTCTTCTGCTAACAAAGAAATACCATGTGCTTTCCCAGACATTTTCATCAGATATCCAAGACTGATTATTGGCAGGATTAAATCTGAAGATTTCACATTTCCTTAGAGAACCAAATTATTAGACAGAATTAAACAAGGTTTAAACTCCTAGTTCAAAAACACAGTATAAGGCTTGAAATTGCATTCAGATCAGGGGTGAAATCCAGCAGGTTCTGGAGAACCGGTAGCGGAAATTTTGAGTAATTTGGAGAACTGGTCAAATGCCACCTCTGGCTGGCCCCCGAGTGGGGTGGGAATAGAGATTTTGCAGTATCCTTCCCCTGGAGTGGGGTGGGAATGGAGATTTTGCAGTATCCTTCCCCTGGAGTGGGGAGGGAATGGAGATTTTGCAGTATCCTTCCCCTGGAGTGGAGTGGGAATGGAGATTTTGCAGAATCCTTCCCCTGGAATGGAGTGGGAATGGAGATTTTGCAGTATCCTTCCCCTGGAGTGGGGTGGGAATGGAGATTTTGCAGTATCCTTCCCCTGGAGTGGGGTGGGAATGGAGATTTTGCAGTATCGTTCCCCTGCCACGCCCACCAATCCATACCAAGCCACGCCCACAGAACCGGTAGTAAAAAAAAATTGAATTTCACCACTGGTATAAGGGAATGAGGTTTGTGGAAATTTGCTTGCAAATACAACTGGGCTGAGATCAGAGTGGCAAAATAGCAATTATTCAGCAATGAGCTTTGTGTTCTGATCTCCAGAAGCAAATGAGAGTATCATTCAACCCACCAAGTCGTCAGTTTAAAAAAAAATGTTGGGAGAGGGAACTGGGATCTCTAATCAGATGGAGAAGATGGAAAGTTGCAACCTTGGATCAAAAGAAGAGAAATCTCTAGGAAAAAGGCTGGAATCTGTAAAGCAAGAAAGGTGTGAGGATATCGCAATCTTTGGAGATTTTTTTTTTCCAGCAAGTTGCAGCACAAAGCCATCGCTTTAGTCGTGCAATTCCCAGCAGATGGAGAAATTCTATCAGGATGTTGCTGGCTTTAAATGGGCATAACTGCTTTCTTGAAATGCTGGGTGACAGCAGGAAGAGCTTGCTTTCAACTCCCATGGCTGCCAGCCAGTGGTGGGTTTCAAAATTTTTTTACTACCGGTTCTGTGGGATAGAAGAAAACCCCATCATGACCACCTCCTGGTTTTATGGTTGCTCTGTTCTAGGACAACCCCTCTGCCAGAGAGCCACCACAGGTTCTGAGCACTTGCATGGAGCCAAGAGTTTGAGGACACTGCAACACTTTCATACTTGCTGGTTCAGGACCATGTGAACGCCATGCGGTTTGATGTCTCCAGTTGCGTCGCCCATGAACTCCAGAATGTCATCGATCCCAGCCGTGTAAGGCAGGCCTCGGAGGCGGATACAATCTCGCAAACTGCCAGCAGCGATGGTGTAAGGAGGCGGGATGACAGGGACGATCGGGGTAGGAAGAGTAGCAATCAGGGGGGCTGACATGTACCGGTTGAGAACCTGGAGGAAGAAGAAAGTTCACCAAGAGTGAGAACAGAAGAGCTCTCTGCATGCGGATAGTGAAGAGTGAAAGCCTCTAGAGGTAGTCCTCAGCTTATGACCACAACTGACCCCCAAATTTCCATTGCCTAACAGAACAGTTGTTAAATCACTTTTCTGTCGTTAATTTTCTCCTATTTCATGACTTTTCTTCCACCGTTGTTAACTGAATCACCGCAGTGAGTTAACACTAAGTGAATCTGGCTTCCTCGTTGACTTTGCTCATCAGAAGGTTGCAAAAAGTGATCCCATGACACCGGGACACTGCAACCGTCCTAAATACATGCCAGTTGCCAAGCATCCTAATTTTGATCGTGTGATCACGGAGATGCTGCCACGGTCATGTGAAAACGGTCATAAGTCGCTTTTTTCAGTGTGGCTGTAACTTCGATCGGTCATTAAACGAATGGTTATAAATTGAGGGCTGCCCGTATTAACATGTTATGAAATCGCTCCGTATTTGAGAAGTCTTCTCCAACCTTTCATCTTCAATTAAACTTCAACTTGATGAATTCACTTAATCAAGGTGATCATTCTTAACTGAGCGCTTATGCTGAAAATTTGTTTTTATGGTTTGTGCATGTGAATGCAAGGTTTCCACCCCAATTCACACGACTTACCTATTTAGAAATTAATGTTTGGTCATCCAGCCCTTCCCCAATGCATCCACCATAGCAAGCCATTACAGGGCAACCAGGATAAACTGGTCCAGCCGAAACAAATGCGGGTAATGGCTAATCTAGACACCCGTCTTAAAAAACAGCAACGCACGCAAGGTGAAAAGGTTCCCTCTGATCTTTGCTTCATTAAGCTGAACTGGTTCTGTAATTGTTTAATTGCTGAAGAAGACAGCAGATCAGCCTTCTCAGCAAAATACTTCCAAATGGACTAGTCATCTGGTCTACATTGAATTCTTTAACCCAGAAGTGAGTGAGAGAGAGAGGAGAGCTTTAAACACCAATTCCTAGTGCAGAATTCCTTGTTACCTCCTGGGGCAGGAATGACAAAAATAAAACACAGGGCTGGACCCTGAGATACTTCTCACAGATGGATCATGAAGTCAGGGACAGAAAAGCGTAAGGAATACCTTATGTAAAGGTAAAGGTTCCCCTTGCACATATGTACTAGTCGTTCCCGATTCTAGGGGGCGGCGTTCATCTCTGTTTCTGAGCCGAAGAGCCAGCGCTGTCCGAAGACGTCTCCGTGGTCATGTGGCTGGCATGACTCAACGCCAAAGGCACACAGAACGCTGTGACCTTCCCACCAAAAGTGGTCGCTATTTTTCTACTTGCATTTTCTACTTGCATTTCGAACTGCTAGGTTGGCAGAAGCTGGGACAAGTAATGGGAGCTCACCCCGTTACGAGGCACTAGGGATTCGAACCGCTGAACTGCTGATTTTTCGATTGACAAGCTCAGTGTCTTTGCCACTGAGCCACCTTGTTCCTATAAGGAATATATGCCACTCAATTATTTTCTGGCAGATTTCTCCCCCTGCCCCTATTTACATAATCCATCCTTGTATCCAGCGCAAAAGATCGCTTGGGGAGGGGGGATTGTTTGTTTGTTTGTTTACTTATTTATTTATTTATTTATTAAATTTTCATACCGCCCTTCTCCCGAGGGACTCAGGGCAGTGCACAGCCACAATAAAACAACATATATCAAAAAATTTAAAAGCAGTTTAAAACCTATTACATAATTTGGCCCTATATTAAAACTCACAAACTAAACATCCCTTAAAATTCATTTAATTAGCCAACCCAGCCTGTTGGAACAGTAAGGTCTTGAGGGCCCGGTGAAAGGTATGTAGGTCGGGGATCACACGTATCTCCAGGGGCAATTCATTCCAGAGGGCGGGAGCCCATACAGAGAAGGCTCTCCCCAGGATTATCTTTTGCCAGGATAATGCAAACTGAAGCTATGAAAAAAAAAATCAGGGCCTCCTTTCTCCTCTTTTCCCCCCTACCCCAGCAATCCCCCTAAACATGGTTCATATCTCTCATCAAAGCTTTTTATTTCTGGATTAATAGGAGGTGAGGCTTGCATCAGCTTTATTGTCCTTTTGGGGCGATGTGGGGGTTAGGACTTGCAACATTCTAGGAAGGACAAAACAGGTGGGGTTTCATCACTCAAGTAGTTGATTGATGGTGTGTGTGTGTTTCTCTCTCTGTGCATTCTTTTGTTTTGGAGCTGCTACGGTCATTATTGGGCTCACTCCTAAGATTGTCCTCTCTTTTTCATATTAAAATGGCAGGAAACCGTGCCACTGCAGAAATTGTGGTCAGAAACCACCCCGAACAGCAAGATGGGCAGGATATAAACTGAATAAACAAACGAACAAAAGGACCCTCCTTAAACTGCAATGTGGAGCTTGTGTGTCACCTCAAGGCTCTTGGGTTAGTTTAATGAGTGACCCACAGCTAAAAAAAAAATTCATGCCTGGACATCGTACATTAAGGCAAGCCCATGCGAATGTGGTCATTCCTTAAAAGCCCACTCCTTTGCTGTTGCTTCAAGCTGATCCAGAAAAGTCTTCATCTGTATCATTAAACCCATCCAGACTCATCCTCTTTGTGGCACAAAGAAAAGCTTCCATCTGGCTAAAATAAGCTCAGAGAAACCTCTGCACGCACACACACAAACAAACGCACACACACCCCCCTGGCTTTTCAAATCTCACTGGTAATATTTCTAGCAAGTCCCCCTTGGGCTCTGCCCAACAGACAACCGCCAGAGGGAAGTAACTGGAGCTGTAGAGACACTATTGTGTTAAAGTTGATTGCAGACCACCTGGTCAATCTTCCTTCCGTCTGCCTAGGAAGGCTTTTGTCACAAGGAACAAACCAGGGTTTAAGGTGGTGCCAAGGGATCCTTGCTTGTGTTTTCGTTGGAACAGGTGAAGAAAAACTGCCTCTCTGGAATTCAGCCTTGATTGCCCTCTCTTCTCTTCCAAGAAGACTTAATTTGCTAGGTCTGTAAATGAGGAGGGGTCCTCAATTGGCCCTCTCTGGGTTGATGACATTACCTATTTGGAATCAACATAATGAAATCAAATGATTTCCCTCTACTTGAAGCGTTTTGCAAAAACCATAACCGGGAAGAATCCTAACACAATAGTGAGGTCACATTATCATGCTAAGCCGTGATACTGTGTGTATGGATGACTGCAATGAGTGCATCTAGCTATTCTGGCTTGGAAACTGCTTCATGGCTTATTGAAGACATCATGAGGAATTCCTCCTGGCGATGTGAAGGGGAAGGGGGTTTTACCGTTGATAAACTGGGGCAGAATTGGGGGTTCTCCGAACTCCACAGAATCTTAGCTAGAGGTTCTCCCAAACCCCTGCGAACCCTCAGCAGCCCACCCCTGGCTGAAAATATGTAGGAATTGTTACCAAAGCAAAAGGGCTGGAAGATCTTTGAAGCCTGGAATGATGAGAAAATGTTCGGAAGCGGCTCATGCAGATGTCTTCCAGTCACTGAATTATTAATAGGAGGAGGAGGGGGTACAACATAATCAGAAATGCCAGATTCTCTTACGACAGCTAATCTCAACCAAATGAGTGTTGGTTTTCCTGTGGAGCTGATTTCATGGTCTGGTCTTCCTACTGGGGCCGACTTCCCTTCTGGAGAAGTTAAGAAAAAATCATCCAACTCATTTTTGTTGCCCTGAACATCAGTGGGTAACTTCCAAAGGTTGTTTTATGTCCTATTCTAGGATTAAATGACTCTTGTTGCTCCCGGATCTCTGCACCAGTTGCCTCTGGCTCTAAAACCCAAGAAGCCCCAATGAAAAAAAAAGGTGAAACAGACCCAAATACCCAGAATACAATATGTGCTACTACAACCTGCTGGACTTCAGCTGCTGTACTTCTGAAGAGTTCGATGTAGCGTTTGCCCAAGATCTCCTTGTGTTTCTTAAGGGCGTTCTGTGCGTAATCTTCACAAGCAAATAGCACAAATGCATCTCCAGTTGGCCGGCCATCTGGATACTTGACAAAGAGGAGGCCTTCCTTGCCTCCGGTGACGGGACATTCGGGGCCTAAGAAGCCCAGCACATCCTCGGGCGTTGCAGTGAAAGGGAGACCCCTCATCCTGATGATGACTTGGTTCTCCTTGGAGAGGAACTGGGCAACTTCATTGGAGGTGCCTAGACAGAAGAGGTGACCGTTAAAGTGTACTTTAGTGGTGGGTTGCCCCCAGTTCAGACCAGTTCGCAAGAACCGGTAGTAGAACCGGCGGGAGGCTCCGCCCACTGCCCCTGACATCATCAGGAAGCTTCTGTGCATGTGCAGAAGCGCACACGCGCGGCCCCATTGCAAACCGGTAATAAAGGTAAGTGGAACCCACCCCTGGTGTACATCCTATACTTAACCTGAGAGAAAAAACATTGTAAATTTAAATTTGAAATTGAAAATTCTTTCTAGGTTCTGGTATAAGGATGAAAGTGCTGGATGAGGAAATGGGTGGCTGTGAATTCTAGTCCCTCCCTGAGGGACAGAAGCTGGTTGTGTGACTTTGGGTCAGTCTTCACAGCCCAATCCATCTCCAAGGTGGTTGTTGTGGGGTTATTAGAATAACTGAGCAATAAGTCTGCTATTATGAGTTGTAGAAAAACAAGGCAAGACAAAATCTAATAAATAAATAAGCAATGCACCCAACTATGGTGAGCCTGCAAAATTGAGTCAGTTTTCTGGGTGCCCATGTCAGACTGAAATGAAGCCCAGAACCTGAGTTTGCACAGCATAGCAAGCTAAAGTACAGTTAGCTAGTTTGTTAAGTCATGCCAACAAAGACATTATCAAACATTTGGTCTCCTGGTCTCTTTGGAACAACCTTCTCCATCTCTGAATCAGTTAAAACTCCCAACTATTTATAGCTAAAATTATGAGATTTGTATGCCACCTCCACCCCATACCTGGTGTTGGGAATGTTGAGGAACCAAAAATAATTTTTGATATGTCAGATTTTATATTATTTCTCATAGCAACTTAAAAGCACCTTCTCACAGTACAGTTTCAATCACATGCTTAACAGCGGTTAATTTTTTTTCTAATGATCTTACCACCAGCAATTTTCAGAAATTCCTCTCCGGTGGCTTTGTAAACCTGAAACAAAGAAACAAAAAAAAAGGGCAAAGACAATAAATGTGATAGATGTCAAGATATTTGAAGAGTGATATTAGCATAAAATGCACATTTGTCTTTTAAGATGACACAAGATACCCTTTATAAACCTAGATATCTGCAAAATCATTTCTGGATATAATATTTGGGAAGATCTTGAGATACTTCTCCTGTAGACCACACCAACCTAGCTTTCCAGAAGTGGTCTGTGATACCACCTGGAACCAGTAATCAGTGCTCCATAAGGAAAATGGAATAGCAGGAGATCTCAAGAACTTTTATTCTGTAGATTTGGAAGTACTCATATAACAGTACATTTCATTCATCTTTAAAACACTCATACAATACCACAAAAGGAATCTACACTACACTTCTATCATGTTTCCAAGTGTAGTTTGAGTTATCACTATGAAGCCCTGTATGGCCAAGGGCCACATTATTTGTAGGATCACTCTGAATGTTTCTCCTTGACCCACCAGGATGGTCAAGCTCTATGTCCCTTCAATGCAATCTTCTTGGCACTAGAGACCAGTATACAAAGGGAAGGTAGCTGGAGATTTGGATGAACCTCATCCAATTGGTCATGATAAAGAGTTGGTTGTTCCCTCAGGCTTTTGGGCTGGGATGCTAGGGGAGCCCTCTTAGCTGGTTTGTCTTTTCCTTTGTGATTATTATTGATCATAAGATGGAATGATCTATGGGGCCTCCTGGCACATGATACATTGATATATTTTTTATTGTAACCTCAGTCTTGATTCATTGTCAACTGTCCAGGAAGATGGTAGTGAGATGGGCAGCCATGTAAATTATTTAAATACCATGTTTCTCCAAAAATAAAACTGTGTTTTATACTAATTTTTTGCTCCAAATGATGCATTAGGGCTTATTTTCTGGTTACATTTTATACGGTATGGTACTAAATGCATCCATCTGGCTGACAATCTTAACTGGGGCTTATTTGGGGGTTAGAGTTTATATTATGAGCATCCTGAAAAATCATGCTAGGACTTATTTTCCGGTTAGGTCTTATTTTTAGGGAATAGGATAGATAGGAAATAAGTAAATGACTGTTACATCCTCTTTGCACATGTCCAATAGATCACATCTAAATATTTAGCTATAATCAAAGTTATAACTAAGTAAACTACCTCAATGTATCGGCTTCCCATGTGATGCTTGTGCCTCTCCAGAGCCAAGTCTCTCTGTTCGGAGCTGACAAACCGCACCAACGCCTCTCCATTTCGTCTTCCTTGAGCGTTGAGACACAAGGCCACACCACCTCTAAAAGAAAGGGGAAACACAGACACCCCCCCAGAGAGAATGAACCACACCACATCCAGCTTTCTTCCAAAGCGATGTCATTTTTTAAAGATCCGGATAAGCTTATTGAGGCAACTGAGTTTTGGATGATAAGATTTCAATCTTGCTCTAAAGCCACACACAATAACGGTGCGATCAAATTAATAAAATTGCATCTCTTATAAATCAATGGGGATGCACTCTCAAATCACTAGGAAGAGCTGTCAGGTTGCAAATTAAAATTACTATTATTTAAAGAGGAGGCAATGAATGCGGGAGTCAGGAAGACAAGGCTTAAACTGTAGTGAAATTCTCTCTGTTCCAGATGTATTTCCATTTCAAGTATTTTGTAAGGAAATACTGCTTTTCCAACTATGTAAAAGATAAAATTTGCTCTTGGAACCAGAGTTGGGTTTCAGCAGGTTCTGACCAGTTCTGGAAAACCAGTAGCGGAAATTTTGAGTAGTTCGGAGAACCGGTAGTACAAATTCTGACTGGCTCCACCCACATCTATTCTCTACCTCCCCAGTTGACCAGGAGGAAATGGGGATTTTGCAATAATCTTCCCCTGGAGTGGGGAGGGAATGGAGATTTTACAATATCTTTCCCCTGCCATGCCCACCAAGCCATGCCCACTAAGCCATGCCATGCCCACAGAACTGGAAGTAAAAAATTTGGAAACCATTGGTTTGGGGACCATTGTGAGTGGGTGGGGTGGTGGGGACAGGACAAAGAATTTGGAACTTCCAGAAGCCTACAAAAAGCAATCATATAATCAAACGGATCTGAACAAGATTACAGCTTTGTGTTGGCTGAATTAGAATGAACCAAAACAACTTGAAACATTATAAAAAGCATTTGAATTCTTTCAGGACATCAAATGGTTGAATGTGGGGGTGACAAAGCACTGAGAAAGTACAAAACTTAAGTCAAATTTTTCAACCGCAGGGAACTTATCAGCAGTTTGAAATCAGCCCCAAGACGGAATCTGTTGGCTGAATGCAGAGTCAGTTAGTTCTGTTGGTATCTGATGATAGCTAATCAAGAAGAGGCTGTTCCTTCCAGATTCTGAAGAAACAACGGCCATTGCCCACTCTTTCTTGACTCAACAGAAAGCTGAACATAGCAACATTCTAGTGTTGACATCGATGATTCTAGAAAAAGACATCACCCAGTAATTGTTCATGTTTTTGAGGGATTTGTGGTCCATACTGACTTGTCCAGGTGCCCAAATTTTAAGTATAAAAATTTCACCCCGAATCCTTTACACCTAAGATCACCAAGGCAGAAGACCAAAGAATGTGTAGCAACAGAAAAGTAAAATGGCCCTTGATATCCAGCTGGAAACAGACAGCATTAGCCCATCCTTCTTCCTTGTCCCAAAGTGTTTTTTTTCCCCAAAAGGCAACTGGATTTTCTTTGTTTTTTTTCCTTCAAAACATCTCACCTCTCAAGAAACTTCTGCAGTTCTTCTTAGATGAGAAGCAGTGATGGGATTCAAGTAATTTAATAACCAGGGTTTTTTTTAAATTAGATTTACATGCCACCCTTCTCCAGAGACTCAGGGCGGTTTACAATGCGTTAAGCAATAGCCTTCATACTTTTGTATATTTTTTATACAAAGTCAGCTTATTGCCCCCACAAACTGGGTCCTAGTTCTCTGCTCTAATAATTTCTTCTAACAACCAGTTTGCCAAACTGCTCACAAAGTTAACAACCGGTTCTCCCAAAGTGATGAGAACTGGCTGAATCCCATCACTGATGAGAAGTGAAATGTTTTCAATGAAAAACACCAAGAAAATCCAGTTGCTCTTTGGAAAAATAATACCTTTGGGACAACTTGAGAAACTCCATAGACAACTTTCTTACTTGGCAATATTAAGGCCTTTGAAAAAGCGAGCTATGTCTTGGTCCGAAGACTGCCAAGGGAGACCTCGGGCACGTATGACCGTTTCATTGTCCACTGCTTCTGATTTACTGCTACAAGAAGAAAGAGACGACAATACAAATCAGCAATTCATCTGACACAATTCTTTATTATCACCCTACAGGCGTTCCTCAAATTGGGATCAGGATTTCCATCGCTAAGCAAGGCGGTGGTGAAATGAGTACATATCTAGTTTTAGGACCTCTTTTTTTTTTGCCATGGCTGTTAAGCAAATTATTGCAGTTGTTAAATGAATCACATGGTTGTTAAGTGAATCCAGCTTCCCTCATTGACGTTGCTTGTCAAAAGCCAGCTGGGACAGGAGTCTCCAACCTTGGCAACTTTCAGACTTGTTGACTTCAATTCCCAGAAATGACTTTTTTGGGGAGTTTGTCTTGGAACCTATTTTCTCCTGGAGTGTCGAGAGGGAAGCACAGATAGCTAGAGGTGGACGCCAGCAAAGCCAAACTTTGGATTTTCTACAAAGCTTGAGATATAACTAGGGATGTTTCCTTGCTATCCTTGCTTTTCTCCCAGGAATAAAAGTCTGTAAATAGGTAAAAGCTCCAGGGACTCCAGAATCATCTCTCCCACCCCACCCCCTCCAGCTTCCATTTGGTGCCATCCTATGAAGAAAAAAAAACACTTACCATGGTCCCGTTTCATACTTGTACTTCACTGTTTCTGGGGTGGTAAACCTGTGACCTGAAACAGACCAAAATTTAAGAAGTCAAGAGCCTGGAAATGCACCAAGGAGAGAAAAGACGCTTCAGATGGGAGGAGACAAACAGGCCCAGAATGAGACACGGATTTTTACTTACTGCACGGATCCGGAAGCATGCTGATAACAATGGCTACCATGGCTTTCACTTGCCATACTCCAAAATCCTCCTCGCTTTCATCTATCCCATAGCCAATATCTGGATGATAAGTTTAAGAAACGATCATGAAAGGATTTCTCCAGCTACAGAGATGCTTATGAACCATGGGCCATCTTTGGCACGCGTGCCACAGGTTCACCATCTGTTCTGCCCCAGCTACAGATCCCAAAGAACACACAGCACACACAAACTCTGAACAAAACTTAGTTTACTCAAATAACGCAGTTTTAGCAAATGCCGGCTGTGAATAAGTGTTCTTAACAGCCTGCCAGAATTCCACAGATAAGATAGTCAGAGTCTTACTGGAGTTAGCAGAAAGCCCAGAAGCAAGGTTGCAGAGAAATCCCAATGCAATGATTAGCGAACTAAAGTTGTTTCCTGCAGCTTGTTACAAGCTGCGTTCTTTCTTAAATAGGCTAAGGGAGTGGCCAATTAGCCCCAAGCCTTACTCTCGAGGAGACCTCCTCCTGAGTAACCACTCCTGCCTTTTATGTAGCTGTACATTTGGTTTTTCTTGCCTGCAGAATGCATCTGCTCTTTCTTCCAACAGGAACATTTGGAGAGAGTTGGATTAAGGCACGATAGCACCCATTTAGAGCCCACTTCATAATTCAAAATATCCCTGGGTTAGAAAAGTCAGAAATGGAGAAACTGGAGTACATTGGATATTGTAGAATTGCAACTCTCAATATAAACCCAACCAGCCGAGCCAAGGATGAAGGCTATTGAGGATTGTCAGTTGACAACATCTGGAAGGTCAGACATATCACTTCGCTTATGACACAACTTTAGCGGAAACTTCGCAAAGGATACAATCTGCCATAGATTGTATAGTTTGATCCTTCACGGGGGCTGAGTTGGGATAGCAGTCATGGAATTCTTTCCGTAGATCGTAAAATGAATAAAAACAGTCGGACAGCAGAAGATTCTGTAATGGAGGTAACATAAAAAAAGGAGGTAATTTTTTTAAAAAATTCATATGCCACCCTTCTCCAGAGACTCAGGGCGGCTTACAATGCATTAAGCAATAGCCTTCATACTTTTGTATATATACCTGCTTAGTAGGGCTTTCGGCACCCCCTAAGCAGTGTTCTTTATTATACAAAGTCGGCTTATTGCCCCCACAATCTGGGTCCTCATTTCACCCACCTCGGAAGGATGGAAGGCTGAGTCAACCTTGAGCCTGGTGAGATTCGAACTTGCAGTAATTGCAGGCAGCTGGTGTCACTTTAGCATCACTTAAGCTGCTGCACCACCAAGGCTCTTTTTTTTTTTTTTTTGAATATTTAGAGCCAGTTGGGTCTAGTAGTTAAGGCACCAGATTAAAAAGCTGGAAACCATGAGTTCTAGTCCCTCCTTGGGACTAGAAAACTGGATGGGTGCCTTGTTGTTTGTTTCTGTCTCTAAACCCTTCCAATATGTTCAGATCAGCCCCTTTTTCAAGCTCAAAGTATTTCACATTCAAAATATTATGTGCAGTCTGGTGCACAAGCACACAATTTCAGATAGGAGAATCAGAGGAGGGAAAAGGATGATTGAATAAACAGAGGTGTGATAGATAATAATTGCTTCAGTCAAAGATACTTGGGATTAATTTCAAGTCAGTCTGATGAATTAAGTTTTCCTACAACTTTAGATTAGAGGTGCCTTTCATATGATAATAAAGGGGTAAATGGAAGTAATTTTTAAAAAAACCGTGTATTCAAATTTCTGTTTGTGTAAGGCTTTCTAGGTGCTTAGCTCACCTTTCTATTATCAATCTGATCTGCCCATTAGTATTTTAGGAACTGCAATTCCTCAAATTATCAGCAAAGATAGAAACGTACATATAGAATGTTGACGAAGCTAATTTAAAACTGCAACCCCCAAGAGTTTCCGGATGGGAGAAGGAGACAAGGGGACATTAGTAAAGATTAAGACCAGTTAAATTAGACTAAATATAGAAGCCTAATTCAATCAAAATCACATACCCCTGAACTGATTCCATTAGATGCAGATGTGTCATGGATTCTTCTAGTGTTCAGAATGTGTTTGAAGACAATAACAAAGACTATGTTTTCCTATGGAAAACCCAGTTTTCAACTCAACAAACCTTTTCACCTGCAAATTAGAAAGCTTATCTAGAAGTTATGCTAATCCTATTGCCTTAAAGCCACGCAGACTGGGTACAGTTTGTAAAAGCACTTTCCTTATTTATGTTGCTGTTAGTTGAGAAGTCATGTCCGACCCACCACAACCCCATGGACAACGTTCCTCCAGGCCTTCCTGTCCTCTACCATCCTCTGGAGTCCATTTAAGCTCACACCGACTGCTTCAGTGACTCCATCCAGCCACCTCGTTCTCTGCTGTCCCTTTCTTCTTTTGCCCTCAATCATTCCCGTGATTAGATTCTTCTCCAGGGAGTCCTTCCTTCTCATTAGGTGGCCAAAGTATTTGAGTTTCATCTTCAGGATCTGGCCTTCTAAAGAGCAGTCAGGGTTGATCTCCTCTAGGACTGACCGGTTGGATTGCCTTGCAGTCCAAGGGACTCACAGGAGTCTTCGCCAGCACCATCGTTCAAAGGCCTCAATTCTTTGGCGCTCAGCCTTCCTTATGGTCCAACTTTCACAGCCATATATTGCAGGTCCTTATTTATACATACTACCAATATGTCCGTGCTTGTGTAATTTGGAAAAGTTTTCAGTCTTGTTCAAATACTACTCAGGCCTATTAGGATATCCTGGGGCTGTGAACCACACAAGAAATTTGAAAAAAAAAAACCTATCTCCAGAAGAAGGAAATAGTAAACCAGACATATTGTTTCCTTGATTTATGATCTGCATAAGTCACAAGGACTCCTTCACTTTGACCTGAAGAAAACATGATCTTGTCCTAGATTATAGAAGAGTCAAGGGTGTGTTTTTTTGTAGTATGTTATTTTTATGATGTAAAGCAGGGGTCTCCAACCTTGTCAACTTTAAGACTTGTGGACTTTCAACTCTCAGAATTCCTCAGCAAGCTTTCTAGGAGTTGGAAGTCCACAAGTCTTAAAGTTGACATGGTTGGAGACCCCTGATCTAAAAAACTTAAGAGTTCTTGTGTCTAATTGGGAAAATGGTAAAATGTAGAGCAGTGTTTTTCTCAACCTTGGCAGTTTGAAGATGTGTGGAGTTCAACTCCCAGAATTCTCCAGCCAACTGAGCTGAAATCCACACAATGTCAGGATTCCAAGTAACACGCCCAGCGAAGGAAGACTCTGAGGCTAGAAGTTCCTCAAAGTTCCATTTTATTAGAGATGTCCTATTGGCACGTCTGGGAAAACCCGAATCTGAGAGCTTCCAGGTTTTCCCCACCCAAAAGAAAACCCAAGTCCCTTCCCCTGCACCCCCATGTCCATCACATGGTCCAAACAATGCACCATCCCAACTGGAGATGCCTCCCAGGCACGCCACTTCAGGTGCAGGCCCGAATGTCCTTGACTCTCAGAGAAAGGAATGTTATTATGGATAAATATCTCCACCACTCTATGCAATCCCCCCTCCCGGTTTCCCACAGCACTAAGTGTTGCAGCCCTGAAGATCCAAAGAAAAAGATGGCCTCCAGGGCTGACACGCATCTTCAAACTGCGAAGATTGAGAAACACTGATGTAGAAGGTTTTTTTAAAAGGTTGAGCTTGAATCTTGATTTTACAAAAATGCTTTCCAAATAAAACTTGAAGGAAGAAGATGTGTTGGTCATCGGAAGCCCATAATTTCCCAGTTATTATGACCATTAGCCATGCTAGTTTCATTGCATTGTAAGTTTCAAGATTTGAAGGGCACCAGGACCCTGGCAGTTGCAATGTATGGCTGTGAAAGTTGGACCATAAGAAAAGCTGAGCGCCAAAGAATGGAGGCCTTTGAACTCTGGTGCTGAAGAAGTCTCCTGCGAGTCCCTTGGACTGCAAGGCGATCAAACCGGTCAGTACTGGAGGAGATCAACCCTGACTGCTCTTTCAAAGGCTAGATCCTGAAGATGAAACTCAAATACTTTGGCCACCTAATGAGAAGAAAAGACTCACTGGAGAAGAGCCTAATGCTGGGGAAGATTGAGGGCAAAAGAAGGGGGGAACAGCAGAGAACGAGGTGGCTGGATGGAGTCACTGAAGCAGTCGACGTGAGCATAAATGGACTCCAGAGGATGGTAGAGGACAGGAAGGCTTGGAGGAACGTTGTCCATGGGATTGCGATGGGTTGGACACAACTTTGCAACTAACAACAACAACAAGGATCCCCAGCAGTAGTGAATAATTTCAATTTCAAAAGTTCCAAGATGTTCTCCTGAGTCATAGTCAGGATCCCATTAGCATCTTACCTTTTTGGATGCTTCTGGATGGAGAACTTGTCGAATGAGGGGTTGGCCATCGGTGCAGAAAGTGTAGGAGCTCCTTCCTAGAACCTTCAAATCATTGGAAACCAGTTGGCTGAACTGGAAAAGGAGGGGAAAAATATTCACACTTAGAAGTCTCCAACCTAAGTTCCCATCTCACAAATTTAATAGGATTGGAAATACAGATAGTCCTCGATTTACAACTGTTCATTTATAGTGACTGTTTGAAGTTACGATGGCACTGAAAAAAAGTGGCTTCTGGCCCTTTTTTCACAGTTAACGACCATTGCAGCATCCCCATGGTCACGCGATCCAAATTCAAATGCTTGACAACTGACTCATATTTACGATGGTCATGGCATCATCTTTGGCAACCTTCTTACTAGCAAAGTTAATGGGGAAGCCAGATAGACTAGAATAGAATTCTTTATTGGCCAAGTGTGATTGGACACACAAGGAATTTGTCCTGGTGCATACATTCTCAGTGTACATAAAAGAAAAGATACGTACGTCAAGAATCATAAGGTACAACACTTAATGATACCCATAGGGTACAAATAAGCAATCAAATCACGTTAGGAAACAGTCAGTACAAATCTTATGGATCTCAGCAACAAGGTTACAGTCATACAGTCATAAGTGGGAGGAGATGGGTGATAGGAACAATGAGAAGATTAATAGTAGTGCAGATTTAGTAATTAGTTTGACAGTGTTGAGGGAATTATTTGTTTAGCAGAGTGATGGCGTTTGGGAAAAACAGTTCTTGTGTCTAGTTGTTCTGGTGTGCAGTGCTCTATAGCCTCATTTTGAGGGTAGGAGTTGAACCAATTTATGTCCAGGATGCGAGGGATCTGTAAATATTTTCACAGCCCTCTTTTTGACTCATGCAGTATACAGGTTCTCCATGGAAGGCAGGTTGGTAGCCATTGTTTTTTTCAAAAAGATTTGCTTAACAACCGTGTTACTAATTTCGCAGCTGTAGAGATTCATTTAACAACTGTCTTGAAAGATCTGCAAGAATGGTCATAAAATGGGGCAAAATTCATTTACCAACTGCCTTGCTTAGCAACATAAATTTTGGGCTCTATGTGTATTTAGAGCTTTATGTGTATTTCTCTTTTTCTGGCAGCCAGCAGACCCTGGTGGCTAGGTAGGAAGAACCTGGCTAAAGAGAAATACACATAAAGCCTACTAAAGGAAAGAAAACAAATACTGTACCTTTACAGGGAGGATACATGGGATGAGGGTGTGGCTAACTGATGAGGCTTATAAACCCGAAATAGATTTATCTTAGTCTCCCCATGGGCAGCAGAGAGTCTGCTGGCTGCCAGAAAAAAAGCCTAGAAACTAGTGGATTGTGATTTCACTGAATTAGGGCTGCATAAAAATCTTGGTTTACGTAGGAAGAACCTGGCTAAAGACAAATACACATAAAGCCTACGAAAAGGAAAGAAAACATATATATACACACACACACACACACACACACACACACATATAGATGGTATATATAGATATTTATGGTCCCTATATACAACGGATGCGGTAACTCAGGTGGCTAAGGCGCTAATTGCAATTGAAAGGTGGGCAGTTCAGCGGTTTGAATCCCCAGTGCCGCATAATGGGGTGAGCTCCCGTTACTTGTCCTGGCTTCTGCCCAACCTAGCAGTTTGAAAGCATGTAAAAAATGCAAGTAGAAAAATAGGAACCATCTTTGGTGGGAAGGGAACAGCGTACTGTGCTCCTTTGGCATTTACTCATGCCGGCCACATGACCACAGAGACATCTTTGGACAGCGCTGGCTCTTCAGCTTTGAAACGGAGATGAGCACTGCCCCCTAGAGTCGGAAACAACTAGCACATATGTGTGAGGGGAACCTTTGCCTTATAGATAGTAGTTTCTGGATAGAATCAAGAACACCAATCTTTCCCGATATTTTTCTTTCTTTCTTTAGCATTTCAGATATGAGCAGTTTTATTACTGCCTTGTCACCTTTACAGGTTTCACTTTAGAAATGGTCTAAATAGCCCTGCACTGTTGGAAAAGAAAAGCCCAAATAATTCACACGCAGAAGCAAAATCCACTTGAAACTTGTGTACAACTTTTAAAGGGCGCCTTGCGTGCCTGCCTCGTGGCAAAAGCCGTGAAATTCACCCATTGTCCATTCGAGAAACAGTCTGAATGCCAATATTGACACAAATATAATTTGAGCTCTTGCATCTCCTTGGAATTTATTTTGTGGGTGTGTACATGAGTGTTATTTGAGCACAGGCACAAAATGGAAAGTGATAAGGAGAGGGGAGAGGGATTTGCTCTATCTGAAATGCCATTTTTATGCAACACAACTGAATTCGGGAGTGAGATCTCTGTTTTTTTCAAACAGTCATAACTAGAATTAAGCTGGGGTTTTTTTTCCTCCCAAGGAGATACATTGCTTAAATAATCAACTTTGGAAGATTCTTACAGTATATTTGAATTAGGATAGAGAGAATTCAAACAGAACACAGAATAACAGAGTTGGAAAAGACCTTGGAGGTCATAGAAATAGAATAACAGAGTTGGAAGGGACCTTGGAGGTCTTCTAGTCCAACCCCCTGCTTAGGCAAGAAACCCTACACCACATCAGACAAATGGTTATCCAACATTTTCTTTAAAACGTCCAGTGTTGGGGCATTCCCAACTTCTGCAGGCAAGTTATTCCATTGATTAATTGTTCTAACTGTCAGGAAATTTCTCCTTAGTTCTAAATTGCTTCTCTCCTTGATGAGTTTCCACCCATTGCTTCTTGTCCTGCCCTCAGGGGCTTTGGAGAATAGCTTGACTCCCTCTTCTTTGGGGCAGCCCCTGAGATATTGGAAGACTGCTATCATGTCTCCCCTGGTCCTTCTCTTCATCAGACTAGACATACCCAATTCCAGCAACTGTTATTTATATATTTTAGCCTCCCCTAATCAATAAAACTCTGGTTTAATGAACTCCGATTCATTGAATAAACCACAAAGGCCATACTGCCTGCATAAACCACGATTTACAAATTACAACAGTTGAGGGCGTCACACGACATGATTATTCTACAACCCATCAGGTCACACAAGTGTCACAAATAAAATCAACCACCTTTGCGGCCACGTTTCTATGTCCTGTTCATGTAGCAGTTTCAAATCTGTTGTGTAGCCATCAGATAAAAAAGCGCAGCTAGTCCTCAACTTACAACAGTTTGTTTAGTGACCGTTCAAAGGTTACAATGGCATTGAAAAAAAGTGACTTATGACCGTTTTCCCCACTTACAACCTTTGCAGCATTCCCCATGGTCACGTAATCAAAATTCAGCTACTTGGCAAGTGATTCACCTTTATGACGGTTGCACTGATCCCAGGGTCATGTGATCCCGTTTTGTGACCTCCTGACAAAGTCAATGGGGAAGCCAGTTTCACTGAACAACTGTGTCACTGATTTGACAAGTGTGTCAGTTGTCCAAGTACAGCGAATTGCTTAACAAGCATGAACGGTCGTAAAATGGGACAAAATCCACTTAACAACTTAGCAACAGAAATTTTGGGCTCAATGGTGGTCATAAGTCAAGGACTACCTGTATTTGAAAACCACATTTTGTGTGCTGGTCGAAGAAAGCAAGCAAGTTGAGGGGCTAACCCAGAGAGGAGAGGGTCAAGCTATTTTCCAAAGCACCTGAAGATCAGACAAGGAAGAATGGATGGAAACTGATCAAGGAGAGATTCAACCTGGAAATAAGGAGGAATTTTCTGACAGTGAGAACAATCAACCCATGGACCAGAAGCTGCCTTCGGAAGTTATGGGAGCTTCATCCCTGGAAGCTTTCGAGAAGAGACTGGACTGCCATTTGGCAGAAATGGTGTAGGATCTCTTGCTTGGGCGGGCGGTTGGACTAGATGACCACCATCCCTTCCAACTCTGTTATTCTGTTAAAATTCAAACACCTTTCTTGCAGTAAAGTTCAGGAACAACTGCTCCCAATGTTACACATTGTATGATGTTTATTTACTAAGGATTAGAGTTGTTTTTGACTGGAGCAGCACCAAAGCCTTAAGCAATAAACAAGCAAAGAAACAAGGAAGGAAGGAAAGCAGGCCTTACTGAAATATAGTGATGTTTGCTTTCCAGTAAAACAGAATTTCATCTGTTTTACCAGAGTGCCTACAGATAGTCGTTGACTTACGGCCACAATTGAGACCAGTGGTGGGTTTCAATTTTTTATACTACCGGTTCTTATGGGTGTGGCTTGGTGGGCGTGGCATGACATGGTGGGTGTGGCAGGAGAAGGATACTGTAAAATCTCCATTCCCACCCCACTCCTGGGGAAGGATACTGTAAAATCTCCATTCCCTCCCCAATCCAGGGGAAGGATACTCTTAAATTATTTATTTATTTATTTTTTCGAACTTTTATACCGCCCTTCTCCCGAGGGACTCAGGGCGGTGTACAGCCAACAATAAAAACAACAATACAAAAGTTAAAACAATTTAAAACTAATTAAATAGTATGGCCAATGATTAAAACCCCAAAAACTAAAAAACTAAAACCCATTAAAATTCTCATACCGCCAGACCAGCTTGCTGAAATAATGTCTTCAGGGCTCGGCGGAAGGTCTGAAGGTCAGGGATCCTACATAAGTCCAGGGGCAATTTGTTCCAAAGGGCGGGGGCCCCCACAGAGAAGGCTCTCCCCCTGGGGGCCGCCAATCGACATAATTTGACCGATGGCACCCTGAGGCGGCCCTCTCTGTGGGAGCGTACCAGCCGATGGGAGGCTATCGGTGGTAGCAGGTGGTCCTGTAAATAACCAGGTCCTAAGCCATCCCATTCCTACCCCAATCCAAGAGAAGGATACTGTAAAATCTCCATTCCCTCCCCAATTCAGGGGAAGGATACTGCAAAATCCCCATTTCCTCCCGATCAGCTGAGACTCGGGAGGCAGAGAATAGATGGGGGCGGGGCCAGTCAGAATTTTTACTACCGGTTCTCTGAACTACTCAAAATTTCTGCTACCAGTTCTCCAGAACTGGTCAGAACCTGCTGAAACCCATCTCTGATTGAGACCCTCGCTAAGCACGGAAGGTGTTGAGTCACATCTCATTTTATGATCTCTTTTTTTTTAACCACAGTTGTTAAGTGAATCAGCGTAGTTTTAGAGAACCATGTGGTGGTTAAACAAATCCAATTCCACCCTGGCAGATGCTGGCATAATAAACATCAATCCCATGACCATGGGATGCTGCAAATACATACTTGGCTGCCAGGTTCCCAAATTTTGATCACACGATTTTGGGGACGCTGTTGTAACTTTGGTCACTAAACAAGTGGTTCTCAGAGGATACAGAGGATTCTCTGTATAAGTTAGGTTGCATTATCATTTTCCATTGCGACTTCAGTTGTGTTTTTAAATTTTCTTCAGAAAGCCACACGCAACACCTCCTTTCCTTCCCTTTTTTCTACTTCCTAGGTTATTCGTAGAATAAAACCGCTCGAGAGGGTTATATTGAAGTGGAAGTCTGCAATCTCTGAGAAACCAAAGTGGTTTTTTTAAAACAGGAAAACGGGAAAAAAGAGGTTGCAACGTAGAGAAGGTCATCCCAGAGACCTCTGGGCTGTACGAAGATGACGATCGGTTTTTGTTTTTCCGCCGTGTTCTACTTACGTTTAGAACTCAAAATTGTGCAATTCTGGCAGGCCTAAAACCTCTGCACGGTACAGGTTTTACTGCATTGCGATGAACCGAACAGGTTTTAGACACTGAGGCCAGAAGGTGGTTTTGATGGAGAGAGAAATGGAGCTTTGTAGCATGTGCGTATGGGTGTGTGTTAAGCTTGCCTCCTCTTGAAACTCAGTGAGTAACCAAAGATTGTTTAGTGAAGTTCATGGGCAAATGGAGGTTTGAATGCAAATCTGGCCCAACAATCCACTAAAAGCCTCAGTGAATTAGTATCTAACCTACAATAGAAATAGAAATAGAAATAGAAATATGGAACTAGAACTAGAACGAGAAAAAGATAGGATAGGATAGGATAGGATAGGATAGGATAGGATAGGATAGGATAGGATGGGATGGGATGGGATGGGATGGGATGGGATGGGATGGGAAGGGAAGGGAAGGGACGGGACGGGACGGGACGGGACGGGACGGAACAGAATAGAATGCAGAATAGGAATGGAATGGAATGGAATGGAATGGAATGGAATGGAATGGAATGGAATAGAATAGAATAGAATAGAATAGAATAGAATAGAATAGAATAGAATAGAATAGAATAGAATAGAATAGAATAGAATGCAGAATAGGAATGGAATGGAATAGGATAGGATAGGATAGGATAGGATAGGATAGGATAGGATAGGAAAGGAAAGGAAAGGAAAGGAAAGGAAAGGAATGGAATGGAATGGAATGGAATGGAATGGAATGGAATGGAATGGAATAGAATGCAGAATAGGAATGGAATGGAATGGAATGGAATGGAATGGAATGGAATGGGATAGGATAGGATAGGATAGGATAGGATAGGATAGGATAGGATAGGATAGGATAGGATAGGAAAGGAAAGGAAAGGAAAGGAAAGGAATGGAATGGAATGGAATGGAATGGAATGGAATGGAATGGAATGGAATGGAATGGAATGGAATAGAATAGAATAGAATAGAATAGAATAGAATAGAATAGAATAGAATAGAATAGAATAGAATAGAATAGAATAGAATAGAATAGCAGAGTTGGAAGAGACCTTGGAGGTCTTCTAGCTCGAGCAGAAGAACCTATATTATTTCAGACAAGTGACTGTCCGGTCTCTTCTTAAAAACCTCCAGTGACGGAGAATCCACAATTTCTGAAGGCAAGCAGTTCCCATGGTTAATTGTCCTCACTATTAGGAAGTCTCTCTTTAATTCCAGGTTGCTTCTCTTTCGTTAGTTTCCATCCATTATTTCTTCTCCTGCTCTTCAGTGCTTTGGAGAACAATGTGACCCCCTCCTCTTTGTGGCAGTCCCTCAAATACTGAAATACTGCTATCATGTCCCCCCTAATTCTTCTTTTCTCTAGACTAGCCACACCCAAATCCTGCAGCCGTTCTTCATATGTTTTAGTCTCCAGGCCTTTGATCCTCTTAGTTGCTCTTCTCTGAACTTTTTCCAAAGTCTCAACATCTTTTTTGCAATATGGTGACCAAAATTGGCTGCTGTATTCCAGATGTGGTCTTACTAGGATAAAGCAGTACTAGTACTTCACTAACTGAGTCTACCTTTACAGGTAGTCCTTGACTTACAACACTTCATTTAGTGACCATTCAAAGTTACAACAGCAGTGGGGAAAAAAGTGACTTATGACCATTTTTCCCACTTATGACCACTGCAACATGCCCATGGTCAAGTAATCAAAATTCAGACGCTTGGCAATTGACTCATATTTATGATGGTTGCAGTGTCCCAGGGTTACGTCATCCCTTTTTGTGACTTTCTGATAAGTGAATTCAATTTTACTACCGTGTTTCTCCCAAAATAAGACCCTGTCCTATCTTTTTTTTTGAACCCTGAAATAAGCGCTTGGCCTTATTGCCATGCACTCAAAAGCCCAATTGGGGTTATTATCAGGGGATGTCTTATTTTGGGGAAACAAGGTAGATCGATGATAGATAGATAAGATAGATAAGATAGATAGATAGATAGATAGATAGATAGATAGATAGATAGATAGATAGATGATAGATAGATAGATGTAGATAAATAGATATAGAGATAGAAAGAAAGAAAGAAAGATAGATAGATAGAGATCGAAAGAAAGAAAGAAAGAAAGAAAGAAAGAAAGAAAGAAAGAAAGAAAGATAGATGTAGATAGATAGATAGATACTGTGTTTCCTCAAAAATAAGACCTTGTTCTTATATTTTTTTGAACCCTGAAATAAGCGCTTGGCCTTATTGCCATGCACTCAAAAGCCCGATTGGGCTTATTATCAGGGTATTTCTTATTTTGGGGAAAACAGGGTAGGTAGATAGTTAGGTAGAGATAGATAGATAGACAGACAGACAGACAGACAGACACCATGCTCCACGAAAATAAGACCCTGTCCTATCTTTTTTTTTTTTGAACCCTGAAATAAGCGCTTGGCCTTATTGCCATGCGCTCAAAAGCCCGATTGGGCTTATTATCAGGGAAGGTCTTATTTTGGGGAAAACAGGGCAACTTAACAACTGCAGGGGTTCACTTAACAACCATGGGAAGAAAGGTCGTAAACCAGGGCAAAACTCCCTGAACAAACATCCTGCTTAGCAAGAGAAATGTTAGGCTCCATGGTGGTCATAAGTCGAGGACATTAAAACGTTCCCTAACCTGCTGACTTCAGCTGAGGTGTGACTAGCGCCAACCACAACATTCTTTACATTTGTCAAGAAGCAACCCTGTTCAAAAAAAAAAGTTTAACCTACATGAAAAGCTTGAGCCCAGAGGAGAAAACCTAATGGAACAGCCGCCTCAGTTGAACCAGTTAAACAGGATTCTGGCCATTTAGTGGGAGCGGGAGAGAAGCCGTGTAGCGTGTTCAGCCTGTCACAGCCTGGCAAAAGGCCAACACCTGTCTTCTTCCCCCCACCTTCCCTTTTTCGGCAAAGCAACTCCTTGTGTTACACTTTCTAGGTTACTATAGCACGGATTTCATGTCACTCAGCAGACTTGCATTGCAGTTGCAAAAGATTTGTTCCTCGCCTTGTTTTACAGGGTATTTTCTGCCGCTTGCTGCATGTTGTTGCTGTATAATCAATCGACTCAGGGGTTAAATTCAAATTTTTTCCCTACCGGTTCTGTGGGCGTGGCTTGGTGGGTGTGGCAGTGCAAAATCCCCATTCCCATCCCACTCCAAGGGAAGGATATTGCAAAATCCTCCTTCTCGCCTCACTCCAGGGGAAGGATACTGCAAAATCCCCATTCCCTCCCCATTCCTGGGGGAAAGATACTGCAAAATCTCCATTCCCATCCCACTCCAGGGGAAGGATACTGCAAAATCCTCCTTCTCGCCCCACTCCAGGGGAAGGATGCTGCAAAATCCCCATTTCCACCCCACTCCAAGGGAAGGATATTGCAAAATCCTCCTTCTCGCCCCACTCCAGGGGAATGATACTGCAAAATCCCAATTACCTCTCCATTCCTGGGGGAAGGATACTGCAAAGTCTCCATTCCCTCCCCACTCCTGGGGGAAGGATACTGCAAAGTCTCCATTCCCTCCCCACTCTTGGGGGAAAGATACTGCAAAATCTCCATTCCCTCCCCACTCCTGGGGGAAGGATACTGCAAAACCCCCATTCTCTCCCCACTCCTGCGGGAAGGATACTGCAAAATCCCCATTCCCACCCCATTCTGGGACCAGCCAGAGGTGGTATTTGCCAGTTCTCCGAACTGATCAAAATTTTCACTACCGGTTCTCCAGAACCGATCAGAACCTGCTGAATAGCACCCCTGAACTGACTGTAAAAAGTTTAGATGGGACACTAAAATGTGGTTTTTAAGGCTGTTTCTTGTCTGATCAAAGCTAGGCCTTGTCGACAAAAGACAGAGGTGTGTGGGGACAGATTTAATAGCAGATTTAATGTATTCCTACGTGCCATGAACCGGGGGCTAAAAATGGGAGAAGACCTGAAAAGCATTGCCAAAGTGGGGGGCGGGGAGTCATTCTATTGTCACTCAACTCAATTCTAAAAAGTGAAATTAAGACGGTAGAAGGCTGTCCTAGAAAGACTAGGGATCAATAATTTCGCAATGGAACAATTATATTGTTCTTCCTTTGTTTTTAAGGTCTTATCTATTGCTTAACTGTGCAGGAATGAAGATTAGTCCTGTGGGCCAGCCAACAAAAGAAGCAAAGAGAGAACAGGGCTTTTCATGTCAGGCTAAAAGCTACACCCAATGTTTGGTTTAAGAATCAGTATTGTGCAGAGGGAGTTTGCACCTACACGTAACTATGGGAGGAAGTAGACACAAGTCAGGGCCATAGATGTGAAGGAGGGAAGGGAAAAGAATAAGAGAGACCACCTCATCCAAGCTTGACTTTGAGGAATTGATTCCACACAATCCAGAGGTGGGTTTCAGCAGGTTCTGACCAGTTCTGTAGTAAAAATTCAGACTGGCCCCATCCCCATCTATTCTCTGCCTCCCGAGTCCCAGCTGATTGGGAGGAAATGGGGATTTTCCCATGGAGTGGGGGGGGGGGGGAATAGAGATTTTACAGTATCCTTCCCCTGCCATGCCCACCAAGCCACGCCCACCAAGCCATGCCACGCCCACCAAGCCACACCCACAGAACTGGTAGTAAAAACTTTGAAACCCACCACTGACGCAATATCTTGCCACACTGTCGAAGTGTTCTACCGCTTTAGTTTCATGGTGAGGATGTTGCTTTGAGTTTCCAGTCTAGCCAACCACCTTAGTATTCCCAGGGCAGATTTCCACATTGGATCAGAATAGAGCTGGAAGTGACTTTGGAGATCTTTTAGTCCAGTTCCCTGTTCAAGCAGATCCTATATCTATGATGGTGAACTTATGGCACGCCAGGTACACGAGCCACCACCCGTTGCTCGTCTGGGTTCTGACCCGCCAGCCAGCTGGTCTTCACACATCTGGGAGCACAGGAAACTGGAAGAGCAATTACCCAATGCACATGTGCATCTGGGCGGCTCTCTCTTCTGGTTTCCAGCAAGCGCATGCACACGGGCTGCCTGGTTTCTGGCATGCATGTGTGCGTGAAGACCAGCTGGCTGGTGCACATGCATGCTGGAAACTAGAAGAGGAGCCGCCCGGTGTGTGCATGCATGCATGCACATGCATGATCCTGTTTTGGCACTCGGTGTCAAAAAGGCTCGCCAACACTGTCCTATATCATTTCAGACAAGTGACTGTCCAGTCTCTTCTTAAAAACCTACAGTGGTGAAGCACCCACAACGTCTGAAGGCAATGAAGTCCTTCGTTCAGTGCTAACCAGTGGTGAAATCCAAATCTTTTTACTACCGGTTCTGTGGGCATGGCTTGGTGGGCATAGCAGGAGAAGGATACTGTAAAATCCCCATTCCCTCCCCACTCCTGGGGCCAGCCAGAGGTGGCACTTGCCGGTTCTCCAAACTGCTCAAATTTTCCCCTACCGGTTCTCCAGAACCTGTCAGAACCTGCTGGATTTCACCTCTGGTGCTAACCATGAATTGAGTAGGTTCCTGTGAATGAGTAGCAATATATCCGTTTAATTGGAACTTCACATATGTTATCTAATCAAGTCATAGCTCTGTCATTGGTGATGGATAAGGGTCAATGGAGTTCAAGAGGGGTTGGACTTAGTCTGTTTGTGGCTATGTAGAAACTCTAGGCTGGTTCCTCTTTTGACTTTGCCTCCAGATTGTGCCACTCCTTCTCCCACACCAAATTTAGCACCTCAAACTGAGCCCTTCTTGGATTTCAGAATAGGAATGGGAAGAACAGGAAATGAGAGGTAACTCATCCCTAACAGAGACTAGTACAGCGGATGCCTACTCATCAAATACTCTGCAGAATTAAGCATTATATAGAACCAAGAGTGCAGATCATCATTAAATTTGCATACATATAGACACACACCTACAAATGGTGAAAAATATCAATACAGCTTGTTTAGGCAGCTCTGTCCAGGTGCTACTGTTTCAGCAGTTCTCTGTTCCTGTCACTCATCATTCACGCATTTGGGCTGTTTCTGATTTTGGTGGTGGCTTGTTTATGATTTAAAAATAAAATTCCCTTAAAATGATACTGTATCCTTCGGATATGTTTGGCCAAAAGTTATTGATGTCTGGAATCTCTCCAAACACATCTAGAGAATGCCAGGTTATGGAAGGCAGATTGATTCACTCATCTGAGCTGGGTGGTTTAACATCATTAGTGCTGGAAAGAAGTGGAATTGGGGAGGAAGCGAGGAGGGGGAGGAAGAGAGGAGGGGGAGTGAGAAGGAGGAGGAAAACTGTGGGCTTCTTGGTGCTCTCTGAGCTTGGTGGTTTTCTTGCAGATATTGAAATCTATTTACCTTCCCTACCAGTTCGGAAGTGCGTGTGCACGTCACAAGTGATTTGGACCCTCTGTGCAAAGCCTTCTGCGCATGCGCAGAGGGTCAAAAGCAGGTTACTTCCTGGTTAAAACCAGGAAGTAACGACATGTGGGTGGGTGGGCTGAGCCTCGCGCTGCTGCCGCTATTGGTTTGCCAAACCACCTGCCGCCGCCGCTATCTGTTCGCCTGAACGGGTGCGAACTGGTAGCATTTCACCCCTGTTCATTACCTACAAACTAGGTAACATCATCAGTGCTAGAAAGGAGTGGGGTTGGGGAGGAGGAGGGGGGAGGAAGAGGAGAAAGAGGAGGAGGACAATTGTGGGGTCCTTGAAAAACCACGAAGCACAGAGAGCACCAAGAACCGCTCTCACAGAGCTTCGTATTGAGATGGGAGATCAGCAAAAAAATTCCCTGGATGTTGCCAGAGGAGAAAATTCAAAAGCCTCCCAGAAGTCAGCGAAGCACTCCTGTCCTTTGTCCGTGAAGTCATCCCGAGGGGCTTTTGACTTGAGGCCGTCTTTCTTTCCATATTGTTGAGCTCTGTTCAAGCAAGCAAAGAATCATCTAATCCCCATTCAGAGGCCAGTCCTGCTTTTTGTCAACAGCAAGTGGTTACTTCGCCATTGTCTGCCTTATGCATTCCCTCCTCTGACAGGCTCAATGCAGCCCAGCCCTTGTAGTCACGGGATCCACACAGTTAAGATTAAAAGACATCGCCCCCCCACCCCCGTCCAAACTGCCACAGTTGTCCTTTTTCTGCCACCAGCCTCTTTCGTTCACTTGAGCGTTGCCTGCCAGCTTGAGAGCTCCTGGCTAGGTGGGCACTCATCATAGATAAGGTAAAGGTAAAGGTTCCCCTCACACTTATGTGCTAATTGTTCCTGACTCTAGGGGGCGGTGCTCATCTCCGTTTCAAAGCCGAAGAGCCAGCGCTGTCCGAAGATGTCTCCATGGTCATGTGGCCGGCATGATTAAACACCAAAGGCGCACAGAACGCCGTTACCTTCCCTATTTTTCTACTTGCATTTTTTACATGCTTTCACACTGCTAGGTTGGCGGAAGCTGGGACAAGCAACGGGAGCTCACCCTGTTATGCGGCACTAGGGATTTGAACCACTGAACTGCTGACCTTTCGATCGAGAAACTCAGCGTCTTAGCTACTGAGCCACCATGTCCCTTTCTTCATAGATACAGAGAAGCAGTTTAGGTTGCTCCAGATTTTACCCATATTACACCTCTGCTGATTCCCCCCCTCCTCCAGGTGCAATCCAAGGTGCTGGGTATCACCTTTAAAACCCTTGAATGGTACAGGGCCAGGCCATTTGCAGGGCCACCTACTGCTAGTAGATTTTAGATTTTTCTTTTAAATCCAGTCTCTATTATTATTATAAATAACTCAAGGCAGCAAACCTAACCTAAAGGTCCTCTCTCCTCCTGTTTTCCACACAACAACAATAACCCTGTGGGGTGTGTTGGACTGAAAGAAAGTGACTGTTCCACCCAGCCGTTTTCTTGCCTGAGGCAGGACTAGAACTCACCGTCTCCCAGTGACTGGCCCAAAGTTACCAGCCTGGCTTTCATGCCTAACTCACAATCAACTGGTGACTGGCCCAAAATCACTCCGTTGCTTTCATGCCTAAGGTGGGACTAGAACTCATGATCTTCTGATGATTGGCCCAAAGTCACCCAGCTAGCCTTCATACCTATATGGTGGCACCTGGTCTCCTGGTTTCTAGACTGGTGCTAGACCACTAGACCACAAAGATTATATCTGCCTGTTCCACCGATTACATAGGATGGGCTTGTTCCAGATCTCTTCCCTTAAATGCTGTCAACTGATCTGACATTTACAACTTCGTCAGGAAAACTCAAACATTGAGAAAAGTTTTTTTCCCCTTCCGTTCCTTAACCTACCACAAAAGGATTTGTAGATAGGCTGAAAAAGAAAAATTAACCCCAATTTTCCCAACCATAGCAAGATTTTGAAACTATAGCCTGAATTTGGGTGTCAGGCAGTGGTGGATTCCAACCGGTATTACCACCGGTTCTCTTCGCGCATGCAGTTTGCTCCATGCAAGCGCATTAGATTTCTGCCCAGCTGATGGGCAGCAATCTACTCTGCCGCGCCTATCAGCTGGGCTAAAAAACAACAAAGGTAGGTATAACATGGAGACGGGTGGGAGGGCTCAGCTCACAGTCATAGAGAACCAGTTCACTGACATTACATCATCACCACTACCGGCTCACCCGAACCGGGCTGAACCAGGAGCAACCCACTACTGGTGTCAGGACGAAAAATAATGATAAACTGCACCAAGTTTGGATAGTGTTTGCAATGGCCATCCTCCTCAACAGACCGGTCTTCCTGATATAAATCATATTGTGTATTTACAGAAAACCATTTTATAGCAGGGATCTCCAATCTTGACAACTTTAAGCCTGGCCGACTTTAACTTCCAGAATTCCCCAGCCAGATGGCTGGGGAATTCTGGGAGTTGAAGTCCGACAGGCTTAAAGTTGCCAGGGTTAGAGACCCCTGTTTTATAGTCTTCCTTAACTAACAACCTCCATGTGTTGAATCACAAGTTCCATTATTCCCCACATGCTGCTTCAGGAAAATGGGAATCCAGGTCCTGGTTGTCCCAAAGATGCTTTTTTCCAGAGGCAACTGGACTCTCTGGTTTTTCTCTGACGGTGTTTCGCTTCTCATCCAAGAAGCTTCTTCAAGCTCTGACTGGATTTCCATTCTTCTATTCCCCACCATCCAGTTGGAGCTGAAGAAGCTTCTTGGGTGAGTAGCGAAACATCTTCAAAGAAAAACAAGAAATTCCAGATGCTTCTTGGAAAAAAAGCACCTTTGGTGCAGTCCAGCATGAAACTACAAAAATGGCTAGATAGGGAGATTGTTTTCTTGTATTTCCACCTTAAATCTCCACCAGGCAGAAATCTCCTCTTAAGACCCAAGCATCTCTTTTTTTCAGAATTAATAAAGGGGCGGGAATACTAAACCGGATTCTCCGGCTGTATAATTATCCCATTTCCCAGTTGTATGAGTGTCAAACTTAAAATATAAAATACTGAAATGTAGACACTGGTTGTACTTGGGTCATTGGTTGTTACGAGAGCACCGAGCAAAGAATCCTTTCAATTTTTTTTCCAGCCTCGTCCCTCTGTCCCTTTTTTATCTTCTATGGAGTTGGGGACAGGAGAAAGAGAAAATATCTAAACCTATTTATCATTTCCTTTGTGGAAAGGGAGATCTTCCCCAACTCTCTGGGGGAACCCGAGCGAGACAGCTTTGGAAAACATCCACGGCCCCATAATAACCGGTTTCAAAGGGCTTTGCAGGACATTACACAGAAACACATGTACACACAGGCAGAAACCTTTGTTGTACACTTCCCTGTTTGCCTGTTGCTTGTCCCTCCCTCTCTCCCTCCCCCTCCCTCCCCTCAAGGACAAGGTCTTGCCGCAACCGTGATCTTTAGCACAGGCTCTACGGTATTGATCGCAAAGCACCGTCCTGCCGTAT
Source organism: Masticophis lateralis (assembly GCA_030761175.1). Lineage (NCBI taxonomy): Eukaryota > Metazoa > Chordata > Lepidosauria > Squamata > Colubridae > Masticophis > Masticophis lateralis. The sequence continues at coordinate 19,806,733 of JAUDYJ010000010.1, forward strand.
TTACCCAACACTCTTCCACTGATTGGAGTGCAAAGCTGAACCAGTAAGGAGGGAAGTAGTAGACCATGCATATACTACTTCTTCACAAGAGCATTAGGAACCCTGCCTATAGGCACACATGTTCCCAGTACTCTCTAAGGATCAAGGCAGTCAAAGAAATATGGATCAAGATTGTAGAATCATAGAACCATAGTATCACAGTGTCATAGAATCATAATATTATAGAACCATAGTATTACATTGTCATAGAACCGTAGTGTCATAGAACCATTGTATCACAGAATCATAGTATCACAGTGTCATAGAACCACAGAATCATAGTATCATAGAGATGTAGAACCCTAGAATTGTAGGACCCTAGAACCCTAGAATATAGAATCCTAGAACAACGGAAGCCTAGAACCCTAGAACCCTAGAACACAGAACCCTAGAATCATAGGGCTGGAAGGGACTTTGGAGGTCTTCTAATCCAACCTCCTGCCTTGGTCAAATGGTTACCAACCCAGTCAAATGGTTGTCCCGTTTATTTTATAAAACCTCCAGTGATGGACCACCTACAACCCCAAGAGACAAGCTATCCTACTGATTAATTGCTCTCACAGTCAGGAAATTTCTCCTTAGTTCTAGGTTGGATCTTCTTATGATGAGCTTCCAGCTATTGCTTCTTGGCTTGCCCTCTGGAGTCCTAGATCCCCTCTTCTTTGTGACAGATGGCCCCTCATAATCATGTCATGAACAATCATTGCACGTGGAATGGAATCAATCACGTGCAATAAACAACCCACAAAATTCCACAAAAGTGGGAGAGACTCCATTTTTTATTTAGAGTGGGAGGAATGCATGAAGCGAAGGCATGGAAGACAATCCTTTCCTGCACAACTTTGTCTCCAGCTTTGAAGGACCTTCTCTCTAGGCCCAGGAATATAATTTGAATATCGGAATCAAGTTGGAAAGGGCAGGTTCCATGGGCAGCTTAATTTTGAGGAGAATTTGGCAAGCACTTCAACTCTTGGCCCATGTGATCCAACTAGAGGTCAATTCAAGCAGAATCTCAGATGCAAGATTCTCAGTAGATACTGAATTAGAAAACCCAAAGCAAAAGTATGATAAAAAAAATTCATTTTGCATGTTCTGGGAACAGGTACATCCTTGCTGTATTTCATTTAATTTTATTTTTACAACACAGGAAAGAAAGATTTTTTTCCTTCCCACCAGACATTCCCTGAAAGTGGAGGGAGGGAGGAAGGACTTTCCTTAAGGTGCCTCTGACAAGTCATTGCTCAACTAACCAATCAGCACAGAGGTCATCCTTGATTTACAACCATTCATTTAGTGACCATTCAAAGTTACAACAGAGCTGAAAAAAGCAACTTAGGATCTTTTTCCACACGGCCACTGCAGCATCCCCGTAATCACATTCAGACATTTGACCATTGTCTCATATTTATGACAGATGCAGAGTCCCGAAGTCACAGTTATGACCTTCTGACAAGCAAAGTCAATGAAGAAGCCAGATTCACTTAACAACTGTGGCAAAAAAAGGCCATAAAATGGCGTAAAACTCACTTAACAACTGTCTCACTTAGCAACAGAAACAACAGAAACAGAGGAAGGTACGCAGGTCGGGGATCATGCGTATCCCCGGGAGCAGTTCATTCCAGAGGGCGGGCGCCTCCACAGAGAAGGCTCTCCCCCTGGGGATTGCCAGTTGACATTGCTTGGCCAACAGCACCCTGAGGAGCCCCTCTCTGTGGGAGCGTATTGGTCAGTGGGAGGCCGTCAGTGGCAGAAGGCGGTCTCATAGATATCCGGGTCCTAAGCCATGGAGCTTTTTGGACATTCGACACCAAAAAGGTTAACCATCGCTGCCCTACACATATCAGCACTGATGATATTACCTAGTTGGGTCATGAAACTCTTGCAAGCAAACTGCCAAGCTCAGAAAGTAGCAAGGATTCTGCAATACTGTTCTTTCTTGTGTGATTTGGCTAAGCCCGAGTCTCAATAAAAACAGCCGTTGAACAACATGGTCAATGCAGCCCAAGAAAATCAGTTGGTTGATGTGGATTATCAGGTAGATAACTGTTCAGATAGCTGGCCTCTTCTTTTTTTTTTAAATTGGTTTTTATTATTTAAATATCATAATACAATTTCAACATTTCCGGTTTCATGGTGTTAAATATACATTTACTTTGTTATTTCCCTGGTATAAATTCATTATCTTAATCGCAACATACTGCCCGTAGGGTTCCTTACTTATATAATCCTTAATATCTCTCTCCATTTAAACATTTAAACTAATTCCCACAACACGGTCAAATTATCTACTAAGACTGTATTACTATTCATCTTCTCATCCTTACTAGTACCTATCTCTTCCCACTTACGGCTATATCCATGTTGCTTGTATCTTTAGAACTTATATTGTTTTTATTGTTTCCTAGTTTGATTTGATTGCTTATTAGCATTCTAGGACTATCACTAAGTGTTGTATCTTATGATTCTTGATGAATATATTTTTTCTTTATTACACTGAAAGCACATGCACCAAAGACAAATTCCTTGTGTGTCCAATCACACTTGGCCAATAAAGAATTCTATTCTATTCTATTTCCCATCCAAGGGTGTCATTTTCAATCAGTGGATTATGACACTGCTATCATGTCAACTTGTTTAGTCTTGCTTTTCTTTCCACCTCTTTCCTTGACACGACAGCAGTCTTCCAATATTTGAGGGACTGCCACAGAGTTGAGAGGGTCAAGCTATTTTCCAAAGCACCCGAAGGCCAGACAAGGAATAAAGGATGGAAACTGATCAAGGAGAGATTCAGCGTAGAAATAAGGAGAAATTTTCTGACAGTGAGAGCAATCGATCCATGGAACAGAAGTTGCCTTCAGAAGTTGTGGGAGCTTCATCCCTGGAGGCTTTCAAGAAGAGACTGGACTGCCATCTGTCAGAAATGATGTAGGGTCATCATTGGGTGGGGGGTTGGAGTAAATGACCTACAAAGTTCCTTCCATTTCTGTTATTCTATTATTCCTTAACTATCCCCGAGTGTCAAACTTGCGGTGTCACATTGTTGTCACCTGATGTATCATGACTTCCCCCCCCCTTTGCTAAACTAGGGGTGGGTGTGGCCAACACATGATGCAAATGTGACCCGCAGGTCACAAGTTTGACACCCCTGTTCTAGACTATGGCTGTGCAAATCTTTAGATTTGGTTTGGACAAGAAATGGGGAAAGGATTCTTAAAAAGAAAAAGAAAAAAGATGAAGCTGCTTTAATGAGTTGCAAGAAGATACCATGTTCACATTCCTAAAGCAACTTCTCCAGATCATCCAAAGGATGTGTTTTATCTTCTGACAGAACTATATCAGGCACCACATTTATAAAGCAGTGGGTAATTATTAAGAGGCAGAAATTTCAAGTGCAAGAATAATACATAGGTCCACTATGGCAGGAGTCTCCAACCTTGGCAACTTTAAGACTTGTGGACTTCAACTCCCAGAGTTCTGGGAATTCTGGAAGTTGAAGTCCACAAGTCTTAAAGTTGCCAAGGTTGGAGACCCCTGCACTATAGGGCATCCTAATTTGGAGATTCTATATGCAAGGGATTCATTCGTTGCCAATTTTTACACCAGTATTCCTCGGTATTGTATTCTCTTAGTGGCAAGATACTTTAATTTTTAACTTTTTTAATGCATTTTAAAAAGGTCAGAGCCGATAGGATCTTATGCTTGACAGAAAGGATCTGGTCTGCATGAGACACAAAATCATAGTGAGTTGAGTTTTGGCAAGTTATTGATACCTGGATCATTGATTGAATTAGGTTTAAGGTAACACTCATTGACAGTCTCTTTTGTCTATTACCGTATTTTCCGGCGTATAAGACGACTGGGCGTATAAGACGACCCTCCTCAGAGCCATTTAAGGCTCGTCAGAGCCTTATGGGCTGGTCTGCCTGGTTACAGGAGAATGAGACCCGGCGTATAAGACGACCCCCGACTTTTGAGAAGATTTTTGTGTGTTAGAAAGTAGTCTTATACGCAGGAAAATACAGTACTTATGTTTGCTGTCTTGACCCTGACACTGCATGTTACACAAATCACATTATACAATTGTGTGTGCTGGTGAGGGCAGGGTGAAGAGATTAGGTCACAATTCTTCCTTCCAACTCAGAGAGAAGGGAAGGGAAGGGAAGGGAAGGGAAGGGAAGGAAAGGAAAGGAAGAGGGAAAGGGAGAGGGAAAGGGAGAGGGAAAGGGAGAGGGAAAGGAAAACAGAAGGAAAGGAGAAGGGAAAGGAAAGGAAAGGAAAGACAGAGGGAAGGGAAAGAAAAGGAAAGGAGAAGGGACAGGAAAGGAAAACAGAGGGAAAGGGAAGGGAAGGAAAGACAGAGAGAAGGGAAAGGAAAGGGAAGGGAAGGAAAGGAAAGGCTGAGGGAAGGGAAAACAGAGGGAAAGAAAAGGGAAAACAGAGGGAAAGAAAAGGGAAGACAGAGGGGAAGGAAAAGAAAGGAGAAGGGAAAGGAAAGGAAAGGAAAGAAGGGAAAGGAAAGGAAAACAGAGGGAAAGGAAAAGAGAAGGGAAAGGAGAAAGGAAAGGAAAACAGAAGGGAAAATGGTTTTTGCAAAGAGGTTTGTGAGACCACAAAAACTAGGCAGAAGGGAAACCACACACCCATTCGGTACAGGAGGAAGGAGGAACAGGTTGCAGAACAGGTTTGCCCTGAAACAAAACTGCAACTTGTTAATCAGCTTGCTGGAATCTCAGAAGGAAACCACGGAGCCCTTCTGTTTTCAAACTTTGCATCTCTACCCCCATCCCCCAGCTGCCTGCCCATTTCCAGCAGACTTCCAGTAGTAGGAAAGTCTCAGCTCTGTTGGTTAGTGGTTAGTTGTTAGGACAGGCGTGGAGGTGACCCTCTTCACGTCCATTGAGAAACCGAGTTGCACATCTCTTCAATCACAGAGCCACATTCTTTCGACAACAGCAAACACATCTGGAATTCTGTTCACAAAATGGCTGATGTGCTGGATAGGAATACTTGCCAAGAATTCACAAGGAGGCCAACTAAGGAAGGTTGCTCCCTCCCTCCTCTTCCTTCTCCTCCCAAGGATATTTTTCTACCAACTTGTCTACATTTCTGAGCAGGTCGGCAGTCTTTCATTTTGGCTTCAGGAAATGAGCATATATGCCAAGCTTTGTTGAACGCATGAAATGAACATTAGGGTTGATAATGGCTCTGTGCAGCGTGGCCATTTCCCTTTACTTATTTTGATTAAAGGGTTATTAAAAAAAAAACATCAGGTAAGGCTTGGACCTTGGAAAATGCTAAGAGGCGAATGCAACATAATCATCTTTTCATAAATGAGACGATTATGGCATACATTCAAACTCTGTTGTCTCCTATAAGAAGCCCCATGCAATTGAACTCAAATAGCTTTCTTGCTATAACCCCTTTTCTCATTAAGAACCAGCCTGTCAGCCATTTCGGTAACTCGGCTGTTTAATTAGTGATGTTGTAAACATTTAGTGTACACCAAATTTTGAAGGAAAGATGAATACTGCAGGTTTAGTAAAGAGAAGTCATAATTAGAAGATTTGCTATGCATCCTTCTTTCCAGCATGGAAACATATCAGGCCACCTGTAAGACAAATACTTTTATGTGTGGTTGTGTGTGTATGTGTGTGCGTGTGTGTGTGTGGTTGTGTGTATGTGTGTGAGAAAGAGAGAGAGAGAAGAGAGGGAGAGGGAAAGAGAGAGAAAGAAATGGCATTACAATTAAGAGAGAAAGAGAGAGGGGAGAGAGAGAGAGAAAGGAAGGGAGGAGGAGAGAGAGAGAGAAATGGCATTACAATATTAAGAGAGAAAGAGAGAGGGGGAGAGGGAGAGAGGAGAGAGAAAGAGAGGGAGGGGGAGAGGGAGAGAGAGAAATGGCATTACAATATTAAGAGAGAAAGAGAGGGGGGAGAGGGAGAGAGAGAAAGGGGAGAAGGGGGAAAGGGAGAGAGAGAGAAATGGCATTACAATATTAAGAGAGAAAGAGAGGGAGAGAAACACAATTTTCTGCTGTCTTGAGTGCCTTGAAGAATATTCAGATATTTCTAATAGCTGAACCTAAAACTTTATTCCTTAGGCATAACAGCTCTCTGACATCTGAGTGAAGCTACCTAGTCTGTCTTCCATTAATTTGTTTTTATTCTATCGAATGCTTAAAATTATCTTCTTTATAATAATAAAAAATCACTCCATTTTGTTTTACTTTAGTTTTCCCAAATGCATTTTTCCCCTAAAGATAGAAACCTATTATTTCGTTGTTTTGTAAGATAGGGATCAGTGATAATAAGTGTTGGTCTTTCATTTTGCCTGAGGTTCTCAGATAGAATCCAACCTGACACCTGAGCCAAATCATTAAAACCTAATTTGGATGCCTACAATCTTCTTTCATAGGACAGCCTATGTATGACTACTCTTCCACTTCTACACTACACATCACTACCTGATGGAACATTCTGGAAAACTCAAAGAAAGCATGTTATTTTGTGTTGGTTTAAGACAATGTCCTAATTTGGCACCTGCAGTATGCTTATCTCTTCCTTCTCCAGCCTGGTCCCACCTCTACAGGTGTTCCAATTCAGTTCCTATCATCTTGGACCATCACCATGGACTCCTGATTTCTGTGTTGCTTTCTGTGTGAATTGAAATATGCCTTGGTACAGTCCTAGATACATTCCAGATGTTCCTGGATCTCAATCCCCAGCAGCTGTAGAAATAGCATGGGAGAGTTCAGAAACATCTGGAATGCCACACTTTGTTCCCCCAGCCTGTTTCAAGCTATGATTTGCTGCAGGTACAAGGATGAATATTAGATGAGTTGAAGCTGGAAAAAAGGAGGGAACAACGTGTTCAAAATATCTTGCTCTAATAAACACCACCTCTCACCACAGCTATGCACACCAAAATCACAAAATAATATGTGTACTAGCAATAGCAGTTAAATACCACTTCACAGTGCTTTACAGCCCTCTAAGTGGCTTACAGAGTCAGCCTATTGCCCCCCAAAATCTTTCATTTTATGGACCTTGGAAGGATGAAAGCCTGAGTCAACCTTGAGCTGGTCAGGATTGAACTGCTGGCAGTGAGCAGAGTTAGCCTGCAATACTGATTCTAACCACTGAGACACCACGGGAAAGAGGGAGGGAAGGAAGGAAGGAAAATAGCAATAGCACTTAGATTTATATATTGCTTTGTAGTGCTTTACAGCCCTCTCTAAGCAGTTTACAGTCAGCTTACTGCCCCCAACCAACTGGGTCCTCATTTTATCAACCTTGGAAGGATGAAAGAATGCAATACTGCATTCTAACCACTGCGCCACTGCATAAATATGAACCAGTTGCCAAGCATCTGAATTTTGATCACATGATCATGGGGTTGCTGCAAAAGTCGTAACGTAAAAGGTGACAGTAATGTGACAGTCATAAGTCACATTTTCAGTGCTATTGTAGCTTTGAATGGTCACTAAATGAACTGCTGTAAGTTGAGGACTACTTGTATTATTCCCTGTGCTCATGAGGAGCATCTGTCACTAATGCTATTGTTACATGTGCAGTGAAAATATCAGCCTGGAATGCATGACTGTGAGCACTTTCGCCCAACCACTCGTGAGTGTTCAGTTGTCATCCTAGTGGAATAACATACAAGGGAAAATGGTTGACACTTAAGTTTGTTTTGCATTACTAAACTCCACATCAGTCCCACAGGTACAGGCACACCTCTATGCATGCAGTTTAAAAACCAGAAAGGGGCAATACTTGTATCGAGTCCATCTAAAACGGTTTCAAAGAACAAATTTTCAACATCTCCAGATGCAAAAAGCTTCAGTGGGAGAAAGCCAGGTGGCTTTTAAAAAGAGACAAGACAGCCATTTGTCTGATATGGTATAGGGTCTCCTGCTTGAACGGGGGTTGGACTAGAAGACCTCCAGGGTCCCTTCCAACTCTGTTAATTCTCTTATTCTGTTGCTTAAAAGTACAGCATTACCACAGACAAATCAAAAGCTCACTTGCTATGGTAGTCTTTCAAACCAACATCTTGTAATTATAATTGACACCTATCCTTCGTGGACAGCATTGCCTGTGATTGTACTGACTATCTATGATTGTACTATCTATGATTGTAGATCCGGCCCTCTCAATTCCTGGCAAATAGATGGGGAAGAAATGGAGGTAGTGACAGATTTTATTTTCCTGGGCTCCAAGATCACTGCAGATGGGGACTGCAGCCAAGAAATTAAAAGACGCTTGCTCTGGGGAAGAAAGCTATGGCAAATCTAGACAGCATTCTAAAAAGCAGAAACATCAACCTGCCAACAAAAGTGCGTATAGTCAAAGCTATGGTGTTCTCAGTTGCAATATATGGCGGTGAAAGTTAGACCAAAAGGAAGGCTGAGCACCAAAGAATTGAGACCTTTGAACTCTGCTGCTGGAGAAGACTCCTGTGAGTCCCTTGGAGTGCAAGGCAATCAAGTTGGTGAGTCCTAGAGGAGATCAAGTCTGACTGCTCTTTCGAAGGCCAGATCCTGAAGAGGAAACTCAAATACTTTGGCCACCTAATGAGGAGGAAGGACTCATTGAAGAAGAGCCTAATGCTGGGAAAGATTGAGGGCAGAAGAAGAAGGGGACAACAGAGAACGAGGTGGCTGGATGGAGTCACTGAAGCAGTCACGTGAGCTTAAATGGACTTCAGAGGATGGAAGAGGACAGGAAAGCCTGGAGGAACATTGTCCATGGGGTCATGATGAGTTGGACATGACTTCGCAACTAACAACAATGATTGTACTGATTACGGCTGATGTAACCCTATGTCTGGGGAGGGAAGAGGAAGGCAGAGGAAGGAGCAAAAACACACTTGAGAAACAAGAAAAGCATTCAACTTCCTCAGTATCTTCTTACATTCCCTGTAGCAACCTGAGTTCCTTGGAGCGGGCAGAAAAGAGAGGGTGTTGAATAGAAAGAGGCAAGACAGGTAGAGGCCATGCCAAGCAGAAGATCAGCCTACAGAGCCCAATCGGTTCTGGGATTCCACAACCAAACTATCTCACAAAGACCAGCCTCAATCCTTGACTCCTTAATTGGGGATTTATCTTTGTTTGTTTATTTACCTTATTTAAAAAACCAATTTCAAAACAGGAATGAAACAGAAAGAGAATGACGATAGAATGACAAACAGAAGAAAACTACACATATAGAAAGTACTTTAAAGGGTGAAAACAAATACAACTAATAAAAAACCCAGTACGATACATCATTATAACAGTAAACAGTTCCAATGCGATCTGCATTGATCTAATTCAAACTAAGTATGATTCAAGAACTTCCATATTTGTAATACACTTATATAACTAATACTCTCTTGCTCAGGTTACTGTGTTTGGTATAATTTTTTAAAAAAATTTGATTTATATGCCGTCCTTCTCCGGAGACTCAGGGCGGCTTACAATACATTAAGCAATAGCCTTCATACTTTTGTATATTTACACAAAGTCAGTTTATTGCCCCCACAAACTGGGTCCTCAATTTACCTACCTTAGGAAGGCTGAGTCAACCTTGAGGCTGGGGAGATTCGAACTTACAGTAATTGCAGACAGCTGGTGTTTAATTACAATGCTTTAGTCTGCTGAGCTATCCAGGCCCTGGTGAGTTCCACAGTTAACCTTTAATTAAATTTGTCCATAGAACACAGAATCCTAGGGCTGGAAGAAACCTTGGAAGTCTTCTACTCCAACCCCCTGCTCAAGGCAGAAGTTTGTACGCCATTCCAGTTAAATACATCCCATTGATGTATAGAGTCAAGGTGGCGCAGTGATTAGAGTGCAGCACTGCAGGCTACTTCAGCTGACTGCTAGCTGGAGTTCGGCAGTTCAAATCTCACCGGCTCAAGGTGGACTCAGCCTTCCATCCTTCCGAGGTGGGTAAAATGAAGAGCCAGATTGTTGGGGGCAAGAGGCTGACTCTGTAAACTGCTTAGAAAGGGCTGTAAAGCACTGTGAAGCGGTCATGAAGTCCAAGTGCTATTGCTATTGATGTGCTGACACAACTCTACCTCTTTTCTCCACTGCATTGCACCTGAGATCCTCACCTCCACCTACTGAACAGTTTCTCTGCACTTAATATCTTGTTAGCTGAGCTTGAAAATCTAAGCATGGCTGGATAACAATTTATATCTGGATAGAACTACAAAGAAATCCTGTTTTACGTATGTATGTATGTATGTATGTATGTATGTATGTATGTATGTATGTATGTATGTATTTCCTGCCTTTATTATTATTTAATAGCTCAAGGTGGCAAACATATGAATATATGAAATATATTCTATAACAGAGTTGGAAGGGACCTTCTAGGTCCGTGATGGCAAACCTATGGCACGGGTGCCACAGCTGGCACACGGAGCCATATCATGGGCACACAAGCTCAGTTCTGGCACACGTGTGTGCCAGCCAGCTGATTTTCGAGCCTTCTGGGCCTACCAGAAGTCAGGAAACACACTGTTTCCGGGCTCCAGAGAGCCTCTGGGGGAGTGGGGAAGGCCATTTTTGCCCTCCCCAGGCTCCTAGAAAGGCTTTGGAGCCTGGGGAGAGCAAAAAAAAGTGTCTACTGTGCCATCTCATGCCAAAAGCGGGGGGAGCAGGGGGGGCAGGGCACATAGAATTATGGATGTGGGCACGCATGCATGTGACCCTCACTTTTGGCACGTGATGGCAAAAAGGTTAGCCATCACTGTTCTAGGTCATCTAGTCCTACACCATTTCTGACAGATGGCAGCCCAGTCTCTTCTTGAAAGCTTGCAGTGATGAAGCTCCCACAACTTCCAAAGGCAAGCATTTCTTCTAATACTCTTTCCTCCTCCTATTTTAGTTATTAAAATCCCACCTTTATTATCTTTACAAATAACTCAAGTCGGCGAACATATCCAACACACCTTCTTCCTCCTCCTATTTTCCCCACCATAACAACAACCCTGTGAGGTGTGTTGGGCTGAGAGAGAGTGACTGGCCCAAAATCACCAGCCAGCTTTCATGGCTAAGGCGGGGCTAGAACTCACAATCTCCTGGTTCCCAGGTCAGCACTTTCACCACTGGACCAAACTGGTTCTTTCGTTTTAAAAAAACAAAACAAAACAAAAACGAACAACTCTTGGCAATAGTTACACAAACTTTTACTCTTGCCAAAAAAACCCCAACAATATAAGGCTGTGTCCGTATAGACAGCAGAAGACAAACTTGATCAAGAATTTTTTTCCCCTCCAGAAAAATCTTCTTCCCAAAGAAGCATCTGTATGTTTGAGCCTCTTTCATTCAGGATACTCCGTAAAACAGAGAAATCCACACTTTATTTTGAGAGCCCAAAGCAACCATGTTTTATATGCTGAAACATCCTCTAACATGGGTCTGTCCTTACATCAACTCCTATTTTGAAACAGGTTTCCGTGTTTTCAATTATCCGTCAACAGACAAGAAAATCCTCAGAGGGGATTACAAGAACCAGGGAGAATTAGCTGACAACATTTAAATAAAATATACAAGCATCTTCACAGCCAGCTTGGAAATTCAGCAAGATCTCTAAAATAAACATAGGCGCACAGATTCACTAGAAAACATTTCCAACAATGCAAAATAGAGACCAGCCATTTTCTATCACTCTACCAATAGATTCTGTAGAGATTCTCAGTCATCCAGGTCATGGTTGAGTAAGAGCCTGGTGGCGCAGTGGACTAAGTGCTGTTAAAGTAGCACTTAATTGCCAGCTGCCTGCAATTACTGCGAGTTCGAATCTCACCAGGCCCAAGGCTGACTCAGCCTTCCATCCTTTTGAGGCAGGTAAAATGAGGACCCGGATTGTGCAGGCAATAAGCTGACTTTGTATTTTAAAAAAAAGAACACTGCTGCGGGGGGGGGGGGGGGGGAGGGGAGGGGGGGGCGAAAGCCTTACTAAGCAGGTATATACGAAAGTATGAAGACTATTGCTTAATGCATTGTAAGCCGCCCTGAGTCTCCAGAGAAGGGCAGCATATAAATCCAATCAATCAATCAATCAATCAATCAATCAATGTTGTCCCAAAGGTGTTTTTTTAAAGAGGCAACTGGACTTTCTTTTTTTTTTCGTTTGAAGACATTTCACTTCTTGTCCAAGAAGCTTCTTCAGCACTGCAATAGATTCCTAGACAGATGGTTTGTCTGGACTCAGGGTGAAGGAAAACAATGAAAGGCAACCAACCTCGCACTGCCTTGTATAAATCAAATTGCCTTTACAACGAAGGGAACACTTCTTTATATTCCACATAAATTTGTCTTGTATGGTAAGACGACCTATTCTGGTTGTGATCTTCGTCCGTGTGGCACCTTTTTCAGGAGATCGCTAAATAATAGCAACTCCATGCAGGGAGTTCTCAACTTACAACCAGCCATTTATCAATTTTTTGAGGTTACATCGTCACTGAAACGAATGACTGGTGACCTTTCCCTGCACGGCTTAGACATGTGATCAAAATTCATGCGTTTATAGCAACTGGCATGTGATGATAATGGTCACAGCTCCCTGGAATCATGTGATTTCCATTGGCAACTTTCCCAGCTGGCTTTTGATCCAGGGGATGGGGAGAAGGAAGAGACTAGGATTTGCTTAACGGACATTGATTCACTTAATACACGGGTGTCAAACTCAAGGCCCCGGGGGCCAGATCCAGCCTACGGGATGCTTAGATCTGGCTCACGAGGCTGCCCTGGAAACAGTGAAGGACCGGGCCATGGTGCCTCTGCCAGCGAAAACGGAGGCCATTGCAGCTGAAAACGGAGCTCATGAGGGATGTGAGCAGCCCTCCTGGGCTCTGTTTTCGCTGGCAGAGGATTGCAAGAGGCGGTCGCAGCCAGAAAGGGAGCTTGGGCGCCTGTTTTCACTGGCAGAGGGCTCGGGCCACCAGAGGCACTCCCAACACGAGTGATGTTGAACGGGCCACACCCATCCCAGCTCCATGAGGTCAAACACAATCCTGAAGTGGCCCTCAGTGAAATCGAGATTGATACCCCGGACTTAATAACTGTAGCGATTCACTTAACAACCATGCCCTCCCCCCCCCCCAAAAGCATACATTCAGGCCCAGTTCATTTCCCAGCTGCCTAGCTTAGCGATCGAAATTCTGGTTGCAGTGGTGACGTTAATGGAGTACCTTTACGATCTAATAAAAACAAAGAAATATGTCTGCGAGCCTTCAAACGGTGCCCTCAAATGGTTACTTTTGCAGATCACAATGTTTACGGTATTTCTGAAGGAGCCGCGTGTTTACAGTGTAAAGTATATAGTGTCACTCCCACTGTTCAGGTTAACAAATTCCGCAAAAATCTGGCTTCCTTCACCAGGACAAAGAGCAATCTGCTGACATGTGCAAAGGGCGAGGCTCATTTGACTGTTTTTCCTCAAGTCTGTCCAAGGTTTGCTCACCTGAACAGCCTGGAGGTCCACTTTCCCTTTCTTAAACCCATGCCTGCAGGACCAGGCGTTGTCATGATACCTGTCATTTCTCCATCCAAACTCATGCATTGTGTATTTGGTCTTTTGTGGGACCCTTGCCAAGAACAATGTCTATGGAGATTCTCAGCCATCCAGGTCATGGTTATCAAGAAAGTCCAGTTGCCTCTTGGGAAAAAAAGCATCTTTTGGGATTTGCCAAGAATTTATTATTTATTTATTTATTTATTTATTAGCTTTATATGCCGCCCTTCTCCGGAGACTCAGGGCAGCTTACAATGCGTCAAGCAATAGCCTTCATACTTTTGGATATGCCTGCTTATTAGGGCTTTCGCCCCCCGCCCCTAAGCGGGTATATAAACATTCCTTGTTTATGTGGTTTTATGTGCTAATCATTCCCGACTCTAGGGGGGCGGTGCTCATCTCTGTTTCAATGCCGAAGACGCAGCACTGTCCGAAGATGTCTCCAGCATGTGGCCAGCATGACTAAATGCCAAAAGTGCACAGAACGCTGCTACCTCCGCACCAAAGGTGGTCCCTATTTTTCTACTTGCATTTTTTACGTGCTTTCGAACTGCTAGATTGGCAGTAGCTGGGGCAAGTCACAGGAGCTCACCCCGTTATACGCAGCACAAGGGATTCGAATCGCTGAACTGCCGACCTTTCTATCGACAAGCTCAGCGTCTTAGCCACTGAGCCACCGTGTCCCTCTAGCAGAAAGCATTCATTCATTCTCTAGCAGAGAGCAAACCCTGCTCCCTTCTAGTCCTGAAGACGTTACCTAGTTCGGTAATGAAATGTCTTCAAGAAAACAGCCAAACTCAGAGAACACCAAGGACTCCACAATTCAACCCTGAGCTACATTACTAAACATTATCTTCTGTCGATATTCCCGAAAGCTGTCCTTCCTTTAGCTTTCCCAGGTATACTAAACCAGCTGAGTCTGTCCTACAGACCTGGGAAAGATCTCTTGAAATGGTCAAGAACCATTTGGTTTCTACCAGAAAAGAGATGGCCTTGAATCATCTCGGTGTACATATCACGTTGTACCCAAGGATACAGAATAACAGTGTTGGAAGGGACTTCGTGGGTCATCTAGTCCAACCCCCACCCCTTGCCCAAGCAGGAGACCGTACAACATTTCGGGCAGATGGCAGTCCAGTTTCTTCTTGAAAGCTTCCAGTGATGAAGCTCCCACAATGATCAGAGAGTTTGGTTTTTGGCTTGGCCTGTTCATCTAAATTCAGCAATCTGGTTTGAAAATCAGGACTTACAGACGGAACGATTTGTCAAGCTAGCTGGCTTATTCAACAAGCTCGGTTTCAGAACTTAGATGTGCAAACTCAGTCGCCGTGAGCTTATAAAACAAGGGGCCAGAGAAGGCAAGGTTTTCAAAGGCCGTGTTAACTTTTGATGGAGGGGAGTGGGGGGGGGGAAGGATGATTTACGGTTTGTGATTTTCATCATGCATTAATTAGCTTATTCACTGGGGCTTCTTCGGTGCAGTACAACTTGTTTTTAAAACCGTGGCTTAATTTAATTTGTGTACCCAGCCAACTGTGGCTTTTCCCATTATTTACGATTACAACAGTGTGCGACTTGGTACAGCAAGCGAAGGTGGGCAAATCTGCTAAGGGTGGGTAAACCCACAGTTGCAATTGGCAGTAAAAGGGTACTGTCTCATAAAAGTATCGACCGTAATTATAGTGTGTTGCTTAAGAAGTGTGACCGGGAGGGATGGGAGACAGACAAAGTGTATTTAAGCTGCTTCAGCTGTCTTTGGTTGTAAGAAGCAGGGCAAGATCTAACTTGCAGCCAGAATACTCATTTTGGAATAACTTCCAAACCACCAAAACACACTTTGCAGTCTTAACTGGTTTTTCGTGAAGTTTATCCAACTGGAGAGTGAAAGAATAGAAATATATCATATCTAATGGTTCCCCCCACTCCCTCAAAAATACTTCAGCTTTTCCAGAGGCTTCTGTTCTCCTATAATTAAGGATGATTCAGCTCAGCATGGAGAAGAGAGAGAGAGAGAAAAAAAAAACCTCAGCAGCTTTGAAACAACATGGCACTTTCAGCTCTTATTTTCCAGGCAGATACTTGTTAAAGAAACAGCAATCTAGTAACCCGTTTTACCTCCTCAACAAACACTCACAGGAGATTTCAAAGGAGATTAAAAAAAAAAAAAAAACCAACCCACATTCAACAAAGCTTTGCAATGGCATTTATCTACTCTCAATTGTTTCCTCCAGTTTCCAATCCCCAAGCTTGGAGAGATACACAAGAAGAAAAAGGGGTTGGACAGGGGTCGGCAACCTCAAACTCTCAAAGAGCCACAAAGGGCCTAACCGGAAGCCCCCCATTCAATTCTGGAGCAGACTGGAAGTCCAGTTCTCCCACCATAGAGTCTCCTCCTCGTGTGGTGTCCTTTTTCCTCTACCTGTCCTAACTGAAAGCCCTATCAGTTGTGGAGCTGACTGCATTAAACCCGCTCATAGTGTCTCCTTCTGGCACGCCATGCTTCCCCCCACCCCCCGCAAACCAGAAGCTCTTCTCAAAACTGTGACAGCGACCAGCAACAGGGAGCCGCAGCAGAGGAATGAAAGAGCCACATGAGGCTCCAGAGTCGCGGGTTGCTGACCCCTGGGTTAGGAAATATTTACATTCACGTGTGATTTGAACTAAATTAGCCGAGCTAAGCTAGCTATTTCTCGTGTTTATAGTAACACATTGAAAAAGAGCAACATTATCCTGCAAGAAAGACCAAAAAGAAAAGTACCGAACATGCTCAAATGTTGTTCAAAGCCAAAACAGACCAATCACATGTTATTCGACCAAACGTGCAAGCCAACTTCCTAAAAATCTAAGGTCAGCCTTCTTGAACCTGGAATCTCCTACATGGGTAAGATTTACTGAATTGGATTTTGTACAGCCATCCATCTCATACGCATGTATAATCAAACAATCCATAAAAACCATTAAAAGCAACCAATTTAAATTAAAAAGATGACAAGATGGTGGAAAAGCATACAAAACAGGGGTGAAATCCAGCAGGTTCTAACAGGTTCTGGAGAACCGGTAGCAGAAATTTTGAGTAATTCAGAGAACCGGCAAATACCACCTCTGGCTGGCCTCAGAGTGGGGTGGGAATGGAAATTTTGCAATATCCTTCCCCTGCCATGCCCACCAAGCCACGCCCACAGAACCAGTAGGTTTTGGATTTCACCTCTGATACAAAAGAATATTCAATTAAGAGTAAAGGAGATTACTTGTAAGGACTCCTCATATTCAATTAACTCCCATATAACCATTTAGCCAACTTAAAACCCTGTTTTAAGGGCCAGATTAGCACCTCTACTACGCTATTGGGGGATTATGAAAAAACATCATCTGGCACTTCTGAATGGTATTATCCAGTCCTCAACTTAGTTTGCTATTGTTCTATTTTAATGCAGCAAGTTCTAGCCCCTGTGAAGGTTAAAACAAAGAGTAAAGTTACTAGACTGGATAACAGCTGGATTATCACAGAGATGGCCTTGGTGGAATATATGGAGTTACCAACAACCGTTTGGAAACATGAATGGGGAGAAGACATTTCATACACAATAGATAAAGAATAACAGAATTGGAGGGGACCTTTGAGGACTTCTAGTCCACCCACTTTCTCTATATATACCTATACCAGGGGTCAGCAACCTGTGGCTCTGGAGTCGCATGTGGCTCTGGAGTCGCATGTGGCTCTTTCACCCCTCTGCTGCAGCTCCCTGTCACTCAAAACATGCGTCACAACCGCCAATGTGCGACACCCACCGGAACACAATTTATTGAGCTTTTCAACCCCCGATAGGCCAGCCATGGATAAATCCAAGAAAAGAAAAGTTTCAGAAGAAAACAGAACATTTAATTCAACTACATATGCTAGTTTTGTGGCCACTCAAGAAATAGTCAGGCACGGGAAGGGTTTTGTGGCTCCCGGTGTTTTCTTTTCTGTGGGAAACGGGTCCAAATGGCTCTTTGAGTGTTTAAGGTTGCAGACCCCTGACCTATACCATTTCAGACAGACATCTCATCTTAAAAACCTCCAGCAAAGGAGCACCCAACACATTCTATAGGCAAGCTCTGAGCACAAGATAGCAACCGACATGTCAGATTTCCAGGAAAACAATAGAATAGGATCTCAATCGTAAAAATATGCCCATTGGTCACCTTAACAATTATCTTGCGTTTTTCCTATCAGTCTTCATTTAGTTTGCCGAAAGAATTTGCTTTTGCTTTTCAAAGTAGAAAAGAGTATTTCAGATAAACTCTCCAAGGCAGAAGGCAGGAGATTTGCATCTATTTAATCCCAAAGTAGCCAGAAGGGCTTCTAGGTTTTTTTCTTTGATTGTTTTTGTTGTTTTTTGAAACAATCTTCTCTTCAATGATGTGAAACACCAAGGAAAGAATTTCTTCCAGAAGCTCCCGGATAAGATAGTAGCCTTCTCTGCAAAGAGAGTTTCATATTTGAGAGATTACTGCAGACGTGGGTTTGAGCAGGTTCTGACCAGTTCTGGAGAACCGGTAGCAGAAATTTTGAGTAGTTCGGAGAACCGGTAGTAAAAATTCTGACTGGCCCCGCCCCCATCTATTCTCTGCCTCCCGAGTCCCAGCTGATCGGGAGGAAATGGGGATTTTGCAGTAACCTTCCCCTGGATGGGGAGGGAATGGAGGTTTTACAGTATCCTTCCCCTGCCATGCCCATCAAACCACGCCCACCAAGCCACGCCACATCCACCAAGCCACACCCACAGAACCCGTAGTAAAAAATTTTGAAACTCACCACTGAATTACTGGATAATTATTAAGCACGTTCCTTTGCAGAATTCAGACAAATGGTGAAAAAGAATTCTTCGGTTGAGAATTTTGAAAACTATGCTCAGTTCCAGAATTTTTTGGGGGGGGTGGGGGGTGGGGAGGAAGAATTACTCCTCCAAGCCTCAGAGAGACTTTATGAAGCTAGATTTAAGTCCTGGAATTTGCTTTCAATGTCAGGAATCACCTGTAGATCAACAAGGAATCAACCAGCTACAGAAAGTTCTTGACCTAAAACCATTCATTTAGTGACCGCTAGAAGTTATAACCGCACTGAAAAAAGTGACTTATGACTGTTTTTCACACTTACCACCATTGCAGCTTCCCCACAGCCATGTGATCAGTGCTTGGCCACTGGCAGATACTTAGGACTGTCACACTGTCACTTTCACGATTTTCTAATAAGCAAAGTCAATGGGAAAGCCAGATTGACTAAACAACCATCCTACTAACTTAAGAACAGCAGTGATTCACTTAATGTGGCAAGAAACATTGTAAAATGGGACAAAATTCATTTAACAACTGTCTTGCTTATCAAGAGACATTTTGGGCTCAGTTGCGGTCCTTAAATTGAGGACTACCTCAATCTGAGATACAGAACAAGAGGACACTGCTTCCTATTTTAATTCCAATGGGATGGGACATTTCTTTCTTTCTCCATTGATGTTCAGAAATAGGAATCTTCTCTCCCTCCCACCCGAAAAAGCATGATCCAACACATCCTGGATACCAAAATTTCCCCAATAGATGGGATGATTATCCTCAGGATAGATGCTGTCTCCAAAGGCTTTAGATCTGATGTCTCATGTCCAATAACATATTGGAGGATGTGGATTACTTGTAGAGGAATGCAGGAATGACCTTGAGGACTGGTGAAGGGATGTG
Source organism: Masticophis lateralis (assembly GCA_030761175.1). Taxonomy (NCBI): domain Eukaryota; kingdom Metazoa; phylum Chordata; class Lepidosauria; order Squamata; family Colubridae; genus Masticophis; species Masticophis lateralis. The sequence continues at coordinate 19,825,998 of JAUDYJ010000010.1, forward strand.
AAACTTCTACTCAGTCCTGGGAAAATAGAAGGCGTGTATAAGTATTTCAGAATAGCCTTGGCCTTGATTCAATTTGGGGACAGTCCTTCTCATCTTCCAAAATTCTGCTATTCTATGCCACATCAATAGAGTAAAATTCTTGGAATCCACATTGTCTCTTTTTCCTAATCTGGCCTACCTTGAAAGGCTGGTATCATTTTAAAAAAAGAAAGGGATTAAATCAAATCGACACTATTAAAATGTGTTGAACTTAATTTAGCATTTCCCATGTTCTTTGGGATATCTTGCTGTGGTCTGGGCTCTTGGTCCAGAAAAATGTCCATAACTTTGCTGTACAACATCCCATCACCAACCTCCCTGGCACCAGAGACTGGTTTGGGAAGAAAAAATGTCTTCCATGGACTGGGGATGAGGTGGTGGAGAGGAAAGGGGTTGGTTTTGCATGCAACCTAGATCCTGCACATGTGCAGTTGAAGCTTTGCCCCTCACCCATTGCCCATGTGGCCCAGTTTCTAACAGGCCACGGACCGGTACTAGTCCCAGGGGGTTGGAGACCACTGCTGTAGAGGATGTTAAAGCTCTGTTCCACATTTCAGAAGTTTATTAAAATTCTCAAAAGTTTCCAAACCAAACAGCAACGCGCAACATATCTAAAAACTTTCCAAGTGACTTCACACATGCAGAGTTCTTATCATGTTCAACATCAAGCAACAGATATAGATATTAACCCATATCTCAATGGGTCAAATGCGAACTTCCTAACCGAAAGATCCAGTCCTAATTATGCTCAGCAATGACTTATGACATCCAAGTTTTTAAAATAACTCATACCCTGGCTTACATTCATACATAATGCTAAGCCAGGATTTTTTTTTAAAAAAAAAAAGATTTTCTGAACAAGTCATAAAGGCGTGGTTGTTAAGGTAACACAAACTGAATGGTTGACAGGTAACACAAAGAGAGCTGATACATATCAGACAGACACCAAAAAGACACCTCCCTAGGATGATGAAAGACCGGGCACAGGCAGATAAACCAGTAATTTATAATGAAGGTGAGATAATTTTATCTACTGACTGTCCTCACATTTGCACTTCCTTACCAACTTTTAGCACTCATCCCCTGGTCAACGAAAAACTATCAACTGTGATCGTTCCACATAAATAAATCCACAAATTGTTGCATTTACGGATACTGAATAAACTTCAGCGGGCTCCCTTCACAAACCCTGACTTAATTGTAATTCAGATGGACTGCAAGGGCCAAGATGGAGTTCAAAAGAAATAAAAGCCAACGGCTGATTAGGGTGCTGGGTGGACCCATCCACTGCCGGCCACCATCCAATGTGGCCGCAACACGTGGCAGATGGTGCCAGCCAGCCTCGGTTGCAGAATAAACACGCTTTACTTGGCAAGGGGTGAACTACTGGGTCGCTCGAGAAATTTTCAAAGCGAAAGCCTGCTGTTTGCTCGATTGCATCACTTGGAATCCTGGCTCCCTGCATTCACAAGTTAACCCTCACCTGTTGGAGGACACGATCCAGAGGCTCCGCTTTGGCCAAGCTCTCGGGGGTTAACCCTGTCAGTTCTCGGCACGGCTCGCTTAGCTCCGAATTGTCTGCCTTCACCAGGCATTTGTGTAACGTCCCTACCTGGAAAATGTTTTAACAAAGAAGGCAGAGGGGAAGGGGGAGTGGGGGGAAGGGGAAAAAAAAGAAAAGTAAAACTCCAGGAACTGGATAGAGCGACTTGTTAAAATAATAATAATAATAATGTGTATTAAAAGGTGGTTAGAACCACAGCTGGCTCCCCTTGAAATTGGAAATGCTGGCTGGAAGATGCAGTTGCTAATTTCGCAAACTTCCCATCTCAATTCCCCCCCTGGGCTTTTGCTTTTTCAAGGAGATTCACAGCCTTCCCATAAAGAGAGAGATTATTTTTTAAGGGACCCGGCTGCCATTCTTGCATTATTCTAATGGGGGTGGGTGAGGGGGGAGAGAAAAAATAAAATCAGGTCGATCCCATCAGAATAGACTCGATTTAGGGATCCCGGGGGCAGCTCTTGAACCTCCCCCTCTTTGTTTTCTTTTCAAATTATTCATTTGAAATTCACTTTGAGGTGGAGGATGGAGAGAGTGAGAGGGGAAAGTAAACATGGGGATTGGGACTTAGTTCTTTTGGGTTGCATAAAACAGGTTTTCCTCCCACTCCGGTTTAATTCCCCACGTATCAAGCGACAGGTTTCCCAAGCAAACATGCAGGCCTGATTTCAAACACAGAAACACAAAAAGGTACATATCCAATATCCCAAACATGGTTTTAAAAGGCCAGGTTTTTGTATGTGTGTGTGTGTGTGTGTTGTTTTTGTTTTTTTACAAGAAGCAAGGGCCTTTTAGAGTCTTTCAAACATGAAAATGTTTCTATTGATCCAGAACATGGGGTGTGTGGGTGTGTGGGGGACTTCATTCTTTTGTAATCTGGATTTGACTCTCCTGGTCAATTTCAAGGGAAATTTTGAACCGAGCTTTAATTTTGAATTGAGCCTGGTCCAAACTTAATAATTTCTCCCTGCTTTCTCCCAACCCACCAGCTCCCCCACCCTTACCCAGAGCCGCCCAGAGTCCCTTGGGAGTTGGGCGGCATAGAAATGCGACAAAATAAATAAATAAATAATACTCCCCCCCCCCAAGCCAAGTTTGGGGGAGGTGAGCAAAGCTCATTCCAGCCTTGGATATGTTTGCTCAGATATAGAAATCCCTCTCAAGTGGTTGAATGAGAGAAGAAGAGGGATCTCGGTTAAGTGGTTTCGCCTCTCTCTCTCTCTCTCTCTCTCTTTCCGTTCCTCTCTTTTGCAAATTGCCCAATGGGTGTAGGAAGAGTTTGGGAAGTCATACCTTCTTGCTGGGAAGATCCACAACTTGCCACACCAACAGAATTAGTTCCCTCTCATCGGACCCCAGCTTAGCCCCATTTCCACCAGCGGATGCCCCAAACAAGATCACCAAACAGTCACTGTGCGAAGAGGAAGCCGTCATGACCACAGAAGAGGGGGAACAGCTACAATCAAAAGCAGAGGTAAAGGAAAGTGGGGGGGGGGGAGAGAAAGGAGGAGGAAGAGAGAAGGAAGAAAAAAAAAGAACAAAAAAAGAAAAGGAGAGAGAGAGAGAGAAAGAGAGAAAAAGTATAAAACAAGCCGAACACAAAAACTTACAAATAAAGGACACCCCCATTTCCCCAAGTGATCAAAGGGAAGATATAAAAAGGTCAATCTCAGAAAAGCCAGAACTATGGGGAAAGGGAACAGGGTGAAGGTAGCTAAGGTTCAAATAATATTTCATAAAAAAGGAAAAACAAAATCTGTTTGCTGTTGTACCTGTATTTTAGGTGAGCTCTTTCTCCCCAGCTCTAACTGGGGGATAAAATTTAACAGGCAGTCCGTTTGTCTCCCTCTGACATCATGGCAGGAACCCAACCTAGGTTTAAAAAAAAATAATAATCTTTTTTTCCCCTTGCTCTCTTTTTCCTGAGTTACCTGCCCTTCGGTGGAAGCACATGACCTGAGTCAATTTCCCAACAGGCGAGGCCATTGGGCCTGCAGGAAAGGTAGAGGCGGGGACTGGGAGTAAAATCCACGCCCAGTTGAGTCTACCTGATTGGGTTTGTGTGTGTTTGGTTGGGGTGGGAGGGAGGGAGAGAGAGAGAGGAAAAAAAATCAGAACAGGTTAAGGCACTTCCTGAAATTAAAGTTAAAATTGAGAAAGGGAGTTTCCCTCCTGATCTCTCTGTCTCCCTCCCTCCCACCCCAACCAAACACACACAAACCCAATCAGGAGTCCTTTTATCAGCAAGCAAAAGGCCATCTCCTTGCCACAATCCTGTGCAAAAATACACAAAGAGCCTCCCAGGACAAGCTTTTTCCAAAGATTTCTGGTTCCAGAGAGAATAGAATAGAATAGAATAGAATTTTTTATTGGCCAAATGTGATTGGAATAGTTTGTGCTATTTTGTCACTTGCTCATTGAAGTCACCTGAAATGCAGTTCTTTGCATCGCAAGGTATAGGGCCAAAATCATTGCAAGGGAAGAGTCAATCTTAAGACTCTGGGAGTTATAATCAGATCCTGCCCCGGTGTAAAAAGTCACCCAAAATGAAAGGACTTTGCTGATGCGAGTCAAAAGCCACAATTTCAGATTTTAAAGCTACTTCTCTGTTTTAGTTTATTGAGAAGCAAAACATTTTAGTTTGAAGGAAAACCGGCTTCTAAAGGCTGTGATTTTCACACTTGGCAACTTTAAGAGGTGTGGACTTCAGCTCCCAGAATTCTGGAAGTTGAAGTCCTCCACACCTCTTAAAAGTGGCCAAGTTTGGAAAATAGGTTTTTAAAGAAGAATGACCCACTGGACAAATGCAAGGCAGCTCACCAGTTTCCATGAAAACATGTTGGCTATTTAAATTTCAATTCCTTTTTTTTAAAAAATTTATGAATAACAGCAGGGAAACTGCCTTTCTTAAAAGAAACTTTACCAGGGGTGAGTTTCAAATTTTTTTAGTACTGGTTCTGTGGGTGTGGCTTGGGCGCGGCATGGCTTGGTGGGTGTGGCAGGGAAAGGATATTGTAAAATCTCCATTTCCATCCCACTCCAGGGATGGACCCTATTATTTCAGCAAGCTGGTCTGACGGTATGATGAATTTTAATGGGTTTTTTAGTCTTGGGGTTTTTAATATTTGGCCAAATAATTGAATTAGTTTTAAATTGTTTTAATTTTTGTGTCGATGTTTTTATTATTGGCTGTACACTGTCCTGAGTCCCTCGGGAGAAGGGCAGTATAAAAGTTTGATAGATAGATAGATAGATAGATAGATAGATAGATAGATAGATAGATAGATAGATAGATAAATGTTACTGCAAAATTCCCATGTCCTCCCGATCAGCTGAGACTCAGGAGGCAGAGAATAGATGGGGGTGGGGCCACTAAGAATTTTTACTACCGGTTCTCTGAACTATTCAAAATTTCTGCTACCGATTCTCCAGAACTGGTCAGAACCTGCTGAACTGTACTACATGACCCATCTCTGAACCCACTACATGATCCATTTGCCAATTTCCGGTGGAACCAGAAGTTGGCAAATGGGCCGTTTTTGGCCTCTGGAGGGCTTCCAGGGGGTGTGGGTAGGGAAGGCTGTTTTTGCCCTCCCCAGACTCCTAGAAAGGCTCTGGAGCCTGGGGAGAAAAGAAAAATGGGCCCACTGGGCCATCGTGTGCCAGGAGCCGGGTGGGCCGCATGCGTGGGGACAGGGCACATAGAATTACGGGTGTGGGCACGCACCTGTGTGACCCCTCTGCACTCCCTCTCCCCACTCCTGGCACGTGATGGCAAAAAGGTTAGCCGTCACTGCCATAGACTTTGCTCATCAGAAGGTTGCAAAAGGGAACCAGATGACCCCAGGACATTCAACCGTCATAAGTACATTGCAGTAGCCAAGCATCTGAATTTTGATCACGTGCCCATAGGGATGTTGCAACGATCAGGTGTGAAAGATGGCCATAAGTCACTTTTTCAGTGTCGGTTTAACTATGACTAGTCACTAAATGAATGGTTGGAAGCCAAGGACTCTCTGTATGACTTTGCAGCAATTTGTGACTTTCCTTGCCAGCTCCCTACAAACAAAGGAGAAACCTGCGTTGAAGGTTGTAAATTGTGGTCATGTGATGTCCTTGCTTAATGACCGTGTGCAAATTCGCTTAACGGTGACAACCAAGACTGCTGGAATTGGGCTTAATGATTGAGCCGCTTAGGGATGGAATTTCTGGTCTCAATTACCATTGTTAAGTGAGGACTAGTTGTACTATCCAATGGTGAAATCCAATTTTTTTTACTACTGGTTCTGTGGGCGTGGCTTGGTGGGCGTGGTGAGGTGGACGTGGTTTGGTGGGCATGGCAGGGGAAGAATACTGCAAAATCTCCATTCCCACCCCACTCCAGGGAAAGGATACTGCAAAATCCCCATTCCCTCCCCACTCCTGGGGAAAGGATATTGCAAAATCTCCACTTCCACTCCACTCTGGGGCAGCCAGAGGTGGTATTTGCCGGTTCTCTGAACTGCTCAAAATTTCCGCTACCCGTTCTCCAGAACCTATCAGAACCTGCTGGATTTCACCCCTGGTACTATCTCATGCAACCCACAAACCAAAAAAAAAAAAACCCAAAACATTTTCAGAGTCCAATTTGAAGCATTGCACTACCCTACTGTTTCTTGACTTCAGTTCTGAATGAAAAGTGAGATATGAGTCTAATACATCAATAAACACATAATAAATATCCTATGCTTTGCTACTGTTGTAGCTTCTTGGTTTCATGTTTTAAGGTTAACTCTTTTTTTTTAAGTGAACCGAACAAGCTACTCAGCGAAATAAGTAAATTGTGTATACTTTTTGCTTATAAATGTTCCACATAAATAAACAGAGAAATGGAAATAAGAGTAGCTAAATACTCTGAAGGTGGTGGAACTTCCATTCCAATTTCAGAATCCTTCTTGTGAGTTTGTTATTTTAATTCTCCATTTTGGTGTTATAAAGGGAATCTTGCTTAATTCAGCTTTAGGTAAATATCCTTCTAGACAGTCACAATGTAACAGAATTATTACATAAATGATATATTTTCAGGCAAACCGGCACACTTCCTCTTCATTTGTTACTATTATTTAAAATCTGAAAAGTTGCTTTCCTTCAGAAGGAGGTGGACAGGACACACATATCTTAGAAAACAGAAACTACCAAAAAGAAATTAATCATAATAGGGTGCTTCATTACATTTGCTGAAAGTGGCTCCACTTCTCAATTTAAAAAAAAGGTAAATTAATATGAAGGAAAGCACCCTGCACGGCTAGAATGGAAGGCAGGAACCCATTTCACCTATTTTGCCTTCTGGGAAAATGGAAACCAGTCTCACCCTTCCTGGCAGCCATTTTGTGAGGGTACCAACCAGTCTTCCTAGCAGCCCTTTTGTGGGGGGGGGACGGGACGACCTCCACTTCTCATCCCCCAAAGTCCAAATGGACCAAATAATGGGGGTGGGGTGGGGGGGGGGAGAATGAGGTTGCCCAGGAGACAACTCATAATTGGAAAAGCTGAAAGAAAACACGAAACTGGGAACCTGCAAGGCCAGAGATGACTTGAAACACGTCCAAATATTCTGTTTATGTGATGCTAAAAGTTAAAAGGGGGTTTGTTGGACCAGAGATGGGTGGACAAGGGGGAGGGGGTGTCTCCCTTACCTGGTTGGGAGAATGAATACCTCTGGAAATTAATGGCTTCCAGGACCTGAGAGAATGGAAATGTTTGCCTGGAACACACAGGTCATTTGAACAGGTGGGCTGTGAAGGGAGTCTGCTAAATGCCTTTAACAGCAGCTGTTTCATTATCTGGTCCAACATGGGGAGGTGATGGGGAGGAAAGCAGTCCTTTGTATTATAAATATTGGGAGGGGGAGATTGGTAAAGCAAGCAGCCATCTTGGAGGGAGCCAGGAATAGGCTCTTCAATTTGCCTGGCACTTTCTCCAGAAATTTCCTTCTCCTGTACAGGTTATCCTCAATTTACAACCATTCGAAATTACAATGGCACTGAAAAAAGTGACTTATGACCGTTTTTCACATTTACGACCGTTGCAGCATCCCAATAGTCTTGTGATCAAAATTCAGAAACTTGGCAACGGACTCATATTTATGACGGTTGCAGTGTGTGTGTGGGGTGGGGGGGGGGAATGAGAAAATGGAGAAGCCATTGAAACCAAATTAGAAGAATATAAATAGGCATTTTTATCTATTGAAAATATTTTATTATATATCTAAAGTGAGGTCGGATAGACCTGATTGATTTAAAAATTTAAAATAGGTCGTCTCGTCTCCTCAGGAATGTAGTATGAATTTATTGTTTAGGTTTGTACTAAATCTATACAGGACCCATATGAGGACCCAGTTGGGGGGGCAATAAGCTGACTTTGTATAAAATATACAAAAGTATGAAGGCTATTGCTTAACGCATTGTAAGCCGCCCTGAGTCTCCGGAGAAGGGCGGCATATAAATCTAATTTTAAAAAAACTAAAAAAAAACCATTAGATTACTAAAGTATTATCTATATGTATTTATGTTCTTTGTTGTCTTGTTTTGTTATTTTATTATTATTATTATTTATTTATTATTTATTAGATTTATATACTGCTCTTCTCCTTACGGACTCAGGGCGGTGCACAGCCAATTTAAAAAACAAATACACAAAAGTTAAAATTTCGTAAAAGAACAAATATAAATAGCTGTAGATTAAAACTAGTTCATTTAAAAGATAATAAAAACTCTAAAAGTGATAAAATATATACAGGAATCAGGCTAAGCCAGCAAGCTGAAAAAGATGGGTTTTTAAAGCCCGCCGGAAAGTCGGGAGGTCAGAAATTGTTCTTAACTCTGGAGGCAGATCATTCCAGAGGGTAGGTGCTGCCACAGAGAAGGCTCTCCCCCTGGGGGTCGCCAGCCGGCATTGTCTGGCTGACGGCACCCTGAGGAGGCCCTCTCTGTGGGAGCGAACCGGCCGGTGGGAGGCAATTGGTGGCAGAAGGCGGTCTGCCCGTAAGTACCCTGGCCCTGAGCGCTTTAAAGGTGATTACCAACACCTTGAAATGCACCCGGAAGTCCACCGGCAACCAATGCAGCTCACGCAGGAGAGGTGTCACGTGGGAGCGCCCCGTCGCTCCCATAATCCCCCGCGCGGCCGCATTCTGTACCAGTTGGAGCCTCCGGGTGCACCCCAAGGGGAGCCCCATGTAGAGAGCATTGCAGTAGTCCAGGCGGGAAGTGACGAGAGCCTGAGTGACTGTGCGTAGGGAGTCCCGATCTAGAAAGGTCTAGATCGGGACGTTTGTTTGATATGTTGTTATGTTTTTTAACTATAAATGTAAATAAAGTTTATTTAAAAAAAGAAAAGAAAATGGAGAAGTCAGATTCCCTTAACAACGGTGTTACTAACTTAACAACTGCAGTGATTCACTTAACAATGGGGGCAAGAAAGGCTGCAATATGGAGCAAAACTCCCTTAACTATCTTGCTGAACAACAGAAATTTTGGACTCCATGGAGGGTGTAAGTTGAGGGGACTAGCTGTATATATAAAAAGGATACTTCTGTTTTTCTTTTCTTTTCTTTTTATTAAAAAAGTTTTACAAATACAAATCCCCCCCCCTTTTCCCCCCTCCCCCCCAACCCCTCCCTCCCCTCCCTTGGCTTCCCTTATAACCTTAAAAATTAGTATTCATATTAACTCCCCAAATATTAATAAAAAGGTGAAATCCTAATCATATCATATCATACAATTCCCTCATCTACTCTACCCCTGTCATTACTAAAAATTTCTAGATATCATCCAAGTAATAACTATCTGTTTCATCCTTAATTTATAATATCTACACATAATCTATCCCAAGTATTACAAAATAAAATCCAAATCATAGTTCCCCCCAATTACTCTACTCCCTATATATACTATAACTTTCTACATAGCATATTCTACATAACATTCTACATCTAAATAACAACTTCTGTCTAATCCAAATCATAATTTCCCCCAGTTGCTTTATGCCCTATATACTATAACTTTCAACACAACATAACATTTTCTATATAACATTCTATCTCTATATAACAATTCATACTTAACATTCAGCTAAAAGCTATCTGATACTTCTTTGTTTGATATTTATTCTGCACATAGTCTATCCATTTCTTCCATTCCCAGACGAAAGCTTCTTGGGTCTTATCTTTTAAATATGCTAATATCTTTGCCATTTCTGCAAAACTAGCCACCTTCAGGAATTCTGGAGATTTCTGTTTTTCTACTTTATACTCCTGGTGCTTGAAGTTTTATTTTCTTTCCTGTTTTCTCTTGGATTGGCTTTTTTTTTCTTTTCTTTTTTTTTAAAGACTAGTTTTGAGCATTCTTCCCAACCCAAACCCCCTGGGTTTTAAAGAGCTAAAACTGAAATGGAGACAAAAAGATAGGAAGGCATCAATAAAGAGATCTGTTGAAAATCTAAGAGGCTGCCTCTTCAGTTTTATCATTTTTGTTAAAATGACTAGCTGAGGAATTCTGGGAATTGAAGTCCGCAAGTATAAGAGTTGCTAAATTTGGAGACTCCTGCTCTACTGTATTGATATAGGTCAGTGCTTCTCAAGCTCACCAATTTTAGGTGTGGCTGGGGAATTCTGGGAGTTGAAGTCTGCAAGTCTTAAAGTTACTGGGTTTGAGAAACACTGATAGAGACGATTGTAACAGAAGCTTTTATTTATATCCATTTAATATGTTCATAGGGACACGGTGTCTCAGTGGCTAAGACGCTGAGCTTGTCAATCGAAAGGTTGGCAGTTCAGTGGTTTCGAATCCCTAGTGCCACATAACGGGGTGAGCTCCCGTTACTTGTCCCAGCTTCTGCCAATTTAGCAGTTCGAAAGCAGGTAAAAAATGCAAGTAGAAAAATAGGGACCACCTTTGGTGGGAAGGGAACAGCATTCTGTGTGCCTTTGGCGTTGAGTCATGCTGGCCACATGACCACCGAGATGTCTTCGGACAGCACTGGCTCTTTGGCTTTGAAATGGAGATGAGCACTGCCCCCTAGAGTTGGGAACGAGGAACCTTTACTTTTACTTTAATATGTTCATAAATAACTCATGGCAAAAATACCAAATACTCTTTCCTCCTCTTTCTCCTTTCCCCACAACAACAACCCTGTGAGGTAGGTTTGGCTGAGAGAAAGTGGCTGACCCAAGGTCATCTAGTTGGCTTTCCTGGCTAAGGCAGGACTAAAACTCACCACCTCCTGGTTTCTGGCCTGATTCCTTTACCACTAGACCAAACTGGCTCCTTTTCTGTTTACGTTTCCCTCCTTTTTATATCAAAGAGAATCAAGGCAAAGCAATTTTGAAGCTTCTTTATTATGCTTTCCTGTTTTTCCAGGCTCACCACATATTTTCTGTACTCCTCTTCCCCAACTATCTAGCGTACCTAAGGAATTCTGCAAGGGGGTCAGTGCTATTGGTGGTTATTAAGACTTTCAAACATATATCCAACAGGTAGAGCTTTGACTGCAGTCACCTCCATCTTGGCTTTTGTGATTACCTCCTGCAAACATTCATGCAATCAAATTTCAGGCTACCTTTCGGAATGAAAGTTGTTAATGATAGCATTTTTATTATTCTTAAGTGTCTTGTGTTAGGACAGATTTTTAAATTATTGCTTCCCCTGCTTTTAATTAAAGAATGCATTGTTCTATTTTGATAGATCTCTCTGGCTCCTTTGGGAGGAAGACCAGATGACAAATAAAGAACAATACAAATTAATTCAAGCATCAAAGACTAAGGCAGTTCTCCCTGAGAGGAAAATTGGAGTAGAAAAAACACCACCACCACCGTAGAGCCAAAAGATGAAATAATGTTTTGGCTTTTTGGAAAATGGGGGAGTAGATTGTGGTCTGTTGTGAAATGAATCTTTTGTCAAAAGAAGCTAATTATATGTTCATAAGAGTGTGTATCTGTTCACTGTTAGAAGTTGTCCTTATGATTGTTTAGTGACCATCTGAAGCTATGGCAGTGCTGAAGAAAATCCACTTCTTTATAGTCAACAATTCAGTTTGTTTGTTTGTTAGTTAGTTAGTCTCTCTCTCTCTCTCTCTCTCTCTCTCTCTCTCTCTCTCTCTCTCTCTCTCTCTCTCTCTCTCTCTCTCTCTCTCTCTCTCTCTCTTCTATCTATCTATCTATCTATCTATCTATCTATCTATCTATCTATCTATCTATCTATCTATCTATCTATCTATTATATTTCTATACCGCCCTTCTCCTGTAGGATTCAGGGCGGTGTACAGCCAGAGTAAAAACACAAACACACAAACATCATAAAATACAATTTAAAATTATTAAACAGTTTGGCCCATTTAAATAAAAAACCCAGAATTAAAATTAAACAAATTAAAAATCGTTTAAATGGTCAGCCCCGCCTGTTGGAACATCAGGGTCTTGAGAGCACGGCGGAAAACACGGAGGTCGGGGATGTTATGTATCTCCGGGGGCAATTCATTCCAAAGGGCTGGAGACCTCACAGAGAAGGCCCTCCCCCTGGGGGTCGCCAGTCGGCATAATTTGACTGACGGCACCCTGAGGAGGCCCTCTCTGTGAGAGCGAACTGGTCAGTGGGAGGCTATTGGTTGCAGAAGATGGTCTCGTAGATACCCAGGCCCTAAGCCATGGAGAGCTTTAAAGGTGGTGACCAACATCTTGAATCGCACTCGGAAGTTGGGCCAAATGTGTTGGAAAACCCACAATTCCTAAAGATTCATAGAATAAGAGAGCTGGATGGGACCTAAGAGGTCTTCTAGTCAAACCCCCCCTGTTCATGGAGGGAGACCAAGGCATCACCCCTTCCATGAGGATTTTGTAAAGTGGGAGAATTCCCACGTTCCTTGACTCCAAGGCCAGGAAGGGCTCTGCCAAGGTCTGCCCGGTGGCAGCTGCCCTCCTCCTACAGGTCATAACTCCGAGGAACTCACATGGGGTGAACAGGGCTGTGAAGGAAACAGGGAAAAGGCCCAGGGCAGAGAAAGGTCTGGCCAGAGAGGTAGACCAAAGCCCCAAGGCTCCTGTACTCACTTCTCTATTAAGTGGATTCATTTTGCTTCCTTTGGCAGAAAGTCATTTCAAACGTCAATAGTCGTGGACTTATGACCATAATTGGGGCAAGAATTTCCATTGATAAGCAAGGTAATTGTTAAGTGAGTCATTCCAATTTTACAACCATTCTGTTGTGGTCTGCCAGCAGCCTGCAGAGCTGGCAGCGGAGTCAGACAGTGAGGAGGCTGAGGAAGTATGTGGGCCAGTCCTGGAGGCTGGGGAAGGCCCGGATGAGGGCACTGCATCAGAGGCAGAGATGGGGCCAGAGCCATTGGAGAGTGATGTGCGGACTCCGGAGCCTCCAGAGGCTGACAGCAGAGAGGCAGAGGAACAGGAGGAGCCTGTTCCTAGTGCACGCATGCGAAGAGCTGCCAGAAGGCAGAAGCAGCTCAAGCAGAGAGGATGACTCGGGAGTAGGGCCAAGAGATGATTGGCTGCTCCCATAAGGCTTAAAAGAGCAGCAACGGCTCTTGGGCTCTTTGTCGGAAAACAACATTGATAGATTTGTTTCTTGTCTTGCTGAATTTATTCCTTTTTTAAAAAAAAAGTTTTACAAATACAAATTTTACATTTTTCTCTCCCCCCAATTCCCCCCCACCCCAACCCAATATCCGCACCCCCATCCCCCCCTTGGCTTCCTTTATAAAAAATATTATTTTTACACAATCTACGTATATTAAAGTAAAAGAATACAGTGAAATCCGGATAAAATAACATATCAAATGAAACTATTAATAATAAAATTTTTCCTAAAATTAACATCCAAATACTAATAATAATTGCCTTCCTTTATCAATCAGCACAATTCAAATTCTACAAATATTAAACAAGAAAATATAATAATATTATAATGTGCTGCATTTATTTCTTGTCGGCGTCTTCTGCTTCTGAACTTTTGCCATGAAAAGCTTTTGGCAGGTTGCCTAATTAGACCAAGGTTGGTGATAAGGCTGAAGAATTGTGTTATGAAGAATTTGTTTTGAATTAGTTTGGACTAAGCTGAGAATGAGTTAATTCTCAGCTGTTGTAATAAAGTCTGTTCATTTTCGAACTGATTGTATCTGATAATACCTACTTGGGCCACAACATATTCTTGCCATTCTCCTGCCTGCTCCCACCATCCTGTTCGCTCATATAGGGCTGCTCTCCTCAGGGTTCCTACAGCAAGCCAATGTCGTCTAGCGGTGCCCAGGGGTAGGGCGTTCTCTGTGGATGCTCCCGCCCTCTGGAATGAGTTACTTACCAAGCTCCGGACAGCTCCTGATCTCCACTCCTTCCGTCGGGACCTGAAGACTTGGCTGTTCAAGCAAATAGGCTGACTCTGATTCTGGGTTTTATTATTTATTATTAATTAGTTACTTGGTTTAAATTGTACATGTTTCTTAACTTGTGTTCACCGCCCTGAGTCCTTCGGGAGAAGGGCGGCATATAAATACATGTAATAAATAATAAATAAATAAACAAATCCAGCTTCCCTCATTGACTGCTTGTCAAAAGCCGGCAGGAAAAATCACAAATTTTGATCACATCACCCAGAACGCTGCAAATATTGTAAACGCATGCCAGTTGCAAAGCACCCAAATTTTAATCATGTGACTGTGGGGAGGCTGTGACACGCATAAGTAAGAGGGCAGGTCGTATCTCACCGGTGTAACTTTGGTTGTTACCAGTTGTAAATCAAGGACTATCTTACCAAACGATATTTTCTATGGTCGTCCTATTTTTGGAAATTGGGCAATTGTGTTTTCCCTCCATAAACCTGGATGATACACCATTCTCTTCCATGGGTTGTCACTTTCCATCTTGACGTTTTTCTCAAGTTGTCAAGGTATAAAATGCCATTTTCTATCAGGATGCTGGATTGTGTCTGAATCAGGGATGTGGTGTTTTTGTTTTTTGTTTTTTCAGTGATGTGAGATTCCAGGTGCTCAGCTAGCAAAAGTTTCAATGAAATTGGGATTTTGCCAAAGAAAAGACTTATTCTTGCTTTAACATGACTTGCTTTGGTCATATTTATAGAAATTCCTGTTTTCATAACCCAGGTCACTGTTAGTGAGTGGTGATAATTGATTGAATTGCCTGTAGCTAAACTTTCAAAGCATCGTTCAGCTTGATGATATTCTCTCTTGTTCTGTCTTTCCTCCTTCTTGCAAACAAAAGGAATGACAAAGCAGAATAAAACTGAAATCTTCAGATCTGTTATAATATTGTTCTGTGAGATTCAAGCATCATCAGAATAAATGTGATAATTATGAGAGATAAAGTCCTTCCCCTTCGCTTTATTAAATTGTTCTTGTTGTAGTTGTTAGTTGCGAAGATGTGTCCGACCCATCGCGATCCAGGCTTTCCTGCCCTCCACCATCCTCTTGAGTCCATTTAAGCTCACACCGACTACTTCAGTGACTCCATCAGCCACCTCGTTCTCTGCCGTCCCCTTCTTCTTTTGCCCTTATCGTTCCCAGCATTAGGCCCTTCACCGGTGACTCCTTGCTTCTCATTAGGTGGCCAAAGTATTTGAGCTTCATCTTCAGGATCTGGCCTTCGAAAGAGCAGTCAGGGTTGATCTCCTCCAGGAGTGATTGGTTGGATCGCCTTGCAGTCCAAGGGACTCGCAGGAGTCTTCTCCAGCACCATCGTTCATAGGCCTCAATTCTTTGGTGCTCAGCCTTTCTTATGGTCCAGCTTTCACAGCCATCCATTGCAATTGGGAAAACCATAGCTTTGACTATACGCACTTTTGTTGACTCTCCAATCTTGGCAATTTTAAGACTTGTGGACTTCCTCAGCCAAAGTTGCCAGGTTGCTTTAAATTATATGGGACTAGGAGGGAGAATCCTGGCTGAATCCCTGGGGGGATACCATCCAACCTAGTGGCACCATTAAGTATGGGGTCTGCGTGTCCTGTGCCCCAGATTACTTCCTTTCCTTCTTGAGGAAGAACAGATCCTGCGTAGACTTTCACAACAAGCAGGAGTGGCAGGCAGGAGCTGTAGGTAACAAAGGAGAAAGGGAGGAGTTTGGGAAAAGTTCAGGTGAGCTGGCCCAGGTATTTTCAGGGAAGGGGCAATCAAGGGTAAGAATGTGTTCAGAAAGAACAGCAAGGAGCTGTGAAGTCAAAGCCAAGGACAACTGCAGAGGTAGGAGAGAGAGAAAGGGTGGTGAAATCAGTGGTGAAATCCAAATTTTTTTTACTACCGGTTCTGTGGGCGTGGCTTGGTGGGCATGGCAGGGGAAGGATACTGCAAAATCTCCATTCCCACTCCACTCCAGGGGAAGAATAAGAGCCTGGTGGCGCAGTGGACTAAACTGCTGCTGTGAAAATAGTACTTAGCTGCCAGCTGCCTGCAATTACTGCAAGTTCAATTCTCACCAGGCTCAAGGTTCACTCAGCCTTCCATCCTTTCGAGGTAGGTAAAAGGAGGACCTGGTTTGTGGGGGCAATAAGCTGACTTTGTATAAAAAAGAACACGGCTCAGGGGGGAACCAAAAAGCCCTACTAAGCAGGTATATACATATAACATACATATAAGTATGAAGGCTATTGCTTAATGCATTGTAAGCCGCCCTGAGTCTCCAGAGAAGGGCGGCATATATAAATCGAACTAATAAATAAATAAAGAAAGAATATTGCAAAATATCCATTCCCACCCCACTCTGGGGCCAGAAAGAGGTGGTATTTGCCGGTTCTCTGAAGTATTCAAAATTTTCACTACTGGTTCTCCAGAATCTGTCAGAACCTGCTGGATTTCACCCCTGGTTCAGATCAGTGGTAGGTTGCCCCTGGTTCAGACTGGTTCACAAGAATTGGTAGTAAAACCGGCAGGAGGCTCCGCCCACTGACCCAGACATCATCATAGGTGATCTGCATGTATGCAAAAGCATCGAGCGCGAATGATGTGAACCGGTCTTAAAGGTAAGTAGAACCCACCCCTGGTTCAGATGGAGAAAAATATTTGGTTGTTTGGGTGAGCTCCAGCACATATGCACATGCTGGCCAGCTGATTTTCGGGCCTTCCGGGCTCACCGGAAGTTGTGAAAAGGGGCATTGGGGTGGGGAAGGCCGTTTTTGCCCTCCCCAGGCTCCTAGAAAGCCTCTGGAGCCTGGGGAGGGCAAAAAATGGGCCTTCCGGTCCCACCAGAAGTCAGGAAATAGGCTGTTTCCAGCTCCGGAAGGCTTCCAAGGGGTGGAGAAGGCCATTTTCGCCCTCCAAGAAAGCCTCTGGAGCCTGGGGAGGGCGAAAAACAGGCCTACCGTGCCCACCATGCCATTGCATGCCAAATGTGGGGGGAGCGCAGCGGGGTCATGTGCACATGTGCGGAGGGGGCAGGGCACATTGAATTACGGGTGTGAGCACGTATGTGCATGACACCCCCCCCGCGCTCCCCCCACTTTTGGCACACGACGGCAAAAAGGTTAGCTATCACTGGTATAGAGTTTCCTGATTGAGCAGAGGGCTGGATTAGAAAACCTTCGAAGTATCTTCCAACTCAGTTGTTCTCTTTATTTTTAGCCTAATAAAGCCTTACACGTCTGGCACTTTCCTACCTGGAAACAGACAGGTATGCATTTGTGTCTTTATAGGTGAGGCAAGTTATGACATTTGGTCCTGTCCCAATTCCAGCTGGTTATGCAAGAATCTGAACAGAATAAAAACGTTACAGGAGGCAGAATTCATAATGGCTCAACCAGACCAGTCTTGCTGCTTTAGAGCAGAAGTGCCCAAAACAAGGAAAATAATTATATTCTGCAGATTTAATTAATTATATTGGGACAACAAAATAAATAAATAAATAACTTCATTGTCATTGTACGTGTATACATAGTATACCCATACAACAAAATTCACTTAACCCCCAAAGATCAGGTCCAACACATATAACAATCTCCAAACACACTCCCACGCACCACAAATTCCCCACCCCTCAACCACCCAAACATGCACACAACAGACCAAGTAATGCTGTCCAACAGTTCACTGATGGTGGCCCTTTAGTTCATAGTTGAGTGCAATTATAGCTCTGGGATAAAAACTATAAGGCTCCTACTCTCCAGTTTTCCTAAATTGGGAACACACAGCATAACCTGGGTCTACGAGTCAAGTTCTGCTTCAGACAGACTGTTTCTTCTAGATTTCTGTAGTTCTTGTTTGATATTTGTAGCATGGTGTCTCAGTCCAGAACGCAGAATAATAGACTTGAAAAGGACTTTGAAGGCCTTCTAGTCCAACCCACTCCTCAAGCAGGAGATCATCCCAGTCAAATGGTTGTCCAATCTCTTCTTGAAAACGTCCAGTGATAGAGCATCCACAACTTCTGGGGGCAAGTCATTAATTAATTGATTACACAACCAATTAATTATACAAATAAAGACAATTATTCTCACAGACATGGAATTCCTCCTTAGTTCCAGGTTGGATCTCTCTGATAAGTTTCCATGTGTTACTTCTTGTCCTGAGCCTCAGAATAGGTAGACCTCCTCTTCTTTGAACCAGCCCCTTAAATACTGAAAGACTGCTATCACGACACCCCAGTCCTTCTCTTCATTAGACATCTCCAGTTCCTTCAACCGTTCATCATCCAGATACTACTACGTGGCTAGGGATGGCCTCATGCCATCTCCATGAATTGACCTTCTTGAATTAGACGGTGACTCATGCACAGATGTAAAGACCGTGCATTATTTTTTGAGACACAAGGAGACGAGCTTGAAAAATGTTGGTTTCTAGTTGCCCAAAGGCAAGGCTGAACTGAGACAAGCTGACTTTTTAAACAATAGAAAAATCTCCTGCTTCACCCACCAATACCACTCCCATAGCTTTCCATTCCATCACACCCTCCATCCTATTCCTTCTCAGCAATAACCCTAACTTCCAATGTTTAGAAGTTCAATGAAAAGAAGAACTATGGGTGATATGATAGCAGTGTTTCAATATATGTGCGACTGCCATAAGGAAGAGGAGGTCAAACTATTCTCCAAAGCACCTCCAAGGTAGCCCAAGAAAGCAGTGGATGGAAACAAATTGAGACCATCCAACCTAAGGAGGAATTTCCTGACAATTAGAACAATTAATCAGTGGAATAACTTCCTCTCGAAGTTGTGGGTGCTTCGACACTAGAGGTTTTTAACAAGAGATTGGACAACCGTGAAATGGTTGAAATGGTATAGGGCTATGATGGTGAACCTATGGCATCTGTGCCACAGGTGGCATGTGGAGCCATATTGGTGAGAATGCAATTCAGCCTTCCATCCTTCCAAGGTTGGGAAAAGGAGGACCCAAGTTGTTGGGGGAAATTTGCAAATAGTGCTTACATTGTAAACTGCCCAGAGAGTGCTGTAAAAGCAGTAATGGGGCAGTATATAAATCTACGTGTTATTGCAATAAAGCTATGCTGGCTGGAGAATTCTGGGAGTTGAAGTCCACAAGTCTTAAAGTTGCCACGTTTGAAGACCTCTGCTATAAAGGGATCCTAGAACTGTCTCACAAATATCAGTTGTCTTCAGAGCTTTTCAAAAACATGAAAATCAAGCAGTTCAGCTCTTCAGCTCCATCCCTTCAAATTTATGCACCTTTCCCCATGAAGACAGCATATGATTCTGCACTGTAATGCAGTTAGTGGATTTTCAAATGAGGGTGGTATTTTATTAGCCAAGGAACTGTATGTCAATATTGACATTTTTTCCCTCAAACGCTAAGTATACGGACAACAGGTGCAGAATAGGATGTCCTTCCCTCCTCTCTACCAGAATCCTATTTGACATGCCCTGACCTGGTCCTCCCAGATGTCCTCAGTTGCCAGCTCCACACCCACCCACTTTAGCACATAGTTTGGCTTTGAAGAACGCACCGTTGGTTGTGAAAGCACAGCAAAGGAACCGCAGAATTTTGGTACCCAGTTTAAAAATGCCCCACAAAACTTTGTCTTGGCTTTCCTGGCATATGATGCAGCCTCCAGCATTCTCTCAACGGGTTGGGACATCTCAGATTTTACATCCAGAAAGAGCCACAGCAGAGGTAGTATTCAGCAGGTTCTGACCAGTTCTGGAGATCCAATAGCGGAAATTTTGAGTAGTTTGGAGAACTGGTAAATACCACCTCTGATTGGCCCCGCCCCAATCTATTCTCTGCCTCCTGAGTCCCAGCTGATTGGGATGAAATGAAGATTTTACAGTATCCTTCCCCTGGAGTGTGGTGGGAATGAGGATTTTACAGTATCCTTCCCCTGGAGTGTGGTGGGAATGGAGAGTTTACAATATCCTTCCCCCGCCATGCCCACCAAGCCATGCCAGCGACACCCACAGAACCAGTAGTAAAAAATTTTGAAACCCACCACTGCTTGGGAGGATTAAATGAAGTATGCCAGATTTTTCCAGGTATCGCATCACATGTCTGAAATATTCTAACTTTCGCTTTTTAATGGTTTTGATGATTTTCCTTGGCTTTCCCAGGCAGCTTATCACCTCCTTGTTTCTGATTTTGTCAACCCAGCTTATATGTTAACAACCGCCTGTAAATCCACATTCCAAATGCTTCTAGTCTCTTCAAGTGGCTTTCTATCAGAGACCAACTCTCTACTCCATAGAGCAGGATAGAAAAGATGTTGCATCTGGCAAGCCTGATTTTCAATTTTAGGATTATGTCGTGCCTATCTTTTTCATTTTGAAGATACCAGGATGATACCATGGAACAATTAGCAGAAGTGGGTAGGGAAGAATTACATCTGAGAAGATAGAATGGGGACAAGTTTACAAGTCCTTCTCGCCGAAATCCTCTTTCTCTCATCCTGCCTTTCCCACTGACTGTTTTAGGTTTTCCCCAAAGTGAGTAACATCAGACACAGCCGCTGATCCTGGTAGGAAAAAGCTGATAGCAGATGGAATGAAAAATGTAGCTTCTTTTTGAAGAAGCCTCTTGGATGAGAAGCGAAAGGTCTTCAGAGAAAAAGCAGAAAGTCCAGTTGCCTCTTGAAAAAAAGATGGATGGAGAACTATATTAGGTTGGTCTTTTGAAGTCAGGTTTCCTTCAGATCAGTGGTGGAATTCAAATTTTTTTACTACCAGTTCTGTGGGCATGGCTTGGTGGGTGTGGTCTGGCTTGGTGGGTATGGCAGGGGAAGGATACTGCAAAATCCCCATTCCCACCCCACTCCAGGGGAAGGATACTGCAAAATCCCCATTCCCTCCCTACTCCAGGGGGAGGGTACTGCAAAATGTCCATTCCCAACTCACTCCTAGGGGAAGGATACTGCAAAATCTCCATTTTTTTAAAAAAAATTGATTTATATGCCGCCCTTCTCCGGAGACTCAGGGTGGCTTACAATGCACTAAGCAATAGCCTTCATACTTTTGTATATATTTATACTAAGTCAGCTTATTGCCCCCACAAACTGGGTCCTCAATTTACCCACCTTAGAAAGGATGGAAGGCTGAGTCGACCTTGAGCCTGGCTAGGATTGAACTCACAGAATTACAGGCAGCTGGATGTTAATTGCTGCCTTTAGTAGGAGGCATTAGCCCCCTACGCTACTCAGGCTCCATTCCCACCCCACTCTGGGGCCAGCCAGAGGTGGTATTTCCTGGTTCTCCAAACTACTCAAAATTTCTGCTACCGGTTCTCCAGAACCTGTCAGAACCTGCTGAATAGCACCCCTACTTCAGATGGATTGGGACTCTAATCTTAATGGCATCAATTCTTCAGAGTTGGCCAAGCCAACAAATTTATTTATTTACTTCTTAGACATATTTTCCACTTTCCCCCAGAAGCTCCAATGGATTTGTATGGGATTCTGTCTCTATTAGCAACCCTGGGAAGTAGATTGAGCTAAGAAAAAGAGAGTGGCCCAAAATTACTCCATCAGCTTCCACGACTATGGATGAACTTGAATTCGAATGAGATCTCTTTAGTCCTATTCTAACATCTTAAAAGGAGAGTGGAAAATGGGAGAGGCAAGCAGCTCTGCCTTCCCTGCTGTTGATTTCAACAGAGTAGATTTATTTGAATTATAGCTAGTTTGCTAGTTGACGCTTGGAGAGGAGACCACTGAGAAATCCCACGGAAGTAGACTAGATTGGGAAAGGAAAAAGAAGTATTCTGTAAAGGTGGCAACTGCAAGCCACTTTATGTTTGTTGTCAGGAAAATGGCAGGAATAGGCCGATCCCTGGGAGTTTAGCTGTACTCAGCTTGAAGGAGGCTTTATCTTCTTCGTTTACTGCACCCCGGTTGCCATGGGAATGTTTGAGAGGCAGCCACACCTTTGTGAACCCCACCCAGGTGACTCAGAAAGAGCAAATGCAAACTGCACAGGTTGACCTCATAAAATTTCAACAGGCAAAAGGGTAGGTCCCGGTGATTGGCTATGGGAGTTTAATACGGAAAACCTATCGCAGATAGCAGAGCTTTCCAGGGGCCAACTTTCAAACATGGTCTTTTTTGAAAGTCATATTTTAAAACAATTCAATTTAGCAGGGGGAAAAAAGGCGGGAGCAGGAAAAGCAGAAATCAAATGCACCAATAAAGATGAGATATTTGGACTGACAGTAATAATTGTGGGAAAAAAAGACATTAAAATAGTTGATTCACTTGAGTATGAACCAACGGGATGCAATTTCGGAGTGTTAAAAGAATTCCGTTTCCAAATTGTGGTCCCCGTCGCCTGGAACCGGCCAAAAATGTGACGCACAGAGGCCAAAAACAGGATGTGGGGAGGCCAAAACACAACATGCTGAGGCAGCGATTGGCAGCAATGTGCAGTGGTGATCCCTGTAGCCTGGAATGGATCTAAAACACGGTGTGAGGAGCAATGGTGGGTTGCCCCAGGTCAAGACCAGTTCACAAGAACTGGTAGTAAAATGGGCGGGAGGCCCCGCCCACTGCCCCGTCATCGGCCATCTGCGCATGCGCGCAATACTGTTGCAAACCAGTAGTAAAGTTAAGTAGAACCCACCCCTGGTGCGGAGGCCAAAAACGTGACATCCGCAGCCTGAAAATGGTCGAAGGGTGGGGGCCAGCCAGTGGGTGGAGTTTCGGCTACTTTTGGTGTATAAGACTCATCGCAATTTTCATCCACTTTTTTGGGGGGGGGGAGTGCATCTTATACTCCAAAAAGTATGATAATAGTTCCCATTTTACTTTCTGGAGGATCAAATCCCATCTCTGTTTTAAGAAGCAAATTTATTTTTAGAAGACACCAGAGATACGGATAGATGCCTTCTTACTTGTCATAGCCAATAGGAAACCAGTTGGGCTGCAAGCATTTTGGCATTCTTGGCATTCTTGGCTAAGGGTTAGAAGACTAATCATTCCCCGGTCCTAATTAAGGAAGTGCCACCCTTGAGATACTTCTGAAAGACTTTGAAGACTTGCTCTCTCTCTCTCTCTCCCAGGCCTTGGGGTAGGGTGGTTACAGAGCCCTTTTCAGTTATTCCTGTGTGTATTGGGTTTTTTTGTTTTTTAAAAAATGTCTGGATATGCATTTTTTTTCTTTGTTGCTCTGGTTTTCTTATTTTTAAATCTAAGTTGTCCAGAATTGTCTTGAGTTGGGCAGCTTCTTAAAGAAACAAAATAAAATAGAAGGTCCAGGCCAGTGGTGAAATGCAATATTTTTTTTTTTTTGCTAGTTCTGGAATGACAGAGCACCAGAAAGTTCCCAGACACCAGGCTTTATTGGAAAGCCAAAAAAAATGGAAGAAAGCCACGACATGGTTGATAATATAGGCGTGTCCATCAGCTTACCAGGAAATTACTCCAAGTCAAGCAGATCTTAAAAATTAATTGATGCTACTGCATTTATACTCCACCCTTTCCTCTGCTTGCTCAAGGTGGCTTACTAATTGAGTGAATTTCCTCTCCCCAACACACACACACAGCAAAACCCTTGCTATTTCCTGGTCCCAGTTGATAATTACGTGGCTTCTCTTGTTTTGCATCCCTGGCCTAAAAATAGTCTGATCCCTGACTCTAGAGATGCACAAACTCTTGCCCTCTTAAGTGCATTTCTCCAGAGTATCGCATTGTCTAAAGGCAGTATATGGAACCATGGTTTATTTTAACCATGGCTGCTGGAAAAAGCCACAGTGGGCTGGTTCACATAGCATGGTTTGCAAACCTTGTGTATGTGTGTGTGCCCTTGTACACGTCAGGTCAAAACCAACCAAAACACCGTGTCCCTTACGAAGATGTGTGACCCAAACCATTGGCCATTTGTGAATGGACGCACACAACTAGCAACAAGGTGAAATATAGTAGTGGCCAATATTGTGGAAACCTTTTGGGAAAAGTGTATTTTTGAGGTTTGATGGCTAATAACACCACTTTTTTTTTGGAGTTTCAAGATAATCCTATTCCACTGCTGGAATGGCCTGGGAATAGCCCAGACCTTAACCCAATGGAAAATCTATGGAACCGGCTAAAGAAACTTGTTAGTCAGAAGGGACCCAGGAATAAAACCCAGTTAATAGAAGCCATCATTCAATCTTGGTTTCACATGAGAACAGCTGCAGAAGTAAAAGACTTGGTTCACTCCATGAGAAGATGTTGTAAGGCCGTCATTCATGCTAAAGGTTACCCAACTAAGAATTAACTGACATGGTGATAATTTTGTGTATATCTCATTTTTTCTACATGTTTCACTTTTCTTCTTTATATTGTAACTGCTATTCTAATTGCAAATCCTTCATATAAGTTATTGCATTACATTCTTGATTAAACTATCTTTCCATTGATATATAATTTTATGGTACTACTCCCCCCAAAGTGGTGTTATGAGCTAGTTTTAGAAAATACACTTTTTCCAAAAGGTTTTCACAATTTTGGCTGCTACTGTAAGTCATGGCTTTGGATTGAATCAGCAGATCTTCTTTTAAGCGGATAGGTGCAAAAATAGGACTCTCCATCATGATTTATGGAGAAGTTCCAAACACTTCACTTGTAGAAGCTAAATTGGTTGAGCTGTCTCCCTGCTGCTATTCCCAATACTGCTAACTATAACTTTGACCACTGCACATACTTTATCTTCTCAGGCTCTTTTTTTGTTTTTAAGTTAAATGTATTCTTAATAATATTCAAATCATTACAATTGTTATCAATGTTTAAACAATATTTTAACTATTACTCCCAACATAACATCTTTTTTGCTATTTATCCCAACATATTATTTTACATTTTCAAATAACACTCTTTTTATCTTTAAACAGAAGTTGAACTAGATAGTTCTTCAGCTACCATAAGATATCCTTCATTTTTTTCTAATTTTTCCTTTTGCCTACTAGGATGGGATGGGATGGAATGGGATGTTTTAAGACTACCTTTTCGGTGCTCTTGTAAACACAGCACCAAGCGGAATTCATCGTACAGTTCTCGTGGAAACTTTTTCCCAGTTATGAAATGTCTGTTTACCAGAATGCTCTCTGTTGACCTCCTGCAAAACTTCCCTATTACATTTGCAAACAATACATCTTGCATTCTTTTAAACTCAGGAACAAACTGCCTGATTTGAATTATTAGATTAGATTTTTTTAACCCTCTCTCTCTCTTGCTCTCCTTCCCTTCTTCCCTCCCTCCCCTGTCTGATCTGTCTGTCTATCTATCTATCTATCCTACACATCTATCAATCAATCATCTTTCTATCATCTATCAATCTATCCATCCTATCTATCAATCATCCATCTATCTATCATCTGTCTATCATCTATCTATCTCTATCTCTATCTATCCATCCATCCATCCATCCATCCATCCATCCTATCTATCAATCATCCGTCATCTGTCTGTCTGTCTATCTATCTATCTATCTATCTATCTATCTATCTATCTATCTATCTATCTATCCATCCATAATAACTCAAGGTGTCAAACATACCTAATACGCCTTCCTCCTCCTATTTTGCCCAGAACAGTAACCTGTGAGGTGGGTTGGGCTGAGAGAGAGAGAATGACTGGCCCAAAGTCACCCAACCAGCTTTCATATCCCAAGATGGGACTAGAATTCACAACCTCCTGGTAATTGTCCCTAAATCAAGGGACCCAGCTGGCTTTCATACCTAAGGCAGAACTAGAACTCACCATCTCCCAGTTTCTAACCTGGTGCCTTAACCAATAGACTAATCTAGCTCTCTTAAACCATTTTTAAAAAATATCCTTCGAAATATTCCAGTTTGGCGATACCCTACTCCAGTAGAACAAAACTAAAAATAGTTCAGGGTTTTGGGTAATTGAAAACAGTAAGGGGAGGGGCGCTCAGAAACCCTGCTTCCTTCCTTGTTTTTCTTCATAAAACCACAGTAGATATTGATTGCTACCTACCCTGTTTCCCCCAAAATAAGAAATCCCCTGATAATAAGCCCAAATGGACTTTTAAGCGCATGGCGATAAGGCCAAGCGCTTATTTCAGGGTTCAAAAAAATACATTTCTGGGGAAACACAGCTATTAAATAAACATGTATATCACTTTTAAAACACTTTGAAAACATGAAAAAAAAATCATAGAAAATGATGGAACCAAGTGTCTCCTAATTAAAAATATTTCCCCCCGTGTTTTTAATCCCATTGATTGATTTTTCTGGTAGCCAGTAGCAGTCCGCATGACTTACTACATCCCTTTAGTTTAAAGAGAATTTTGACTCAGATTGATGGACATTCTCAATCATCCAAGCCATGGTTTTCCCAAAGGTATATTTTCCAAAAGGCAGCTGGCCTCCCCCCAACATTTTTTCCCCTTTGAAAATGTTTTGCTTCTCAGCCAAGAAGCTTCTGAACTGAACTGGAGAAGCTTATTTGATGAGAAGCAAAACATTTTCAAAGGGGAAAAAAATTGAGGGGGGGGGAGTCCAGCTGCCTTTTGAAAAATGTACTTTTGAAAAATTTGGACTCAGGATCTTCTGCACGCTTCTTGGTGCGCTCAATTACAGGTTCAGGGGCATATGAAGCCCCCTCAAAGCCTCGGATGTGATCTCTATGATCTCTCCCCAAATTTTAATTTAAAAAACCCTAAATTTAAAACTCCAATCTCTGTCCCGGTTGAATCCTTTTGAGAGATATGCATCTCTGCCTTCATTGTCTTGGATATTACACTTTGAATCTTCCTCATCTTCTTTTCAGTCCTTGTTGGTCTAGAAATGTGGCTGTTTGGATTTGGAAAATGAACAAATGTGACGCAACACTGCCTTTTTGGGGGGGGCGGGGGGGCAGGAAATGTACAAATACCTCAAATTTGGGAACCACAGTAGTTGAGCGTTTCCCACCGGTGTGTAAACCCTTGGGCAAAGTTAGATGGAAGCACACTCCCCCAGCATGGATTATTTATGGTTTCTTTCACCAACACCCTCATTTGATGAGCTTGTCAAAACATGCTTTCCCTTGCAGCTTTGATTTCACTTGAATCAGGGTGCTCCCTTGTTAAATCCTAGCAGGATTTTTGAAATGGTCCCTTGTTAATTTCAAGCTAAGAAAATGTCCGAGCCTTTTCTGAAATTCTTTATTTGGTTTACTTCTTCTTCTTGTGCCATATTCATCATTGGACGTTGGCAATCATGTTGGTGATCGTACCGTGTTTTCTCGAAAATAAGACCCTGTCTTATATTTTTTTGAACCCTGAAATAAGCACTTGGCCTTATTACCATGCGCTCAAAAGCCCGATTGGATTTATTATCAGGGGATGTCTTATTTGGGGGGAAACAGGGTAGATAGATGATAAAAGATAGATAGATAGATAGATAGATAGATAGATAGATAGATAGATAGATAGATAGATAGATAGATAGATAGATGTAGGTGGATAGGTACCATGTTTCTCTGAAAATAAGACCCTGTCTTATATTTTTTTGAACCCCGAAATAAGCGCTTGGCCTTATGCCCTCAAAATCCTGATTGGGCTTATTATCAGGGATGTTTTATTTTGGGAGAAACAGGATATTTTTATCAACAGCCACACAAAAAAAGTGCTGCTGAGTTTTATCCAAACCAGTCCCAAACCAGCCATGATGTTCTTCTTCTGCCTGGACCTCGTTTGCCTTCAATCTTTCCCTGGAGGATTAAGTGAAAGGATTCTGGGTGTCACATCACATGTCCAAAATATTCTAACTTTCAACTTTTTCATGGTTTTGATGATTTGATGAAACTAATCCAGGACAGAAGCAATTTAGAACTAAGGAGAAATTTCCTGACAGAGAGAACAATTAATCAGTGGAACAACTTGCCTCCAGAAGCTGTGAATGCTCCAACACTGGAAGTTTTGAAGAAGATATTGGATAACCATTTGTCTGAAGTGGTGTAGGGTATCCGGCCTAAGCAGCGGGTTGGACTAGAAGACCTCCAAGGTCCCTTCCATCTCTGCTATTCTATTCTATTCTATTCTATTCTATTCTATTCTATTCTATTCTATTCTATTCTATTCTATTCTATTCTATTCTATTCTATTCTATTCTACTCTACTCTACTCTACTCTACTCTACTCTACTCTACTCTATTCTAATTTTCCTTGGCTCTCCCAGGCAGCTTATCACCTCGTTTCTGATTTTGTCAACAACTGTTATATTTGTCAATATAACAGTTGTTGGCTGTTATACGTAACAGCCAACAACTTGGTTTACAAACTTTAAAAATTAGAATCCCCAAAGTGAGAAAAGAAGCAGCTAATATGGGAGGCAGAAAGTGCATAAGTTTTCTGCTGGCATTTTTTATTTCTTCACCGCTTTTCTCTGAATCAGACGTCTCTCCTGCAGAGGCTTTTTGCTGACAAAGTTGACTGCATCAAGAATAGAGGCAGCAAGAGCATACTCACAAAATGGCAGCCATAACAGATTGGACCAGTCCCCAAACCTTCATTTAACAGAAAGCAACCTGTGCATGATTCCTTGCACTCTCCTCTCTACCGTGTAAGATTTCTGTCTATTATTTTATCTCACTTTTATTTCTCTGTTTTCTGAACCTGTTTCAAAAAACACTAGGCTGCAACAATTCCACCCCCCATCCCTTCTCTATCTAGAGAAGATCGCGTGGTCTTAAAACATCCTTGAAAAATAAATAGGCCTGAACTGCAGGCTACTTTTTCTTGCTTTTTAATTAAAGTTATCTTTTTAAAAGGTTTAACGTTTTACTGAATGCCAAGGTAACACACTGTGAGGGACGCTGATATTAAGGCAATTGCCTGGAACAGCCTCCTGTTTTAATCTATGCATATGTGGTTGGTATGAACCGTAAAACATAGGAGCCTGTGTAGCGTAGAGGGCTAATGCCTCTTACTAAAGGCAGCAATTAACACCAGCTGCCTGTAATTTCTCTGAGTTCAATCCTAGCCAGGCTCAAGGTCGACTCAGCCTTCCATCCTTTCTAAGGTGGGTAAATTGAGGACCCAGTTTGTGGGGGCAATAAGCTGACTTTGTATAAATATATACAAAAGTATGAAGGCTATTGCTTAACGCATTGTAAGCCGCCCTGAGTCTCCGGAGAAGGGCGGCATATAAATCAAATTTAAAAAAAACCAAAAAAAAAACCATAGAATAACAGAGTTGGAAGGGACCCTGGAGGCCTTTTAATCCAAACCTCTGCTTGAGCAGGAGAGTCTATATCAGGGGTGACAAACATGTTGTCATCATGTGATGTATCACAACTTTCCCCCCTTTTGCTGAACTGGGGAATGGGCGTGGCCAGTGCGTGATGCATCCGGCCCGCGGGCTGCGAGTTTGACACCCCTGCTCTATACCATTTCAGACAAATGGCTGTCCATTCTCTTCTTGAACTCCTCCAGTGATGAGGCACCCACAACTTCTGAAGGAAAACCGTTCCACTGGTTAATTATTCTCATTTTAGAACATTTCACACTAGTTCTAGGTTGCTTCTCTCCTTGATTATGAGCCACAGTGGCGCAGTGGTCAGAGTGCAGTACTGCAGGCTACTTCTGCTGACTGCCGGCTGCCTGCAATTTGACAGCTCAAATCTCATCAGTCTCAAGGTTGACTCAGCCTCCCATCCTTCCAAGGTGGGTAAAATGAGGACCCAAATTGTATGGGGGCAATATGTTGACTCTGTAAACTGCTTAGAGAGGGCTATAAAATACTGTGAAGCAGTATATAAGTCTAAGTGCTATTGCTATTAGTTTCCATCCATCGGTTCTTGTCGTGCCTACTGGTGTTTTGGAAAATAGTTCGCCTCCCTCATCTTTGTGGCAGCCTCTCAAATACTGGAACACTGCTATAGATCCTTGTTCCTGGCTTGGTTCTAGAGAAAGAGCTATGGACTAGAATGAACAGCTTGAATTGGACACTTTCACACACTTATTTTTTACAGATTGTCCAGTGACTTGGAGATCCCAAGTGATTGAGCAACTTGCGAGATTAATCATGCTTGTTCTCAGTTCTCATTCATGTAACATCTTTGGAGGACACAAGTTTTAAGAGAGTTTATTTAAATATTATCTGTCTTCTTCACCTGGAAGACAAATTTATTCAGAATCCGTTGGGACTCACACCTATCAGTATTCTTTTAAAGCTGCTTAGGTTTCCATCTGGATCTCTGGATTGAATCTTTTTAGGAGAAGCAGCTTTCTTTTGTCAAATGTAGAGCTGAGATTAGTTTTTCTTTTTCTCCTGCTGTGGTTTCATTTGCCACATACAGCTGATGCATTCATGCCTTTTTTGGCTGCTGAACCACCATTTCAAGATGACAGAGGAAAAACAAATTGCCGTACCTGTTTCCAATGGCATTCTCCTACTGCAAACGTGTTTGAAA
The DNA here is from genome assembly GCA_030761175.1 of Masticophis lateralis. Lineage (NCBI taxonomy): Eukaryota > Metazoa > Chordata > Lepidosauria > Squamata > Colubridae > Masticophis > Masticophis lateralis. Next base: position 19,856,423 of record JAUDYJ010000010.1, read on the forward strand.
CAGATGAAAATATGACTCAACAACAGAACAGGGTATTCCTAAAATTAACATTTTAATGGAAGAATGAAGACACCAGGTTTAAGAAAACTTTAGTGTTTTACTTTACTCTACTTTCACTCTGTTAGTGATTATCCTGGAATTCAAGATAAACTCTATTTATAGGTAGTCCTCAACTTACGACCCCAATCAGGGGTGAAATGCTCCCGGTTCGGACCGGATCACCTGATCTGGTAGCGATGGCAGCGGGTAGTTCGAAGAACCAGTAGCAAAAATCCCTGCCCCCTCCCCATGCCCAGCTGAGCCACGCGATCATCAGAGGCTTTTTTTTAATTTTTAAAAGCATTTTTTCTACAACCTCTTCAGCTGAAAAAATGCTTTTAAAAGTTTTTTTAAAAAGCTTCTGATGATCGCGCAGCTCAGCTGGGATCGTCAGAGACTTTTAAAACCATTTTTTTACAATCTCTTCGGCCGAAGTGGTTATAGAAAAAATGCTTTTAAAAGTTAAAAAAAAGCCTCTGATAATCGCATGGCTCAACTGGGATCGTCAAAGGCTTTTAAAAGCACTGTTTCTACAATCTCTTTGGCCGAAGTGGTTGTAGAAAAAATGCTTTTAAAAGCCTCTGACGATCCCAGCTGAGATGCCTGATCCACAGAGGCTTTTAAAACCATTTTTAACAACCTTTTTGGCCAAAGAGGTTGTAGAAAAAATGGTTTTAAAAGTTAAAAAAAAAAGTTGGCCATGCTCATCCAGTCACATTACCCCCCCCAAGCCACGCCCACAGAACTGGTAGTAACAAATTTTACATTTTACCACGGACTCCAATGGAGATTGGACTTTCCATCCTAAGCCATTGTGGTCACAAGTAGAGTTGAACCCACTCTAACCAAATACACTGATCATTAACTGAATGCCGCAGCTGTAAATGCAAACCCATTGGTTGCAAATTTTGATCACAAGACTGCAGGTCACTGCAATCAGTTGTAAATGTGAGCCAGTTGCCAAATACCTGAATTGTGATCATATATAACTTTGGGGATGTGTTTGATGTGAAGACTGTAAGCTCAAGGGCCAGTTGTAAGTGGGAGGACAAGCCATTTCTCAACACGGGCATTAACTTAAAATGGTCGCTAAACAAATGATTACAAGTCATGATGAAAATTGGACTATCTGTAAGGTTACTTGGGGATCTCTTGAAAGGCTCTATCATCATTTCCAGTGCAACATTCTTCTGCTGGCTACCAGCTTTTCCCAAAATGGTGCCTCCAGATGTTTTGGGTACAAAGTATTGGTAAAATCCAATTTTTTTTACTACTGGTTCTGTGGGTGTGGCTTGGTGGGTATAGTGTGGCTTGGTGAGCGTGGCTTGGTGGGCATGGCAGGGGAAAGATACTGCAAAATCCCCATTCCCTCCCCATTCCTGGGGGAAGGATATTGCAAAATCTCCATTTCCACCCTGCTCTGGGGCCAGCCAGAGGTAGTATTTGCCTGTTCTCCAAACTACTCAAAATTTCTGCTACCGGTTCTCCAGAACTTGCTGGATTTCATCCCTGGTACAAGGGATTATAGGGAACGAAATTCAACCAGGAGTATTGGTAGAGGCATCCAGAAAAAATCAAGATAGCAGCTTCAATCATACAGCATCTGCTCTCTTCTGGACATTTTTACCCACCCAACCTTCTGGACATATCTGGAGGGCATCCTCTTTAAAACTCTGACAGATAAACCTGCAGCATTCTAGATATGGTAGAACTTCCTCTTCCATCAGCCTGTTGTGGTCCACCAGAAGCCTGAGGAGCTGGCAGCGAAGTCAGACAGCGATGAGGTTGAGGAAGAACAGGGGCCAGTCCTGGAGGCTGGGGAAGGCCTGGGTGAGGGCTCTGCGTCAGAGGCAGAGATGGGGCCAGGGAGTGAGGTATGGACTCCAGAGCCTCCAGAGGCTGACAGTAGAGAGGCAGAGGAACAGGAGGAGCCTGTTCCTAATGCACGCATGAGAAGAGCTGCCAGAAGGCAAGAGCAGCTCAAGGAAAGAGGACAACTCGGGAGTAGGGCCAAGAGATGATTGGCCCCTCCCACAAGGCTTAAAACAGACCAACGGTGTTTGGGCTTTGCCAGAAAACAACATTGGTAGCTTCGTCTTCGTCTTCTTCTTCGTCTACGTCTTGTATTTATTTTTGTATTTGTGACTTCTGAATGTTTGCCAAGAAAGGCCTTTCGCAGTTTGCCTAATTGGACCAAGGTTTGAGATAGGACTGAGGAATTTGTGTTGGGAGGAATTTGCTTTAATTTAGTTGAACAACACTGGGAAGGAAGTAATTCTCAGTTGTTCGAATGAAGTTTGTTTGTTTTTTCACTGACTGTCTTTCCTACTACTTAATTGGGCCTGGGTCACAACACAGCCCCAGTAGAATAGTCCAATGAGCCGTGGTGGTGCAGTGGTTAGACTGCAGACTAATTCTGCTGACTGCCAGCTGCCAGCAGTTCAATACTCACTGGTTCAAGGTTGACTCAGCCTTCCATCCTTCTGAGGTTGATAAAATGAGGACTCAGATTGTTGGGCACAATAGGCTGATTCGGTAAACCACTTAGAGAGGGCTGTAAAGCACTGAGATGTGGTATATAAGTCAAAGTGCTATTGCCCTTCCATCCATCCATCCATCCATCCATGATGTGCAATGGTTAGAATGCAGAATTGCATGCTAATTCTGTCCAGTGTCAGGAGTTCGATCCTGACCAGTTCAAGATTGACTCAACCTTCCATCCTTCTGAGGTGTGTAAAATGAGGATCCAGATTGTTGGGAGCAAGAGGCTGACTCTGTAAACCGCTTAGAGAGGGCTATAAAAGCATTGTGAAGCGATATATAAGTCTAAGTGCTGTTGCTATCCTCAGGGAGGATAGACTGCATGACTGTAACTTGTTGCTTGTATCCTTACGATTTATATTGATATTGTCTCCTGATTGCTTATTTGTACCCTATGACTATCATTAAGTGTTGTACCTTATGATTCTTGACAAATGTATCTTTTTATGTACAATGAGAGCTTATGCACCAAAGACAAGTTCCTTGTGTGTCCCATCACACTTGGCCAATAAAGAATTCTATCTATCTATCTTATTTAAGAGAGCATACATTTGGTGTAAAATGGTACAATCTCTGCCTTACTAATTGGAACAGAGTTCACTTCAGATAACACGTCCTCCACTTTAGATGATATTAAATCCTAATTATTGTATTAGGCAGCCTCTCCTATTCGGTAGCAATGTTTAGAGATGTGTCTTGTGTTAATGAATAGCAAAAGGAGAATTTGTGAGCTGTCCAATGACCTGGAAAACACAAGGGTCATTCTCCACAGGTTTCTTGTGTCAATAACCCGTGCATAATGGGCTGTGCTGGAGGTGACTGGAATTCAATCCAGGTTGTATTGTTGGGGCTGCAATAGGCTGGTGATCAGGATCAGTGCATTTTCTCACCCATGCGCAAAGTCTCGGGTGAACCCCAGTGCCCCATGGGAGAGGAGAGGATTCCAAAAATTATAGCTTTGACTCAGCCAACAGTCTTTTGATCCGTCTAGAACTTGAATCAGAGATGGGTTTCAGCAGGTTCTGACCAGTTCTGGAGAACCGGTAGTGGAAATTTTGAGTAGTTGGGAGAACCAGTAGTACAAATTCTGACTGGCCCCGCCCCCATCTATTCTCTGCCTCCCAAGTCCCAGCTGATCAGAAGGAAATAGGGATTTTGCAGCAACCTTCCCATGGAGTAGGAGGGAATGGAGATTTTACAGTATCCTTCCCCTGCCACGCCCACCCAGCCATGCCACACCCACAGAACCGGTAGTAGAAATTTTTGAAACCCCCCACTGACTTGAAGCCACTCAAGAACAGGGACAAAAATGCTGGATGTACATCTGGGCACCGAATCCAACTTCTTCAGGGGACCTTTGTTTTGATTTTTGTTGCCACACTTGGAATACTGCATCCAATCCTGGTCACCACGATACAAAAAAAAAAAAAAAAAAGATGTTGAGATCCTAGAACCATGATGGCGAACCTATGGCACCCGTGCCACAGGTGGCACCCAGAGCCATATTGGTGGGCACGCGAGCGTTGCCCTAGCTCACCTCCGGCATGAATGTGTGGGCCAGCCAGCTGAGTTTTGGGCCTTCCAGGCCCACTGGAAGTCAGGAAACGGCTCATTTCCAACCTCTGGCGGGCCTCCAGGGGGGTGGGGAAGGCCGTTTTTGCCCTCCCCAGGCTCCAAGAAAGCCTCTAGAACCTGAAGAGGGTGGAAAATAGTCCTACCAGGCCCACCATGCCATTGCGTGTCCAAAGCGTAAGGAGTGGGAGTGGTGGTGGCACATGCATGCGTGGGGGGGGGCACAGGAAGCATTGAATTATGGGTGTGGGCACGCATGTGTGTGCCTCCCCTGCGCTCCCCCCACTTTTGGCACGCGATGGCCAAAAGGTTAGCCATCACTGCCCTAGAAAGTATGGAGAGAAGAGCGACAAGAATGAAAACGGGTCTGGAGGCTAAAACACAAGATGAATGGTTGAAGGACCTAGGTGTGACTAGCCTTTCAAAGAGAAGGACTAGGGGTGATAGAGCAGGAAGACATGATAATTGTCTTTCAATACCTGTGGGGGTGTCACAGAGAAGAAGAGGGTTGACTTATTCTCCAAAGCACCTGAGAGCAGGACAAGAAGCAATGGATGGAGAAATCCAACCTAGAAGGAAGGAGACATTTCTTGACACTGAGAACAATCAATCCAGTGCTGGGATTCAAGTAATTTAACAACTGGTTCTCTACCTTAATGGTTTCTTCCAACAACCAGTTTGCCAAACTGCTCAGAAAGTTAGCAACTGGTTCTCCCGAAGTGATGCGAACCGGCTGAATCCCACCACTGAATCAACCACTGAAGAAGTTGTGGGTGCTCCATCATACCGGAAGTTTTTAAAGAAGATATTGGATAGCCATTTGTCTGAAGCAAGAAGTTGGATTAGAAGACCTCCAAGGTCCCTTCCCTCTGTTAATTCATATCTCGCATTCTCAGCACCCTGCTATCTCAAACACCTTCCTACGGTACAAACAATTAATTGGTGGGATTTTCTTCCTGGTATCAGTTTTTCCTTGGGATTTCATGGAAACCAGAGAAAACCAGATCTGCTGTATATGACAGATAGGCTGTTCCAGTGGTGAAATTCAAAAATTTTCCCTACAGGTTCTGTGGGCGTGGCTTGGTGTGCATGGCTTGGTGGGCATATGATCGGGAAAACCAACTATCACACTTTACACAAAAATAACACAAAAGCTACACAACTGACTTGCACACAATGCAAAAGCAGCTGGACTTCACATAAAATGGCCCCTGCAACAAGCAGGAATCTCACAGAGGCCCAGAGAGCTCAAAAACAAACTATCATACTTTACACAAAAATACTGGTTTGGACAATAGGTAGTAAAAAAATGCTTTAAAAAGTTTTTTTTAGAAGTTCCCAGGATGGTGCAGAACAGCTGATTGTCTGAACTTTTTAAAAACTTTTTTTAGCATTTTTTTTACTACTCGTTCGGGCAATAGGTAGTGAAAAATGCTTTAAAAAATAAAAAAAAGTTCCAACGATCGCATGGCACAGCTGATTGTCACAGCTGATTGTCGGAACCTTTTTTTTAAAAAAAACTTTTTTTTTACCACCTATAGCCCAAACAAGTAGTAAAAATACAATGCTAAAAAAAAGTATTTAAAATGTTCAGACAATCAGCTGTTCTGCACCATTGTGGGAACTTTTTAAAAAACTTTTTAAAGCATTTTTTTACTACATATTGCCCAAACCGGTAGTAAAAAAAATGCTTTAAAAAAGTTCTAAAAATGTTCAGACAATCAGCTGTTCTGCACCATTGTGGAAACTTTTTAAAAAACTTTTAAAATCATTTTTTTGCTACATATTGACCGAACTGGTAGTAAAAAAAGTTTAAAAAAGTTTTTAAAAAGTTCAAACAATCAGCTGTTCCGCATCGTGGGAACTTTTTTTTTTTTTTTACTTTTTAAAGCATTTTTTTTACTACCGGTTCAGGCAAACCGCCCTGAACCGGTAGCATTTCACCCCTGGGCTGTTCTCTTTCTCTGTCCTACATGCTTGTCACTATGTTAATGGCTGCCTGCTTACCCAATGAGGGAGATGGGCGGTTCCTAAATAGGATAAATAAATAAAACAATAGATACATGCATTTTGAAATGTGAAGCAATGAAGAATAAAGCACATACCTCAGATTTCTCATCCTGGATAGCTTGTCCTTCTCTTTGGGAGTGATTGTACAGTAGATTGGGCTCAGGATCAGCAAACAGGTTCAATGGAGCCAGAGAGGTGCAAAGAAAAAAAACTAGGTGTGTTCAGAAGAGAAGATTTTGTTCCCAGACTTGTACTAGAACTATGAGAAACACACCTTAGGAGTAGGTAAGATATGAAATCCTGCTGATTGGGTTATCGTGAAGTACTTTAATTACAATTGCTTAACAAACACACACATTTTTGGGGGGGGGGGTTTCTACCTATTCTCTCTGATTTTGCGAAAACATCTGCTTTCAAAATTTCTTTCAGAGGAGAAGAAAAATTGGAGGAAAATTCTTTATGGCCAGGAATGAAGCATCCTTGCATTTGTTTAGGGGTAAGGATCTATAGCAGTTGTTACTTGTGCTTAGCAATTTTAAGATGAGTGGATGTTAACCCCTAAGAATTCCCCTAAACATCCAAGTGTGAAAATTATGGCTGGGAAACATCTGTGTGGGAACAGAATGCTCCTCTGTTTCAAAATATGCCTTTATTTTGAAGCCCTGTCCCATGCAGTACAATAATAGATTTAAGAGGGAGAACAGGGGACAGAATAGAATAGAATAGAATAGAATAGAATAGAATAGAATAGAATAGAATAGAATAGAATAGAATAGAGGAGAGGAGAGGAGAGGAGAGGAGAGGAGAGGAGAGGAGAGGAGAGGAGAGGAGAAGAGAAGAGAAGAGAAGAGAAGAGAAGAGAAGAGAAGAGAAGAGAAGAGAAGAGAAGAGAAGAGAAGAGAATTCTTTATTGGCCAAATGTGATTGGACACAAGGAATTTGTCTTTGGTGCAGATGCTCTCAGTGTACATAAAAAGAAAAGATACATTTGTCAAGAATCATAAGGTACAACACTTAATGATAACCATCGGGTACAAATAAGCATTTGAATCATACTAGGAAACGATCAATATAAATCGTAAGGATAGAGCAACAAGTTACAGTCATGCAGTCATAATGGGAGGAGATGGGTAATAGGAACGATGAGAAGACTCATAGTAATAGTAATGCAGACTTAGTGACTAGTTTGACAGTGTTGAGGGAATTATTTGTTTAGCAGAGTGATGGCGTTTGGGAACAAACTGTCCTTGTATCTAGTTGTTCTGATGTGCAGTGTAAGAGTAAGGGTAAGGGTAGGAGTTGAAACAATTTATGTCTAGGATGTGAGCGGTCTATAGATATTTTCACAGCCTTCTTTTTGACTCGTGCAGTATACAGGTCCTCAATGGAAGGCAGGTTGGTAGCCATTGTTTTTTCTGCAGTTCTAATTATCCTTTGAAGTCTGTGTCTGTCTTGTTGGGTTGCAGAACCAAACCAGAGAGTTATAGAGGTGCAGATGATAAACTCAATAATTCCTCTGTAGAATTGGTTGCTAACTTCCAAATGTATCTTTTGAGTTAGCAAGAAATTCCAAGTTCCCTCTTCTCCCTCTTAATTTTATATCCCCCCCCCCAAATTAATTGTATTATTATGCAATACAAATAATACATTGTAGCACGGGTGAAATGCTCCCGGTTTGAACCTGATCCGGTAGCGATGGAGGCAGGTGATTAGGAGAACCAGTAGCAAACATCCCTCCCGCCCCCCAGCTGAGCCGCACAATCATCAGAGACTTTTTTTTAACTTTTAAAAGTATTTTTTCTACAACCTCTTTGGCCGAAAAAAATGCTTTTAAAAATAAAAGAAAAAGCCTCTGATGATCGCGCAGCTCAGCTGGGATCCTCAAAGGCTTTTAAAAGAGCCCACCCCTTTTTTTTAAATGCCTCTGACGATCCAAGCTGAGTTACCTGATCGTCAGAGGCATTTAAAAGATAAAAAGCCTCTGCCGATCAAGCAACTCAGCTGGGATCGTCAGAGCCTTTTGAAAGCATCTTTTTTTACAACCTCTTCGCCGAAGAGGTTGTAGAAAAAATTGTTTTAAAAGTTAAAAAAAAATTGGCCACGCCCATCCAGTCACATTACCACCACCCCCCCCAAACTACACCCACAGAACCGGTAGTAACAAATTTTAGATTTCACCACTGCATTGTAGGGTACAAATATCTAAGGACGTTATATTACCGTATTTTCCGGTATATAAGACAACTGGGCGTATAAGACGACCCTCCTCAGAGCCATTTAAGGCTCGTCAGAGCCTTTTGGGCTGGTCTGCCTGGTTACAGGAGAATGAGACCCGGCGTATAAGACGACCCCCGACTTTTGAGAAGATTTTTTGTTAGAAAGTAGTCTTATACGCAGGAAAATACAGTAAATAAGGAAGTTTTATTTGTAGAGTACAAATGAGGAAGTTATTTTTAAGTCCCATTTGGAAGTTAACTTTACAATTTGGAAGTTAATGAGTTGCTTGGATATTTTTTGAAATGCTTTTCTTTCTTTCTTTCTGAAGCTTATTCACTTGTTAAGTGACCTTAGTGTGACCAACAATTTTTTTTTACTGGGACAGAATGGTCTCTGATTCCAACTGATAAAATCAGTGAAAAGTATTTCCCCAACATTAAATCCAGGCAAACATTTTCTCCTGTGACACTCACTGAGATATAAATGCAGAAAACTTCAAAACCTTAACTTTGAAGGAGGATTAAGAAAATCATCTTCCTAAATTCAGTGGGCATTCTTTCAGGGGTGAAATCCAGCAGGTTCTGGAGAACCGGTAGTGGAAATTTGGAGTAGTTTGGAGAACCGGCAAATCCCACCTCTGGTTGGCCTAAGAGGGGGGTGGGAATGGCTATCCTTCCCCCAGGAGGGGAGGGAATGGAGATTTTGCAGTATCCTTCCCCTGCCACTCCCACCAAGCCATGCCCATAGAACCGGTAGGGAAAAAAATTGGATTTCACCCCTGCATTCTTTTTTTTTTAATTTGATTTATATGCCGCCCTTCTCCGGAGACTCAGGGCAGCTTACAATGCGTTAAGCAATAGCCTTCATACTTTTGTATATTTATACAAAGTCAGCTTATTGCCCCCACAAACTGGGTCCTCAATTTACCCACCTTAGAAAGGATGGAAGGCTGAGTCAACCTTGAGCCTGGCTAGGATTGAACTCAGAGAAATTACAGGCAGCTGGTGTTAATTGCTGCCTTTAGTAGGAGGCATTAGCCCCCTACGCTACACAAACGGGACCAGCTATACTGGTTGAACCTCACTGACCTTGAAAAAGATAAGAAAGATTGGAAACTTCAGAGAGATAAGTTAGACTGAGAAGTTTTAAACAATCAAAAGAAATGAAACCTATTCAAAGAAGACTGAAAAACCACTTCTCAATTGTTGCTCAGAAGACTGCATGATGAACTCAACTTGAAAGCAAAAGTACAGTTGGTAAGGCCACACTTGGAATACTGCATTCATTGTTGGTCACCACAATGTAAAAAAGATGTGGAGACTCTAGAAAGAGTGCAGAGAAGAGCAACAAAGAGGATGAGGGGACTGGAGGCTAAAACATATGAAGAACAGTTGCAGGAACTGGGTATGTCTAGTTTAATGAACAGAAGGACTAGGGGAGACATGATAGCAGTGTCCCAATATCTCAGGGGCTGCCCCAAAGAAGAGGGAGTCAAGCTATTCTCCAAAGCATCTGAAGGCAGGAGAAGAAGCAATGGGTGGAAACGAATCAAGGAGAGAAGCAATTTAGAACTAAGGAGAGATTTCCTGACAGTTAGAACAATTAATCAGTGGAACCACTTGTCTCCAGAAGTTGTGAATGCTCCAACACTGGAAGTTTTGAAGAAGATGTTGGATAACCATTTGTCTGAAATGGTGTAGGGTTTCCTGCCTAAGCCGGGGGTTGGACTAGAAGACCTCCAAGGTCCCTTCCAACTCTGTTATTCTATTCTATTCTATTCTATTCTATTCTATTCTATTCTATTCTATTCTATTCTATTCTATTCTATTCTATTCTATTCTATTCTATACAACAGTCCATTTAATGACCTGAAAAATGTGATTTATAAGCATTTTTTACACCGATGACCCTTACAGCATCCCCATGATCACGTGGTCAAAAATTCAGACACTTGGCAGCTGTTCATATTTATGACGGTTGTCATGTCCTGGGGCCATGTGATTCCTTTTTGCGACCTTCTGAAAAGCCAAGTTAATGGGGAAACACACTGAAGTGTTAACAACTGAACAACTTCAGTGATTCGCTTAAGAATTATGGCAAAAAAAGATCTTAAAAGGGAGCAAAGATTCACCTAGCAAGTGTCTCACTCAGCAACAGAAATTTTGGGCTCAATTATGATCGTAAGTCGAGGACTAACTGTAACAGCTTTGATTCAAAAGTAAACTATTTTCTCTAAACTATCTATCTTCCCAAACACCTGGAGAAAGTATTTTTCCTATCTTGGGTAAGCAGGAGCCTTCTCAGGAATATAATTCCTGAGTTTTTTAATTTCCCAGGCACGGGTGAAATCCAGCAGGTTCTGGAGAAACGGTAGCGGAAATTTTGAATAGTTCAGAGAACCGGTAAATACCACCTTTGGCTGGCCCCCGAGTGGGGTGGGAAAGGAGATTTTGCAGTATCCTTCCCCTGCCATGCCCACCAAGCCACACCTACAGAACCAGTAGTAAAAAAAAAAGGATTTCACCACTATTCCCAGGGTTCTATTGTTCAAAGACAGAGATTGAAAAGGGAATGTTTCCTCACATTAAATTACAGTTTTGTTCTATTGGGATTCAAGTTTGGCCAGCTACTGAGAATCCATCTCTTCAAATAACTTTCTGCCCTTCTACAATGTTACTCATTTTGTTCTGGGTTTTTTTGTTTTTTGTTTTGGTACCTATAAATTGTCCTTCCACCATAACACGATGTAAAATGTGAACAAATCACTGTAGATTTGCTGGCCTTTCCAAATCAGACAAATAAAAGATCCATAACCAATAACAACCATACGGCAATCTAAAGTAGATAATTGTTTTATTTATTAAACTTGAGCTTGATGTTCACAATCTCCAGAAGTTTACAAAAAGAAAAGAAATACCAGTGCACCAAATTACAAAATCTGACCCCCTAAAGACACACACACACACACACACACACACACACCAATCCAAACCAAACCAATCACCACCCAAATGAAACTACAAGAGAAAAGAATTCCCAGTAAAATCCCAACACCTAGAAAACTAGATAAGCACCTACTAAAAATGAGACATTAACAACAAGTAATCCTCAATTTATGCTTACAATTGAGCCTAAAATTTACATCACTAAGTGAGAAATTTGAGTTTTGCCCCCATTTTACCACTTTTCTTGCCAGATTTGTTATGGGAATCACTTCAGGTGTTAAATTAATAACATGGTGGTTAAGTGAATCTGACTTCCCCGTTCACTTTGCTTGTCACAAGGTTACAAAAGGGGATCACATGACCTTGGGACACAGCAACAGTCATAAGTATGAGTCAGTTATCAAACATCCGAATGTAAATCACGTAGCCATGGGGATGTTGCAATGGTTGTACCAGTGGTGGGTTCCTCCCGGTTTGGCCAGGTTCGGCCGAGCCGGTAGCGGTGACAATATGACGTCACTGAACCGGTTCTCTTTGTCTGGGAGCTGGGCCTTCCCACCTGCCCCCGTGTTATTCCTACCTTTTATTTCTTCTTTTTTAGCCCAGTTGATAGGTGTGGCAGAGTGGATTGCCGCACCTCAGCTGGGCAGATTTGCAACGTTCTTGCGTGGAATGCAAGTTTGGCGCGCATGTAAGCGAAGCGAGCCTGTGTGGTGAAAAATAGTCATACTGTAAGTCACTTTTTTCAGTGCCATTGTAACTTCATAAAACAAACGGTTATAAGTCAAGGACTCCCTATAGTCACTCTGGAAGAAACATTTACAGCAGCACTACAACAAACTAAGTGGCATTTGATACGTCAAGCTATGAGTTTTCTGTTCCTGTGTAACGGATGAAAAGTTATGCAACTGGAGGGGAATTTCTTTCTTCTTCTTTTTTTGTTCTTCGAAAATATTTCACAGCAACTAGGTTACTGATTGGTCAATATTAGAAAAAAGATGTTTTACCTACTATTGAAGAATGGACTTTCAAGGTGGCCAGTTTTGCAGAAATGGCAAAGATATCAGCATACTTAAAAGACCGGAGTCAAGAAACTTTTGTGTGGGAATGGAAGAAATGGATAGACTATGTGCAGAATAAATATCAAACAAGGAAGTATCAGATAGCTTTTAGTTGAATGTGATGCAGAAATTTATAGTATAGACAGGGGCCAGAATAGTTGGGGGGAATTGCATGATATGATATGGATTTGGATTTGACCTTGGGAAGTCAAGGGAGGAGAGGGAAGGGTTAGGGAGGGTTAGGGAGGGGAAGGGGAGGGAAAAAGGGGGAAAATTGTATTTGTAAAACTTTTTCAATAAAAAAAAAAGAAAAAAAATATTTTAGTAACTTTTTAAATACAATAGGAAATTATTTTGGCCTTTCGGAGCACTCCTATTGTCTTTTGTATTCATATTCTTTTAATTTATTTTTACTGCATTTTTACAATTAAACAAATCTTATATCTTATGTGTAACTGTCAAAATGTATAATAAAAATGTATAGAAAATACTTGAATTGGAATGTTATGGTATGTAAATGGGCACAGTTACGCATAAGATGGAAGGGAATTTCAATTGTTCAGCGATGTGCTAGACATCATTAAAGCTCTGTAGGTCAGTACAGTTTGAGAAGATCCTGAACAGATCCTGAACTGATCCCATTGGAGTTTCCTAAAAGCCCAACACACAGTTGCACCCTCTATCAACCTCATGGTAAACCATATCTGACACAAAGCTGTCCATGTTTATTTTATCTGTGATGGTTTTTCACTCCTTTCATAAAAGATTGTCCAGTAATTTGCGGAAAGGGAGTGTAGTCTGGAGAATTAAGTTTAAAAATAATTATCACACATCCCATAATCATACAATAAATCAAGTAGTTCACTGGCAAATGAAAAAAAAAACACCATGCAGTGGGTTATACCTTGTTGAACTCAGCCCCAAAACTCATATTTTATTTATTGAATTTCTCAACCAAAAATAGAAAAATAGAGGCCCAAAGATTTAATTAGCTCAAACTTCATTTATCTATATCTCCTTTTGTGCAAAAAGCAGATTAAGAGGTGTACCAACCAATTTACCAGTTGTCCAATGACCTTCATTAGAACCAATACAAAAATAAAAATCAACAGAACGTAGAATACTGAGCAAAGTTTTTGATTTCTCCAGCATTTGTGAACTTAAACCCAAAGCAGGAAATAGTGGAGTGGAGAAACTATCTTGATATGGTCAAGAATCATAGTCAATAATGCATCACTGATCGTCCTTAGAAAAAGAATCTTTAAAGACGTTCCTATTTTTATTAGCCTGAATAAGATCACCGTCTTGAGTGTGGAGTGAGAAAGCCAGAGTGCATTTAACAGATTAACAGAGTTAGAAGGGACCTTGTAGGCCATCTAGTCCAAACAGGAGACCCCGCACCATTTCTGACAGAGTTGGCAGTCCAGTCTCTTCTTGAAAGCCTCCAGTGATGAAGCTCCCACAACCTCTGAAGGCAGGTTCGATTGCTCTCGTGGTCAGAAAATTTCTTCTTATAATTTAATTACATTACGTTACATTCACAAGTGGCTTCATACAAGCGTGACACCAATCACTTTTGGGGTGCGGGTTTCTGACCCCTCATTTCTGAATGTCTAAAACGTAGCCAATGTTTGGAACTGTGTACCGCGTGAAACTGCACAGAAGTCTACACACAAGTAGCACACAATCATAGAACAGGGTCTAGAAAAATATCAAGAGGAATGTGGCAGTTTTTATATTAACAAATCTGGATATGATTTAGATCAGGGTCCCCAACCTGTGGGCACTGGTCCACTACCGAGCTGTGGCCTATTTACAACCAGGTGGCATGAGCAGCAGATTGGTGCATACATAGCCTGATTCACAAGAGTAGCAGACGCTGGCACGCACATCCCCACGCACACTCGCGGTGCCCCTCACACAAAATTATCCCCTCTTCTCCCCACCCCCCATCCCCCAGCTGGGCCACCAACTGAGAAATGTTGGGGAAAGCTGATTTAGACGGTTGATAAAAACTCATCAAAAGCCAAGCACAGTATCTAAAATTTCAGGAACAGTCTTTGCTTTAGACTGAGGAGACTAGAGTGGACTCACTTTCCACAGTGTTGGCACTTATCAAACTTCCCTCCTTTTCATCTGGAGAAGGTGTTTCCAGGTTGGGCTCCTGCCTCTCCGAAGGGCCCACTTGTTCAAAGAGTTTGGACAACTTTGTAAATCTGGCACTGCTTCGAATATTCCTAGCAGAAAAGGCATAGAGGAGCGGGTTGATGCAGCTGCTAATGAAAATAATTGCACCTGCAATCCAGGCTCCTGCCTCTGAAATCTTCTCCAAGGTTTGAGAGACCTCTGAATTTGAGACCTCCAGCAGAACTGAGATGACCGTTAAGAGGTTAAAGAAGTGGTGAGGGAACCAACACAGACAAAAAATCACTACCACGGATGCAATCAACTTGGCGGAGCGCCGCTTCGAGGGACAAGCCATGACCCTGATTCTTTTGCCCACACAGATGTAGCAGGAGCAGATGATGGTGAAGGGAACTACGAAACCCAAAATGGTCTCGGACAGGAGATGGATGACCTCTTGAGAATGAGTGGCATACTCACGCGTGGCACACTGAGAGACCACGTCATCGATGGTCTGAAATGGAATGATGGTTGATCCAAGGACGATGGAGAAGAACCAGATCGTGGCCACCACCAGGCGGATGACCATCGTCTTTTTCCATCGTTGAAGGACAAAGGGATGACTGACAGCCAGAAACCGCTCAAGACTGAGACACATGATGAAGAAGATGCTGGCATACAAGCTGCAGTAAATAACAAACACCACACCTTTGCAGGCACCGATCCCAAAAACCCAGTGGTTGGCAAAAGAATAGATCCAGATTGGCAGGGTCAGAAGAATCAGGAGATCAGCCACGGCCAGGTGTAGGATGAGCACAACGGTTGGAGGCCTTTTCTTCATTTGTCCACAAATGGTCCAGATGACCAAAGAATTCCCAGGGATTCCAAGGACAAAGGAACAACCCAGGATCAAACAGATGAAAATCTTTGCGACTGACATTGGCAGGTGATCATCAATTTCCGTAGGTGGAGTCATTTTGATCTAGCCCGTGGATTGGATTAATCCAATTGTTATTCAGGCTATAGTCCTCTACATCTGGAGCAGCAAGAGGGCTGTCCTCTTCATTTAAGTAGAAGATGACAGAAATGCCCCAACTCTCTCTACACTCCCAACACTGAGAGATCTTCAATCACAGTTTCACATCCTTTGCTTTTGCTGAGTCTTTATTTTCCTATTTTTGAGAGACTAAACCACACAGCTACGTACCAGTAATTATTATGAAAGAAAGCGGAGATCTGTCTTAGATTTTAAAACTGAAAGCAGAAGCTGAATCTTTCGGAAAGTTATGGCCAGGAGACCATCAACAGTGCAAGTTCCAGACTTAATCATTAACAATAATATGAGCTACAGAGAAAAATGCATGGCATGATTTTCTAATAACTCCTGTGAGCTGAGATTTTTAACTGCCCAGTTTTGCCCAACTAGATGACAATCTCTGGATGACCTCTGTTCATCTCAAAAAGCTAAAACAGGATTGGAGACGCCAGCAGAAAATTCCAGGATTCTAGCTGTCAAATTGGAATTTAAATCCTGGAAGAACCCAATTGTCATCACCAGGAGTTGAGTTGGACTGAAAGAAAGCTTCATCTTTACTCTGTCTCCCTGGTTTTAATCCAACACTGTCAAACAGAGGCATAGAATCAAAATCACGGGAAGTATTAGTACCACTTTATAAAATCTTAGTAAGGCCACACCTGGAATGCTGCATTCAGTCTTGGTCACCACATTGCAAAAAAAAAAAAGATGTGGAGACTTTGGAAAAAGTGCAGTGAAGAGCAACTAAGATGATTAAAGGCCTGGAGACTAAAACATATGAAGAACGGTTGCAGGATTTGGGTTTGGCTAATCCAGAGAAAAGAAAGACTAAGGGGAACATGATAGCAGTATTTCAATATTTGAGAGGCTGCCACAAAGAAGAGGGGGTTAAATTATTCTCCAAAGCACCAGAGGGCAGGACAAAGAAGCAATGGGTGGAAACTAAGCAAGGAGAGAAGCAACCTGGAATTAAAGAAAAAATTCCTAACAGAACAATTAATCAGTGGAACAGCTGGCCTTCAGAAATCGTGGGAACTCCATCACTGGAGGTTTTTAAGAAGAGACTGGACCATCACTTGTCTGAAATGGTATAGATCAGGATCTTCTGCTAGAGCAGGGGGATGGACTAGAAGACCTCCAAAGTCCCTTACACTTCAATTCTAATTGATTGATTGAATAATACATCTTTTGGGCTCTCTTTTGTAGGAAGTTAGCACCCACCCCTTTCCTTGAAGAATGAAATATTTTAGGAAATATTAAAAAGGCAGAATATTATGTTTCCCTGGATGAGAAATGGAGAAGCATGTTTTAAAGACGAAGCAGCTCCCACCTTCTTGCCCACCCTCCATCCTTTGTCAATGGGCCAGAGGCAGAAACTCAATTCCCTTCCATCTTTGTCAATAGACCATCATCTGCAACACAATAGGACCCATCTAGGACAGAAACTCACCACATGGCCCCTGGGAAGATTACATCAGCCAGCAAGGCTAGCTAAGACCCCCACCCCCTGGGAGTCTGATAACCAATCAGGATACTCTTTCGGGGCCCCAGGAAGTTCAAAGCCAGAGAGGGCATAAAACCCAGGGACTTGCAGCATCTCAGCCCTTTTTCTGTTCAGGAACTCAAACCATATGATCCTGTCCACCATTAAACCATCTTTCCAAGCAGTCTCCATGTTTCCAGTGTCTTTTTCCCCACTTGGAGCAAAACCTAGAAGGATATTTCTTCCTACACTTTCATGACCCCCAAGGATGAAAATACTGCTGAAAGTATCTGGTTGAATATTAAGGGAAAAAGGAACTGAAATAGTATTGCCAGATTCACTTAACAACCATGCTACTAACTTAACAGCTGCAGGGATTCACTTCAACAACTGTGGCAAGATGGGGCCAAACTTACTTAACACATGTCTTGCTTTGGCAAGAGAAATGTGGGACTCGATTGTGGTCGAGGACTACTATACATCTCCACCCACGCAAAGGTATGGATCCTGTCCGAGCTAAGAATGTGCGTTCTGACATGAAGGATTAAATTTTAAGATTTACAAGACAGCCATCCGCCCTGTTGCACTGTGTGGTACTGAATGCTGGGCAACAACAACAGGGACCGAAAGCTCTCTTTATGCCATGGAAATGCAAAGGCTCCGTTGGATATCGGGTATCTCCAGTGGTGGAATGCTGCCGGTTTAACAACTGGTTTGGTGAGTGGACACGCGTGCCTAAGGCGCTTGTGAGCAGCACTGGAAATGGAGCATTTAGAAGCTCAGCTGCTTACCTTCCAAGTCAGCAATGGTAAATAGAACATTGAGTGAATGAAAAAAGTGATGGGGTAAGAATAACTTCCCCTAACATTTATTATTTATTTCATTCGTTTATAAAATTTATACCCCGCCCATCTCACGGCCAGGCGACTCTGGTGTATGATGGTGTAAAGCAAAAGTACAAGACATTAAAATGTCCTCGTCACGTCCCGTCTGACTACTGCAATGCTCTCTACATGGGGCTCCCCTTGAAGTGCACCCGGAGGCTCCAACTGGTCCAGAATGCAGCCTCACAGGTGATTACAGGTGCGTCTCGATGCACCCAAATAACACCTCTCCTGCGTGAGCCGTTCTGGCTCCCAGTGGTCTTCCGGGTGCAGTTCAAGGTGCTGGCTACCACCTTTAAAGCATTCAATGGCTTAGGGCCTGGATACCTATGGGATACCTTTTGCCACCAATAGCTTCCCACTGACCAATGTGTTCCCACAGAGAGGGGCTCCTCAGGGTGCCATCGGCAAAACAATGTAGGCTGGCGACCCCCAGGGGGAGAGCCTTCTCTGTGGGGGCACCCACCCTCTGGAATGAACTACCCCCTGGGATACGGACGATTCCTGATCTCTGTACTTTTCTCCGGGCCCTCAAGATCCTGTTATTTCAACAGGCTGGCCTGGCTGACTAAAATAATTTGTATGGGGTATTTTAAATTATGGGTTTTTAGCCAAGAAGGCCATTTAATTTTGTTTTAAATGGGTTTTTAATATTGTAGATGTTTATTGTCTTTTTATTATGGCTGTACACTGCTCTGAGTCCCTTGGGAGAAGGGCGGTATATAAATTTAATAAATCGAATCAAATCAAATCAAATCAAAATGTTGAAGTTTGTGAAATACTAAAAAGTGTCCGAAGAAGTATCCAAACCAGAGGTGGGTTTCAGCAGATTCTGACCAGTTCTGGAGACCCGGTAGCAGAAATTTTGAGTAGTTCAGAGAACCCGGAAATAGCTCCTCTGACTGGCCCTGCCCCCATCTATTCTCTGCCTCCTGAGTCCCAGCTGATCGGGAGGAAATGGGGATTTTGCAGTAATCTTCCCCTGGAGTGGGGTGGGAATGGAGATTTTATAGTATCCTTCCCCTGCCACGCCCACCATGCCACACCCACAGAACCGGTAGTAATAAAATTTGAAACCCACTACTGATCCAAACACACTAGCTTTCGGAAATATTCTGCCGTGAAAATCTTGTTGCACAATATTCTGCTATGCTAATATTACGGTATATTTGCTGTACATTTCAGGTGTGGCCTGTTACACCTGTTCTTCCTGTTGCACAGGTAGCTCAGCCAGGTTACCTTGAGCAAAAAGCCAGCAATTGTGGCCTGTTCTCCATGCTGTGGATATCTGCTGCCTCCTGGTGGCTACTTTAAAAAAAATGGATCATAACAAAATAAGGAAGCTGCAGCTGGAGCTCACCTGTATGCAGGAGATAAGGGAGGTTGGGTCCAGTACTCAACTCGTAGCAGACACTTTTGAAAGATTGCAGAAAGCCCTGTGACTGTCCTGCTTTGCTTATCTTTTTTGGTGTGACTTTGGGAGACAATTAGTTGAGAGGTAGCTCACTTGAAGTTGTTTTTCACCTGGGAACCTGATCTCTAAAAGTTAAGCAAATGAACCATATCTTAAATAATATTCTACTACAGGTAAAGCAGCTCAGAAATTTCCAGATTTGTATCTCCTGCGAGAGAAAGTAAAAGGCAAAAAATTATAATGAGCTTTTTGTTTTGGTGTAGTTATTTATTTTGGCTAGTTTCAGAATACAAAATACAGGTCCTCGACTTATAACCAGTGGTGGGTTTCAAATTTTTTTACTACCGGTTCTGTGGGCGTGGCTTGGTGGGTGTGGCATGGCTTGGTAGGCGTGCCTTGGTGGATGTGGCAGGAGAAGAATACTGTAAAATCTCCATTTCCACCCCACTCCAGAGGAAGGTTACTGCAAAATCCCCATTTCCTCCTGATCAGCTGGGAATTGGGAGGCAGAGAATAGACGGGGGTGGGCCAGTCAGAATGTTTACTACCGGTTTTCCGAACTACTCAAAATTTCCGCTACCAGTTCTCTGGAACTGGTCAGAACCTGCTGAAACCCACCTCTGCTTATAACAGTTCATTTAGTGACCATTTGAAGTTACAATGGCACTGAAAAACGGGATTTAGGAGTATTTTTCACTGTTACAACCCAGGCCGCATCCCCATGATCACGTGATCCAAATTCAGATGCTCGGCAACTAGTTCATATTTATGACGTTTGCCGTGTCCCAAGGTCATGTGATCACTTTTTTGCAACCTTCGGACGAGCAACGTCAATGGGGAAACCAGATTCACTTAACAACGGGATTACTAATTTAACAACTGCAGGAATTCACTTAACACCTGAGGCAAGAAAAGTCGTAAAATGGGGCAAAACTCACTTAACCAATGTCCTGCTTAACAACAGAAATTTTGGGGTCACTTGTGGTGGTGGTTCTTGACTTACAACTATTAGTTTAGGGACCACTCAAAGTTACAAAGAGGTCTGTAACCTTCCCAGTCAGCTCCCGATAAGCAAAGTTAATGGTGAAAGCCAGATTTGCTTAACGGCAAATGGCAGTGATTTGCTTAACAACTATAGCAAAAAAGGTCATAAAATGGGGCAAAACTCACTTAACTGTTTTCCTTAGCAACAAATCTTGGACTCAGTTATGGTCAGAAGTTGAGGACTACCTATACACATTTATTTCTGTGTGTACATGTGAGTTTCTGTGTGTAAACACACACATAGACACACACACACACATACGTGTGTGTGTGTGTGTGTGTGTGTGTGTGTATATATATATATATATTTATTTATTTATTTATTTATTTATTTATTTATTTATTTATTAGATTTGTATACCGCCCTTCTCCTTACGGACTCAGGGCGGTGAACAGCCAAAATAAAAATTCAATACATAAAAGTTAAAACTTAAAACACATATACATTAGGCTGAGAATTAAAACCAAATAAATATTAAAATGCGTCGACGCTACAAACATTAAAAATTTTAAAATTTTAAAAATTCTAAAAATGCGGCAGGGATCAGGCTAAACCGGCAAGTTGAAAAAGATGCGTCTTCAGGGCCCGACGAAATGTCCGGAGGTCGGAGATAATTCTCAATTCTGGAGGAAGATCATTCCAGAGGGTGGGGGCTGCCACAGAGAAGGCTCTCCCCCTGGGGGTCGCCAGCCGGCATTGTCTGGCTGACGGCACCCTAAGGAGGCCCACTCTGTGGGAGCGAACCGGCCGGTGGGAGGCAATTGGCGGCAGAAGGCGGTCCCGTAAGTACCCGGGTCCTAAGCCATGGAGCGCTTTAAAGGTCATTACCAACACCTTGAAACGCACCCGGAACTCCACCGGCAACCAATGCAGCTCGCGCAGGAGAGGTGTAACGTGGGAGCGCCCCGATGCTCCCATAATTCCCCGCGCGGCCGCATTCTGTACCAGTTGGAGCCTCCGGGTGCACCCCAAGGGGAGCCCCATGTAGAGAGCATTGCAGTAATCCAGGCGAGAGGTGACGAGTGCCTGAGTGACTGTGCGCAGGGAGTCCCGATCTAGAAAGGGCCGCAGCTGGCGTATCAGGCGAACCTGATAGAAAGCCCCCCTGGCCACAGCTGTCGTATGATCCTCCAAGGACAGCCATGGGTCCAGGAGGATGCCCAAGTTGCGCACCCTTTCCGTGGGGGCCAATGATTCGCCCCCAATAACCAGCGATGGTGTCAGCTGGCTATATCGGGACGCCGGCAGCCACAGCCACTCGGTCTTGGAGGGGTTGAGACGAAGCCTGTTTCTCCCCATCCAGACCCGCACGGCTTCAAGGCACTGGGACATCACTTCCACGGCATGTATATATACCATGTTTCCCCGAAAATAAGACCGGCTCATGTTAATTTTTGCTCCAAAAAAGGCATTAGGACTTATTTTCCAATTAGGTCTTATTTTTGGAGAAATACGGTACTAAATGCGTCCATCTGATTGACAATCTTAACTGGGGTTTATTTTGGGGGTAGGGCTTAAATTATAAGCATATGATTCGATTGCTAATTTGTACCCTATGACTACCATTAAGTGTTGTACCTTATGATTATTGATCAATGTATCTTTTCTTTTATGTACACTGAGAGCATATGCACCAAGACAAGTTCCTTGTGTGTTCAATCACACTTGGCCAATAAAGAATTCTATTCTATTCTATTCTATTCTATTCTATTCTATTCTATTCTATTCTATTCTATTCTATTCTATTCTATTCTATTCTATTCTATTCTTCTATATATTGTTTCTAATTACAATATATTGTTTTCTGTTAAAAACAATACATGTTAAAAACTCTATCTGGATTTGCCTACAATATATGGAGAAATCACACTTCTTTAAATATGGCCAAGCTTCTGATTTTTCTGCTTCTTCACTATGCACACTTTTGCTGAAAGACAGATGTTGTTAAAGACATGATGGTACTGGCTGTTTCTGTTTGTAATTCCTTTCCTCACCTTTCTCAATCTGGAATTTGCTCTTTTCACAACAGCTCTTCTCCGAGTTGATGTTTACACTGAGTTGACTTCTCCATTGCAATCTTAGGCTCTGCCTTGGTTGCTTATTACCACTGACTGGCTTGTATATGCATTTTATCCAAAGATTATTGCTCTTTGCTTGCTCAGGCCATTTCAGTTTATTTGCCATTTGAACGTCCTTTCCTCTAGTTTGAAGAGTTCTTTTTGGTGTTGTTTGAACAGTCTAAAGAATTTGGTGTTAGCAGACTTGGTCATGCTAAATAACTTTTTCACAATACGGTTGTACCAGTGGTGAAATCCAAATTTTTTTACTACCGGTTCTGTGGGTATGACTTGGTGGGTGTGGGTGTGGCTTGGTGGGCGTGGCAGGGGAAGGATACTGCAAAATCTCCATTTCCACCCCACTCCGGGGGGGATACTGCAGAATCCCCATTCCTTCCCCACTCCTGGGAGAAGGATATTGCAAAATCTCCATTCCCACTCCACTCTGGGGCCAGCCAGAGATGGTATTTACCAGTTCTCCAAACTACTCCAAACTACTCAAAATTTCCGCTAACGGTTCTCCAGAACCTGCTAGATTTCACCCCTGAGTGGTACTCATTGCTAATTGGTTCTGAGAGGTACAATGAGTACCAAAAACAATGAGTACTGAACAAAATTTTCCCATAAGGAATAATCTAGTGAGTCACAAAGAAGCCAACACAAAAAAGTTCTAGCTTGTGCATTGAGTACCAAACAAACGATCAATACTGGGATAAAGTTGTTCACATCAGAATATATGGATTCAATGAGTTTCAAAGCAGTTGAGTACCAAGGTACCACTGTATGACTTTTTGGAATACCAAAGATTATTTAGAGAGCCAAGGTGATGAAGGTGTCAGGTTAAGAGACTGAGGATCCATGAGTTCTGGTCCTACCTAAGTACTAATGCCACTCTATGAAGCCTTAGTAAGACCACACCTAGAGTACTGCATCCAGTTTTGTTCCCCACACTATAAAAAAGATGTTGAGACTCTAGAAAGAGTACAGAGAAGAGCAACCAGGATGATGAGGGGACTGGAGGCTAAAATGTATGAAGAACAGTTGCAGGAACTGGGCATGACTAGTCTAGTGAAGAGAAGGACCAGGGGAGACATGATAGCAGTCTTCCAATATTTAAGGGGCTGCCACAGAGAGGAGGGGGTCAAGCTATTTTCCAAAGCACCTGAAGGCCAGACAAGAAATAATGGATGGAAACTGACCAGGGAGAGATTCAACCTGGAAATAAGGAGGAATTTTCTGACAGTGAAAACAATCAACCCATAGAACAGAAGTTGCCTTCGGAAGTTGTGGGAGCTTCATCACTGGAGGCTTTCAAGAAGAGACTGGACTGCCATCTGTCAGAATGGTGCTTGGGTGGGGGTGTTGAATATTGAGTGGCAGATTTGAACGGACCAATCAGGGATGTGAGCGGGAAATTCAGAGTAACGTCAGTGGCTGAAGCCGCCGACAGCTCCTAGCTATAAAAGGAGCTGCTGCCGCTAAGATTTCCCATTGCGACTTACGGAGCTAATAAAAGTGTTTGATTCTACTATGTGTCCTATCCATTCTTGCACCCATGACTTAACAGGGGGGTTAGACTAGATGACCTATAAAGTCCCTTTTAACTCTGTTAATCTGTAATCTACCTCAGGCCAAAAGCCAGCTGAATGATTTTGAGGTAGTCGGACTTTCTCAGACTTAGGACTTTTTAAATGACCTTTTGATGCCCCATTTCTTAAGTGAATCTGGCTTCTCCATTGGCTTTGCTTGCCAGTAGATCTCAAAAGGAGATCCCATGACCCCAGGGCACTGCAGCCATCACAAATATGAATCAGCTGCCGAGCATCTGAATTTTGATCATGTGACCATGGGGGATGCTGCAACAGTCATAAGTGTGAAAAATGGTCATAAGTCACTTTTTTTTGTGCTGTTGTAACTTTGAACCAGGGTGGGTTCTACTTACCTTTACTACTGGTTTGCAACGGGAAGCTTCTGTGCATGCACAGATCGCTGATGACAACATCCAGGGTGGTAGGCGGGGCCTCCCGCCGGTTTTACTACAGTTTTTTGCAAATTGGGGGCAAACTACCACTGCTTTGAACGGTCACTAAACAAACTGTTGTAAGTTGAGAACTATCTGTATAATCCAGAAGTGTGAGTGTGTGTGTGTATGTGTGTGTGTGTATGTGTGTAATTCTAGCAGTTTGGGCTTCAAAAGGGGCTTAAATTAGATTTTAATTCGATTTGTAGATTAGGGCATAGCCAATTATTATGAAATGAAACCAATTTAACAATTGCAAAATTGTAAAATCATTAAAATGGTTAGTTTGTTTTTAAGTTGGTCTTGTTTGTGCTTGTGAGAGGGGTGTCGACACTTTGCAATATTGTAGGACTTTCACTTAAATAGTTTAGGCCAGGACTTTCACTTAAACACTCGAAGAGCCACTTGGACCTGTTTCCCACAGAAAAGAAAACACCTAGAGCCACAAAACCCTTCCCGTGCCTGACTATTTCTTGAGCGGCCACAAAACTAGCATATGTAGTTGAATTAAACCTTCTGTTTTTTTCTGAAACTTTTCTTTTCTTGGATTTATCCATGGTTGGCCTACTGGGGGTTGAAAAGCTCAATAAATTGTGTGCCGGTGGGTGTCGCATATTGGCAGTTGTGACACATATTTTGAGTGGCAGGGAGCCGCAGCAGAGGGGTGAAAGAGCCACAGGTTGCTGACCCCTGGTTTAGGTTCTTGAATTAGAGACCTGGTTTTTCTAAATGTTGCTTGGTTTTTAAAGGCTGGTTTTTAAATTGCAAAATGTGCACCCACACTCACACCTACCCTTCCAATTATTTTTCCATACCTTGCACTCAGCATCTGTTGCCGATGGAGGGAGCCATTTTTTTTTTAAAAAAAAAAATACAGTCCTTATTACTGCAATTGCACTGGTGTGTTATGCCATCACAAAACACACCTCTTTGACGAAACTTATGCTGCTGCCTTGGGAAATCTTGCCCAGAGACTTGCGGAAATGGTAATTTCACAGTCTCGTTTGCACACGAGTTACTCCATCTGCATATTTAGAAACATGCCTGTGGGCTGTGCAAGTCGCCATTTGTTCAGGCCACCTAGGTGGGAAAAATACTTTAGCAACAGCCAGAATGCTGAATCTGATGGGAGAAACTCCAAAGGCTGCATGAGTAGGACATATGCTAGCAAAGCTTTTCACGCCAACACAATGACTGCAAATTAATGTTTACACATCCAGACGCTGTTAAAGATGTAAAGGGGGAAGTTCTAGCACTTGTAAACTTGTCTTTGTCTAGACTAAGGGTCAGCAACCTGTGTCTCTGGAGCCGCATGTGGCTCATTTACCCCTCTGCTGCAGCTCCTGTCACTCAAAATATGTGCAATAAGTAGCAAATGGTGTGTGATATTTTGAATAATAATATTTTTAATAATATCATCATACAAAGGATGGAAGTGTCTGACCAACCCACACACTAGCTAAAAAACAACAACAAAAAACATTGAAACTGCTGTCTACATATCCTTAGACTTGTGGGAAATCGCAATAGATAAATGGCAAACTATACCATTAACATGACATTGCTGTTCAGGAAAATCAAGATTGTCTATGTTTTTATTTCATAAGTTTATTTGTCAAGCATATATAAGATAACAGGTAAAAGTATAAACATAATTTGAATACATGAAAAGAGGAAGAGTAAAAAGGAATATTAGGACAGGGACTGTAGGCACGCTGGTGCACTTATGCACGCCCCTTACAGACCTCTTAGGAATGGGGTGAGGTCAACAGTAGACAATTTAAAGTTAAAGTTTTGGGGGTTTGGGGAAGAAACCACAGAGTCAGGTAGTGCATTCCAGGCATTGACCACTCTGTTACTGAAATCATATTTTCTGCAATCGAGTGTGGAACGGTTTACCTTGAGTTTGTATCTATTATTTGCTCGTGTATTGTTGTGGTTGAAGCTGAAGTAGTCATTGACAGGCAGGACATTGTGGCAGATAATTTTATGTACTATCCTTAGATCAGACTGAAGTCGGAGTAGTTCTAAATTGTCTAAGCCCAAAATTTTAAGTCTGGTGGCATAAGGTATTTTATTGCGGTTAGAGGAATGGAGGGCTCTTCTCTTAAAATATCAATGCAAAATGGATCCCAGAACTCATTGGTATTGTTAATGAATTGTTCATGGAGCACACTGGCTGGGGACTTCTGGGAATTGAAGTCTACACATCTTAAAGTTGCCCGGGTGAGAAACACAGAGTTATATAAACATACTGAGAAGAAAGCAACCAAATTTGACTAATGGCTCCCTCCCTCAATTCCATTCAATCCATCAGTTCACAGTTCTGTGCAAGTGAGACGCTTCGTAATTGTACTTAGATTTCCCAGGCAGATACTGCCAAGAAAATCATGATCAAAGACCCCAATTATTTTTCCTTTAATAATGGAACCGTTCCAAACAGACCACTAAGGTAGGTTGAAGATTTCCAGAGAGAGCTGAAAATGAAATGAAAGTGAGAAATGAGCACACAGCCATCCTATTCCAACTACTTTATTCCATGATGGCTTCCATTAACATCATTATCACTAAACAGGGTGGCTGTGACAGCCTTGGTAGCTTGTCTTGTTCTTACCTACAACTTCCTACAACTTACCTACAACTTCCAAAATTGTAAAACAGGACCTCTCTCTTTTCAGTATACTTACACAGCGAACTTGTCAAGAAATCCCTTTTGTGTATAACAAATACTTCCATGGAATTTTCAGCAGCTCTTTTATTTCTTTTAATGGCCTACTCAACTCTGAATGAAAAAGTTAAAACAACTTGACACTTGTGTTATTGACATCTTCTCCACTGTAATTAATACTGCATTGATTGAATGCTCTTCATTTTCAACTCTCTAAATTACCTAAAGAACATCAATCATCTTCCATTAATAGTGTATAAATATGTCCATACTGTGTTGAAATAATTCAATGTATCAAGATTTATAAGAAAGAAAGAAAGAAAGAAAGAAAGAAAGAAAGAAAGAAAGAAAGAAAGAAAGAAAGAAAGAAAGAAGGAGGGAGGGGGAGGGAGGGAATGGGAAAGAAAGGAAGGAAGATTGGGGTTAGGGTTAGTCAGTTTCTTTCCTATGGAAGGAAGGAAGGAAGGAAAGAAGGAAGGAGTGCAGAAAAAAGAGGAAAAAAAGAAATGACTGCCAATGGTGTAGACCAGGGGTCTCAAATCTTAAACACTCAAAGAGCCATTTGGACCCGTTTCCCACAGAAAAGAAAACACCGGGAGCCACAAAATCCTTCCCATGCTTGACTATTTCTTGAGCGGCCACAAAACTAGCATATGTAGTTGAATTAAACATTCTGTTTTTTTTCTTAAACTTTTCTCTTCTTGGATTTATCCATGGTTGGCCTACCGGGAGTCAAAAAGCTCAATAAATTGCATGCAGGTGGGTGTCACACATTGGCAGTTGTGACGCATATTTTGAGTGACAGGGAGCCGCAGCAGAGGGGTGAAAGAGCTACATGTGGCTCCAGAGTGCCAGGTTGCTGGCCCCTGGTGTAGATTGGTGCAATCATATCATTAACACTTATAGCATTACATGTGTCTGTTGAGTCCTGTTCAGGAAAAGACATTTTCTTTTGATCTGGAATTTTGCTGTCGGAGAGAGTTGTCCAGTCCTGCCTAGCATTAGATTGCTTTAGATTAGATTAGATTAGATTAGCCTGATTAGGAGCCTCAATGGCTAAGACACTGAGCTTGTTGATTAGAATGGGTGGCAGTTTGGCGGTTTGAATCCCTAGTACAGGTCTCCTGCGTGAGCAGGGGGTTCGACTAGATGACCTCCAAAGTCCCTTCCAACTCTATTACTAATGCTTTGTTTTTATTATCAGATAAACCTATATCAATTAGCAAATCGAGTTTGGGACATCAACATACAAGACTGGATTGGAAAAAAGCTTGCCAAAGTGTAGACAGGCTCACTAGGGAGATGTGGTCTGTAAGGGGCGTGCAGAGAGCACCGGCATCAGTGGTGGGTTCTCCCTGGTTCGCACTGGTTCTATAGAACCGATGGTAAAACCGGCGGAAGGCTCCACCCACCAACCTTGACGTCATCAGAACGCTTCTACACATACGCGCGGCCCCCCTGCAAACCGTTAATAAAGGTAAGTAGAACCCACTTGTGACCAGCGTGCCTAACGCCCCTGTCCTAACGTTCCCTTTAATTGTATTCATTTTATGTATTCAATTCATGCTTATACTTATATATATATTATCTAATACGTACTCGACTAAATAAATAAATAAAATAAAATAAATAATGATAATATGGGATTGAAATATGCTGGGCAGTTTTGAAGAACATTCCTTCCTCCCTAAAATAGACTTTTGTCTATTCTAAAAATGCTTCTATTTAATTGTATTATTTCATTTCATTTTTTTAAAAAAAATTATTTCACATTGTTTTCCTTTGTGAGCTTGACGGTTGGAGGTGTGGAAGTACCGTAACTGCTGTTTCCAGTTACACATCTTTGCATCATTTCCCTGTTGCCCACAACCCTCCTCTAAGTTTACTCTTGTGTCATTTTGGTACCTTCCTTCTTTTTTTTAAAACTGAATTGCAAAAAAACAAAACAAAACACACACACAGACGTATGACCTACATATTAACAAACCACAGCAGTTGCTTTAGAGAAACCTATAAGCAAGGTATGAAGACAATATTCTGTTTTTTGGACAACCGATACTCTACCTCTTGTGAAGGTTTCATTTGCCCCTCCTGGCAAAATGCTCCCTCTGTTTTCTTTACTAGCCCATCTTGGACCTTTTTAAAGCCATCTAAGAAATAGGGACGCAGTGGCTCAGTGTTTAAGTTGCTGAGCTTGTCTATCAGAAAGTCAGCAGTTCGGCGGTTTGAATCCCGAGTGCTGCGTAATGGGGTGAGCTCCTGTTACTTGTCCCAACCTAGTAGTTCGAAAGCACGTAAAAAAGGCAAGTAGCGCTTTCAGCGTTGAGTTATACTGGCCACATGATCATGGAGATGTCTTTGGGCAGTGCTGATTCTTCGGCTTTGAAATGGAGATGAGCACCGCCCCCTAGAGTTGGGAACGACTAGCACATATGTGCGAGGGGAACGTACTTTTTAAGACAGTGACTGGTTCTGTGAAGAAAGGTTTTTCCATGGGTTGGAGAGGGCATGGTTTCATGTGCTGCCTGCGTCCCATGGTTGGGGCTTGGCTTGTTTGCACGGCCTGGTTACTGACATGTCGTAGATCGGTGCCAGTCCATGGTTGGGGACCCCTGATCTAAGAGACAAATTGAGAATATCAAAGATAATCAAGGAAACAAACAAATGAATCCTAGGACAAATTAAACCAAAGTTCTCACTTATGACCAGGCTCACAATATTAGAATAGAATAACAGAGTTGGAAGGGACCTTGGAGGTCTTCTAGTCCAACCCCCTGATTAGGCAGTAAATCCTACATCACTTCAGACAAGTGGTTTTCCAACATCTTTTTAAAAACTTCCAATGTTAGAGCATTCACAACCTCTGGAGGCAAGTTGTTCCACTGATCAATTATTCTGTCAGGAAGTTTCTCCTTCATTCTAAGTTGCTTCTTTCCTTGATCAATTTCCACCCATTGCTTCCTGTCCTGGCTTAGAGTGCTTTGGAGAAGAGCTTGACTCCCTCTTCTTTGTGGCAGCCCTTGAGATATTGGAACACTGCTATCATGTCTCCCCTAATCCTTCTTTTCATTAAACGACACATACCCAGTTCCTGCAACTGTTCTTCATATGTTTTAGCCTCCAGTCCCCTAATCATCTTTGCTGCTCTTCTCTGCACTCTTTGTATTATATTTTGGAAGACATATTATGATGCAAAGATGCAGCTTCCTTGAGAAGTCCATGACACTGGGAAAGGAAGAAGGACAAAGAAAAAAAGAATGATCTTCAGCAAGGTGGAGAGATTCTATTTCAGGTGATGAGGTATCCAATTCGGAGACCTGAAGAACAAGGTTGAGGACCCATGATCCTGGAGAACTATTTATGTGATTATTAAGATTCAATGTCATCTTGATGGCCCATAATCAATCAAGAAATGAACTAGATACTCTGGTTTCTCTTGAGTTTGTATAAATCAGGGATGTCCAATCTGGGGAACTTTAAGACTTACGTACTTCAACTCTTAGAGTTCCCCAGCCAGCCGTGCTAGCTGGGGAGTTGAAGTCTACAAGTCATAAAGTTGTCAAGGGTGAACACTCCTGGGACAAATCTTACAATTTCCATTATTCCGTCATCCTCAACAAACACATTTATGCAGTGGTGAAATGTAAAATTTGTTACTACCGGTTCTGTGGGCGTGGCTTGGTGGGGAGGAATAATGTGACTGGGTGGGCGTGGCCAACTTTTTTTATTTTAAAAAAAAGCATTTTTTATTTTAAAAGCATTTTTTCTACAACCACAAAACCTTTTTAAAGCCTCTGACAATCCCAGCTGAGCCGCGCGATCATCAGAGGCTTTTTTTTAAACTTTTAAAAGCATTTTTTGGCTGAAGAGGTTGTAAAAAAAATGCTTTTAAAAGTAAAAAAAAAACCTTCTGATGATTGTGCAGCTCAGTTAGGTATTGGGGGGGGGGGTGGTAGGAATTTTTGCTACTGGTTCTCCAAACCACCCGCCACGATTACTACTGGCGATCTGGTCCTAACTGGGAGCATTTCACCCCTGCATTTATGTGTCATGCTAAGGAACTGGAACGGAACTGGAGCTGAAGATAATGCAACAGAGAGCACCTTAGTTTTCTTATCGCTGTTGCTTAGGGATCAAGTACTTGACCATACAGGAAGATGGTGATGTACCAATAGTGGTACATCCTCCATCAAGGAAAACTTCAAAGATTCTTGAGGAACAAACAAATAAATCTTTCTCCTTTCAGGAAAGGAAATTCTCCAACTGGGACACCAGGCTTGACACACGGCTCATAGTTGGAGGAAGTGGAAATAGGTCAACAAGTACACGAAATGAAATATTCTGAGTAAAAATGAATATCCTGTGTTCTCAGTGGCAGTTTGTTTTTGTTCTATTGATGTCTCTGGCGGAACTGGCTTTGGTAGACAAAATGTGGTTTTCTATGAATCAAAAATGATGAAGTACTGTATAACCAATGAGACAGGATGAGTCTACACACTGTAGAATCACAACAACTGCTCCAGTTCGGAGGAGAGAAAAAGAGTATTGCTGTAGGAGATGACCCGGCTGATCCCGAGGGAAGGATTAAATGTGTCATAAATCACGAGTCCCTGCATGTCCACAAGAGATTTAAGTCCAGCCCACCTTGAATTCCTTTCTTATCTCCTACTCATTTCTCTTGATTGTTAGTTGGCCAGATTCTTGTAGAGAGCTTAAGTTTGCAATAAACCTTTATGCTCATTTGAATAGAATAGAATAGAATAGAATAGAATAGAATAGAATAGAATAGAATAGAATAGAATAGAATAGAATAGAATAGAATAGAATAGAATAGTTGGAAGGGACCTTGGAGGTCTTCTAGTCCAACCCCCTACTTAGGCAGGAAACCCTACACCACTTCAGACAAATGGTTATCCAACATCTTCTTAAAAACTTCCAGGGTTGGAGCATTCACAACCTCTGGAGGCAAGTTGTTTCACTGATTAATTGTTTTCACTGTCAGGAAATTTCTCCTTAGTTCTAAGTTGCTTCTTTCCTTGATTAGTTTCCATCCATTGCTTCTTGTCCTGCCCTCAGGTGCTTTGGAGAATAGCTTGACTCCCTCTTCTTTGGGGCAGCCCCTGAGATATTGGAAGACTGCTATCATGTCTCCCCTAGCCCTTCTGTTCATTAAACTAGATATGCCCGGTTCCTGCAACTGTTCTTCATATGTTTTAGCCTCCAGTCCCCTAATCATCTTCATTGCTCTTCTCTGCACTCTTTCTAGGGTCTCCACATCTTTTTTACATCATAGCGATCAAAACTGAGTACAGTGTTCCGAGTATTTGAACTGCTTGGATCTCCTGATTTCCCGGACACTTGACAATTGCCTTTTTCTATCTTACACAACCTTTATGAAGACTAAATAGGACTTCTTAAGTGCTGAAAATGAGTCACAGGCATTTAACTCACTTTTCTCCAGCCACCAGACTACTACTTTATCAGGGTTACCTAGATAGCAGCGATATTTATCTGTTGTATTAAATCGTATCTCTGAAAGGCTAGTGATACCGACTGGAGATGGGAAAGTACCCAGAATGTTAGAACATGGAGAACAATTCCTTTTATCTTTCCCCTTTCACCCTTATTGCTGTAAAACATAAGCATTTTATTCTTTCATTTTAAAATAGACAACTATTTATCCCTTTAACCCTTTATTTGGCCCTGCTGGAAATTTGATTGAAATTTATAATATTTAATCTCCAGAGGTAAAATAGGCACAGTTTGGAATACCTGATTATCATTTCAAATCTGTGAGAGGTATATGTGTGTGTGCTGGAGGAGCCTCTGCTGAAGCATTCATTCCCTGTTTTGCTCTTACTCCATTACTTATTCTATATTTTTTTCCTCCACAAAATAAGACATGGTGGAAGAGAGGTGCAAAGCGTATTGACTGACAGAGACTTCTGGATTCACACATTGTTTGAATGCATATTAAGTGTGGTTTGTCTGATTTTGACTTACAATTTAGAGCCCGTCTGGTTATTTGCCATTTATTCAACGAATTTCCTCAAGCCACTGTGACTCCATGTGGTTTTTCTTGCTTGCTAAATCTAACAGAATGCAGAATAACAAAGTTGGAAGGGACCGATAGAGTTGGAGGTTCAATCCCACCCTTGAACGGGAGACCTTATACCAGGGGGATCTGCAACCTTAAATACTCAAAGAGCCATTTGGACTCGTTTCCCACAGAAAGGAAAGCACCGGGAGCCACAAAACCTGGATGGGCGTGGCCAACTTGACATCACTCGCTCCTACCAGTCACAGTCCCCCCCAGCCACGCCTACCCAGCCTGTAATTAGGGCAAAGAATCAGTTGCAAAAAAACACCAGGAACCACAAAATCCTTTTGACATCTCTCTCTCTCCCGTCCCTGCCTCCCTCCTTCTCCCCCCTATCTCCCTCTTATCTCTCTATGTCTCTCTCCCCCCCCCCCCCCCCCCCCCGTGTATCTCTGTCTCTGCCTGGCCGCTTCTCCATCTCCCGCTGTCACCCTTACCTTCTCAGGCCAGGCGAGGAGTGACTTTGAGCTACATATCTCAACTTCTTTTTACTGACTCTACTCTTTCCTTCTGAACTAGATACCTTCTTATCACCAGAAAGGGGGTTCTCTGGTTGCTACAGTCCAAGGCCAGGACAATATGACAGCACTTTTCTTGTTTGCACAGGAACTGTTTAGCAACAGTTGCTCTGGCTCCTTCTTGCTGATGTGACTCACCCTTATCTAGGTCATATCCCTTCAGTTTACCACTAGAAGGATTATACAGATACCCATCCCAAATATCCGTGCCTGAGGAGAAGACTGGAAATGAGAGAAAGATGCTAGGCCTCAATTACCTGTTTCTGTTTTGTATGGGATGCAGTGACTCAGTGGCTAAGACACTGAGCTTGTCGATCAAAAGGTCAGCAGTTCAACGGTTCGAATCCCTAGTGCTGTGTAACGGGGTGAGCTCCCGTGACTTGTCCCAGCTTCTGCCAACCTAGCAGTTCGAAAGCACATAAAAAATGCAAGTAGAAAAATAGGGACCACCTTTGGTGGGAAGGTAACAGCGCTCCGTGTGTCATTGGCATTGAGTCATGCCGGCCACATGACCCTGGAGACGACTTCGGACAGCTCTGGCTCTTCAGCTTTGAAACGGAGATGAGCACTGTCCCCTAGAGTCGGGAATGACTAGCACATATATGCGAGGGGAGCCTTTACCTTTACCTTCATGTTTTCCTAGTTTTCCTTACACATCAACACTGCCAGTGAAATACATGAAGGCCTTATTGGTGGTACTTGAATCACTCCCAGATTTTGCTTTCAGGCGAGAGAGGGAAAAGCAGCAGAAATTCATAGAATCATTGAGCGGGAAGGGACCTTGGAGGTCTTCTGCTCCAACACCCTTCCCAACCAGGAGAATCTATACTCTCTCAGACAGATGGATGTCCAATCTTATTGATCCCCACCTTCCAGTTAATGGTTTGCTTTTTCCTCCCTTTCCCCTTCTTCTGCTTTTCCCAAGGTCAGCTCTGGATTCCTTTACAAAGTGCTTCAGCTATTCAGCAATTCCTTGTTTAAGGAATAAACAAAGAAGCAAATTGCAGTCAATATTGCAGAGAGAGAGAGAGAGACCTTTGTATGCACAGAGGTGGAAAGGCTTACAGATTGGAAAAATGGACGGTGAAATTATTGGAAGAGGCTGAGTCGGCAAAATTAACTATCTTGGTTAAAGAAAAGACTTTAGTGTCTATGTTGAAATCACTTCTGGGAGTTTTGCTAGAGACCAAACAAAATGCTACATTAATTTTGCCATTTGAAAATTTGCAAATGTTTATGATGGTAGAAATACGGTGTGCTGTTGAATTTTAAATCCAATGTAGGTGGGTGTATTTTATATCTGTAACTTTATCTTTTTTTTCCCCAAAAAAGTTTTTTTATTTTTTAAAACATAAAATATAAAATACATCTTTTTAGAGCAAGGATTTGATCCGGTATAAAATAAGTACAATTGCTCACATTCCCTCAACCAATTTTGTTCCAAATTTTATCCATTAACAACTTTAAAAAAGAAAATCATCTCCTGTTGATTGGCCCAAAGTCACTTAGCCAGTTTTCATGACTAAGGCAGGACTAGAACTCACCATCTCTGGTTTTCTAGCCTAGTTGCCTTTATTTTATTTAGCTTATATGCCACCCTATCTCCAACGGACTCAGTGCGGCTCACAATAATAAAATCCACAAAGCCATTGTACAGAGTTAAAATCTAGTTAAACCAAATAAAATTTAAAAACCCCATCAGTCCAGGTCGGGGAACTTGAATAACCAAGTTTTTAATTTGCGGCGAAGGTCAGGAGCAACTAGAGCTCCAAAGGGAGTTGATTCCAGAGGGTGGGCATGCCCACAGAGAAGGCTCTACCCCTGAGGGCCGCCAGTCGACACTGTCTAGCCGACAGCACCCTGAACAGGCCCTCTTTATGGGCATGAATCAGGCGATGGGATGTCGTGGCTGGCTGCAGGTGGTCCGCCAAATATCCTGGGCCTAAGCCATGTAGGGCTTTATAGGTCATCACCAGCACCTTGAATCTTACCGGAGGGCAACTGGCAACCAATGCAAGTCGCGCAGGAGAGGTGTAACATAGGAGTATCGGGATTCCCCCATCACAACCCATGCGGCTGCATTTTGTACCAGCTGAAGCCTCCGAGTGCTCCTCAAGGGCAGCCCCATGTAGAGAGCGTTATAGTAGTCAATACGTGAGGTGACTAGTGCACGGGTAACTGTGCGTAGGGCACCTCAGTCTAAGCCTTTACCATTAGAGTCCAGTAAATAGAGTCCATTAGAGTAAATAGACCAAACTGGCTCTCTGCATGTTACTGCAAAGACAATAGATCTCACCCAAGTCTAATACGCACACTTTGATCATTCCCGATTCAGGCAGTAGTGAGGTTGCCAAGCCATTCTGTTGTCAAGAATTAGCAGAGAAGGACTTGGGTTTGATAGGATCCAATGGTCCAGTAAACCCTTTCTTTCAACACCCAGGCTCTTCAAACAAAGCAATCTTCCTAGCACTATTTTACAACCTAGATGTTTTGGGGACATTATCCAAAACATCATCTTAGGGAGCTGACAAGGAACAGTCTGTCTGGAGAAGAAAGATTAGCAGATGCATCGGTTGCATTGAGCAAGAGATCGTGAGATCCTGTTTAATTTAAAATAGCAGTGCAAAAGTTGATTGAGTAAAAGAGTTCAGCTCCTCCCAATTTGCCTAATTATTTCCATTTTAGAAAATAAGTCGCCTTAATAAACCTTAAGCTTTTAATAAACCTTACCATCTTATTTATATAGAATACTGTGTTTCCCCCAAAATAAGACCCTGTCTTATATTTTTTTGAACCCTGAAATAAGTGCTTGGCCTTATTGCCATGCGCTCAAAGGCCCGATTGGGCTTATTATCAGGGGATGTCTTATTTTGGGGGAAACAGGGCAGTTGATATTCTTATGGAGAGGGGGGAGGAGGGAGAGAGAGAGAGAGAGAGAAAGAGAGAGAGTGTGTCTTAGTTATTATTCTTCTGTATTGATCTTCTACCACTGCTGTTCCAATGGCTGATCTATTGCAAACCTTCAAAATCCACCGATAGGTTTTGACTTAGCTTCTACTCACGTCTGATCAATTTTTAATAGAAAAATTTGGATGTCATTCTGCAGATTTTTGGACACTGTGCACACAAAATGTTCATTAAGCATGCTTCATTAAGCCAAAGCATGCTTCATTAAGCCAAACTAGGATAAGTGGAGGTGAAGCTAAACCAGTGGTGAAATCCAAATTTTTTTTACTACTGGTTCAGTGGGCGTGGCTTGGTGGGCGTGGTGTGGCTTGGTGGGCATGGCAGGGGAAGGATACTGCAAAATCCCCATTCCCTCTCCACTCCTGGGGGGAAGGATATTGCAAAATCTTCATTCCTACCCCACTCTGGGACCAGGGTATTTGTCAGTTCCCCAAACTACTCAAAATTTCCGCTACTGGTTCTCCAGAACTTGTCAGAACCTGCTGGATTTCACCCCTGAGCTAAACCATAAATCTAGTGGCTCCTTGAATTTCAGCAATCCAGTTACACTAGCCTCAAAATACGTATTCATGTTAGACTTTGTCCCGGGGTGAAATCCAGCAGGTTCTGGATTTCACCCTGGTCATCAAGCTACACCACGCCCACCAAGCCATGCCCACAAAACCGGTAGGTTAAAAAAATGGATTTCACCACTGCTTTGTCCCCTATTATCTTGGAAGAAAGCTGAATGACAGGAAACAAAGTAGGACTAGATCAACACTGGGGAAGTTCAGAATAAGTTTCTGCTGATTGAAAAATGGGTGGGTACCACTTCAACTCAGCAGAATGAAAAAAAAAGCCTCAAAGGACCCTTATTTTTATATTTCCCTCCCCCCACATAGTTGTACTTTTAAAGCAATGTAGATGCGAAGGGGATAGAGACTACCATGCCCTACATGGCTCAGGGCCAGGCTATCTTCGAAACCACCTTCTACCATATAGCTCCCAGCGACCGGTAAGATCTCACAGAGTTGGTCTCCTCTGGGTCCCGTCAGCTAAACAATGTCGGCTGGTGGCCCCGCGGGGGAGGGCCTTCTTTGTGGCTGCCCTGGCTCTCTGAAACCAATTACCTCTTGAAGTCCGGACCACCCCCACCCTATTGGCTCTTCCGGCAGGCCTGGGGCCGTTGATCTCATTATAGTGATCTTGAGAGACCCGGCCACCAATTGGAGTGTATGTGTTTTAACATTTTAATGTTTTAATGTTGCAAAGAGCCTGGTGGAACAGTGGACTAAAGCGCTGTTAAATAGCACTTAGCTGCCAGCTGCCTGCAATTACTGCAAGTTCGAATCTCACCAGGCTCAAGGTTGACTCAGCCTTCCATCCTTTTGAGGTAGGTAAAATGAGGACCTGGATTGTGGGGGCAATAAGCTGACTTTGTATAAAAAAGAACACTGCTTAGGGGGGGCCAAAAGCCCTGCTAAGCAGGTATATACAAAAAGTATGAAGGCTATTGCTTAATGCATTGTAAGCCGCCTTGAGTCTCCGTAGAAGGGCGGCATATAAATTAAACCAATAAATAAATAAATTAAATAAATAAATAAATATTTTAATGTTTTTAAAACATTAAATGTTTTTAAGTTTTGTATAGGATATTGTTGCATTGTTTTATTTTCTGTTGTAAGCCACCCACCCTTGGGAGTGGGGCAGCATAGAAATGCGACAAAATAAATAAATGAATAAATGCTGTGACAAAGGAGAAAGGCTAAATCCAACAATCTGGAGGAAAGGAACGTATTGGGAAAGGAGAAGTTCCCCAGTTACTACAAGTGTCAACAGACATCATTTCGGCACCTGTGAATCACTTGGAGCCACTCGGTTGCATCATTTGATGGACCCGAAAAACAGCCCAAGCGCCTTTTGTGCAAACTTGTTCAAATGATGGAAAATTATGCAAGAGACAAGGATCGTCTCAAATGTTCCTGCGGCCCATTTACTCAGGGCCCATGAAGGCAACTGTACGTACTCATAAAGGTAGGAGGAGTAGACAGGATATCAGGGTAAGAAATCTCCTTGTGCAAACCCTTCACATTAGGGGTGAAATCCAGCAGGTTCTGACAGGTTCTGGAAAACCGGTAGCAGTAATTTTGAGTAGTTCAGAGGATCGGCAAATGCCATCTCTGGCTGGCCCCAGAGTGGGGTGGGAATGCAATATCCTTTCCCCAGGAGTGGGGAGGGAATGGAGATTTTGCAATATTTATTTATTTACTTATTTATTAATCATATTTCTATGCTGCCCACTCTCTGAGGACTCTGGGCGGCTTACAACAATCGACAGTATACTAAATAGCATATTGCCCCCAATAATCTGGGTCCTCATTTTACCCACCTCGGAAGGATGGAAGGCTGAGTCGACCTTGAGCTGGTGAGATTTGATCTGCTGATCTGTTGAACTAGCCGTCAGCTGAAGTAACTGCAGTACAGCATTCTAACCACTGCGCCACCTCGGCTCAGAATATCCTTCCCCAGAAGTGGGTTGGGAATGGAGATTTTGCAGTATCCTTCCCCTAGGAGTGGGATGGGAATAGGGATTTTGCAATATCCTTCCCCCAGGAATGGGGAAGGAATGGGGATTTTGCAGTATCTTTCCCCTGCCACATCCAAGCCACGCCCACCAAGCCATGCCCAGAGAACCAGTAGTAACATTTTTTTGAATTTCACCACTGCTTCACATATATTGGATCCCAACTCCTATCGTCCTTTCTTAGCCTGGCTGATAGACTTTGGCTACCTTGATCCTACACGTTGGAGATGATGCCTGCTCGTACCAGAGAATTCCTGACTTACAACAGTCCATTTAGTGACCATTCAAAATTATAACGGCACTGAAAAATGTGACTTATGAGCGTTTTTCACACTTATGACTTTTGCAGCATTCCCAGGATCATGCGATCAAAATTCAAACGCTCGGCAATTCATATTTATGACCATTGCTGTGTCCCAAGGTCATGTGATCATGTTTTGCAACTTTCTCACCATCCAAGTGAATGGGGAAGCCAGATTCACTTAGCAACCATGTTCCTAACTTCTCAACTGCAGTGATTCACTTAACAACCATGGGAAGAAAGGCTGTAAAATGGGGGGGAACTCACTTAACCAACGTGTCGCTTAACAACATAAATTTTGGGGGTCAACTGTAGTCATAAGAACAGGGCTACCTGTATGTCTAGAGAGATTCTCAATCACCCAGGTTTACGAAATCCTTCCATTCCCCACCAGTCAGTTAGAACTGAAGAAGCTTCTTGGGTGAGAAGCAAAAACTTGTTTACAATTTTAATTAATTTAATTTAATTGTCTGACAGTGAGAGCAATCAACCCATGGAACAGAAGTTGCCTTCAGAAGTTGTGAGAGCTTCATCACTGGAAGCTTTCAAGAAAAGGCTGGACTGCCATCTGTCAAAAAATGGGGTAGGGTCTGCTTGGGCAGGGGTTGGACTAGATGACCTACAACATCCCTTCCCACTCTGTTAATCTGTATCTGTAATTTTTTAAAAAAACACCCAGAAAGTCTAGATGTCGCTTGCAAAATCACCTTTGGGATGACTGATTATAATTCAACCAAATTTGAGGATGCTCAGTGGCTAAGACGCTGAGCTTGTCGATTGAAAGGTTGGCAATTCAGCAGTTCGAATCCCTAGTGCCTCATAACGGGGTGAGTTCCTGTGACTTGTCCCAGCTTCTGCCAATCTAGCAGTTCGAAAGCATGTAAAAAATGTAAGTAGGAAAATAGAGACCACCTTTGGCGGGAAGGAAACAGTGTTCCATGTGCCTTTGGCG
Source organism: Masticophis lateralis (assembly GCA_030761175.1). NCBI lineage: Eukaryota > Metazoa > Chordata > Lepidosauria > Squamata > Colubridae > Masticophis > Masticophis lateralis. The sequence goes on from JAUDYJ010000010.1 coordinate 19,896,940, forward strand.
TTGAGTCATGCCGGCCACATGACCACAGGGACGTCTTCGAACAGCGCTGGCTCTTCGGCTTTGAAACAGAGATGAGCACCGCCCCCTAGAGTCGGGAACGACTAGCACATATGTGCGAGGGGAACCTTTACCTTTACCTTTTAGGCTGGAGAAAAACCTTGTCTCTTGAACAGTTGCACCGTTGCCCATGTAACTTTCCATGAAATCTGTTCTTTCCGTGGGGCAACCAGCTGTTTTAATTGAAATGAGGTTGTGTCATGTGGCTTCTGCAGCATAGTTGAGCTCTGAGTCCAACCACATACTTGGAACTCTTCTTCAACTCAAAGGAGTGAATGAACCCTTTGACGGATTTATCAGGAAGTCTTCCTTTTAGCTGCTTAATGAGAGTCACAGGGGAAGAATGATTTTGCACTGCTGCGTGCAATACAAAATGCATTCTTAGTCCCTGAGCCAGAATTTCAAAATTCAGAGACTGCCGGAAAATGTCCAGCATAGTGAGCAAGTTTTCAAGATTAGTAGGGTGGGGAGGGGAGAAAGAGGGAGGAGGAGGAGGAGGAAAAACAAAATAACAGAGACACTTCTGGTTTTGAATGGCAAGGAAGACTTGAAGATTTACGTGGACAATATCTTGAAGCAGTATGGATCAACGCAGAGAAGCATATACAGGTGGCTTAAAATCATTCATTTAACGATGGTTAAAAATTACACTGCCACTGAAAAAAGTGACGTATGATCAATCTTCACGCTTATAACCATTACGGCATCCTATGTGATCAAAATCCTGGCTCTAGGCAACCAATATATGTATATGTATATGACCAGGGGGGCGTTAGCCCAGGTTTGCCTGGTGTGGCAGTTGCACCCATATTTGGACCGTGATGCCCTATGCACAGTCACTCATGCATTAGTCACCTCCCGGATTGACTACTGCAATGCTCTCTACCTGGGGCTGCCCTTGAAGACCACTAGGAGGCTTCAGCTGGTGCAGAATGCAGAATGCACGGGTTGTAATGGGAGGATGCCGATACTCCCATGTTACATCTCTCCTGCACAACTTGCATTGGTTGCCGGTTGCCCTCCGGGTGAGATTCAAGGTGCTGGTGTTAACCTATAAAGCCCTTCATGGCTTAGGTCCAGGATATCTGTCGGACCACCTGCAACCAGCATCGACTTCCCATCGCCTGGTGCGTTCCCACAGAGAGGGCCTACTCAGGGTGCCATCGGCTAGACAATGTCGGCTGGTGACCCTCAGGAGTACAGCCTTCTCTGTGGCCACGTCCACCCTTTGGAATCAACTTCCTGTGGGTCTTCGGTTGGCCCCTGACCTTCATACCTTCTGCTGTGAGCTTAAGACCTGGCTGTTTGAATGCTCTAGCCATGACTGATGGGGTCTACTGTTTTAAATTGGTTTTAGTCTGTTTTAATTTGTATTTATTGGGATTGTTTCATTTGATGTGAGCCGCCCTGAGTCCTTGGAGAGAGGGCGGCATATAAATCCAATAAATAATAAATAATAATAATAATATATAACTGTTCCAGCATCTGTGGCGGGGGGGGGGGGAGGGCTTGTGATCATCCTGGCTGGGCATGTCCCAGCCCTGTTCCAAAAGCAAAGTCAATAGGAGAAGTACTACTTCCCTGTTTTCCCCAAAATAAGACATCCCCTGATAAGAAGCCCAGTCGGGCTTTTGAGTGCATGGCAATAAGGCCAAGCGCTTATTTCAGGGTTCAAAAAAAAAGATAGGACAGGGTCTTATTTTCGGGGAAACATGGTACCAGTGGTGGGATTCAGCTGGCTTTGTCCGGATCGCGCAAACTGGTAGTGGCAACTGCGGTAGGCTCCACCCACCTGCCCGGACGTAATGCTTGACTACTGCGCATGCGCAGAAGGCTGTGCACATGTGCAGAGGTGGCCACGCTCCCATTTGCAAACCGGTAGGAAAGGTAAGTGAATCCCACCTCTGACTACTACTATATCTGAAGCACTTCCGGGTTGAAAAGATTGAACAGTGATAGCACTGTTGCTCACAGGATTCAGTTGGGGAACTCTTTTCATGTCCCCATTAAGTTGTCCAAGAGTTCTTTTCATGAATTCTTTTCATGTCCCCATTAAATTTAAGGGTTAGGACGCTGGGCTGAAAATCGAAAGGGTCACATCTGAGACCCAGTTTCTGCCATGGGATAGGGTGAGCTCCCGGCACATGATCCACTTCTTGCCAACTCAGCAGTTCGAAAGCAGGCCTGCTTTTGAACTGCTGAGTTGGCAAGAAGTGGAGCATGTGCCGGAAGCTCACCCATGGCAAAAACCGGGTCTCAAACATGAGCCTGTCGATTTTCAGCCCAGCGTCCTGTGTGAGCCACTGCACTTGTTATAGGGGAAGCTGAATTGGCTTAACTACTGTGTGATTTACTTAACAACTATGAAAAATGCTTGTAAAATCAGGTGCAACTCACTTAGCAATGGTAGATGTGGCCATATATTGAGGACTACCTGTATAGAACTTTATTTATTTACTTATTATAAAAATGCACACTGTGCATAGAAAGCTGGGGTGAGTACCAATCTCCTCACACTTCACAAAAAAGAAATGATTTAATCTGGAGAATCTTAAATGTTAGCTCCCCATTTTCAAGTGGTTCTAATTATTGGTACTGCCGTTCTGAATTTTAGCTGAGCTGTTTATGCTTTCCAGATCATTGGGGGAAAATTCCTACAATAGCTGATTCTTCATCTCTCAGATAATCCTGAAAGGATTTGGCTAACTTTAAAGCAAGTCATGCGGTGCAGAGGATTTAATTTTGGGTAGCTGATTTCTCTGACTGTTCCCTGCAGCAAAACTTTAGCTGAGCCTGAATCAAGCAGGAAGTTTGGACTAGTTGACCGCTAAGCTCATTTGTAGCTACAATTTTATGGAAAATGATTACACCAGACAACAAAAGCTGGCGTTGAAAAGTGCTACAAAAACTTTTCCCTCCATTGTTAGAGACCCCACACACCCGCTTTACCGTCTGTTTCTGTTGCTCTCCTCTGGGTGGAGGTTTTGAAGTATTTCTAGAATGACTTCTCAATTCTCTAACGGCTTTGTTCCCTATGCCATCCGTCTGATAAACTCGTTTTTTTCGCCACGTACATGTATACATCTGAACTGGACTGTGGTGTTTCTCTGTGTCATATAATATACATAATTTTGTATTTATTTATTTTCTCATGCTTATGTAGAGTATATTGGAGGTGGTGACCCTTTGAGAGCTGTATGCAATGAAATTTCATTTTAATGTATGCCGATTAGTGTACATTCAAAGTCACAATAAAACTATTCCATTCCATTCCATTTTCTATTGTATTCTATTGTATTCTATTGTATCCTATTCTATCCTATCCTATCCTATCCTATCCTATCCTATCCTATCCTATCCTATCCTATCCTATCCTATCCTATCCTATGATAAAGATGTGGAGACTCTAGAAAGAGTGCAGAGAAGAGCAACAAAGATGATTAGGGGATTGGAGGCTAAATAAAGAAGAATGAAGAATATATTCTTCATATATTCATATATATATATATTGTGAGGGCAATAAGCTGACTTTGTATAAAAAAGAACACCGCTTGAGGGGGCCAAAAGCCCTACTAAGCAGGTATATACAAAAGTATGAAGACTATTGCTTAACGCATTGTAAGCCACCCTGAATCTCCGGAGAAGGGCGGCATATAAATCGAACCAATAAATAAATAAATAAATAAATAAGAATGGCTGCAGGAACTGGGTATGTCTAGTTTAATGAAAAGAAGCACTGTTCCAATATCTCAGGGGCTGCCCCAAAGAAGAGGGAGCCAAGCTCTTCTCCAAAGCACCTGAGGGCAGGACAAGAAGCAATGGATGGAAACTAATCAAGGAAAGAAGCAACTTAGAACTAAGGAGAAATTTCCTGACAGTGAGAACAATTAATCAGTGGAACAACTAGCTTCTAGAAGTTGCGAATGCCCCAACACAGGAAGTTTTTAAGAAGATGCTGGATAACCATTTGTCTGAAGTGGTGTAGGGTTTCCTGCCTGGGCAGGGGGTTGGACTAGATGACCTCCAAAGTCCCTTCCAACTCTGTTATCCTATCCTATCCTATCCTATCCTATCCTATCCTATCCTATCCTATCCTATCCTATCCTATCCTATCCTATCCTCCTTACTTTTTATGCTTTTTAAACTCTGGAACAAAGCATCTGAAAAATGCCCAGAGCATTTATCCATACAAGCAGGGTCACATTCTCGAGCATCTTTAAACTCTTGGGGTTTTAGAGAGAGGGGGAGAAAAAGCACCAAATCAGGACAGGTTAACAAACCGGCACGTGACAGCCTGAAAACAAGGCATGCAAACAGTTTTAAAAAAAACAAAAGACAAAATTGTGTTTTCCCAATCTTGGTTACTTTAAAAAGGGCGGCCTTTCAGCTCCCAGAATTCTCCAGCCAACCCAGAATTAAACTAACGCGGACTAAAAAAAAAAAAAGAACAACAATAAAAAACAATGCACTAAGGACGGCGTAGAAAAAAAACAACATTAAAAAATAGGAATCCCATCTCCCTGCAGACGTCAAGTCGCATCGACTCGATCGGCGATCGATTGTTTGCCTCGGCGGTAACACACAGAAGGCCAAAGAGACCCAGATTCACCCTCCTCCCTGCGAGCGGGGGGGGGGACGGGGGGACTTTCCATCGATGTATCCGCATTCAACTCGCCCATCTTGGATGGCTTCCAAAAAAGAGGCGGGAGGAAGGCGCGTGCGGGGCTCGGCTCGGCTCGCCCCCCCCACCTCTATCCGGAACGCCCCTTTTTGCTTCTCATTGGTTTCGAGAAAGCCGGACAGCAGCGGATTGGCTGGAGCCTCTCCTTTTTAAGGAGCGACACGCCTTCTTTCGGCGCGCTCCTCCTTATTTCGGCTCCGGAGGGCGATGCGGGCGGAGCTCCATCGTTTCTCTTCCGTTAGCGCGGCGCTCGCCAGTCCGAAAGCGATGGGGCGACCGCCGTCCGCTTGGCGTCTCTTCCCGGCAGCCCCGCTGGCCTTCCTAACGCTGCTCCTGTTTGGCTCCCAGCCGGCTGTCGTGACTCCGGGACCGCTCCGGGGCAGGATTGGCATCCCGGGGCCCCCCATCGTGCTGGGTAAGGGGCGGGAGGGCGGGGTCCCCGAAGTAGCTCCAAGGAAACCTCCACCCTTCCCTTCTCATCCCAATTGGGGATCCTGCTTTTTTTATTTTTTATTTGCAAGCCCGTGAATCAGCGCAGGCGGGTTTGCAGGTCGTGGGGATGGCGAATAACGCGTGTCCGACCCGTAATGAGTCCCGACCTAGGTGGCTCAGGGGCTAAAAACATCAGAAAGGTCGGCCGTTTCGGCGGTGCGAATCCCCAGAACAAGGGTCTCCTGCGTGAGCAAGGGGTGGGGGTTGGACTGGATGACCTCCCGGGGTCCCTTTCAACTCTTCGTTACCTTAATTGGGTTGCTTTCTTTGCAAAAGGAGGGGGGGATCCCGACGTGAGAAAGAACACCCACCCCCACAAAATAAATAAATAAATAAATAAGAGGGTAAAACCCACCCACGCGTGTGCATGGTGAAAACACTAGACCGCCTTGACTCGGGGCAAAAAAAAAAAAAAAAGCTGCACGCGTGGGAAACGCGCGCTCCGACCGCAAAGAGCTGCGGCTCTTTGCAAGTTTCGGAACAACCACCGCGGCTTGCCTAGAAATAGGCTGGGCGTGAAGGTGTCTCGGTTTGTCTCTTTGTTTTCTTCTCCTTGCCTACTTATATTTTACTCGTTGCGGCCGATTTGCCTAACTTGGGGTTGTGGAGTAATTGGAAGGATGGATGGATGGGGCTGACTAGGTGGCTCAGGGGCTAAAAAACATCAGAAAAGTCGGTTGGATTATCCCTAGTGCAAGTGCTTGAGCAGGGGGCTGGACTAGACGACCTCCCAAGGTCCCTTCCACCTCTGTTACTGTTACCTTACCTTCTTGGGGACGGCAGTGGTTGCAATCTAAGTTTAACGGGAGTTGAACTTGGAGGGGTTTCCCCATCCTTTTCAAAAGGAAAGTCGGTGGGAAAGCAGTTAATATGCGCATGGGTTTTTAAAAATTTGGTTCAGTGTAATTAATCTTCTACCAGAATGGGTGTCTCTTGGTGGTTTATGGCTTAACCTTTTTTTTTTTTTGAGTAAGTGGGTGGGTGGAAGGAACAGAAGCCAAGAAGGAACCCGAGTTAGTTTGTATACAATTGGGCTGAGAGATGGGGGTGATGGTGAGAAAGAGAACCAGCCAGGGTTACTTAACTCTACCAAACACTTTGCAGGTTTTACAAGTCATTTATTTTCTTCCTGGGAGTAGCTTCTACCTTTCCGGATCCTTTGGAATGGATTCTTTAGATTGGAAAATGAAATGTTTTCTTGATTGCCAAACAAAGCCTGCAGTCAGGACTAATCCTAGCATTAAAAACAGGTTCAGGGCTGGACTAGAAGATCTCCAAGATCCCTTCCAGCTCTATTCCGATTTTGAAAAAATGCTGGTTTTGCTTTTGTGCTTAAAGTCAAAAAACAGAAAATAAAACAAAAGGAAGGGCTGCTTATCTTTGAAGCTAGGGACAGATGTTTGTAATTCTGCTCATGGCTGTAATATTGATGCAATGGGAAGCACAAGTCAGTCTGTCTATGGCCGTGATGGCGAACCTGTGGCATGGGTGCCACAGGTGGCCCGTGGACCCATATTGGTGGGCACGTGAGCTCAGCTCCGGCACACATGCATGCACCAACCAGTTGATTTTGGGGCCTTCTGGGCCCACCAGAAGTCAGAAAACACGCTGTTTCTAGCCTCCGGAGGGCCTCTAGGGGGGTGGGGAAGGCCGTGTTTGCCTTCCCCAGGCTCCTAGAAAGGCCCTGGAGCCTGGGGAGAGCAAAAAATGGGCCTACTGGGCCCGCGTGCTAGGACCGCTGGGGGCGCATAGAATTATGGATGTGAGCACACGTGTGTGTGACCCCTCCATGCTCCCCCCGCTTTTGGCACGTGATGGCAAAAATGGTTAGCCATCACTGGTCTATGGTATCTGGGTATCAGTGTAACTTCTGTATCATGTTTAAAGGCTGCTTTTAACTCCACTAAACTCTTTTAACTTCTCTTACGGTCTACGTCCTATTTGCAAGAGAAATGATTGGTTTATAAGAACATATTGTATTGGGAAATTCCTATCACACAAGTTTTTCCTTGCAGGAATTTGTAATGCCTGTTGATTTTCAGACTATGACCCTAATTGGAAATCACCTTTTTTACTTCACTGGTTTATTGTACAGAGATGAACATGAAAAATTAAGGTTTTTTGGGTTGGTTTTTTTTTCTTTTCTAAATATAATGTTTTACAGAAAGGGTTGTTTTCTCCCTTAAACTAGGTGTAAAAGGAACGATATATTTAAATTGTGAGCTGCTGAATTCATATATATATGTGTGTGTGTGTGTGTGTGTGTGTGCGCGTGCATGCCTTTTCTTCAGCTATTATTGTTTTGTCTTCATGGGAAAAAATGCTTTGGCATTTAATCTGAGGCTGAAAATGATGAAAATAAGATTATATGCATCATGTGATAGGCAGATGTTCAAGATAGGACTATAATTCAGTAACCAAGCATTCTGTTATGAGTAAGATATTTTTTTAAAAAAGTAACTGGCTTCTGTAAAAATCCAAATATAAAAGTTTTACACTGATTTATGGGACAGTGTTAGTTTCTTCTCTCAAATTTTTGCGTAAAAACCACTTAGTATTTGAGTTCCCAGACAAAGGTGTATGCAAATATATTCTGGGTACAAGTCCCAAACTCAAGGTCTTGAGTTTTGTCCAAAGCTTAAGTAAGCCCTGAAAAAAAACAAACCTTTGTTTGTTTTTTAAGTCATGTTATTTTTATTTAAATTAAATGCTTCATTAGGGAAGTCGTGTTTTATTTCTCCAACCAACCGAACGTTGGAAGAAAAAATAAATAAATAAGAGAAACTACCATTAATAGGTAGAACTACCCAAAAAGAGAAACAGGATGAACTTGATTTGTTGGAAGACGGTGTGGATTTCATATGAAAAGGAAGCTGGATTTGGAGGAAGGAAAATACCAGACAGCATCCTCATTAGAGTGGGAGGTCCACAGTGGTGCCAGAGATTGCAGTGTCCCTCATTCTGAGTACATTCTTTTCTTCCTTTCTGTTCATGGGCCCCTCTAGCAAAGAGGTATCTTTAAGGGGATGAGAGACATCTTAGAACAGAGATCTTCAAACTTGGCTGCTTAGCTGGCTGGAGAATTCTGGACGTTGAAGTCCACAAGCTTTAAAGTGGCCACGTTTTGGGACCCCTGTCTTAGAAGCTCTACATGCGTTCCTTAACCACCTTGGTGGGAAGATAACAGCGCTATGTTGATGTGATGCTAGTCACATGACCACGGAAATGTCTTTGGACAGTGCTGGCTCAATGGCCTTGAAATGGAGATGAGCAACCCCCCCCCCCTAAAGTTTGCACTCACTAGAGGAGTAAAATCCGTAGGGGACTCCTTTTATCTTTTTAACCTGACTGCCATGGCAATTGAGACCCGAGTTTGTCACTGAGCAATGCAGTCATAAAGCATCATGTAACAGGATAGCTTAGCGACAACAATCCCGAAGAAGTCACCATTGTCATTAAGTGAGGACCTGACATGACCACCACTTGTGTGATGTCCTGCCGGCTTCCCACGAAGTCAGTGGAGAAGCCAGCGGGAAGTTGGAAGTCCATGGCTCAGGAGTCGCTTGTGTTTGTTTTCCAACATGGATGCAGGTGGGGGCCTGGGTGGGTGCTATGGTGGAAGGGGAGCTGTGGCATAGTGTGAATCTGGTTGGGCATTCAGGTGTGGGGGCTTCTCAAGAAGAAAAAACAGGAGTTGGTTTCCCCGTTGATTTTTTTGTTCATCCCTGTTTATGGAACAAGGTTGTCTTGTCTTTTGTTTGCTCCCATGAACACTTCTTTGGTTGCCCTCTTCTGCTTGCTTAGACCTTAAAGAGGAGAAAAAAATAAAATAAAACAAGTAGTCCTCGACTTACGACCACAATTGAGCCCAGCATTTCTGTGAAGAGACATTTGTTAAGTGAGTTTTGCCCCATTTTACGACCTTCCTTGCCACGGTGGTTATGTGAATCACCGCAGTTTGATAAGTTAGTAACACGGTTGTTGGGCAAATTTGGCTTCCCCTTTGATTTTGCTGGTCGGAAGATTGCAAAAAAGGTGATCGCAGGGACACGCGACGGTCATAAGTATGAATCAGTTCCCAAGCGTCTGAGTTTTGAACACATGTTCCTGGGGGTGCTACAAAGGTGGTGAGTGTGAAAGTCAACTTTTTTTCAGTGCCGTTGTAACTTTGAGCGGTCACTAAATGAACTGTTGTAAGTCGAGGACAACCTGCACTGGGGGATGAGCATCTGAGAAAGAGCATGAATTAATGGTTAAACAAATTTAAAGTTGCTTTGATGTAATTGTTATTCCGCTACCATCTAATTCTGAAGCACAGATATTTCTAGTTTAGGGCTTCTATTTTCTTTCTAGTTAGATTTTGTTTCTTGTTGATACCTTTTTCTACATGTCACATGCTTCTCCCAAGTTCTAATAATAACCTGCTGAGTAACTTTCTGTTGATTCACGTACGTAATACTGTGAACTGTTCTTGGTGGATAGTTAAGAGTGCAATGATCCACAATTCTTGGAAAAACAGACTTGTTGCATAAGTAAACCATATTCGAGTATTCCAGGGGAGAATAAATTTCAAAAGAGGAAAGGGAAAAAACAAAAAACAGAGAAAACAATATTGTCCTGAACTTTGCAAAGGTATCCAGGAGCTTAAATTCTTAATCAGTTTCAAGATAACAGTTGTCTACAATTTCTAATTATCTGTATCATGTTTCTAATTGGCTAACCACGCTGGAGGTTTTCCAACCTTCCTGCAAATAGTTTTCATTAGTTATTCTCTCCATTTATAGAATCCCTTTTCTGAATATCAGTAAATAAAACACCTGAAACTCTTCAGGGATAATTCATGCCTGCTTTGCTTTTGCTTGAAAAAAACCAGAATCAGAATAGAGCTGGAAGGGACCTCGGAGGTCTTCTAGTCCAGCCCCCTCCTCAAGCAGGAGATCTTATACCATTCCAGACAAGTGGTTGTCCAGCCTCTTCTTAAACATCTGCATCGATGAAGCACCCACAGCTTCTGAAGGCAACTTCTGTTCCACTGGTTAATTGTTCTCACTGTTAGGAAGTTTCTCCTTAATTCCAGGTTTCCCTTCTCAATTAGTTTCCATCCATTGTTTCTTCTTGCCCTGCCCTCTGGTGCTTTGGAAAATAAATTGACCTTTTCTTTGTGGAGGCCTCTCAAATAACTGGAACACTGCTACCCTTAGTTCAGGGGTGAAATGCTCCCGGTTCGGAAAGTCATCCAGCTGACTTTCATGCTTAAAGTGGGATTAGAACTCGCCGTCTCCTGATGATTGGCCCAAAGTCACCCAGCTGACTTTCGTGCCTAAGGTGGGACTAGAACTCACTGTCTCCTGGTGATTGGCCCAAAGTCATCCAGCGGGAGTAGAACTTGCTATCTCCTGATGATTGGACCAATCGCCCAGCTGACTTTCATGCCTAAGGCGGGACTAGAACTCACTGTCTCCTGTTGATTGGACGAAAGTCATCCAGACGGTTTTCATGCCTAAAGCGGGATTAGAACTCACTGTCTCCTGTTGATTGGATGAAATTCACCCAGACGGTTTTCAGGCCTAAGGCGGGACTAGAACTCACTGTCTCCTGTTGATTGGACGAAAGTCACCCAGACGGTTTTCAGGCCCAAGGCGGGACTAGGACTCACTGTCTCCTGTTGATTGGATGAAATTCACTCACTGGGTTGCTGCAATGTTGAAATCCCATTGAGTTGTGTGGGAATCCAAAAAAGAGGTATAGGGTTATGGCAATCCCAGTGGTTGCTGCTGTCCTGTCAATCATTCCCCCCCCCCTCCCCAACATGACAGGGATGCCTATAAATTCTCCTGTGAAGGCTGTTTATTCTGATAATCTCATTTAGATGTTTTATGAGCCCTGGTGGCACAGTGGTTAGAATGCAGTATTGCAGGCTAACTCATTGCTGACCGCCAGCAGTTCGATCCACACCGGTTGACTTTGCTTTCCATTCTTCCGAGGTCAGTAAAACGAGGACCCAGATTGTTGGGGGCAATAGGTTGACATTTGTAAACTGCTTAGAGGGGGCTGTAATGTATTGTGAAGCAGTACAATTGTTGTTAGTTGCGAAGTTGTGTCCGACCCATCGCAACCCCATGAACAATGTTCCTCCAAGTCTTCCTGTCCTCTACCATCCTTTGGAGTCTATTTAAGCTCACGTCGACTGCTTTAGTGACTCCATCCAGCCACCTTGTTCTCTGCCGTCCCTTTCTTCTTTTGCCCTCCATCCTTCCCAGCATTAGGCTCTTCTCCAGGAAGTCCTTCCTTCTCATCAGGTGGCCAAAGTATTTGAGTTTCATCTTCATGATCTGGCCTTCTAAAGAGCAGTCAAGGCTGATCTCCTCTAGGACTGACCGGTTGGATCGCCTTGCAGTCCAAGAGACTCGCAGGAGTCTTCTCCAGCATCATTGTTCAAAGCCCTCCATTCTTTGGCGCTCAGCCTTCCTTATGGTCCAACTTTCATAGCCATTCATTGCAACTGGGAAAACCATCACCTTGACTATATGCACTTTTGTTGGCAGGGTGATGTCTCTGCTTTTTAGTGTGCTGTCTAGATTTGCCACAGTTTTCCTCCCCAGGAGCAAGTGTCTTTTAATTTCTTGGCTGCAGTCTCCATCTATGGTGATCTTGGAATCTAGGAAAATAAAATCTGTCACTACCTCCATTTCTTCCCCATCTGTTTGCCAGGAGAAGCAGTACAGTAGTGGCCAAAATTGTGGAAACTTTTTGGGAAAAGTATATTTTCTAAAACTAGCTAATAACACTACTTTTGTTTGGAGTAGTAGTACCATAAAATTGTACATCAATGGAAAGATACCTTAATCAAGAATGTAATGCAATAACTAACTTTTATGAAGGATTTGCTATTAGAATAGCAGTGACAGTATAAAGAAGAAAAGTGAAACGTAGAAAAAACAAGATATACATGATCACCGTCAGTTAATCACCCTGTCAGTTAATACTTAGCTGGGTAACCTTTAGCATGAATTACGGCCTTACAACATCTTCCCATGAAGCAAACCAAGTCTTTTAGTTCTGCAGCTGTTCTAATGTACAACCAAGATTGAATGACTGCTTCTATTAACTGAGTTTTATCTCTGGGTTGCTTCTGACTAAGAAGTTTCTTTAGTCGGCTCCATAGATTTTCAATTGGGTTAAGGTCCAGGCTATTCCCAGCCCATTCCAGCAGTGGAATAGGATTATCTTGAAATTACCCCCCAAAAGTGGTGTTATTAGCCATTAAACCTCAAAAGTACACTTTTCCCAAAAGGTCTCCACAATTTTGGCCACTACTGTATATAAGTCTAAATGCTATTGCTATTATATTGTATTCTCCTTGGGAGAATTCTTTGGCTTCTAATCCCTTTCTGTATGCCATAAATAGGATAGAAGGTGATTTTCCATTGGAATCTTTCTGTGGCAGGGAGAAACAAATTGTTGACTAACTGCCCATTTTCTACTTTATGTACACACACACACACACACACAATTTTTATCAAAGGAAACAAAATAATATAAAGTGAAAGAAGTCAGAAGTGCAGCAAGAAATCAGAAGTAACTTCTGATATTTTTTTTTGCAACTGTTATAAATAGAAATACAAAATTATCTTTTAGTGGAAGGTTACAAAAAACGCTTTTTTCCTCTTCTTTGTGTTATATGGTTGCAAATCTTGATACATTATATTGTTTCAAAAACAATGCTGTTTATACTCCTTGAAAATAGTATTGCAACATCCAACTCTTTTTTCCCTCTCTGTTTCCATGCACAATTATTTCTGCTTTATTAATCAGGTTTAATTAGAATAAATCTGAATTCACTGGAGCCAAATGATAAGTGCTAGAGATTATTGTAGGTGAAAACCTCTTCAGGAGAACCTCTGTGATTTGTACATACTGAAAGAGTTTTAAACACAGCTACATAATACCTGCAATATGATGCTGTACAGGTAGAACTTGATTTAACGGCCACCCATTTAGTGGCCATTTGAAGTTAACAATGGTATTGAAACAAGTGATTTATGGCCAAACCTCACTCTTACGACTGTTGCAGCATCCCTACAGTCATGTGATCAGAATTTGGGCGCTTGGGAACTGGCATATAGGATTTCAGTATCGGGGGGGGGGGTCCCGTGATTGCCCCCCACCCCCATTGACATTTCTTGTCGGAAATCCAGTGGGACGATCACAAATGGCGATCATTTAATTCCTGGACACTGCAAACAGGGTGGACATTATTTAAACCACTAGTCAAAAGGCTTGATTTAAATCAACTCGATTTAAATCACAGTTTTTAAAGAGCAACTGTCATCTCTGTCCCGCAGCAGCTCCTCCTCTGACCTGCTATTAACTCACCAACAGTCCCAATATTGCAGAATATACAGCCTCATGCTACATAATTAAGCTCCATTTCATGCTGAATGAACTAAATTATTAATGTATCTGAAACAGGAAACTCTCTTTAGATAGATTTTTACTCCAAAACCGTTTTATTAAAATAAATTTGATAAAAAAAAATTAAATTTAAAAAATCCGATTTAAATAAAAAAATCCGATTTAAATTTTTTAAAATCTGATTTTTTAAATTTTTTTTAAAAAAAGATATCACTGATTTTTATCCACCCTGACTGCAGACATCATAGCAATAGCACTTAGACTTATATATTGCTTCACAGTGCTTTCCAGCCCTCTCTAAGCAGTTTACAGAGTCTGACTATTGCCCCCAACAATCAGGGTCCTCATTTTACCCACCTCGGAAGGATGGAAGGCTGAATCAACCTTGAGCCTGGTGAGATTCGATCTGCCAAACTGCCAAACTGGAATCATAAAGAGATTCCAATTACTAAGCCCCCAAATTCTGATCATGTGACCATGGGGTATTCTGCAGATATGTTTTATGTGTTTCGTCAAGGGAGATATTTGCCTGCGAAGGGCTACCAAAGGGATGCTTAGGAAATAACTGTCTTTTTTTTTTTAAATTGATTTATATGCCGCCCTTCTCCGGAGACTCAGGGCGGCTTACAGTGCATTAAGCAATAGCCTTCATACTTTTGTATATTTTATACAAAGTCAGCTTATTGCTTCCACAAACCGGGTCCTCGTTTTACCTACCTTAGAAAGGATGGAAGTCTGAGTCAACCTTCAGCCTGACTAGGATTGAACTCGCAGAATTACAGGCAGCTGGATGTTAATTGCTGCCTTTAGTAGGAGGCATTAGCCCCCTACGCTACTCAGGCTCATTTTACGCTACTCAGTCTTAATGATCCTTGTGGGAATTTTTTGCCAGGCCATTGCTCACTAAGAAAAAAAATTATTCCTCCATATTATGAAGGAGTTTAGGAAACTCCGTTAGATATTTGTTAAAATCCTAACAGAACTGTTTTGCCAAAGGCAGAGGATGTGATCTCTTTTGCTCAAATAAAACTTGATCCACTCTGTCTAGCTGGAAACCTTTGAGCCCAATAAAAGGAGCCTAAGTGGCGCAGCAGACTAATGCTACTGTTAAAGGTAGTATTTAGCTTCCAGCTCCCTGCAATTACTGCGAGTTCAATTCTCACCAGGCTCAAGGTTAACTCAGCCTTCCATCCTTTCTAAGGTAGGTAAAACGAGGACCCGGTTTGTGGAGGCAATAAGCTGACTTTGTATAAAATATACAAAAGTATGAAGGCTATTGCTTAACGCCTTGTAAGCCGCCCTGAGTCTCTGGAGAAGGGCGGCATATAAATCAAAATAATAATAATAAAAAAATCCACAGACATTGCCTAGGAAATAAACATGGGAGGTTATTGCTGGTCCAGTTCTTTGATTGTTAAGTATGCCATCTGATTAGGAAGGGGAAGAAAAATGCTAAACTGGGATTCTAAATCTGGCTGGGGAATTCTGGGAGTTGAAGTCCAGGCTTCTTAAAGGGGTCAGACTGGTTAAGGAACACTGTTCTGGGGATACGGGCGGTCTTCAACTTACGACCCACAATGGAGCCCAAAATTTTTTGCTGCTAAGTGAAACTTTCCTTAAGTGAATTTTTGTCCCATTTTACGACCTTTCTTCCCACAGTGGTTATGTGAGTAACAGTTTGCCATTGCCAAGTGCCTGAATATTGATCACATAACCACGGGGAGGCTGCAACGGTTGGTCGTAAGTGTGAAAAACTGTCGTAAGTCACTTTTTTCAGTGCCGTTGTAACTTTGAACATTCACTAAATGAACTGTCGTAAGTCGAGGGCTACCCGTGTTGCTGGGAATCCACCTCACCGATTTGCTTTCTGAGAAGCCGCCGTCCTGTTAACTTTCAACAATTCTACGGTGCCCATAGAAACCAGAAAGAGTTTCACGCAGGAAAGTAAAATACGATGTGTTCTTAAGCATCTAAGGCAGGAGTCAGCAACCTGTGACTCTGGAGCCGTATGTGGCTCTTTCATTCCTCTGCTGTGGCTCCCTATCGCCCGTCGGCACCATAATTTTGAAAGGAGCTTCCGGTTGGTGGGGTGGGGGTGGGGGAAAGCATGGCGTGACAGGAGGAGACTCTATGGCAAGGGCCGGGTTTTCCAGTCAGCTTCACAATTGATAGGCTTTCGGTTAGGATTGGTAGAGGAAAAAGGATGCCATGCTGGGAGGAGGCTCTGTGGTGGGGGAACTGGACTTCCGGTCAGCAGGGGGGGGGAAGGACCCCGTGCTAGGAGGAGACTCTATGGTGGGGGAACCAGACTTCGGTCAGCTCCAGAATTGAACAGGGGGCTTCCGGTTAAACACTCAAAGACCTTTGTGGCTCTTTGAGTGTTTAAGGTTGCCGACCCCTGATCTAAGGCAACATCTGAGAGAAAAAAGGGCTTGGATTAAATTTTACAGAATTTCATGTAAGTCTTCCTGTCTTGTATAATTACAGTGCCAGGAGATTTGGGAAACCAGCTAGAAGCCAAGTTGGACAAACCATCCGTGGTGCATTATCTCTGCTCTAAGAAGACAGACAGTTATTTTACATTGTGGCTGAATTTAGAATTGTTGCTTCCAGTTATCATTGACTGCTGGATAGATAATATCAGGTGGGCCACGCTGTTGTTTGTCTCATTCAGTCAGATACCGGGATGTGGGAGGGGTGTGTTTGTATGTGTGTGTCAAAACACTGGCTGGAAATTAAGACTAATCACGAATTAAGAGAAAAAAAAATGCAACCATTGAGTGGATTTATTTATGGAATTTACAGGCTGCCCTGATTGATTATGAGTCTGGGGTGGGGTGGGGTAACCAAGTACAGCAATATGATAGCACTGATGATGTTACCTAGTTTGGTAGTAAAACCCTACAAGAAAAACAACCCAGTTTAGAGAGCACCAAGGACCCCACACAGCAATATTATATAACCTAATTAAATCATCCAAAGTCTAGAAAAAAAACCACTCATTGACCAGAAAACCCTACCAAGGATTCTATTACCCACAATAATTCAGGACCTGGGTTGGAGAAGACCATACTAAGGGACCCATCATCCCCAATTCAGGATCTGGAGATAGAGCCAAATTTTAAGGCTCATTTAAATAGGGCCAAAGGGACACGGTGGCTCAGCGGCTAAGACGCTGAGCTTATCGATCAAAAGGTCGGCAGTTCAGCGGTTCGGATCCCTAGTGCCGTGTAACGGGGTGAGCTCCCGTTCCTTGTCCCAGCTTCCACCAACCTCGCAGTTCGAAAGCAGGTAAAAAATGCAAGTAGAAAAATAAAAATAGGGACCACGTTGGAGGGAAGGTAACAGCGTTCCGTGCGCCTTTGGCATTTAATCATGCCGGCCACATGACCACGGAGACGTCTTCGGACAGCGCTGGCTCTTCGGCTTTGAAATGGAGATGAGCACTGCCCCCTAGAGTCGGGAACGACTAGCACATATGTGCGAGGGGAACCTTTACCTTTTAAATAGGGCCAGGGTGGGTGGATGAATCTCCTGGGAGAAAGGTACCCCAAAAGACTGTGGCACTCTGACATAGGAAGGCTTAAGGTTTAAATCTTGTGACATTACCCAAATAAATAGTGGTCAAGTCACTTTGAGTTTCAACAGTTACCCATCATGCAATATGCTTTTTAAGCATCTGATTACATTGTCTTCTTTGCATGTTAGCTGTCAAATTTATTTATTTATTAATTAATTAATTAATTAATTAATTAATTAATTAATTAATTAGATTTATATACCGCCCTTCTCCTTACGGACTCAGGGCGGTGAACAGCCGAATAAAAACCAGTACATAAAAGTTAAAATATTATAAAAACAAATATAAATTTGGCTGAAATTTAAAACAGATAAATATTAAAATCAAGTCTAAAAACTCTAAAAAAATTTAAAATTAGAAGGAATCAGGCTAAATTAAATTAATGATCAATTTAGTTGTCACATGAATGTTCTTCAAAAAGAACAAATAGTACAGATGATGTAGCCTCCTCCCCCCACTTCCCCCAAACTGGAAAGTAGAAGCAAGTTAATAAATCTCTTGTTGACAAAGGCGTTTGCTCATTTACTGGTCAGAATGCCCAGATACAGCCATTAGTTGCATCAGTTGCACGAGAAAGAAAACAGAGTAAGTGAAACTTGTAAAACGGTGAGATTTTAGGATTGGTAGGTCATCCATGCTGATTATAAAGGAGTGTGGAGAACACCACTGGCTAAGAAAAATGACCTGGCAATTAAGTTTAACCTAACTGGTTTGCTTAAAACTAACGGATGTGTCTTAATTAACTAATGCGTTGGAATAATAATTCCCAGAATTCTGATTTCTGGGGCTTGTTGCCTATCCATGGTAATAGGCAACAGGCAAAACCCTTGGTGGCGCAGCAGACTAAAGTGCTGTTAACTAGCACCAGCTGCCTGCAATTACTGCAAGTTTGAATCTCACCTGGCTCAAGGTTGACTCAGCCTTCCATCCTTCCGAGGTAGGTAAAATGAGGACCCGGATTGTGGGGGCAATAAGCTGACTTTGTATAAAAAAGAACATCGTTTAGGGGTGGGGCGTGAAAGCCCTACTAAGCAGGTATATACAAAAGTATGAAGGCTATTGCTTAATGCATTGTAAGCTGCCCTGAGTCTCCAGAGAAGGGCGGCATATAAATTGAACCAATAAATAAATAAATAAATTTTGAATTCTGAGGGCTGTAGCCCAGTACCCCTTTGATTGGGAAAGGTGGACTAACAGTATAATTCTCAGGATCCTTTTGTAACAATTAAATTTTAATTTTTTGGACTTGCAGTGAATAAGTGAATTTCTTAGGCTGTATTAAGTTTCTTGAAGAACTTCATTAAACTACTCTACTCAAAGCTGACTGACAGTGTCCCAACTCTTAAATTGGGCACATTCAACTTACCAGTAAATTATTAAAGGAAGACAATCACTCCCTAGACTTATTTTTTGCCCTGCAGTGGTATGCAATGATACTGAAAACCGATATTGAAGAAACAAGTTCACCAAATTCCATTTAAGATGTAGATTTTATTTACCTGATAGCTACGATGTGTAAGTATTAAATAGAATATGGTTAATTTCAAACAATTTTTTTCAGCTCAGAACAAAGCACCCCACTAAAACCTTATGAGTTGGCTACCTTCTTTTCAACAAAATTCAATATATTCTCAGTATTTTGATCACTAGAACTCAAACGGGCTCCCCCCCCGCTTTTAATAACTTAGATCCAGAACAATAGGTCCATAAAGTCCATGCTGATGGCTACCAGCTAATAAACTTCCAGGAAGATTGTCACGGAGGATGAAAATAGGCTACAATACACGATCAGATACAATTCTATTCCTGTTTGAGTTAATGCTGATTCTTCTCTCCAGGCTAGTGTATAATCGAACTAGTGGTGCTACTGCTCCCCCGGATGGGGTCGATATCAAAGTCCCTGGATTTGGGAAGACCTTTGCATTGGAGTTCCTTGATCCTAGTAAAAGAAGTGTTGGTACGTAATCTGTTTTCATCAAGGTATTGTTGTGGCCCGCCTGCGGCCAGGAGAGCTGGCAGCAGAGTCGGACAGTGAGGAGGTTGGAGAGGAACATGGGCCAGTCCTGGGGGCTGGAGAAAACTCGGACGAGGGCTCTGAGTTGTAGGGAGAGAGGGAGTTAGCAGCGAGGCAGAGGAACAGCTGGAGCCCGTTCCCAGTGTGCACATGCGCAGAGCTGCCAGAAGACAAGAACAACTCAGAAAGCAGGGGAGACTTGGGAGTAACGCCACACCTTGGAGGTGATTGGCCCATCCCATAGGAAATAAAAGAGGAGCAAACAGAGAATGGGCTTTGGCAGGAAACAATTGGTTCTACTCACATTTGCATGTTTTTGAATTGCTAGGTGGGCAGGAGCTGGAGCAAGTAACGGGAGCTCACCCCATCATATATGCAGCACTCGGAACTCGAGCCCCGACTGTCAGCTTTCCAGCTGACAAGCTGAGCATCGTTATCTACTGAGCCATAGCGTCCCTCCCTCCCTGCCTTCAGCAACTAAGGAAACATTAAACTGAAAGATAATGCCACCTGGTGTGGACATTTGCAGAAATTGAGCATTTTTTTTTTAAAAAAAGAATATTTTAAAATTAAAGATAAGTACATTTTGTTAATTTAAATTAGTAATAAAAAAGGAAAAGCTTCAAAGTGAGTAGGAATGTATCAAAGTCATAATAGCTCACTCAGTCCATGGCCCCCTTGAAAAGCAAGGCACGAGAATTGGCTGCAGAAGAATCTCTGATCTAAGCTCGCTCTGTGCAAAAGGAAGTTGGTTGATTGAACTTTTGCTGACTCACAAATTATCTCTTTGTCTTCAGGCACATACTTCTACACGCTGGTGCAAAAACTGGTAGACCTGGGCTATGAGCGAGATGAAAGCATCAGAGGCGCCCCTTACGATTGGCGGAAGGCACCAAGTATGACATCATTATTATAAGGATTTGGGCTCTTAAATCTTTGGATAATAAGATTATTAAAAGTTTGTTTTAATAAGAAAGTTACTGTGCTATCAAGCAAAAGGCCACCTTTTAAATAATGTCCTCCCCCCTCCCCCCAGTTGCTTCTGGACCTCAAGTATTCGTAGATAAGTTTACTCAGAAAGTTAAGGTTATTTATTTAGTAGCTAGATATCAGTGGTTCCCCTACAAAACTATGTGATGAGGCTTGATAAATTGACACTTACAGCTTGAAACTTAATTAGTAGTTACGATCAGCCTCTCCTCTCCCCTTCTCTCCCTCAGCCTTGCCCCACAGAAGCCTTCCCTATCCTATCCCCTTCTCTCCCTTGGCCTTGCCCCACAGAAGCCTCCCCTATCCTATCCCCTTCTCTCCCTTGGCCTTGCCCCCCAGAAGCCTCCCCTATCCTATCCCCTTCTCTCCCTCGGCCTTGCCCCCCAGAAGCCTCCCCTATCCTATCCCCTTCTCTCCCTCAGCCTTGCCCCACAGAAGCCTGTCCTATGCTATCCCCTTCTCTCCAGAGTTATTTTCAAGTTGGGAGGGGGAGTAGAACGTCTAACTAATTAGCATCAGGGCGTGTTATAATAATAAAGGAAACACTAATGCTCTGATGGTCATTTTGAAAAATCCTTTCTTAGTGAGCGCCTAGAAGCCAAGAGGAACATACGTGGCAAATTTCAAGTTTGTAGGCTTTATGGTTCTGGAGATTTTGTGATTATGGCATGAGTGGTTTTTGCTTTTATATATATGTATATCTAGATGGATTTTCTGTAGTACCTATTTCACTAAAACAGTGACCCTGGGCAATTTACAGGATAAGCTTGGAATATCAACCCTTTAAAATCTGGTTTTGTCAGTGGGCCTGGGGAACCCAGAGTGGGATGGAGTCCATCAAGTAGCTTATTTGACCATGTGTTGTCTTTGGAGTGTGGGTTATTGATTATTTTTATTGCTTTTTCTATACTGTATTTTTTATTGTTTGCAAGCCTCTTAGAATCACTGTGAACAAATACACAGCTATATAAATTTTCTAAATAAATAATCAAAGCTTAAAAGTGCAAAAAGTAATTAAAATAGAATAAAAAGTTAAAAGTTACAATTAAAAAGCAAGATAGCAATAGCACTTATACTTATATACCACTTTTCAATGCTCTACAGCCCTCTCTAAGTGGTTTACATAGTCTGTTTATTGCCCCCCCAACAATTTGGGTCCTCATTTTACCCACCACGGAAGGATGGAAGGCTGAGTCAACCCTGAACCCTGTCATGATCAAACTCCTGGCAGTGGGCAGAGTTAGCCTGCATTACTGCACTCTTAACCCCAGCATCACCAAGGAAAGGAAGGTGAAGGAGAGGGAGGGAAGGAGGGAGGAAGGATGAACGAACGAACGAACAAATGAACGAATGGACGAACGAACGAACAAACGCACGAAGGGCAATATCAATAGCACTTAGACTTATATACTGCTTCACAGTGCTTTACAGCCGTCTCTAAGCGGTTTACAGAGTCAGCTTATTGCCCCCCAACAGATTGGGTCCTCATTTTACCCACCTTGGAAGGCTGAGTCAACCTTGAGCCTGGTGAGATTCAAACTGCCATCAGCCAGCAGTCTGCAGAAGTAGCCTGCAGTACTGCACTCTAACCACTGCGCCACCGCAGCCTGGCACTTTGTAGTGAAATGTCCGATATCCCCCCCCCCATGGTCACATGTCAGCAGGCAGAGTAGCATATGTGGCCTGTGCAGGTAAGAAGACATAGAATCAGAATGTTGTTGGTACTTAAAAACTCTGTTTTTGATATGGGGTTTTATCTCCCCTGGCAGATATTTTTATTAGTTTTAATTTTTATACGTGATTGTTTTAATATGGCTGTAAACCGCCCTGAGTCCCCTCGGGGAGAAGGGCGGTATATAAATGCAATAAAACTTAAACTTAAACTTAATTTTCTCAATGGATGAATCCCCCAGTCTATTTGACTTTAAATTTTCAAATGCATAAATGGGGAGAAAAAAGGGATAATGGTTACAAGATGATGAGGGGACTGGAGGCTAAAACATATAAAAACACTTGCAGGAATTGGGTGTGTCTAGTTTAATGAAAAGAAGGACTAGGGGAGACATGATAGCAGGGTTCCAATATCTCAGGGGCTGCCACAAAGAAGAGGGAGTCAAGCTATTCTCCAAAGCACCTGAGGGCAGGACAAGAAGCAGTGTGTGGAAACTAATCAAGGAGAGAAGCAACCTAGAACTAAGGAGAAATTTCCTGACAGTTAGAACAATTAATCAGTGGAACAACTAACCTCCAGAAGCTGTGAATACTCCAACACTGGAAGTTTTTAAGAAGATGTTGGATAACCATTTGTCTAAAGTAGTGTAGGGTTTCCTGCCTAAGCAGGGGGTTGGACTAGAAGACCTCCATGGCCCCTTCCAGCTCTGCTATTCTGTTAGGATACAGTGACTAGGTATCCTCAGGTTATTCTCCCAAAAAAATCATAATGGTGCAACTGAAATTCTGTTGTTTTTTTTTAAGTTTGTGGTATAATTAAGCCCCCTGAACATCATGAATCAAACTTTGTCCACTTTCTGTCCTAAGACACAAGAGCCTTGGTGGCGCAGCAGACTAAAGTGCCGTTAAATAGCACCAGCTGCTTGCAATTACTGCAAGTTCGAATCACACCAGGTTCAAGGTTGACTCAGCCTTTCATCCTTCCGAGGTTGGTAAAATGAGGACCCGGATTGTGGGGGCAATAAGCTGACTTTGTATAAAAAAGAACACCGCTTAGGAGGGGCCGAAAGCCCTACTAAGCAGGTATATACAAAAGTATGAAGGCTATTGCTTAACGCATTGTAAGCCGCCCTGAGTCTCCAGAGAAGGGCGGCATATAAATCGAACTAATAACTAAATAAGAAATAAATAAGAAACTGCTTTTTGCCATTGATCTAGGACAGTGTTGGTGAACTTATCTCACATGTGCTGGAAGTGGCACGCAGAGCCATCTCTCTGGTCACGTGCCCTGTCGGCAGTTGCCTTTTGCGTCCCAGTGTGCGCATGCGCGCTGGCCATCTGGTCTTCATGCGTGTATGCATGCCGGAAAACAGAAGCACAGCGGCCCGGTATGCATGTGTATGCCGGGCAGCTGTTCTTCTAGTTTCCAGCAAGCGCACGCTCCGGTTTCGGCACTCGGATCCGAAAAGGTTCACCAACAACTGATCTAGGATGTTTTCCTCCCACCCCTCTTTGGAAGCTTCTGCGATTTGTCTCCCAAAAACCAATCACAGCCCATTGTTGAAGATGTCCCATTGGCACGTGATTTGATGCTATTTTTGCTGCTTGTGTTCCTTCTTCGGCATTTGGCAGCTGCATTTGAGGTTTTAATTTTGTTGCCTCGCCTGTCAGGTTTTATTTTCAACCACTAAAGAGCAAAAGAAAATAAATTTTAAAAAAACCCCAATAACTTCCCTTCCCCTGTGTGTGGGTGTGTGGGTGGGTAAGAACCTTTTCATTCTTGCAAAGTGCTGCTTCCTTTTCCTATCTTTGCAAAACAAGATTGTGAGGGTTAGATTTCATAAGAATTTGGAACGTTGGACATGCTGCGTGGAAGCTTCCCAACTTGTTCAGGAGAAAAAGGATTTCCTTGTTAAGGTACGGTAGCCAAAAACATAAAAGAGGGCTAGAGTACAGGTAGTCCTCAACTTATGACCACGATTGAGCCTAATATTTCTGTTGCTGTGCAAGGCATTTTGTGAAGTGAGTTCTGCCTCATTTTACGACTTTTCATGCTACAGTTGCTTTGCAGATCACTGCAGTTAAGTTAGTAACATGGTTGTTAAGTAGTTCTGCCCCAGCTACGGACCCCAAAGAATACAGCACACACAAACTCTATACAAAGCTTATTTTACTCAAATAACTTAGTCTTTATCAACCAAAGGCTGTTAATAAACTGTCTTAACAGCCTACCATAATTCTAAGATAAGGTAATCACAGTCTTAACTAGAGGTGGCGGAAAGCCCAGAAGCAAATTTGCAGGGAATCCAGATGCGAAGGAGAGTGAAGTTGTTCCCTACAACTTGCTGCAATCAGTGTTCCTCCTTAAATAGGCTAAGGGAGTGGCCAATTAGCCCCAAGCCTTATTCTCGAGGAGACCTGCCACAAAAAATATCGTCAAATTCAGTAGTGGGTTCCACTCGGGTGAAATCTACTTACCTTTCTTACTGGTTTGGAAGCGCGTGTGCCCCTGTGTGTCACACACATACGCCCCGTGCGCATCACATGCACGCGCCCCATGTGCATCACATGCGCACGCCTCATGCCCATCACATGTGTGCACCCTGTGTGCGTCATATGTGCATGCAGAACTGTGCATGCGCAAAACCCATTAAAAAACATTAAACCTAAAACATTTACATTAAGTAAAAAGCACATTTCTTCCTGGTTAAAACCAGGAAGTAATGACACCTGGGCGGGTGAGGTGGAGCTTTGCTCCACCATTGCTACCGGATCGCTGAACCACCAGCCAAGATTGCTACCGGACCAGGCGATCCAGTCTGATCCGGGAGCATTTCACCCCTGGTTCCACTTACCTTCGCTGCCGGTTTGGAATTGTGAGTGCTTGTTCCGCTTGCAGGCAGCGCTTCTGTGATGCGTCTGTGATGATATCTGGGTGGGTGGACGGAGCCTCCCGCCATCACCACTACCGGTTCGCAAACTGGTAGAAACCCACCACTGGTCAAATTGGGTTGGTTGGTCATGTGTGCCTCTTGACTTACGACCGTCATGTCTTAACGAGGGGAACGTTGGGCTTCATTAAGGACTACCCATATAGCTCATTCCACCAGATGCCTCTAATGAAATGAGCTACAGCTCTCAAGAGCGTCTGCCTTTTAATCTGCTAGTCCGGATTCAGGCATTCACATGTTTCTGGCTGGTTCACACTGCTGCTTGTGCTTAAAAACCTCAGAGTCAGAATAGAGCGGAATTATTCTCTCTATTATTCATTCCAGTGGCTTTTCTGAATATCTGTAAATAAAATGCCTGAGGTGAAAGGGACCATGGAGGTCTTCTAGTGCAGCCTCCTACAACCTATACCCATTATGGCGAACCTATGGCACACGTGCCACAGGTGGCACATGGAACCATATCTGTGGGCACGCGAGTGCTGCCCTAGCTCAGCTCCAGCGCGCATGCCGGCCAGCTGATTTTCAGGCCTTCTGGGTCCACTGGAAGTCGAGAAACAGGCTGTTTACGGCCTCTGGAGGGCCTCCAGGAGGGTGAGGAAAGCTGTTTTCGCCCTCCCCAGGCTCCTAGAAAGCCTCTGGAGCCTGGGGAGAGCGAAAAACGGGCCCACTGTGCCATCACGTGCCAAAAGATGTAGGAGCGGGGGGGGGGGGTCACATGTGCAGGCGTGGGAGGACGGGGTGCATTAAAAAGCGGGGTGCTTCATGGCTTAGGACCAGGGTATCTTCGGGACCGCCTTCTGCCACAAACAGCCTCTCACCAACCAGTCCGCTGCCATAGAGAGGGGCTCCTCAGGGTGCCGTCAGTCAAACAGTGTCGACTGGTGGCCCCCAGGGAGAGAGCCTTCTCTGTGGGGGCACCTACCATCTGGAACGATGGTACCCCCTGAGATAAGGAGGTTACAGGACCTGTGTACTTTTCGCCGCGCTTTAAAAACGTTTTTATTTGAACAAGCTGGTCTGGCTTAACCTTCTTTTATATTGGGTTTTAAATTTTATACAATTGGATTTTAAATTGTTCGAGCCAAATTATTTAATTTGTTTTAAATGATTTTTAACTTTTATATTATTGTATCTTATTTTGGCTGTTCACCGCCCTGAGTCCCATCTGGGTGTAGGGCGGTATATAAATTTAATAAAATAAAATAAATAAATAAATAAATAAATTATGGGTGTGGGCACACATGCGCGCAACCCCTCTGCACTCCCCTCGGTTTTGGCACGTGACGGTAAAAAGGTTAGTCATCACTGACCTATACCATTTCAGAAAAATGGCTTCTTCCGTCTTCTGTTCAGTGTCGCCTTAAAAACCTCCAGTGATGAAACCTCCAGTGATGAAGGAAAGTTAATCCACTGGTTACTTGTCCTCACTGTTAGAAAGTTTCTCCTTAAATCCAGGTTGCTTCTCTCCTGGATTAGTTTCCATCCATCATTTCTTTGTCCTATGCTCTGGTGCTTTGGAAGATAAATGGATCCCCTCCTCTTTGTGGCAGCCTCTCAAATACTGGAATCTTGCTATCATGTCCCCCCTAATTCTTCTTTTCTCTAGACTAGCCACACCCAAATCCTGCAACCGTTCTTCATATGTTTTAGTCTCCAGGCCTTTAATCATCTTAGTTTCTCTTCTTTGCACTTTTTCCAAAGTCTCCACATCTTTTTTTGTAATGTGGTGACCAAAACTGGATGCAGGATTGCAAGTGTAGCCTTACTAAGCTTTATAAAACGGTACTAACACTTCACGTGATTTTGATTCTATGCCTCTGTTTATACAACCGAGGATTGTATTCGCTTTTTTGGCGGATGGTATCGCAAACTGCTGATTTATGTCTAAGTGATCGTCCACTTAAGTTTTCAAGGTCCCTTTCACAGTTATTGTTTTTGAGCCAGGTTTCGCCTAATCTGTACTTAAACAACCTTAAGAATTTGAGAGCCTAAGAACCGCATGCAAATATTCTTGAGCTGTTTAGCCTCTGATGCAATCGAATGTCACAAGGCTGTTTTTTTTAAAAAAATTAGATTTATATGCCTCCCTTCTCCGGAGACTCAGGGCGGCTTACAATGCATTAAGCGATAGCTTCCATACTTGTGTATATATTTTATACAAAGTCAGCTTATTGCCCCCACAAACTGGGTCCTCAATTTACCTACCTTAGAAAGGATGGAAGGCTGAGTCAACCTTTAGCCTGGAACTTACAATAATTGCAGACAGCTGAATGTTAATAACAGGCTTTAGTCTGCTGAGCTATCCAGGCTCCTTTGCTAATCAGTCTTCTCGCCTCACTGTTCGGATGCTGCAGGAAAGCCAAAGCTGATAAAATATTAGAGAGAGAGAGACTGATAAAAACATAAAAACAGCTGAAAAAAAATATCACCCCAACAGTGGAAAGTAACGCTCCTCTCTATTTTACCCAGTCTTGCTGATCTTACATATGGAGTTTGCACCAAATCATGCTTCTTGCTGTTTGTTTATGCCAGATTATAGAAGTTGGTTTCCCCTTATTTGAAAGACCAAGACTTTTTTTAACCAAAGTCCAGAATATATTTTATCTTGCTACATGAATTTTTACTTGGATTTATGAACTTCAGGCAGAAACTTTTAGAAAACTGAATCCATTGACAAAAAAACTCCTGTCACATTTTTTTTGGTGTGAACTTGTTACAGTTTTAAACAAGCACACTGCAATAATAGAAATAACGAAAAGAATGTGCAGTGCTACTAACAACAAGATGAATACCGTATTTTTCGGAATATAAGACGCACTGGAGTATAAGACGCACCTTAGTTTTTGGGGAGGAAAAAAAGAAAAAAGCTGATTGGCAGGTGGATCAGCCTCCTGGAATACCCCCAATTAGCTGTTACCAGAGGTTAATTTTAGCAACAGGTTCCTTGGTTGTGAGCTCTGTGTCTTGCTTTTTTTGGCATTTTTTCTTGACTCTGAAACTTCTGAAACTCTGTTTCAGAAAAAACATTTTTCCTGCCTCTGAAACAGAGCTTCAGGAAAAAAAGCCTCTGAAGCTTTGTTTGGAGGCCTTTTTTCTGAAGCTTCGTTTCTGATGCTTTTTTCAGCCTCTGAAACCTCCGTTTGAGAAGCTGGGCGGGGGTACGTTCAGATTATAAAACGCATCCAGATTTTCACCCTCTTTTTTGGGGGAAAAAGGTGTGTCTTATACTCCAAAAATACGGTAATCCTTGCTTTAAAATATCGCCCAACATGCAAGGACAAGGGTTTTTTTTTAAAACACAAAACTAAATAAATCATTTACAAGGTATATAAATATCATTCTTTTTAAAATAGACGTTCAACACTGAACTCAAACAGTTGGGCTTTAATGCTAAATTAGTTAAAGGCGGTTGTATAAAAGAATAAAAACTTGGCAGTTCTAAAGAATTTTCAAAATTAGTTTTCATCAGAAATGTCAAGTTTCACTTCTGTGATTGTTATTCACTGAAGGAGTGTCAGAAAATAAGGACAGCACTGAAGTCTTACCCAGACTTAGTCCTTATTCTTTGATTATATCAGAAGGGGAAATGCAAGTATGCCTTCATAGTTTTACAAATATTGTTGAAATCAAGATTAACTTTAGAGCCTCCCTGAAAATGTGCTAGAGTGCATATCCTTCATAAAGTCATTGTGTAAATATATATATATATATATATATATATTTATTTCTGGGTGTGTTGCAGTTATTATATCAGTTGCAGTTGCAACACCTTACTCTCAGATCATGGGATCTACCGTAGGAATATTTGTGTCCTTTAAAAAGTGTGAGACACAGGAGGAAAGGATTCCTTCATTTAGGACAGGGGTGTCCCACCGTGGCAACTTTTAAGACCTGTAGACTTCAACTCTCAGAATTCCCCAGCCAATATGCTCCCAGAATTCCCCATGCTGGCTGGAGAATTCTGGGAGCTGAAGTCCACAAAGTTTAAAGTTGCCAAGCTTAAAGTTGGACATCCCTGATTTAGGGGATCTTCTAAATTTCCAGCACATTTCTTCGAATGATAATTAAATGGGATTTCTTGAGTCTGAGAGGGATGCAGTGGCTAAAACACTGAGCTTGTCGATTGAAAAATCGGCAGCTCAGCGGTTTGAATCCCTAGTGCGGTGTAACTGTGGTGACTGAGGAGTATTCTGGGAGTTGAAGTTCACAAGTCTTAAAGCTGCCAAGGTTGGATACTCCTGATTTAAATGAAAGTATTCAATACATAGAAGGACACAGTGGCTCAGTGGCTAAGATGCTGAGCTTGTCGATCGAAAGGTCAGCAGTTCAGCGGTTCGAGTCCCTAGTGCCGTGTAATGGAGTGAGCTCCTGTGACTTGTCCCAGCTTCTGCCAATCTAGCAGTTTGAAAGCACGTAAAAAATGCAAGTAGAAAAATAGGGACCACCTTTGGTGGGAAGGTCACAGTGTTCCATGCGCCTTTGGCATTGAGTCATGCCAGCCATATGACCATGGAGACGTCTTCGGACAGCGCTAGCTCTTCGGCTTTGAAACGGAGATGAACATCACCCTCTAGAGTCGGGAACGACTAGCACAGATGTGCAAGGGGAACCTTTACCTTTACCTTATGGCTGTATTACTTTTATCCTTCTCATCTGTTCCACTGCCTTCTCTTATTGATATCATTATTATGATTATTATTACTTTGTTGTTTTGCATGTACACTAAGAGCTTATGTATCGGAAACAAATTCCTTGTGTGTCCATCATGCTCGGCCAATAAAATATTCTATTCTGTTGGTTAATACCATTTAAATCTGTGGCTATATCTCCTTGGTTTAACTACTCTGAAAATAGCTGATCTGGCTCTTCGGCTTTGAAATGGAGATGAGCACTGCCCCCTAGAGTCAGGAACAACTAGCACATATGTGCAAGGGGAACCTTTACCTTTATCTTGAGTCTCAGGTAAAGACATCTCCCTAATTAAACAGGATTACTTAGCAAATAACCAATTCAGAACTTGAGCAACATCCCTCGGAAGTGTTTGTGATTGATTGATTGATAGATTGATTAATTAAACCGCTCACCTTGGGCAGAGCCTGTTCGTTATCATTACTCATCATTAATTCATTATTATATGGGGCTCCCCTTGAAGAGCACTCAGAGGCTCCAACTGGTCCAGAATGCGGCTGCGCAGGTGATTATGGGAGCGACATGGCACACCCTCTCCTGCGCGAGCTGCACTGGCTCCCGGTGGTCTTCCGGGTGCGATTCAAGGTGTTGGTCACCATCTTCAAAGCGCTCCATGGCTTAGGACCCAGATATTTATGAGATCGCCTTCTGCCACCGATGGCCTCCCACCGACCAACACTCTCCCACAGAGAGGGACTCCTCAGGGTGCCATTGGTCAAACAATGTCGACTGATGACCCCCAGGGGGGAGAGCCTTCTCTGTGGGGGTACCCACCCTCTGGAATGAACTGCCCCCAGGGATACATATGATTCCCGACCTGAGTACCTTCCGCCATGCCCTTAAGACCTTACTGTTCCAACAAGCTGGCCTGGCTTAATAAGGATGTGTAATGTGTGTTTTAGTCGTTGAGTTTTAAATTTGGGGCCAAATTGTTTAATATGTTTTTAAAGTGCTTTTAAATTTTGTATTATATGTTGTTTTATTGCGGCTGTACACCACCCTGAGTCCTTCGGGAGAAGGGTGGTATAAAAATTAAAAAACAAACAAACAAACAAACAAACACTTCTTGCATCCTTTCTCTGGCAGTTTCAGCTTGTGCAAAAGCCAATATGAAAGTTAGTAATCTATTGACAGGTCAGCCAAACGAAGGTAATGACTTCCTTCTTTCCACTGGATAACTCCTGTGTCTTCATCCTTGCAGACGAGAATGGAGACTATTTTGAAGCTCTCCAGAAGTTGATCGAGATCATGTACGAAGAGTATGGCGAACCAGTGGTCCTAATTGCCCACAGCATGGGGAACATGTATTCTCTGTACTTCCTCAGCCGTCAGCCCCAGGAATGGAAAGACAAATACATCAGGGACTTCGTCTCCTTGGGGGCTCCGTGGGGAGGAGTAGCTAAAGCTTTCCGAGTGCTGGCATCAGGTAGGTGGGTTTGGAGGGATATGAGGGACTACTTTGATCCTCAGAGAATAATCTGGGCAATACTATAATTCTCATATTCGATTTGGTGGTGAAGGCATCAGGTTAGAAATCAGGAGACAGCTGGAGGACTTTTTGGCCAATTATCAGGAGACTGGGAGTTCTAGTCCTGCCTTTAAAAAGCTGGCTGGGTGACTTTGGGACAATCACCTGGAGATGCCACCTTAGGCATGAAAGCCAGTTGGTTGACTTTGAGTCAATTACCAGGAGACTGGGAGTTATAGTCCCACCTTAGCCATGAAAGCCAATTGCTTGACTTTGGGTCAATTACCAGGAGACTGGGAGTTCTAGTCCCGGCTTAGCCATGAAAGCCTGGGTGAATTGGGTCCAGTCTGTCTGTCTTTCTCTTTCTCTTGCTCTTGCTCTCTTTCTCAGCCCAACACAATTTACAGAGTTGTTGTGGGGAAAACAGGAGGAGGGGAGCATTCAGTATATACACCAACTTGAGTTAGTTATCCAAATAATAATGGTGGGATTTAAATACTCCAGACAATCTGCATTCAGAATAAAGGGTGTTTTGTTCTCACCATTTATTTATTTATTTATTTATTTATTTCAATTTATATACCGCCCTTCTCCCCGGGAGGGGGACTCAGGGCGGTGAACAACCAGATTTAAAACACATATAATACAAACATTAAAAGAATGATAAAATTAAATTAAATTCATTGGCGTTCCAAATAAAATTCTAACCCCATTAAAATACCCAATTTAAAACCCCAGGAATCAATAAGAAAAATTTTGTTAAAACCCCATTAAAACAATCAAGCAAGGCCGGCTTGTTGAAATAAATAGGTCTTAAGGGTATTAACCATGAAGTTAATACCACACACTCTAGCCATGGAAAACATACATTTATTTGTATGTCATTGTGTGCAAAACACCAAGCCTAGGAAAATTCAGTGCAGTTGGGGATGAGGTCTGAAATGGGACAGAAATCTTCCTAGCCAAGTACCATATTTTTCAGAGTATAAGACTCACCGGAGTATAAAATGCAGCTTAGTTTTTGGGGAGGAAAATAGGGTGGGGTGGGAATCTGCCTACCAAGTATTCATCTGGCTAGTGTCCTTAGTCTGGTCAGCTTCAGCACATTAGTTTGCTGGTTTTTTTATCCCCTGCTTGGGGATAAAAAAACAGCTTCTAAGGCACAGCTGAGAGGAAGCAGCAATGAGAAAAGCAGGCAAAGCACAGGGAGATCGCTTCACTCGGCTAGCACCTAGTTAGGGCTGAAAAAAAGCTTCTAAAGAACAGATGAGAGTCGGAGCAAAGCATGGAGATCGCTTCACTTGCTAGCGCCTCGTTCGGGCTGAAAAAAAAACTTTGAAAAAGCTACATTCGAAGTACAAGACACACCCAAATTTTCAGCCTCTTTTTTGGGGGGGGGGTGTGCATCTTATACTCCAAAAATATACGGTAAATTGATGTGTGGAGTACCACCAGAACATAAGTATGATTGAGAATTAAACCAGAACGTCCTGTGCCTGGAATAGTGCTTCACGTACTGAAAATGGAAGCCACAATTCTCTCTCGTCTTCTCTTTATTATAGTGGTTTTTTCTTTGCTAGGTGTAGTTTCGAGTTTTAAAAAAAAACACTTGAAGCTTCCTTTGAAAAGAAGAAATGATATCTTGTTTTTGGAAGGTGATTGGAGGGGAAAGTGTAGAAGTTTAAAAGAAGAAAATAAGGAAACACAGAAGGAAATACTGTATTTGTCAGAGTATAAGACACACCGGAATATAAGACGCACCTTAGTTTTTGGGGAGGAAAATAAGGAAAAAGCTGATTGTTGAGTGGATCGCCCTCCCGGAATACCCCCAATCAGCTATTTTCAGAGGTGAATTTTAGCAACAGGTTCCTTGGTTGTGAGCTCTGGGCCTTGCTTTTTTTTCAACTTCTGAAACTCTGTTTCAGAAAAAACTTTTTTTTTCCTACCTCTGAAAGCCTCCGAAACAGCTTCAGAAAAAAAGGCTTTTTTCCCCCTGAAGCTCTGTTTGGAGGCTTTTTTTCTGAAGCTTCTTTCAGAGGCTTTTTTTCTGAAGCTTCTTTCAGAGGCTTTTTTTCTGAAGCTCTGTTTGGAGGCTTTTTTTCTGAAGCTCTGTTTGGAGGCTTTTTTTCTGAAGCTTCTTTCAGAGGCTTTTTTTCTGAAGCTCTGTTTGGAGGCTTTTTTTCTGAAGTTTCTTTCAGAGGCTTTTTTTCTGAAGTTTCTTTCAGAGGCTTTTTTTCTGAAGCTCTGTTTGGAGGCTTTTTTTCTGAAGTTTCTTTCAGAGCTTTTTTTCTGAAGCTCTGTTTGGAGGCTTTTTTTCTGAACATTCTTTCAGAGGCTTTTTTTCTGAAGGACTATCTGTACTCTGTTCAACCTCCTTTCTTTGGTATTGGTATATAGATTAATCTCTTCTGATCTGTTGGTTATTGTATCATTCTCCAGATTTGTTAGTATAGTTTGGTTAGAACCTTTACTGATTCTTCTTTTGTTGCTTGCCATATTATTTTAGATAAAAGCCTTTCAGAGGCTTTTTTTCTGAAGCTTCGTTTCTGAGGCTTTTTTTCCTGAAGTTTCTTTCAGAGGCTTCTTTCAGCCTCTGAAATCTCTGTTTGCGAGGCTGGATGGGGCTGCATTCGTAGTATAAGATGCACCCAAATTTTCACCCTCTTTTTTTGGGAAAAAAAGTGTGTCTTATACTCCGAAAAGTACAGTAGTTTTAAGATACAACAGCAAGCAATAAATATAGGTAGTCCTTGTTTAGTGATTGCCTTGGGCAGTGACTGTTCGCAGTTAGTCCTTGACTTATGACCACAATTGAGCCCAAAATTTGTTTGCTAGTGAGACAGTTGTTAAATGAATTTTCTCCCATTTTATGAACTTTCTTGCCACAGTTGTTAAGTGAGCAGTTGTTAAATTAGTAATATGGTTGTTAAGTGAATCTGGCTTTCCCATTGACTCTGCTTGTCAGAAGGTCGCAAAAGGGCATAATGTTACCCTCCAACACTGCAACCGTCATAAGTAGGAGTCAGTTGCCAAGTATCTGAATTTTGATCACGTGATCAAATATAAAAAAAAATGGACACTTTTTCCAGCTCCGTTGTAATTTCAAGCAGTCACTAAATGAACTGTTGTAAATTGAGAACCATCTGTACCTCAGAGATGGAAATTAGCTGTGTACGAAAAAGCAACTTCATGACTGCCCAGAAACACCCATAAAAAGAATGACTAGATCTCAAGAGACAAAAATGCTTTTGAGTTTGGGTTTTCTTGATGGATTCCGTAATTGTGAGAAGTGACTGATAATTAAATGTCCATTGGTGCTTTCCCTAATCTTAAGAGATTAGGAAACATAGGTGACATCATGTGGGATCCTTGGGGCTCTCTAAGTTGGTTGTTTTCTTGTAGGCGTTTTATTATCACCCTAGGCAACATCATCAGTACTAGAAGGGGGTGGGGTTTCCCTCTCATTTTATGTACTAGTGGCTTTCCCTGTCCGTGGTGAGAAATTGTCTCGATAAGACACTATCAAACAATATCTTCAAAACTCATCTGATATAATCTCTCTAAGCTTGTCGATCAGAAAGGTCGGCAGATCGGTGGTTCGAATCCCTAGTACAGGTCTCCCGCGTGAGCAGGGGGTTGGACTTGATGACTTCCAACTCTGTTACTGTTACTGAAGGAGAGCCGCTTTTCTTAACATGCTTCAAGCTGTTATTTCAAACTTTTGCAATACTCCTCTCCACATTATTTGTTGAGGAAAGAGTCCTTATGTAATTTCTTAGAAAATGCGCTAAGTTCCAAGCTGTGCTTTTTTTTTTTTCTTTTCTCTTCTGGTTGCTTAAACTGGAATTAACGTGTTTATATGATCTGTTGAATTCCTAACGAGTCCTTGCTTTAATGTCACAGGGGACAACAATCGGATTCCCGTGATCAGCTCGTTCAAGATCAGGGACCAGCAGAGATCCGCCGTTTCCACCAACTGGTTGCTTCCTTACAATTACACCTGGTCCCCGGGGAAGGTCTTCGTCAGCACGCCTTCCGCAAACTACACGATTCGGGATTTCCAGAAGTTTTACGCGGACATCGGTTTCGAAGACGGTTGGCTGATGAGAAAAGCTACGGAAGCGTTGATTTACAGCATGACGCCCCCGGGCGTACGCACACACTGCCTTTACGGCACTGGGGTCAATACCCCGGACTCGTTTTTCTACGACAGCTTCCCAGATAAAGAGCCGAAGATCTTTTACGGGAACGGAGACGGAACAGTAAACTTAGAAAGTGCCTTACAGTGCCAGAAGTGGGTAGGTCAGCAAGAACAAAAGGTGATGCTTTACGAGCTGCCAGGAAGTGAACATATCGAGATGCTCTATAATAACTTAACCATTTCCTACGTTAAAAAAGTTCTTTTTGGCTCATGATGCAGTAAGAGTTTCACTTTTTCCTCCAAGAGGTTTAAAGGCTCTTTTTCCCCCTTTTTTTTTTCCTTTTCCAATGGGGAAGCACAAAAGAATGTTTTGGAATTCTATTTTTAAAACTGCTGCTGTTTTTTGTTTTTTGTTTTTCCCCCGAGCTTATCGAATCTTGTTGGAAATCAATTAAGGGTTACTTCTTTTTTTTTTTTAGAGTAACATTGGTAACAGGCCTGACAAAAAGCATGGCAAGGTGCCATGTCTCGGTGCCCATCTGTATGAAGGCGGTGTGCCACTTCTCTGGGATGCAGAGAACAACGATCCTCTTTCTATATTTATTGAGCTAGAACGTCACGGACAGGGCCTTAGGATGTCCTCGCCAAAAGGTCACCAATGCTGGGTCGTTGTTGCCAATATAAACCTGGGAATTATGAAGCCCTCACTGCCAAGGGTGTTTGACTAGACAGGCATGGGTTTAACCTTAGATTGGCTTCACCAGCCTAAATGTGAACCCTTCCTGAAGACAACACAGGAGCTTAACAAGGTTTCCTAAAATGAGACGAGCGTATTCCTTTGATTCCTACTTGACAAGAGGAAGGCCAAAGTTGCTCGCCATCAATGACTTTCATGTTATATTTTAAGCCGGTGATCCAGATCATCAATTACAGGAGCTGTGACTTTTAATACTTTTGATGGCGTCAATATGATCACAAAGAGCCAGTGTTCAGATAGGAATTATTTTTACCCAGATGCCTTTTGCTTTTGAGATCTGGAGGGATTCTCTTAACAATCCGTTTTGTGTTTTTTTTTTTGAAGTGAGATACTAATCCCACTATTTTTTTGCTGTTGCACATATAGTCACTGGGGTCAGTTTCAGTAGCATCTCTCCTCAAATCCAGATGTACGCTTAATACAGTATGGACATGTTTTTGCTTCTTCTGGTGTTTCTCCTGGTGATGTCAATTCTCCAGCCCGTTTCTTTGATCGTATCGTCTTGGCATAAAGCTCAAATAAAATAAAAATAAATAGAAGGACATCGCTCAGATCTGCAGCAAGCGCTTCTGAGAAGTCCTTTGAAGAAACGACACCTAAAATTATCTGGGGCTGGAGAAGACGAATGTTTCAGAGGCTGCCATTTGGAATTTGTAGCTGTATCCATCTGTAGTCATCTGATCGATAGCAAATAGCCCGAGTCTCTTTATGCAACAGGAGCGTCCAACTTTGGCAAATTTTAAGACCCTGTGGACTTCAACTTCCAGAATTCTTCAGCCAGCCGTGCTGGTTGGGGAATTCTGGGAACTGAAAGCCCACAAGCTTCCAAAGTTGAATTCCTCGCTTTACAGGAATGCAGCCTGTTGTTGGTTTCAGCTTACGTTGTCCTATTCCACCCAGACTTCCTGTCTGTTGAATGTAGTTGTGAACGTTTGAGTGATAAATTGGACCTTTTCCAATTGGTGGTTTCATAGAATGCTTTGAATGCAAAACAACAACAACAAACCCAAAAACCCTTGAGATCTGTGCCAAACCTCTCAGCTGGAATATCAGAACAAATCTGTAATGATTCAACGTCGTGATTTCAAATCAGGCCTTCTCTGACCGGAATGTGGAGCACCCACTTGAAGACTCCTTGAGCAAATGGTATTATTGTTCCTGATTCTAAGACCTTGGCCTGTGGGACCTGAGAAAACACACCCATAGAATCGGCACAAAACATCTGCTCCCTCACTAACATGTAATATGTTTCTGCCTTTTTTCCTAGATTGTAAAAATTTGCGCTGTTCAGTTCATTATCTTTTTAGGACAGACTCGCAAGCTGATTGCCTGCAAAGGGGGTCAGGGTTTATAATCCATCCTATTATCCAAGTCGAGAAAAGCATTTTTACCATCAAATCGGTGCTGATTACTTTGTTCAATCATGCCCGTACTTTGTTGAAAGGTTGCTGACCATCTCGAACTTTCCACCACGTTCTTCTGTGAGAAGAACTCTGCCAAGCCACGCCTCTCAACATTGTCAGGAAATTTCTCTTTTTTTAGTATAGTTATAATTCTGGTTCTTTGGGATCACAGTGGCTCTTTAACCTGAAGAGCCACTCTCCCGTGGCCTTGATTAGGAATCGTTGCATCATGTCTAGCTTACATTTAAAGCCTCAAGGTACCAGTAAGTGGCAGGTGAAGCACTGGGGCCAAAAAAAAAGCACTTTTCTAAGCTCCTTTTAAGGGTAGATCCTTCGTTTGGCCTCGATAGTAAATTCTGCTGATGGTGCCGAGAATGGGATATGAAACTCCATGCTTGGCAGAAGGATGCAAAATTTCCTTCCATGTTTGCCTCTCTTGACACTGTTTACAAGATGCATGGTGCAGGAAGCAGGCACCTAAGTGGCTCTCCCTCCCCAAATGTGCAGATGCCCATCGCTAATCTCAGTTGATACTTAAATCCTAATATTAATCCAGTGATTGTACACATATCCATAAAGGAATCGGTTGCTCGGTAGAGCAGGCGGCACTTCTGTGTGTACCTCAATCCAATTTCATCGTGCTGTCAGAATTTTCCCCTCTGATCCTTGATCCGTACAGGCTGGAGCTGTCCAACCTTGGCCACTTTAAGACCTGAGGACATCAACTCCCAGAATTTCCCAGCATGCTGACTGGGGAGTTCTGGAAGTTGAAAGTCCACAGGTCTTAAAGTGGCCAAGGTTGGGCACTACCCTGCCAGGTAAGTGACAGTTTTCATATCAATATTTGTATCCACTGCTAGCTGTCAGATGCAATTAGGTAAAACTTCCTTAGCTATCTTGTTGGTGCTTCTATAAATGTTGGTTGTTGGGTGTTTGGCTTTTTTTTTTGTTCTTTCAAGAAATTTTACTCTTGTCAATGTGGTGCCTTTTCAGTCTCATCCTCTGAAAATTCATCTTTGGACCATTAGTGTGATCAATCTTACTCTGACAACCCACAGTTTATACATGCAGCCAACCAGGATCAATGATTTGTCCTTACCACTTAATATTGTCCTTACCACTTAATATTGAGAATTATGTTGGCTTGTAACTTCTAAGTAGATTCCAACTTGCCCCGTGTCTTAATTTATCCATGAGTCACGGCCACAAACGAGCCTCAAGTAGCGGATTAGTTGTGCAAAACTTGCTTTTCCGAAAGTATCAACAGCCACAATGGCTTTTTAAATAGCTTATGGAATTAAGTACTCAAGAGTCACGTTTTTCACTGGCTAAAGATGATTTTGGTTGGAGGCCCCGCCCTAGGATGTATTTCTTGGTTTTATTGGTTACCAAGAGCATCTGAGGGTTGGGTTCCCTCGCCAGGCTCAAGGTGTGTTTTGCAAATCACAAGTGCTTATAACCAGTTTTTAATCCAATCAGATATTTGGCTTTTTGAAAACCCAAATACTTTCTGAGGACCAAATATAGTACTGAGATTATACATATAATCCAGCATCTGTGTGTGTGTGTGTGAATGAACGAATGTGTATGTGTGTTTATAGATATATATATATATGAATATATCAATGGTGGGATTCAACCGGTGCAAAAACTGGGTCACTAAGCGTGCGCGCCAAACACACACTCTGCGTGCGCGCAGTATGTTTGAAAACAGCTCTAACTGTTCTACTGCAGGTGAGTAAAACAGCTGAGGCATGGAAATCCGTTCTGCCGCCTCTATCAGCTGGGCTTCCAACAAAGGAAATATAGGTCAGTGTAGCGCAGGGACAGGTGGCGGGCCCAGCTGATCATTGGAACGAACCGGTTCATTCTCAGCTGATCGTTGGCGCTAATGGTTTGCCCAAAATGGCTGAATCCCATCCCTGTTTTATGTGTGTGTGTGTGTGTGTGTATGTGTATATGTGTTTTCTGAGGTTTTTGCGGGTGTTTATATGTAGGTCTTTGGTTGTTCGGGTGTTCTCCCGCGTAGAATTGGATGTGTCTTGGTGACGTTTCGACGAAGTCTCATTTGTCATCTTCAAGCTGGTGTTCTCAGCTTTGTGCTTCCAGGAGCAAGCCAGCTGATTTTTGCTCCTGGAAGCACGAAGCCGAGAACACCAGCCTGAAGATGACGAATGAGACTTCGTTGAAACGTCACCAAGACACATCCAATTCTACGCGGGAGAACACCCGAACAACCAAAGACCTACATATGTGTATATGTATATATATGTATAAATGTGTGTGTACATATGTATGTATATATATGTGTACATATACCCACATGTATGTATGTAGATGTATGAATGTATATACTCATGATGGTGAACCTATGGCGCGCGTGCCACAGGTGGCACACAGAGTCATATCTATGGGTACATGAGTGTTGCCCTAGGTCAGCTCCAGTGCGCATGTGCATGCCAGCCAGCTGATTTTTGGGCCTTCCGGGTCCACTGGAAGTCGGGAAACAGGCTGTTTCTGGCCTCCGGAGGGCCTCCGGGGGAGTGGGAAGGCCATTTCCGCCTTCCCCGCCCTACTTCAAGAGCGAAAAATGGGCCCACTGTGCCCATCACATGCCAAAAATGGTGGGAGCGTGTGTATGTGTGTGTGTGTGTGTGTGTCACACACACAGGCTCAGGGGGGTGGGGCGCATTGAATTATGGGCGTGGGCACACACACATGTGACACACACCTCCCGCGCTACCCCCGCTTTTGGCACGTGACGGCAAAAAGGTTCGTCATCACTGGTATATACCATAACTCTGCAGATGCTAAATGGGAGTTGATCCCTCACTTAAGGTGTTGCTGCTGCAGCAAAGTTCAAAGGTCACTCTGTGTAAGAAGCAATAAGTGCAAATTGAGAGTGTTCTTGCTATTAAACTTGTTTGTGTTGGGTGTGTTGAGATAGTTTCAGAGGCAGAATAACCATGCTGCTCTTCGATTTAACAGTATTTTGTACAGAACGCTGTCTGCCAAGGCTCTTTGTTTTTATAAACCGTTTCTTTTTGTGTATGAACGAATAGATTCCCCCCCCACACATTTGTCGTATTTTAATAACTTAATAAAAGCTGAAGTGCTACGGATAAGACCAATGTGTTTTGATTTTCAAGGATGATCACTCGCTATGGCTTTCTTGTGTTTGGATATTAAGAGAAGGTGGAGGCCCTGGGTGTAGTAGAGGACTCACCTGTGATAGACAACTAAAATCAGATTTCAGATGAGATAATCAACCAAGTGGTCCTCCCCTGGGTTGGTCAAATAAAGGGTTTGTGTGTGTAATTCACTGAAATTGGCAAACATGAAGTTCTTCGATTAGACACAAGGACTTGAGTAGAACCTCAATCCAGCTAAAGATCATCTCTGGTTTAGTGTGACAAATCTCCATGGTTCCAGATATCAATATGCTATCTATGTAAAGTTGGGAAATCTTGGAAGAACCTCACACCTGCCCAACATCCGTAATCGTTTCATGCAATGTTCTCACTTTCTTCTGGGGTGTGTCAAGCTTGTATTACATTCTCCCGTTTCTTAGGAACCTCTTCAAGAGGAGATTACAGTTTTTGATCGGCTGAAATCTCTTTGGATTGAAACTTGACACCTGGTTGTGCAACAATAACAACAACAAAGACTTCTTATGCATCACCAAGGAAGAGGAAATATACCCTCTTCCCTACTAATAATAATGGCAGGAACTAATCTGAAAGTGCAGGGATGCGGTGGCTCAGTGGCTAAGAACTGAGCTTGTCCATCAAAAGGTTGGCAGTTCAGCGGTTCGAATCCCTAGTGCTGTGTAATGGGGTGAGCTCCTGTGACTTGTCCCAGCTTCTGCCAACCTAGCAGTTCAAAAGCATGTAAAAAATGCAAGTAGAAAAATAGGGACCACCTTTGGTGGGAAGGTAACAGTGTTCCATGCGCCTTTGGCATTGAGTCATGCCGGCCACATGACCATGGAGACGTGGTCATAGGTCTGATCCTAAAGAGATCTTTTTTCCCTTCTGGAAATAAACCGAGGGAATTAAACTTGATTTAATCAGTAGCTAAAATGAATTTCCTTCTCTAGCCAGCAGAGGGCAGGGCTTCTCCTGGAATGTTTGCTATCCAAACTGAACTCATTTTTTCAACCTTCAGCTGTGAAAAGTGTCAAGATGAGATTACTGCTTATATTATCTATGTTGTGCCTACCTCTCTCTTCTGTCCAAAAATTAATAAATGCATGCCTCAACTGTAGACATGTCCTTTCAGAAAGAATGCCCCATGAGAGAAACCACAAGAAAGAAAAATCCTAGACTCCAAATTGTAGAATGCAAAAAGCCAATCTTCATATATATTTTTAATCTTTTTAAAAAAAATTAAAGATCAATAAAGGGTTTCAGCTAACTGAAAGACACAAATGTTCCATAAATGCTCTTTGTACAGATAGCCTTTGACACAATTGGGACTAGAACTTCCAACACTAAGTGATGAGGTTGTTAAATAAGTCATCACATAACCGTATTCAATTTTATAACTTTAAATTAAACAGTTTGAACTTGGAAAAAGCAATGAGAGGAGGAGGAGAAAGAGAAATTGATTAAGATTAGAGATTAGGGCGAATGGTAATATTGGTTATATGTCTGAAGAAACAAGGAAAAGAAAAAAAATTAGAATGTTGTGGCAAAAAAGTGAAATATATAAATTGTGTTGGAGATAACTAAAAGCTGTACAAATTTGTGACTTGGCCAATACCCTGTTCAGAAAAAATACATTGTTTGTTTGTTTGTGTATGTTTGTTAAAAAATAAAAACTTTTATAACCCCCCCCCCAAAACTGAAGAACCAGCGCTGTCCGAAGACGTCTCGGTGATCATGTGGCTGACATGACTCAACGCCAAAGGCGCACGGAATGCTGTCACTTTCCCACCAAAGGTGGTCCCTATTTTTCTACTTGCCTTTTTTACCTGCTTTCAAACTGCTAGGTTCTTCGGCTTGGCAACAGAGATGAGCACCACCCTCTAGAATCGGGAACAACTAGCACATATGTGCAAGGGGAACCTTTACCTTCCTTTTCTGGCTTTTGGATTGTTTCTTGTAAGTGGTATGTAGATGTTGTTTATGTGCCTGTTGATGGCCAATTTTTTTTTTTTCTGAATGCCAAGCTTCTAGGAATTCTTTGGCGTTTTTGAACTTGGCTTGATTTAGGTTGTTCATTTTCCCAGTTGAAACTATGGTTGAACCTGCCCAAGTGTTGTGAAATTAAGGCATTTCCATTATGTCTTCAGTTTGCCAGACATGTTTGTCTTCTGATTGGTGAACACTCCATAAAGACACTTTATGAAGTCTGTTTTTTAAAAAAATTAGATTTATATGCCGCCCTTCTCCGGAGACTCAAGGCGGCTTGCAATGCGTTAAGCAATAGCCTTCATACTTTTGTATATTTTTATACAAAGTCAGCTTATTGCCCCCACAAACTGGGTCCTCAATTTACCTACGTTAGAAAGGATGGAAGGCTGAGTCAACCGTGAGCCTCGAACTTGCAATAATTGCAGACAGCTGAATGTTAATAACAGGCTATCTAGCCTGTTGAGCTATCTGAGGCTCTGTTGGCCTTGTTCCGATCTTTGTCATGGAAAAGATTTCTAATTTGCCCTTTTTCTTCATGGAAGTCCCCTCTCTCTGAGAACCAGGTTAGGATGCAACACCCTGTTTCCTTTCAGAGACTTTTCTAAATTCTTAATTCTTCCCCATCTATCATCTCGCGTCTTACACAGAGAGAAAAAAAAAAGGGTGGGGGGGAGGAAATGTATAACTTCAGTAGGTAAGTAATCAATTTCATTTTATTTTTTGCCTACCCCACCAAATGCATTATGTGGCTTTCCAGTGCCGGCACATTTTAAATTTACTTTTCCTCCTTTTTTTTTGGTAAAATGTCAAAACATTGACATTCCTTTTGTTGAAAAAGAAGATTGAAGCAGGCTTTTATTTTTCCTCCTGAAAATGACTCAGACAACTTCATTACCGCTAGCAGTATCGGAGTAAAAGGTTTGAACAGGGATAATATCTCTCTCTGGGAGGGATGGAGGGGATATTTTTGCATGTAGCTGGAGCAGAGGTGTATTCCATGCGTGGAAGGCACACGCATGAGGCGAACCAGTGGTAAAAAAAATGGGAAACCCACCGCTGAGCTGGAGGTTTATTTTCCCCTGGCTATCAGGCCGTTAACTTTTCACCCTTGGTTTTAGTTTTCAACACTTACACAGGGTTTTAATCAGTGGTGGGTTGCCCCCCGGTTCGGACCGGTTCGCAAGCCTCCCGCTGGTAGTAAAACCGGCGGGAGGCTCCGGCCACCACCCCGGATGTCATCATCAGTGATCTCATGCACGAGGGAAGTGAGTGCATGAGCACGATCCCGTTGCAAACCGGTAGTAAAGGTAAATAGAACCCACCACTGGTTTTAATGTAGTCAACTCAGGAATGGAAGGGCTGAATTTAGGGCCTCTGGAGGCCTTAACTGAGCGCTCGTTCAAATTCAAGTAAGGAAGTTTTCTTGGCCCTCAAAACTGCAAGTTATCTTTTAAAGCGGTGCTGTTCAAAGTTGGCAACTTTAAGACACTTGGACTTCAACTCCCAGAATTCCCCAGCCAGCACGGGAATTCTGGAAGTTGAAGTCCACACGTCTTAATGTTGCCAAGTTTGGAAAAAAAAATTACTACTTTAAAGGAAAGCAAACCAGAGTCGCTGTTACGGTGTTACAGTGAGCTGGATGGCGTATAC
Source organism: Masticophis lateralis (assembly GCA_030761175.1). Taxonomy (NCBI): domain Eukaryota; kingdom Metazoa; phylum Chordata; class Lepidosauria; order Squamata; family Colubridae; genus Masticophis; species Masticophis lateralis. The sequence continues at coordinate 19,941,037 of JAUDYJ010000010.1, forward strand.
ATTTTAATAAATAAATAAAATAAAACAGTAAATAATATTCATTTTAATAATAAAAAACAATAAGACCCAAAGGCAAGCAATATTTGGACCTGTTCTTTATTTTTGTCTGTTCCTCGTGGAAGAGAATTTACATATTCACTCTCTCAGCTCACTCTTAACATTCCACATTTCCTGTGTGTAATTTTACCAACTCTTTAACCACGCATGAACGTTTAGTAAAATCCACTCACAGCAGTGGTGAAATTCAAATTTTTTTATTACTGGTTCTGTGGGCGTGGTGTGGCTTGGTGGGTGTGGCAGAAGAAGGATACTGCAAAATCTCCATTCCCACTCAACTCCAGGGGAAGGATACTGCAAAATCCCCATTCCCTATCCACTCCTGGGGGAAGGATACTGCAAAATCCCCATTCCCTCCCCACTCCAGGGGAAGGATACTGCAAAATCCCCATTCCCTCCCCACTCCAGGGGAAGGATACTGCAAAATCTCCATTCCCAGCCCACTCTGGGGCAGCCAGAGGTGGTATTTGCCGGTTCTCTGAACTACTCAAAATTTTCAGAACCTGTCAGAACCTGCTGGATTTCACCCCTGACTCACAGTCTATTGAGTAGTAGACAATACACTGTGTCCTAAATCCAGGCTTATAAACTTCATTGCTGTGTTCACAGAAGACGCAATACTCAAACCATTTTCTGGCATTCAGTGATGGCCTGGTAGATTTACTCTACTTGCTAATACAACAGCTGCTCTAGCATTTTGCGCTATTCAAACACAATTGCGGGTTTAGCATATTGTGTGAACCAACCTTTGGATCACTCAACCAGCCTCACTCTTTTCTTTTAGTTACTTCGCACTTCTTTATACCCAATTACCCAGGTTGCTTCCTGAGACAGACTCCCAAATTTTCCACCATTAGTCTAAGAAACCTTTGGAAGTGTTTGTGACGCAATAAAAATACAACAATCTCAAGCATGGGATCTCTGTCTTCTGGTCTCATCTGAGACAGACAGAGCACGTTGATGATTCACAGAAACCTTGTTTGAAGTCTGATGGACCAGACGATCTGACCTGGGGAGATAGATGAATATTACAAACTGCGATCCCCCTGATCTAGAGATACCTTTCATGGAACGAAATCATTGACCTGTAGCCATCACTTCATTGTTACATAGCCAAGATTAAATCATTCCTATGGAATCCAGTTACATTTTCCCTGAAACAGAAGGTTATCAGAGTTCCTTATCAGTTCCTTTGGACTACAAATCCCGCAGCTGTTCTGAATAAACCCACCGAGCTCTGTTGGTACACTTATCAGTTACACCATGTCATACCATGTTGAAGTTCTCATGTTGGCACAGAGCACCTTTTTTCTAGCCTATCAAAGAGTTGGACGAGGGGATAGACGGGGAACTCATCAAATTTGCAGATGACACCAAACTGGCAGGAATAGCCAACATTCCAGAAGGTAGGCTCAAGATAATTTGGTTATTTCGAATGCAAATAGCAATAGCAATAGCACTTAGACTTAATATACCACTTCACAATGCTTTTACAGCCCTCTCTAAGCGGTTTACAGAGTTAGCCTATGGCCCCCAACAATTTGGGTCCTCATTTTATCCACCTCGGAAGGATGGAAGGCTGAGTCAACCTTGAGCTGGTGAGAATCGAACTGCCAAACTTCTGGCAGCCGGCAGTCAGCAGAAGTAGCCTGCAGTACTGCATTCTAACCACTGAGCCACCGCGGCTCTTTTTCACCACACACCAAAGACAACCTGGTGAGTTTCTTCCCCAATGCCATTTTTAGCTTTAACAATGCCCAGAGCGCCAATAGAAGAGAATCTAGAATCATATGTCTGGAAGGGACCTTGGAGGTCTACTAGTCCCAGTGATGGGATTCAAGTAATTGAACAACTGGTTCTCTGCCCTAATGATTTCTTCCAACAACCAGTTTGCCAAACTGCTCAGACAGTTAACAACCGGGTCTCCCGAAGTGGTGCGAACTGGCTGAATCCCACCACTGACTAGTCCCACCTTCTGCCAAGGTAGGAGTCCTCATCTCATCCTGGACAAATGGTTGTCTAATCTTTTTTTTTTCTTTTCTTTTTTTTTTTTGAAAGCCTCCAGTGATGGAGCACCCACTACTCCAGGACGGCTGCATATTATCCATTGCTTAATAGCTCTCACTGCCAGGAAAATTTTTCTTTAGATCTAGGCAGGATGTCCAGCCATTACTTCTTGTCCTGCTTTTCTTCCTACCCCTCTTCTCTGTGGCAGCCCCTCAAGTACTGGAAGAATACTATCACGTCACCCCCTAATCCAGGGGTGGGATTCAAAAATGTTAGCAACCGGTTCTTTGCCAGGCTGCTGGGTGGGCATGGCCATGGTGGATGTGGCCTACTCTGGAGGCTTTCCTCAAGCCAACAGGAAGGTGAAAACAGCCTCCCCCAGGCTCTGAAGGCCCTCTGGAAGCTGGAAACAGGCCCATTTCCAGACTTATAGAACTTCCGGGAGGCCTGTTTTTCACCCTTCCTAACCCTAGCCCTAGCCCTAGCCCTAGCCCTAGCCCTAGCCCTAGCCCTAGCCCTAACCCTAACTCTAACCCTCCCAGAGCCTCTGCATGGACCCTGCACTTATCTGGCATCTAAAACAGGTTGCGTGGAGACTCACCTGAACCAGTCCGAACCAGCTGAATCCCACCCCTGCCCTAATCCTTCTCTTTGTTAGGTTAGACATACCCAGTTCCCACAACCCTTCATCATAGCCTCCAGGCCCCTTTATCATCTTCCTTGCTCTTCTCTGCACCTTTCTCAACATCTTCTTTGTATCATGGCAACCAGGAGTGGATGGAATATTTCAAACGTAGTCTCAGTAGCGCAGTAGAAAGCCAGTACTACAGCTTTCTCGTGACCTTGATGTTAACTCAGGGTTGAATGTGGAGACCTTGGTGCTCTTGCAGACATTTCATTTCTCAACTAGGATAAACAAAGATGAAGAGGGCTCACAACTTGGGCGTCCTCCTGGATGCACGGCTGTCTTTAGAAGAGCATATGACGGCCGTGGCCAGGGGGGCTTTTTATCAGGTTCACCTGATACGCTAGTTGCGTGCCTTTCTGGATCGGGAGTCCCTATGCATGGTCACTCATGCTCTCGTCACTTCCTGTCTGGACTACTGCAATGCTCTCTACATGGGGCTCCCTTGGGGTCCACCCAGAGGCTCCAAGAATGCAGCCTCGTGGGGGATTATGGGAGCGAGGCGGCGCTCCCATGTGACACCTCTCCTGCGCGAGCTGCACTGGCTTCCGGTGGTCTTCCAGATGCGCTTCAAGGTGTTGGTGACCATCTTTAAAGCGCTCCATGGCTTAGGACCTGGGTATTTGCGGGACTGCCTGCTGCCGCCAATAGCCTCCCACCGGCCAGTACGCTCGCACAGAGAGGGCCTCCTTAGGGTGCCGTCGGCCAGACAATGTCGGCTGGCGACCCCCAGGGGGAGAGCCTTCTCTGTGGCGGCACCTGCCCTCTGGAATGACCTACCCCCGGAGATACGCAAGATACCGGACCTCCGGACTTTTTGTCGGGCCCTTAAAACCCACCTATTTCACCTAGCCGGGCTGGCTTGATCCCATCCTCTGTTTTTACTTGGAATTGATTTTAAATTGGACTGTTTTAATTTGTCGGTCGAAATCATTTAATATTTTTTAAAATTGTTTTAATTTTTGTATATTATGTTTTACCCTGGCTGTTCACCGCCCTGAGTCCGGTTGGAGAAGGGCGGTTTATAAATCGAAACAAACAAACAAACAAACAAATAAATAAATATCTAGTTGGGTTACGAACTGTAAGCAAACAACCAAGGTCAGAGGGCGCCTAGGACTCTACAATGTTCACAATTAGTCCAGTTTATTTTTGGACTTTTCTTCTAGGAAAATTGGCGACGTTTCCCAGAAAACACCAGTCGTAGCCCTCCAGCATTTTTCTTGTGAAAAAAGCAAAACCAAACTTTTTTTTTTTTTTTTTTTACAGCTCAGGGGTATATTTAAAAATAAAACTGCTACAAAAGGCAAGCGTTACATCGTCCAACAGACCAACCAGGAGGGTGAGTCCTCCGGGAAGTTTCTCTTCCAATCAGCGTCTGTTTCTGCTCCTTCTGGTTGAGTGATTCTGACAAAGTGTAAAATCAAACATTGGCAAAAGACCCAGCATGTCAGAAGGCTAAAAAAATAATGACTGAGCAACGTATTTCATAACCTTCCTTTTTCAAGAGAGAAAGGAGATGGCTGCATATTTGTACATCCACAATCCGCTCCAAACATATTGGAAAGGCCACAACTGACTGACTGACTAGCTTTCTTTCTTTCTTTCTTTCTTTCTTTCTTTCTTTCTTTCTTTCTTTCTTTCTTTCTTTCTTTCTTTCTTTCTTTCTTTCTTTCTCTCTCTCTCTCCCTCCCTCTCTCTCTCTCTCTCTCCCTCTCTTTTTCCTTTCCTTCCTTCCTTCCTTCCTTCCTTCCTTCCTTCCTTCCTTCCTTCCTTCCTTCCTTCCCTCCCTCCCTCCCTCCCTCCCTCCCTCCCTCTCTCTTTCTCTCTCTCTCTCTTCCTTCCTTCCTTCCTTCCTTCCTTCCTTCCTTCCTTCCTTCCTTCCTTCCTTCTTCTCTCTCTCTCTCTCTCTCTCTCCCTCTCAAAACTGTCCCACTCCGGTCCAGAAGCTAATATTTATTCAGATTATTATTATTTCATATGGCAAAACAGAAAACAGCATGAATGCAGAAAACCCAGAACAACAGCACATAAAAATGTGTAGCAGAATATAAAATAACAGAACAGTGAATGAGTCCTGCTGACTTTTTTGGGTTGGAAAAAAATGTAGACACTTGGGAGTCAAAAAATATCAGCAGCATTTTCTGAAGGCTTTCGTCTGAATTGTTCCTAAATCAGGTAAATCTGTTTGCCTGTAGGTTTTAATGGACTGGGACTAAGAAGTAGAAAATGGGGACAAAGATTAATCAGGGGTACTCAACTGTGGCGATTGAGGAGTATTCTGGGAGTTGAAGTCCACAAGCCTTAAAGCTGCCAAGGTTGGATACTCCTGATTTAAATGAAAGTACTCAATACATAGAAGGACACAGTGGCTCAGTGGCTAAGACATTGAGCTTGTCGATCGAAAGGTCGGCAGTTCAGCGGTTCAAGTCCCTAGTGCCGTGTAATGGAGTGAGCTCCCGTGACTTGTCTCAGCTTCTGCCAACCTAGCAGTTCGAAAGCAGGTAAAAAATGCAAGTAGAAAAATAGGGACCACCTTTGGTGGGAAGGTAACAGCGTTCTGTGCGCCTTTGGCATTGAGTCATGCCGGCCACATGACCATGGAGACGTCTTCGGACAGCGCTGGCTCTTCGGCTTTGAAACGGAGATGAGCACCGCCCCCTAGAGTCAGGAACGACTAGCACATATGTGCAAGGGGAACCTTTACTTTTACCTTTACTCAATACACAGGGCTGTTTTCTGGAAAGAGAATTGGTTATTATGTCTTCATGCTTGCCTTCTTTCCTTCTCCACTGCTTGATGAATTCTGTTTTGAGAAGTTCTTTAGCAGCTACTGTGGCTTTTGTGCTTCCATAAAGCCAAAAGTAAGGTATTTTTATGGAAACGGACAGATTGCTTCTTTTATATTAGATAATTCTTTTGTGTCAACTCTCAAATTATCTGGCCACCGCTATTATTTCACAGCCTATGTGGAGATACGCTGCCAATGGATTTATTTTGCCAGAGGCTGTGGCTGGTTGTAAAATAAAAAAAAAATAGCAATCATTGGACATGCTGATCTCATAGAACTGGAAATTAAAAAGTGCATTATCTCTTGATTTTCCTCTTTCCCCCCCCTTGAAAAATAACAAAACCCATTTACAGAGGAGCAAGTAAATGAGGTGCCTTTTGTTGGTATGGGGGGGGGCAGATCATCAAGCTCTGATTTGCTTCTTATTCCAACCTCTCGGAGAGGTTGTACAGGGATGTACAAAAATTGAAGAAGGGAACAAAGTCTAACTGGTAACGGAATGAAGAAATTCAGAGGAAAAAGAGGAATAAGGAAAGGATTAGGATGAAAAAAGAGAGGAATGATTAGGATAAAAAGGTGAGTCTGTAAAACAAGGCCACAATATTTATGATTAGCCTAAACCAGTGATGGCACCAAATGCACCAGATATTAGGACGCACATGTGCATCTGTGGCACCAAGTGCCGAAAAGAGAGCATTTCGCGTGTGCTCATCAGGGCCACAACCAGGAAGAGGAACTGCCCAGGAGGCATGCACGTACTGGATAAGGTACTTCCAGTTTCCGGCACGCATGCAAGCAAGTCTTCCAGTCATTGTCACACATGCGCATGTGCTGATCAGCTGGCCGGTGAGCATGCTCTTCCGGTTTCCGGCACTGCCGCAAACAGGCCAGCTGATTGTCGCGTGCACATTCCCACCAGAAACCCGGAGGAGGAAGAAGCAAAGCCATACATGCCAGGCAACATGGCTCCACATGTCACTTTGACAGGTTCTGACAGGTTCTGGAGAACCGGTAATGGAAATTTTGAGTAGTTCGGAGAACCGGCAAATACCACCTCTGGCTGGCCCCCAAGTGGGGTGGGAATGGAGATTTTGCAGTATCCTTCCCCTGGAGTTGGGTGGGAATGGAGATTTTACAGTATCCTTCCTCTGGAGTGGGGTGGGAATGGAGATTTTGCAGTATCCTTCCTCTGGAGTGGGGTGGGAATGGAGATTTTGCAGTGTCCTTCCTCCAGGATTGGGGAGGGAATGGGGATTTTGCAGTATCCTTCCTCTGGAGTGGGGTGGGAATGGAAATTTTGCAGTATCCTTCCCCTGCCATGCCCACCAAGCCACACCATGCCCACCAAGCCGTGCCCACAGAACTGGTAGTAAAAAAAATGTGGATTTCACCACTGCACGGGCCTAAATGTTTCCATGACTCTCCCTCCCCAAATTTTACCAAATAATAAAATTTGCCAATTTTTTTTTTGGGGGGGGGGAGGCTTTCTGATTGTCTTGAATTTGGGTTTAGATGGATTTTTTTTCCTGCAAATAATGCAAGGTCTTTTGATCCTCTTAGAATCAAAGCAACCCTATCTCTCTAGACATTGCCAAAATCTTCTTGTCTTCCAGCAAGATAAGATGCAAATTGATGAATCCGCACATTCCTGAATATTGTACTATGGTGCTCACCCTTGAATAACTCTGAGTAAACAAAAACGTTCATTCTGGTTGAGCAAGGGGGTTGGACTAGAAGAGACTCGAAGGTCTCTTCCAACTCTGTTATTTTATTCTAAGTCTGCCCATTTTCCTGAAATACCTTCTCTTTTCTCTGCTTTCAGAGTGACTTGTATATATCTGTGTTTAGATCTGAAAGATTATACACTCAATTGTATTTAGTTTTCCTTTCTGAGGCCAGAAAATGTATTTTCCTTTTCCCTTTCATACATGGATACCGAGAGCATGCATGACCATCCTCAGAAGATGGGTTAGGTTAGGGTTCTCTCCTTATTTATTTATTTATTTATTTATTGGCATATTCGATTTATATGCCGTCCTTCTCCGGAGACTCAGGGTGGCTTACAATGCATTAAGCAATAGCCTTCATACTTTTGTATATACCTGCTTAGTAGGGCTTTCGGCCCCCCTAAGCGGTGTTCTTTTTTATACAAAGTCACCTTATTGTCCCCACAATCTGGGTCCTCATTTTACCTACCTTGGAAGGATGGAAGGTTGAGTCAACCTTGAGCCTGTTGAGATTCGAACTTGCAATAATTGCAGGCAGCTGGCAGCTAAGTGTTATTTAACAGCGCTTTAGTCCACTGCTCCACCAGGCTCCTTATCTTATATATTGTTGGAGGGCAGAGCATCTGTGTTAACTGCAAATAGAGCTACAAATAAACATACTCTTGCATTTAGCAGTGGCCATCACATTTCAGTGATTATATGAAGATCTGTAAAACACAGATCATCCTATCATAATGATCTTTTGAATTCCAAACTAGTTTTTCTGGGGTCACACTCTAGTAACATATCATCAAGGAATAAGGTTAAATCCTAAACCATCTCCTCCTCCCCTTCTCCTTCTTCTTCTTCTTCTTCTTCTTCTTCTTCTTCTTCTTCTTCTTCTTCTTCTTCTTCTTCTTCTTCTTCTTCTTCTTCTTCCTCTTCCTCTTCCTCTTCCTCTTCCTCTTCCTCTTCCTCTTCTTCTTCTTCTTCTTCTTCTTCTTCTTCTTCTTCTTCTGACAAAACAAACATTTGGTACATCATTCATTTCTTCCATGTGACATTTCGGTGTTATCTTCAAAAGAGCCTCAGATAGCTCAACAGGCTAGATAGCCTGTTATTAACACCCAGCTGTTTGCAATTGTGCAAGTTCGAGGCTCAAGGTTGACTCAGCCTTCCATCCTTTCTAAGGTAGGTAAATTGAGGACCCAGTTTGTGGGGGCAATAAGCTGACTTTGTATAAATATACAAAAGTATGAAGGCTATTGCTTAACGCATTGTAAGCCGCCCTGAGTCTCCGGAGAAGGGCAGCATATAAATCTAATTTGTTTTTAAAAAAAGTTTCTTCTCTCGTCTTCTGCCTTCAATCTCACCAAATCCATTACAAAGATTTTCCACCAGTATATTATTCTAATTACAACCAAATTTTTTTAAACATCTCTTTTAAAAACTTATTTGTATCTCTTTTCTAACCAATAGTAACATTTATTCCATATCTTAAAATAGTGTTTATCTTCTCTTTCCTTTATCATCATAGTTAATCTATTCATTTCTGCACAATCTAAGATTTTTTTAATTACTTCTCCCTCTGAAGGTATATTCTCTGCTTTCCACTTTTGAGCATAAACAATCTTTGCTGCTGTTATTACATGCATAATCAAATATATATTAGCTTTACTAGTTTTCTCTGGTAAAATACCCAATAGGAATAGCTCTGGTTTTAAATCTATATGTTGTATCATTTCCTCCACCCATAACGTAATTTTATTCCAATAGTTTTTCGCTTCAGAACATGTCCACCACATATGGTAATATGAACCTGGTAACAGGTGACATTTCCAACATTTAGCTGATTTATCTTTAAACATTTTTGCCAGTATCTCAGGGGGCATATGCCATCTATAAAACATTTTATATAGATTTTCCTTATATGCAGTGGACATTGTTAATTCATAATTTCTTTCCCTTAATTGTTGCCATTTATCCAATTCAATTGAATGTCCAAAGTTTTTTGCCCAGGCTATCATTAAACAATGCTTTCTTAAGTGTCTGGCTTTAAATCAAAGAACATTTCTAGAGCAAAACTGTTACTTATAAACAGATTTTACTTTTTGTCTACTCCCGTCTTAGAATCTTAACTTATGTCATGTACTTAAAAGAAATCACATTTTATTTTGCAGCTTTAGAGGGACCGTTTATATTGTAAAAGTTGTGGTAATCTTCTGTTCTACCCCGTTTCATTACATTTTATACATGACCTACTTTTAAACAGGTAGGTGATTGTTTTTTTCCTCCCCGTACTAGTCTTTGACCAAAATAAATTGAATTGATTTAAATGCAAAATGTGCCTTTTAAGAATGGATTTACAGGCAATCCTTGATTTCTCAGTGTTCGTTTAATGACTGTTCAAAGTTTCAATGGCACTGAAAAACGTGACTTATGAGTGGTCTCTGCAGTTACAACTGTCACAGCATCTGTGCAGTCATGTAATCAAAATTTGGAAAGACATTTGAAAATTCCAGAAGAGGAAAAGGGAAGGGAACAGAAGGGGAAGAGTGAGAAAGGAAAAGAGGAAGAGAGGAAAGGGAAGAGGAAAAGAAATAAAGGAGAGGAGAGGAAAAGAGGAAGGTGAGAAGGAAGGAAGGAGATGGAAATGAGAAGAAAGGAAAGGAAGATAAAATGGAAGAGAAGGGGAAGGGAAAGGGGAAGGAAAGGAAGATAAAAAGAAAGGAAAGGAAAAGGGAAGATAAAAGGGAAGGGAAAGGAAAGGGGAGAAAAGGAAGATGGAAGGAAAGGGAAGGAAAGGCAGAGGGAAAGGAATACAAGGAAAGGAAAAAAAAGAAAACAGGGAAAGGAAAGGAAAGGAAAGGAAAGGAAAGGGAAAGGAAAGGAAAGGAAAGGAAAGGAAAGGAAAGGAAAGGAAAGGAAAATGCTTGTCAGGGGACATATAAGTACTACAAAATTCCACCACTAGGTGGCATCAAAGGTTTAGATTTTGGGTCATGTTTGGTTGCCCCTCCTATTGGTTGTCCTGTTTTACACACCCCAGATTTGACAATTTTTCATCCTGGGTAAAAAAAAAAATCCTGTATTTGCTCTGTCACTGTTTCTGATGTTTCATTGATTGATGGCTGCTGTTTGTCAAGCTGGCGTCTGTGATAAGTTGCTCTTGAAGCAAGTTTGAGAAGCTTCATTTAATTGATAAGGAAAGAACTTGATTCTCTCCTGATTCGGAGGGAAAAAAATATTATTTTTTTTCCCCTCTACGTTTTATCACTATAGTAGCTCCGGTCAGCGGCATGCTGGATTTCCACAGTGCCACCACAACAAGGGTTCGTGTGAGAGGTTTAAATGTCCTCAGCTGCTCCCTTCCCAGACGCTCCTGTCAGGCCCATCTCGCAGGAAGATTTAAGTTAATTAAAAGTGCAACAGGGGGAAGAGAATATGTACAAGGCCATTTTTTAATCTTTTATTATCATTATTTTATTTTGCTGGTAAGCGAAGACGGTGTGAGTCATGCTTCGCTGAGCGAAACAGATGACATTTGCACGGGCTGCGAAGGCAATTATTTTTATCACAAACAGTTCTCCCCTTGCATCTCCCTCTCTTCCCCCCCTCCGTCTCTCTTTTCTCACTCTTTTTGCATTTCCAGCACTCTGACAGTTTCCTCTGAAAGAGCTAAAGAGGCTGCCGGGGAAACAGGGCAAGGGAACAGCTTGCTAATGAATCTCTGGAGCTTAAAAAAAAAAAATGAAAACAAAATAGCGAAACAAAGGTGACATTGCGGCAGGACAAGAGGGGCGATTCTCCCCTTTCTCCTTCCTTAATTGCCCTGTCTTGGTTGCCAAGAGATTTGCCAATCTTTAACTTGCCAAGATATTTTAGTTGCACAAAATATTGGGGCGGCCCAGGTCTTTCCTTCGTTTTCGGGTATCCGGCTTCCTATATGTCAGTGATGGCTAACTTTTTTGCCATTGCATGCCAAAAGTGGGGGGAGTACAGGGGAGTCGCACGCGTGCATGTCCACACCATAATTCTATGCACCCTGCCCCCCCCATGAATGTGCGCATGACACCCCCCCTTGCTTTTGGCACGCGATGGCATGTTGGGCCCAGTAGGCCTGTTTTTTGCTCTCCCCAGGCTCCAGAGCCTCTCTAGGAGCCTGGGTAGGGTGAAAATAGCCTTCCACACACACCCAGAAGCAGTCTTTCAGTGGAATGTTTATAAACACTCACCTTGGAATGCTGCCAGAGAACTAATTGCCAAACGCAGGGCAAGGCCAAACTTAGCACAGAGTCAAACAGAACTTTCCAAAACTTGAACCGACCAGATGAACTAATTGCTTCCTGCAAAAGCTCACATCCCGTTCGCTCCTCTTTTATGTCTTTTGGGAGGGGCCAATCATCTCCAAGCCTTACTCCCAAGTCGACCCTGTTTTCTTAATTGTTCTTGTCTTCTGGCAGCTCTGTGCATGCACACAGTGGGTACAGGCTCCTGCTGTTCTTCTGCCTCGCTGATGTCAGACTGCGGAGGCTCCGGAGGCAGCAAAGAACTACCAGATGGCCTTGGCCCCCTCTCTGCCTCTGACTCAGAGCCCTTGTCTGAGCCTTTCCCAGACTCCAGGACTGGCCCACGTTCCTCCCCAACCTCCTCACTGTCCGAATCTGCTGGCGAGCCACAACATGCATCTCCCATTGCTTCTTTATTCCCCAGTCTTACTGTTCCCTAGCTCAAAATATATAGATAAATGTAGAGCTGACCTTGGAAAAGGAAGGAGAGAGCCATTAAAGGGAGAAAAGATTACCCAGTCCTAAAAAAAAGAGAGAATTGTGAGGAAGGCATACAAAAGAACCTCACTTTGATTTTGTTTAGTAGAAGATGGGGCAGAGAGAAACTCAAAACAGGCTTTTAAGATTCTGTTATTCTACCTTTCACTGGGAAAGAAATTCCTTGTAAGCTCCGCAGGGTTTGTTTTTTGACCCGACTTCTTCAAAGGATTAATTAAATACCAAGGATAGTTGGGCTTTTTGCAGCCCAGATCTGACAGCTCCTATCTTCTTGGATTTTGATCGTGCTCAGAGCAAACCTGGTCAATGAATGTTAACCGTTCTGCAGAAAAGATAAAAGATGATGGCTCTGGATGCTTAATGGTATGTAGGGGTGACCTTGGGAGACAGGAGGAAGAACTGCAGATTAGACAAGCATCATGCAAGTGGCAGCTGAGCGCACCGAAGGAGCTTGGGGTGCTTGGCAAACATCTGAGAAGGGACCCTGCCTAATTTTTTGAAATGTAACGGCAAAGAGAGAAGGATGTAATTTCAGACTTGCAAGATTCTGTTAATGTAACCTTACAATTAAGATAGAGCTAGTGTCAGCATTTCACGCTGCACTTACTCTAATGCTGACATAAGAAGCGGAGGCATCTGGAAAGGGACAATTGGCTCTTCACCTACTTATTTTCCCTGGAGTGAATATCATCTAGGAGATGGGATGGGAGGGGGAAATTCCTTTGAGTGGGAGCAGTAGATTAGGGGCAGAGTGACTGGGAAGATGGCCAATGAGTGCAGAGGAGTGGGGAGAGGAAAAGGAGGGTTCGGGCTGAGGAAGCCAGAGTTGGCTGCGATGAGTCGGAGTAGAATGTTCGTGCTTAATAAATAAGAGTTTTTTTCATCAAAGACTTGGTTTGAAATGCAATTTATTTGAGACGACTTCGAAACCTGACAGCTAGGACTATCATAGAATACAGACCATGATATCATAGGGTTGAAAGAACCTTCTAGTCCAGGGGTGTCAAACTTGATTTCATTGAGGGTTGTGTTTGACCTTGGGGGGGGGGCAGGTTGGCATGGCCAGGAGACATGGCCAGCTTGACATCATTTGTGTTGGGGGCACCTAAGGTAGCCTCTTCTTGGAAAACTTGGAGCACCCTCAACTCTGAGAGGCAAGCTATTCACTGATCAATTGTTCTCATTGACAGGATATTTTTCCTGAGCTCTAACAAGCCTAGTATCTTGCAAGGCTGATATTTATTTATTATTTATTTGATTTGTTGAGTACGAATTAGATAATATATATATAAGTATAAGCACGAATTGAATACATAAAATAAATACAATTCAAGGGAACATTATTTATTTATTTATTTATTACATGTATTTATATGCCGCCCTCCTCCCGAAGGACTCAGGGTGGCGAACACAAGTTAAGAAACATGTACAATAAAATCGCATTTTAAATCAAATAACTAATTAATGATAAATAATAAAACCCAGAATCAGAGTCAGCCTATTTGCTTGAACAGCCAAGTCTTCAGCTCCCGACGGAAGGAGCGGAGATCAGGAGCCGTCCGGAGCTCAGTAGGTAATTTATTCCAGAGGGCGGGAGCACCCACAGAGAATGCCCTACCCCTGGGCACTGCTAGATGACATTGGCTTGCTGTTGGAACCCTGAGGAGAGTGGCCCTATGTGAGCGAACAGGATGGTGGGAAGCAGGCAGGACATTAACATTAACATAAACATTAGGACAGGGATGGTAGGCACTCTGGTGCTCTTATGCACACCCCTTATAGACCTCTTAGGAATGGGGTGAGGTCAACAGTAGACAGTCTAAGGTTAAAGTTTTGGGGGTCTGGGGAAGAAACCCCAGAGTCAGGTAGTGCATTCCAGGCATTGACCACTCTGTTGCTGAAGTCATATTTTCTGCAATCGAGTTTGGTGTGGATTGCCTTAAGTTTGTATCTATTGTGTGCTCTTGTATTGTTGTGGTTGAAGCTGAAGTAGTAATTGACAGGTAGGACGTTGTAGCAGATAATTTTATGTGCTACGCTTAGGTCAGACCGAAGGCGGCATAGTTCTAAGTTTTCTAAGCCCAGAATTTCAAGTCTGGTGGCATAAGGGATTTTGTTCTGAGCAGAGGAGTGGAGGACTCTTTTTGTGAAATATTTCTGGGCACGTTTGATTGTATTAATGTCCGATATGCAGTGCAGGTTCCAGATAGATGAGCTGTATTTGAGAATTGGTCTATCTTGTAAGGTATATCAATCTTGTAAATCTGCATCTCTTTCTCCGTCTCCTTTACAATTCCAGAAACTCAGGAGGGTCCCTTCTGAGTTATTATTATTTTTTTTTAATTTTGATTTATATGCCGCCCTTCTCCGGAGACTCAGGGCGGCTTACAATGCGTTAAGCAATAGCCTTCATACTTTTGTATATTTATATTTATACAAAGTCAGCTTATTGCCCCCACAAACTGGGTCCTCAATTTACCCACCTTAGAAAGGATGGAAGGCTGAGTCGACCTTGAGCCTGGCTAGGATTGAACTCAGAGAAATTACAGGCAGCTGGTGTTAATTGCTGCCTTTAGTAGGAGGCATTAGCCCTCTACGCTACACAGGCTCCTGCATTTGTCTGCTATTCCTTCTGCAAGTTCAGCTGCTGTTTTTCTGGACTGCAGTTCTTCCACCTGTCTCCCAAGGCCATTCGCAATGCCATTACAGGATGGCACATTTAGGCCATAGAGCCAGTTGAGAGGGAGTCATTAGTCTATTTAGTCATTATCTTAGCCCCTCCCATCAAAGAAGATGCATTAGTGACTTGTTCAGAGGAATCAGGAGTTATTCAGAGAAGAGAGAAAGAAAGCCAAGGGGGGGGGGGAATACAGCACAGTGAGGGTTGGTGTAAGGCAGGAGTAAAGTCTTCTGGAAAGCTTCTTGGACAGAAAAAAATGTGTTATTTTGTTCAGCAAAACACAATGAATTGTACCAATCTGTCCTCTTCCTATGAACATATACAAGAGGGAAGTTGCAGGTATATTTTAAGGAACAACTGTCCATTCGCAACTGGTAGACTTTAAAATTGATTTGAGTTTACATTGGTTAAGCCTGGACTGCTGGTGATTTTTGCGCCTGCAATTATTTGTGGTGCATGAATAAAAGGTAAAGGTGCACATATGTGCTAGTCATTCCCGACTCTAGAGGGCGGTACTCATCTCTGTTTCAAAGCCGAAGAGCCAGCACTATCTGAAGACGTTTCCATGGTCATATGGCTGGCATGACTCAATACTGAAGGAGCACAGAACTCTGTTACCTTCCCACCAAAGGTGGTCCCTATTTTTCTACTTTTTTTTACGTGCTTTCGAACTGTTAGGTTGGGCAGAAGCTGGGACAAGGAACGGGAGCTCGCCCCGTTACGCAGCACTAGGGATTCAAACTGCTGAACTGCCGAACTTTCGATCAACAAGCTCAGTATCTTAGCCACTGAGCCACTACATGTCAGCCACTTGCTTATTCCAGCTAGATAGAGAAGCATTTTTCTTTTAAAATTTCAAAGCATCTGCAAATGTGGATCAAAAGCAGGATTAGATATGTTAATTTCTGATCTCCGGGGCCAATCAACGCATACACCATTTTTTTTTAATTAAAGATTTTTGGCAGATCGCTATAGAAACAACGGCTGTCTCTGAGACTGATCACAATGGGGCTTGGTTTTGAAGTATTTTTAAAACAGGAGACATCTGCATACTAATTTGTGTATTCAATTGCTAAATTTAATCTCAAAGGAAAGTCCTCAAAAGGAATATATTTGACCTGTAACTGGACGGGAAGGGGGAGATAGGTGATTCTCCCTTCACCTCTCTATACATTCTCTATCCCATCCAATTAATTAATTCAGTGATTTTACTTCATTAAATTTAAGTGGTTGGTTTTTTTAAAAAAAGATCAGGTAAATCTCCTATTTTTAAATGGGATCTGAGCCCCTGAAATTTGCTCACAGATTTGAAAAAGGTGTCCCCTGGGAGGAGAGAAGTGGGCGGGAAGGTTTAAAAACAGTTATTATGATTGCCACAACCATGTGACTGAAATCCCTCCCCTTTCAAATGCGGATGCAAAAAAGGGTGGGGCTTTGATGGCATGTCTGTGGCCGCCATCTTTCTCCTGCCAAATTGTCAATATAAAAACATCGTTATATTGGCCAACTTTTTGAACATGTGCTGTTCATTTGTGACATGATTAGTGTGAGGTTCATCCCTGCATTTTTGACGTTTACTATAAATTGTATTTATTATAAATCATATTTTGAGGTGTATCATACCTTTGAGATGTTGAGACTCTGGAAAGAGTGCAGAGAAGAGCAACAAGAATGATTAGAGGGCTGGAGCAATTTTTTTTACTACCAGTTCTGTGGGCGTGGCTTGATAGGTGTGGCTTGGTGGTAGTGGCAGGAGAAGGTTACTGCCAAACCTCCATTCCCTCCCCACTCCTGGGGGAAGGATATTGCAAAATCCCCATTCCGTCCCTACTCCTGTGGGAAGAATATTGCAAAATCTTCATTTCCTCCCCACTTCTGGGGCCAGCCGGAAGTGATATTTGCCGGTTCTCCAAAGTATTCAAAATTTCCGCTACTGGTTCTCCAGAACCTGTCAGAACCTGCTGAAAGCTCCCCTTGGCTGGAGGCTAAAACATATAAAGAATGGATGTATAAAGCAAAAATCATCAGAATTAGATAAAATTTTATGTAGCAGGGAAGGCAAGACCATAAGTAAACTATATCAATATTTATTAGAACAAGATATGATTGAGGAAACAGGTGAAAGAAACTATGATAATTTGGTGTAAATATTTTGGGCACAATATCGATTTGGACAATTGGCAAAGTTTATGGGGAAAAAAATTAAAAATCACACTAGCAACTTCCTACAAGGAAAACCTATGTAAGATGTTCTATAGGTGGCACCCCCCCCCCCCCCGTCTCAACAAGATTAGCACAAATGAATAAGGGAAAATCCTCGATATGCTGGAAATGTGGAGAGACTGTTGGAAATTACTACCACATGTGGAATGCCCAAAGGTGCAAAAATTTTGGAGTTTACTAAAGAACTGGCTGGAAGAAATTTTGCTAACAGATATAAAGGTCAAACCGGAATTTTTCTTATTGGGAATTATAGAAAGAAAATATAAGAAAGATACAAATTATTTATTACTCCATATACTCAAATAGCCTTTGCTCAAAAATGGAAAGAGAAAGATATTCCAGCTGAAGAGGAAATATTACTGAAAATCTTTAACTGCGCAGAAATGGACAGATTCACTTTGGAACTCAAGGATAAAAGCGAAACTAAATACTACAAAGTCTGGGAACAATTTTATGATTGGATAGATAACAAGAGGATAGCCAAGACAAATGTATAGTGTTAGAACAAAAATATAGATGTTATTATAGATAAATGTATGTTTAAGAGATAAATAAATATACAGAAATAAGGGAAAAGTATTAATATCATATCATATTATGCTTAAATAGTGAACTAAGCTGAAGAACTATATGTTTATATGAGTACTAATATTATTGTAAAGTGATGGAAGATGTTTGGAACCAGTGATGTCATATCTATGTCCAATGTTTTTTTAAATTTTGTATTACTAAAAAAAAACTTTTTAAAAAGTAAAAAAAAAAAAGAATGGCTGCAGGAATTAGGTATGTCCAGTCTAATGACAAGAAGGACTAAGAGGGACATGATAGCAATCTTCCAATATTTGAGAGGCTCCTACAAGGGGTGTGTGTGTGTCAAGCTATTTTCCAAAGCACCAAAAGACAAGACGAGAAACAATGGATAGAAACTAAGCAGGGAGAGAAGCAATCTAGAACTAAGGAGAAATTTCCTAATGGTGAAAGCAATTAACCAATGGAACAACTTGCCTCCAGAAGTTGTGGATGCTCCATCACTGCAGGCTTTTAAGAAGAGATTGGATAACTATTTGTCTGAAACGGTATAGCATCTCCTGCTTGGAACTCTTGGTTGGAACTCTTATTATTCCATGTTCTACGTTCTATATTTATAGTTTGACATTTCTCTTGAAAACCAGAATATGTCATTTTGCCTTTTCAAGAAATAGACCTCCTCTCTGGTATTTGTGGCACATCTATCAATAAAATATGTCTACTAGGGAGTCTATATCAGAAAGGAAATTCTCAACAAGAGACTGAACAAAACATTTCATTAGGCAAAATTGTTTGCAAAATTCAGGTATGTTAGACAAACGTGCGCTCTCCAAGAACTGCGTAGCAAAATACATTAAAAATTTAGTAGTGCAAATGTTTTAATATGCTTTTTTGATTTTTTTTTGCAAGCTTGACAGCCTAAAGTTGACAGATTGCTGAAAGGAGAAATGAAGAAAAATTGAAATTGACAGATGTCGCTTCCTACTGCCCAGGGCCTTTCCTACATTTTCAGTTTTCTCACTCATGGCTTGACTTGTGGCGGTAAATAGGGATACCAGCAAGCACCAGTCTCAGTAAATTTCATCAGGCATTTGTCAAATTTTGTCCATTCTTTATTGTCCCATAATGTACCATCAGGATATGGAAGCTATTTGATAGCAGTTACTTCTCAACCATCTTGAACTTCTGAATTTGGTTTCTGAATTATTAGACTAGTGTTACTTAACCCCAACAACTTGAAGATGTGTGGACTTCTACTCCCAGAATTCCCCAGCCAGCATGTCCACACAACTTAAACAATCGACACCCAGATAAGCGAGGATTGATACCAGACAATCAAAAAGAAAACAATACCCTAATCAAGGAAACTACCAACCTAGATAAATAATTGAGCAGTAAACAACAGTCTAATCAAGGAACTACCAAGGAGAAAATGTATATCAACAGAGAGGAAACTTCATTTTCTTCTAGCATTGAAGATGTTACCTAGTTAGGTAATGAAATGTCTGGATGAAAATCACCAAACTCAAAGACCATCAAGGCCTGACTTCCCACATTATTAAATCTGGTCTTCTAGACAATCTGTTACTCCATCTTCTCAATTTTAGAATAGAATAGAATAGAATTCTTTATTGGCCAAGTGTGATTGGACACACAAGGAATTTATCTTTGGTGCAGATCTTTGGTCCTCAGAGTACATAAGGAGAATAAAACATATACATCAAGAATCATAAGGTACAACACTTAATGATAGTCATAGGGTACAAATAAGTAATTGAATCATACTAGGAAACAATATAAATCGTAAGGATACAAGCAACAAAGTTACAGTCATTCAGTCATAAATGGAGGAGATGGGCGATAGGAACGATGAAAAGATTAGTAGTAATAATAATGCAGACTTAGTGAATAGTTTGACAGTGTTGAGGGAATTATTTGTTTAGCAGAGTGATGGCATTCAGGAAAAAACTGTCCTTTTGTCTAGTTGTTCTGATGTGCAGTGCTCTATAGCGTCGTTTTGAGGGTAAGAGTTGAAACAGTTTATGTCCAGGATGCGAGGGGTCTGTAGATATTTTCACAGCCCTCTTTTTGACTTGTGCAGTATACAGGTCCTCAATGGAAGGCAGGTTGGTAGCCATTGTTTTTTCTGCAGTTCTAATTCTCCTCTGAAATCTGTGTCTGTCTTGTTCAGTTGCAGAGCCCAACCAGACAGTTATGGAGGTGCAGATGACAGACTACATACTACAGTATGTTATTTTAATACAATATTTATTGAATATGACCAACTAAGAATTCTTTGCAATTCTTCTCTATAGAAATCCTGGCTTTATCCAGACAAGAAATTCAGCTGTACATGCTCTCAGATCACTGATGGTTCCAGAAACTTTTTAACAGCAGTCCTTGGTTAACCCAGGATTATCGTCTTCTGGTTTAATTGGAGCTCTGCCCTGTGGGAAAAGTTGAGTCTTCCTCTAAATGAGTCTTTCTCGGTTACGTTTTGATAGCTTTGGACTTCAATACCAATTGATTGCTGTTCCATCACTCTGCTAAACAAATGATTCCCTCAACACTATCAAACTATTTACTAAGTCTGCACTACTATTAGTCTTCTCATCGTTCCCACCACCCATCTCCTTCCACTTATGACTGTATGACTGTAATTTGGTTGCTGGTATCCTTACAATTTATATTGATACTGTTTCCTGATTGCTTATTTGTACCCTATGACTATTATTAAGTGTTGTACCATATGATTTTTGATGAATGTATCTTTTCTTTTATGTACACTGAGAGTGTATGCACCAAAGACAAATTCCTTGTGTGTCCAATCACACTTGGCCAATAAAAAATTCTATTCTATTCTGTTCCGTTCCCTTCTGTTCCATGCCATGCCATGCCATTAGGGAACCCATAGTGCATATCTTCACTGCCAGATTGGGGACATAAGTTTATTCTCTCTTCCCTATACAGAGAGATTGGACTACCGTATTTTTCAGAGTATAAGACGCACTGGATTATAAGACGCACCTACCTTTTTTGGTGAGGTAAACAAGAAAAAGAAATCTGCCTCTGCCTCCCAGCAATTTTGCCTCATTGCAGCAAACAGCAAACAGCCTGCTTTACTTTCATTTTCGTTTTTAGCATAGCTTGATTAGCACAAGAAAAAAAAAACATCTGCTCCCAGCAATTTACCTCCTTGCAACAAGCAGCAGAGGCCCCTGCAAAACGGCTGAGAGCAAATCAGCCGGGGGTTGGGAAGCCGATCCAATCAACTTGTGCTAGTTAGACTGTGCTGAAGCTATTTCTTCTTGCTGCTTGCTGCAAGGAAGTAAACTGCTGGGAGGCAGCGGCCAAAGGGTGGAGGCCAGTGGGTGGGTGGAGCTACATTCGGTCTAAAAGACACATCTAAATTTTCACACCCTTTTAAAGGGGAAAAAGGTGCATCTTATACTCCCAAAAATACGATAATTGGATATTTTTCCCTTTCCTATTTCTAAAAAAATATGCCACCATCTCTTCCTTCCTTCCTTCCTTCCCTCCCCCCTCACTCCCTCCCTCCCTCTCATCAGCTTAACTGCCTTGCTTTTCAAGTTTATCCCTTCTGGATCAACCGATTAGAAGAGATTAAGGGTGTTTTTCTGACATGGGATACAAAAAATCTTATCCCTTTGACCAGTTTAATTGCATGTTATCGAGCCCTGAAAATATACAGCGATGTTCGGCTTTCTTCCATTCTTTGCAGCGGCGTTTTCACAGACAACCGTGATAAATTGGAGAAGGAGATGCTTTATCAAGGATGTCTTACTTTTCAAGATGTGTGTGTAGGGGAGGTGGGGCTTATAAGTTTCACTGGTCAATGAAGAGATAAGAAAGTGGCTGAACTCTTGTCAGTTTTACCTGAATTTTAAAAAAGGGAAAAAAAATAGCAAGGGCCCTCCTTTGATTGTTTCTTGGGTGAAATCTATTAAAGTAGGAACCTCACTCTCTGATTAAATAAGGTAAAAGGAAAATGAACGAGGAGAGGGAGGGATTAGTGTTTTGGAAGGAAGGGAGTAACAGTGGAATTTCTCCTTAGTTCTAGGTTGTTTCTCTCCTTGATTAGTTTCCATCCATTGCTTCTTATCCTGCCTTCTGGTGCTTTGGAGACTTGTTCTGATCCAGCTCCCCAAACACGACAAACCCTCTGAACTGAACGCAAAGATTCCTTTAATGAGGAGTGCCAGCAACCCCGGCAAACGTTTCTCTCTCACTGCAGGCTAACAAATCCACCCAGAAGATGAATAGTTGTCTGTCACATCTATTCATCTCCGTCCCCTGCCTTTTATCCCCAGAGCTAGGATGGGGCTTTGCTAGCAGCGGTGGCTCTTTCGTCCCAAGGCCCGGCCCATAGATTTCCACTACTCTCCTCTCCTCTGCCTTCTGCACAGCCTCGCATCAGGCACTGGACCCAGCTGTTCCTCCTCCTCCTCCTCCTCCTCATTAGCCATCTCCAGACCTGGGAGCTGTTGACTCTCCATCTGTGGGTTGACAAGCAGTCCAGGCTCTGCCTCTGCCTCTGCCTCTGCCTCTGCCTCTGCCTCTGCCTCTGCCTCTGCCTCTCTCTCTCTCTCTCTCTCTCTCTCTGCCAGTTCCATTCCCTCTTCCCCCTCCGAGCTTTCAGGTTGCCCTGATGCTGATCCTGACTCCCACGCCTCCTCCTCCTCCTCTGATTTGGCTGCTGGAGGGGCCGGTGGCTGACAGGCCACAACAAGAATAGATTGACCTCCTCATCCTTGTAGTTTGTCCCCTTCATCCTTGTAATTTGCACATGATATAAAAAATATAATGATATACATATAGAATAATTTATAAATTTATATAGGTCTTAATCTTTCTTCTCTTCCCTTTGCACATCTTCTTCTTATAAATGCATCATTGACTGTATTCATGAAGAACTAGCTGACAATGTTTCTCCAGGTCTTCCTGTCCTCTACCATCCTCTGGGGTCCATTTAAGTTCATGCCTAGTGCTTCAGTGACTCTATCCAGCCACCTCGTTCTCTGTTGTCTCCTTCTTTTGCTCTCAATCGTTCCCAGCATTAGGCTCTTCTCCAGGGAGTCCTTCCTTCTCATGGGGTGGCCAAAGTATTTGAATTTCCTCTTCAGGATCTGCAGTCAGTGACATATACTCAAAGCCAACACTAGATGGAGGTAGAGATTACAAAATGCAAACTGAAAGCAGCTGGTTTCTACTACAGTGGACCTCCAGTTGCTATCACAATTGGGCCCAGCAACTTGGTTGTTAAGTGAAACAGTGGCTAAGTGAAACCATGACTGTGCTTACCATCTTCCTTCAGCTTTCCTTTGTGTTACAGACCTGCAAAGTTCATAAATGCACAGATTGGTTGCGAAATTATTTTTCACCCTTGCCAAAAACGAACGATCAGTAATGAGGCAGCCGCTAAGCGAGGACTATCCGTACCAAGACTGTTGTGGCTCGCCAGATTGTGTCCTCCCCTCTTTGCTTCCAACTGCCGTCCTATCCCCTTCCATTCTTAATACTCCAGGAGAATAAAAGCACTTTGCACGAGAACTTGAGAAGTTACGGGGCTTCTCTTGCAATACTCTCATGCTTTGCCGACTTCTATTTTGCAAACTGTGTGGCAAAGTTTCACCTTAATTTACTTTGATTAATTTTAGAAAGTAAGGATTTTGAGACAAGGAATAAGAATTTGTAGCAGAATTAAGAGTTTTCCTCCTCCTTGAATGGGTTAAAGGTAAAGGTTCCCCCCGCACAGGGGTCAGCAACCTGTGGCTCTTTCACCCCTCTGCTGCGACTTCCTATCACTCAAAAAATGCATCACAACTGCCAATGTGCGACACCTGCCGGCACACGATTTATTAAGCTTTTCAACCTCCAGTAGGCCAGCCATGGATAAATCCAAGAAAAGAAAAGTTTCAGAATGTTTAATTCAACTACATATGCTAATTTTGTGGCCGCTTAAGAAATAGTCAGGCACGGGTAGGGTTTTGTGGCTCCCGGTGTTTTTTTTTTCCTATGGGAAACAGGCTCTTTGATTGTTTAAGGTTGCAGACCTCTGCCCTCGCACATTTGTGCTAGTCGTTCCTGACTCTAGGGGGTGGTGCTCATCTCCATTTCAAAGCTGAAGAGCCAGCGCAGTCCAAAGACGTCTCTGTGGTCATGTGGCCAGCATGACTCAATGCCAAAGGCATACAGAACGCTGTGACCTTCCCACCAAAGATGGTCTCTATTTTGCTACTTGCATTTTTTACGTGCTTTCGAACTGCTAGGTTGGCAGAAGCTGGGACAAATAACGGGAGCTCACCCTGTTACATGGCATTAGGGATTCAAACTGCTGAACTGCTGACCTTTTGATCAATAAGCTCAGCGTCTTAGCCACTGAGGCACTGCGTCCCTTTGAATGGGTTGTTGAAAGTCTAAATTGATAATCTTTTTTTTTAAAAAAAGATTGTTTTAAAATCTCAGTCTGCATTTTATTAACTGCTGTGCTGTGGGTTGCAAATGACATGTTCCCCATAGGTTTTTGTGCAGATTTTATTTAGTGTAGAGGAAAGCAAATGGGAATTTTGTACCATCGACTGCAAAAGTTCCTTCAATATTCTTTCTTGTATTCTGACTTCCCAATGCGAGGGTTAAATAAAGCTTGCATGTCCCTCCGTGGAAGTCCTTTCCTATTTTGAATCTTCCCTGTGAATATGAGGCAGGAGCAATGGTGAAATCCAATTTTTTTTATTACTGGTTCTATAGGCATGGCTTGGTGGGCGTGGCTTATTATATACGTATATTTTCCTGGATGAGAAACAGAGACATAAATAACTCTGGGTTTGGGGCTGATCAGACGCTTATGCAAAGTTTGTTCTCCTAAGTCTACTGTCAATTCGCAAAGCATCCCTGGCTTGCTCTCAAGTTGCCCTAGGAAAGCGGAATGGGAAACCGATGAAGCAGCACAGCAGCCAAAGACAGGAGCACATTCCAGACATATCTCTCTCAAGGCTGTTTCTCAGGGTTGCCCTCAGTGGCTGGAGGGGAGTGATCTCTACAACCCGTGAAATTGCTCCGTTGGCGAATGTGATTGATGACACACCCTGGGGGGAGGGAGAAAACAGGGTCATGATTGGGGCCATAAATTACATGGGGTCAGAGTTGGCTTCACCTGGAAAGTGCCAACATGATAAATAACTGGATTTCTTTTGAAGCTTGGCTCGAGGCTCATGATTTAATTAGGGTATCTGTCGGAACCCTGACATCTACAGAATAACGGAGTTAGAAGAGACTTTGAAAGTCTTCTAGTCCAACCTTCTATCCAGGGCAGAAGATCCTATACCAGTGATGGCTAACCTTTTTGCCATTGCGTGCCAAAAGGGGGGAGCACAGGGGAGTCGCACGCATGCGTGCCCACCCCATAATTCTATGCCCCCTGCCCCCCATGAATGTGCGCGTGACACCCCCCCTGCTTTTGGCACGCGATGGCACGTTGGGCCCGGTAGCCCTGTTTTTTGCTCTCCCCAGGCTCCAGAGCCTCTCTGGAGCCTAGGGAGAGCAAAATTTGAGAGCCCATTTGCTGACTTCCTATGGGACTGAAAGGTGGCTTTTTTGCTCTCCCAAGGCTCCAGAGCCTCTCTAGGAGCCTGGGGAGGGTGAAAATGGCTTCCCCCCTCCGGAGACCCTCTGGAGACAGTAAACAGCGTGTTTCCCTACTTCCTGTGGGCCCAGAAGGCCCAAAAGAGCTGAGCTCGCATGCCCACTAATATGGCTCCGTGTGCCACCTGTGGCATCCATACCATAGGTTTGTCATCATGGTCCTATACTATTTTGGACAAATGGCTATCCAATCTCTTCTTAACAACCTCCAGTGATGGAGCACCCACAATTTCTAGGTTGGATTTATCTTTAATGATCTTTTACCCATTACTTCTTGTCTTGCCCCCAGGAGCTTTGGCGAATAAGTCAATCCCCTTGTCTCTGTGACAGCCCCTCAAGTACTGGAAGACAGTTATCATGCCCCCTGCCCCCAAGATCCTTCACTTTGATAGACTTGTCCACTTTTCTAGAATTGTGCCACTAAAACGATGACATTCTTGAGCATATCGAGGCTGTTGAAGTGGGTGTGGGTAACTCTATACAATACCCTCCATTGGATGTACTGAAACCAAACATTTAGGATTGCAGACCTTGGAATGGAAATTCAGTAATGCGAGTCGCATTAGTGGCTGCGATTCTGTTTGTGCAGCTGTGGGTCCAGATGTTACAGTTTTCCTTTGCAGATGTAAACACAACTATTAAGTTTTGTTCCGCTGCTGCTATTTCGGGAATGAAAGCTTTGCTGTTGAAACTTAAAGCTTCCCAGGCATGCTTCTTGCACGAGTGCGCTCTTTATGTTTGCATCTATATAAGCAGATGCTGGGTAAATATTTTATATCTGCCAATAAATAAATACCAGTGGTTTATTCACACCAGTATTACACTGGCAGCTTGTCCAGCTTCACCAAGGAAATTTTATAGGCTTTAAAAAGGTTAAGGTTACCTTCGCACATATGTGCTAGTCGTTCCCAACTCTAGGGGGCGGTACTCATCTCCGTTTCAAAGCTGAAGAGCCATCGCTGTCCGAAGACGTCTCTGTGGTCATGTGGCTGGCATGGCCAAAGGCGCATGGAACGCTGTTACCTTCCCACCAAGGGTGGTCCCTATTTTTCTACTTGCATTTTTATGTGCTTTCGAACTGCTAGGATAGCAGTAGCTGGGGCAAGTCACGGGAGCTCACCCCATTACGCGACACTAGGGATTCGAACCACTGAACTGTTGACCTTTCAACCGACAAGCTCAGTGTCTAAGCCACTGAGCCATGGCATCCCTTTATAGGCTTTAGGTTCCAGGAGATGAGAAGAGAAAGGTTGGAATATTGTGAGACGTTGCTAATGTATCCTTTCTCCAAGAGCCAGATGTTAAATTAAGGAAGCATCAAAGGAGGACTTCACATACTGTAACTACCAGTTCGCCTAGGACTGGAAATGTGAGCCTGCACTATCAGTGCAATGTGTGATGTCAAAAACACAGTGATATAGGGCGGGTTTGTGCCCGGGTGGGCGGGCAGGCCCCCCTGCAGGCCGCCGCTACCAGTTCGCTGAAACCTGTCTGAACTAGCTGAATCTCACCTCTAGGAAGCTTTAAAAATAAAACAGTAAAAGGCAGATTTGAACCGTTATTTCAGTTTCAGAAATATGTAAACAAAAAAAAAAATCATTTGTGTTCTTACTGTCAAACCCTCCTTTCCGAGGGATTTTTTTCTAGGTAAACAGCTTCAATGGACTCTAAATCTCAGTTTATCAATTTATTTGCTCCCAAATAAGTCTCTGAAATCAAACAAGGTAATATATAACATTGAGATGGAGAAAGCAGGAGAAATAGAGGTAATATATATATATATATATATCAGTCTCTTTATCTCTAGCTGTACAGCTCTGTCTCTGTCTGTCTCCATCTCAGTAACAGAGTAACAGAAGAGTTGGAAGGGATCTTGGAGCCCTCCTCCTCCTCCTCCTCCTCCTCCTCCTCCTCCTCCTCCTCCTCCTCCTCTTTTCAGATCCTTGAATGCCACTTTGCCCGGTCAGTTGTATCTCCAGGACACAGGCCCATATCTTTGCTGATGGTGTCTTGCCATCTCTATTTGGGGCGCCCGTGAAGTCGCCGGCCATTGACTTCTACTTGATAGGCAGTCTTGGCCATGGTGGAAAGTGCTGTTCTCTGGACGTGTCCATACCAGTGGAGCTGGCCTTCTCTCATCTTCTCTATAATTGGTGCCACCCCAAAATGCTGTGAATGGTGTCATTTGTGATGTGGACAAGAAGGGAGATGCTGGATATCCAACGGAGCATTCGCATTTCCATGACATGGAGAGAGCTTTTGGTCCCTGTTGTTGCTGCCCAGCATTCAGTGCTCTACAGCGCCACAGGGCAGATGATTCATCTCCATGAGCTGCAGGGGGGAGGGGGGGCACAGTGGTTAGAGTGCAGTACTGCAGGCCATTCCTGCTGATCACCGGCTGCCAGCAGTTTGGCAGTTCGAATCTCACCAGGCTCAAGATTGACTCAGCCTTCCATCCATTCGAGGTGGGTCAAATGAGGACCCAGATTGTTGGGGGCAAAAAGCTGACTCTGTAAACCACTTAGGGAGGGCTGTAAAGTACTGTGAAGCAGTATATAAGTCTAAGGCAGTGATGGCTAACCTTTTTGCCATTGCGTGCCAAAAGCAGGGGGAGCGCAGGGGGTCGTGCGCATGCGTGCCCACACCCATAATTTAATGCACCCCATCCCGCTGAATTCCCCCTGCTTTTGGCATGCGATGGCATGGTGGGCCCAGTAGGCCGTTTTTTTCGCCCTCCCCAGGCTCCAGAGCCTTTCTAGGAGCCTGGGGAGGGCAAAAACGGCCTTCCCCACTCCCCTGGAGGCCCTCCGGAGGCCAGAAACAGCCTGTTTCCTGACTTCTGGTGAGCCCAAAAGGCCCGAAAATCAGCTGGCCAGTGCGCACATGCTCGCTAGGGCAATGCTCGTGTGCCTACTGATATGGCTCCGCGTGTCACCTGTGGCATGCATGCCATAGGCTCTCCATCACAGGTCTAAGGGCTATTGCTATTGCTATTTATCCTTGATTCTAATTCTATCTCTACATATTGGAATGTTTCTGCAGTTTGTTAAAGCGGCTGTTTTTTTTTTAAACACACCTGCAACAGTATATAACGATATAATACACAATAACATGATATAATCATATATAACATAATAATACAGATTGTATAAATGGAAAGGAATGAAATAAAGCAAACTTCTGAGTTTCCTTCAAGCGAAGGAGCTTCCTCTGAAGCACTTTCCTGGAATCAAGCTTAAAGCATTGTTTGCTCTCTTCCTCTTTCTTACGCACATCCACACGTACCCCAAACAAGGTAATAAAAATTTCACCCTGCAAACATGGACCAGAGGGCTCCTGACTGTTTGTTATTCAGACAGAGGTCCACGAGTGATGCTCAAAAGAAGCCGAGGCTTCTACAGCACCACTAGATGTCTCCCGTGCACCTCTTCAATCTCAGGAGAAGTTTTTTCCATTTAGGTTTCAGAAACTTGAAAATGGCTACTCTTTTGTGACATGGATAAATCTTCTAGATCTTGGCTCTTGCGTTAGATCTCATGAGACTGGGAAGATATTAGTGCTTTAATTTTTTTAAATGATTGTTTTAAACTTAGACACATTGAATTCCTTCCTTCCTTCCTTCCTTCCTTCCTTCCTTCCTTCCTTCCTTCCTTCCTTCCTTCCTTCCTTCCTTCCTTCCTTCTCCTTCTCCTTTCCTTCTATCCTTCCTTCCATCCTTCCTTCCTTCCATCCATCCTTCCTTCTCCTTCTCCTTTTCCTTCTCCTTCTCCTTCTCATTTCCTTCCTTCCTTCCTTCCTTCCTTCCTTCCTTCCTTCCTTCCTTCCTTCCTTCCTTCCTTCCTTCCTTCTTTCTTTCTTTCTTTCTTTCTTTCTTTCTTCCCTTTCTCCCTCCCTCCCTCCTCCCTCCCTCCTTCTCTCTTTCTCTTTCTCTTTTCTTTTCTTTTCTTTTCTTTTCTTTTCTTTTCTTTTCTTTTCTTTTCTTTTCTTTTCTTTTCTTTTCTTTTCTTTTCTTTTCTTTTAGAATAATTTGGGGGTTCCATGAGCCGGGGTAGCTCAAGAACAAATAAAAAATTAAACCCAGACATATTGTAAGAAAGGAGATTAGTTTTATTCCCAAGACCAAAGATTATTTGTTTTGGAGGTACAGTAGAGACAGAGAAAATGGGGTCCAGAGATTTGGTTTTACAGGATGGATGGGCCTTGGTATGAGCTCAGGGTGTAGTTAGGCTCAGCGTGTAAATGCAAGTTTTAGTGTGACCTTCATTTTGTTCCTGAGCTCATGGAGTCCATGAGATGCTAAAAAAGGGGTGGGGCAGACCAGAGTTTTTAACTTCTATCGCTTCTTTTCTTTCTTTCAAAAATTCCTTATGTCACCAGACTTGAGATTTTGGGCATAGACAATTTAGAACTACACCAACTTCAGTCTCACTTAAGCATAGTACATAAAATTATCTGCCACAATGTCCTTCCTGTGAATGACTATTTCAGCTTCAACCACAACAATACACAAGCAAATAGTAGATACAAACTCAAGATAAACCGCTCCAAACACGATTGCAGAAAATATGACTTCAGTAACAGAGTGGTCAATGCCTGGAATGCACTACCTGACTCTGTAGTTTCTTCCCCAAACCCCTAAAACTTTAACCTTAGAATATCTACTGTTGACCTCACTCCATTCTTAAGAGGTCTGTAAGGGGCGTGCATAAGTGCACCAGCGTGCTTACCATCCCTGTCCTAATATTCCTTTTTACTTACTCTTTTCCTTATTCAAATTATGTTTATACTTTTATCTGTTATCTTATATATGCTTGACAAAAATAAAGAAAGAAAGAAAGAAAGAAAGAGAAAGAAAGAAAGAAAGAAAGAAAGAAAGAAAGAAAGAAAGAAAGAAAGAAAGAAAGAAAAAGAAACAAACCTCT
Organism: Masticophis lateralis; assembly: GCA_030761175.1. Lineage (NCBI taxonomy): Eukaryota > Metazoa > Chordata > Lepidosauria > Squamata > Colubridae > Masticophis > Masticophis lateralis. The sequence continues at coordinate 19,971,085 of JAUDYJ010000010.1, forward strand.
AGCATCTTGTGGTGCCTGGCACTGAATTATTGTTCTTTGCTGATCCTTTTGTCCAAACCTTTTCATGGGGATGCATTTTCAGAGTCTTTCAGATGCTCATTTATCACCCAGTGAAGCACAGGTGTCTTACTTAAGCCAGCCTGCACCTGTTTTTATATTGCCTATAACACACACACACACCTCTCTTTGGAATATAGGTTTATCAATGTTTTATCCATAATTATTTCAGATCAAAAGTTAAAAGCTGTCATTTCTCATCCACAACAGTCCTGAATCTCCTGGCAAGTTGGACATTTGCATTTGTGACAGATGAGGAATTTGTCCTTTGCATTTGGCATTTTTCCAAACAGCTTCATATTGATTTTCCCTAGTTCCTTATTTTTCAATTAGCCTATTGGACTTTTTTTTAAAAAAAGAAACAAATTGTCTTTTCTACAAGGTTTTGCAAAACTTTAGTTCTGTCTGGTATAACTTCTTCTTTTAATTCACTAATGTATTTTTTCTGTAGAGATTTAAAAAAAAAATTCTGGCAAAATCCATTGCAGTGAAACCCATTTTTAAGGATGTCTGAGCTTTGGTTTGAAAGATGAAAAAAAAAAAAAGATGTATCCGTTTTGCATTGAAACGATGGTTAAAAATGTCTTCTCCATGCTTAGCATCTGGTATCTTGCGCATATTCCAGCTTTTGGCACTCCGAAAGGTACATCTTGCACACACCATCTGCTTTTGCCAATGGAGGATATGGCAAATAAAAATAGGGAAGAAACCGTGACCTGACCTTTTGATTATACAGACCCATAATCCAGTAGGATCCAGGAGGTTTTATGAGGATCCAGGGTACAAATGTCCAAGAATCAAGATCCCATAGCAGGATTTCCCTGAAAGAGGCACATTTTCTATTCATTCTCCTTAACAGGAAAACCAGGCAGGCTTTCAGTCCTGACCGGCCACTGAGAATAGAAAGTACAGTTTGCTGTATAGTAGAAGCCTATAAGCCAGGTTATCCAACCTCTTTTTACATGACAACATTGTACCACCGATAGTAATTGCACAGATTTTTCAGCTGCCACTGAATAGGCTTCTCCATCTCCATTTCTATCCCCTTCCCCTTCGGGGGATGAGACAGTTCCTTCTCCTCCTCCTCCTCCTCCTCCTCCTCCTCCTCCTCTTGAAGATGAGACAGCTTCTCCTTCTCTTCCTCCTCCTCCTTTTTCTCTTTTTTTCTCCATTTCCATCTCATTCCCCTTCCTCTCTTCTTCGCCTTGTCCTGGAGATGAGACAGTTCCTCCTCCTCCTCCTCCTCCTTCCTTCCCCTTCCCCTTCCCCTGGAGATGATATACATATAGAATAATTTATAAATTTATATCCATCCTTCTCCTCCTCCTCCTCCTTCTCTTTTTTCTTCTCCATCTCCATCTCATTCCCCTTCCTCCCTCCTTCCCCTTGTCCTGGAGATGAGACAGTTCCTCCTCCTCCTCCCTTCCCCTTCCCCTTCCCCTGGAGATGATATACATATAGAATAATTTATAAATTTATATTCATTCTTCTCCTTCTCCTTCTCATCCTCCTCCTCCTCCTCCTCCTCCCCCCCCCCCATCCTTGTCCTTGTCCTCATCCTCCTCTATCTTGAAGTAAATGTTCTCAAGTAAAAGTGCCTACTTAAACATGACATTTGATATGTAAACTGCAAACAGGCTGCAGAACAGTTCTGGGCTGAGGAGAATCCTAACAAACATTATTGCCTAATAAATATTTTGAAACAAATATTCTTCCTTTGGAAGGTGTGACAACTCCCCAACCCTTGTTTGTATTTAATTGCTTTAATGTTTCATGGAAGTGAATATTACAGTCGGAGTTACCAGTTAATAGGGAAGTGAATATTCTGCTATTATCAGGCATTTCTAAAATCCTTCCAAAGAAGAGTCCTCTTCTCTCTGTATCATCTGGCATCCCTGCCTCTTTCTACTGGATGTTTGACAAGAGATTAATGTCAGGCCTGGAAGCCATCTTTTCTATTGGGCCTTCAGGCCTTGCCACATTTACTATTGTGGGAAACTGGGAGGGGGGGATTGGTGGAGCAGGGGTGATATATAGTCATAGTAACATTCCTTTCTCAGAGAGTCAAGGACATCTTGCCCTGCACCTGGATAGTTGGAACTGGGAGGCATCTCCAGTTGGGACGGTGCTTGGATTGGACCTTGTGATGGACATGTGGGTGTTGGGCAGGGACTTGAACTTTCCTTTGGGTGGGGAAAACCTGGAAGCTGTCAGATTCGGGTTTTCCCAGATGTGCCAATATGAGATCTCTAATAAAATGGAACCTTGAGGAACTTCAAGCCTCTGAGTTTTCTTTCATTAGGGGTGTTCCTTGGAACCCTGACAATTAACACATTTACCTGGAAGGAAAAATTACATATTTGCTGATTCTATCAAGCCTGGTCACTGTGGAGTGTCCTCAAACCAAGGAAAAAGGTGTCTCAAAATCTCTCCATATGTACCAGAAACAAATCATGGCTTAGTGTGCAATCATGGAAAATATAATCACAACGTAATGTACGGAGCACAAAGGTGGAACACAAGGCGCCCCACCCCACAATGCGTTACATTTAGACGATTAGCAATTGATACTGACTTCATCTGGAATTCAGCCAATGACATTTTAAAAACCATCTGAATTTGTGGCCATCATGCCACTGGAGAGAGAGTGGGGAAGGGAGGGAGGGAGGGAAAGAGAGGGGGGGGGCGGCTTTAAAAACTAGGAAACTATGAGTTCTAGTCCTGCCTCAGGCACAAAGGCAGCTGGGTGACCTTGACCCAATCACTCTCTGGCAGCCCTAGGAAGTAGACAATGGCACACAACTTCCAAAATCTTGGAGGACATAGGCTGACTTGTCCAGGAGGACATAGGCTGACTTGAAGGTACACGAACAAGACATTGAAAGGAAACTGAGAACTAAGGAGAAATTTCCTGACAGTTAGAACAATTCATCAGTGGAACAATTTGCCTCCAGAAGTTGTGAATTCTCCAACACTGGAAGCTTTTAAGAAGAGATTGGATAACCATTTGTCTGAAGTGGTGTAGGGTTTCCTGCCTAAGCAGGGGGTTGGACTAGAAGACCTCCAAAGTCTCTTCCCTTCCCTTCCCTTCCCTTCCCTTCCCTTCCCTTCCCTTCCCTTCCATTCCATTCCATTCCATTCCATTCCATTCCATTCCATTCTATTCTATTCTATTCTATTCTATTCTATTCTATTCTATTCTATTCTATTCATTGTTTTATCATGGCTGTACATCACCCTAAGTCCTTCGGGAGAAGGGCAGTATAAAAATCTAATAAACTCAAACTCAAACTATTCTGCACCCGCTCCCATTTTTACATGCATCATGTGTGTGTTGCACATACAAAGGGATGGAGCTTTAATGGCACACTCTTATTGGCCTTCTTGCCTTTTTTTTTTTTTTAAAAAAACCCTTTCTCCCTGCAAACATGCCAATTTATTGGCTTATTGGCAATACAATGTTTGCAGATCTTTGAGGAACCTATCAAGCAAATACATGTCTATTGACAACAGTCAAATCAATGTCTTTCTTCAAAGTGGTTTTCTATCTGAAGACCGCACAGTTAGTACAAATGGCCTCGGTAGGGGGGAAAAAATTACTGTTAGGAAACCTCAAACAAAACCAAAATCTCTTCTTTGAAAACATATGTTATTCCCCCACCCACCCACCACCCAGGGAAACCTTCAAAGCTAACAGAAATGCATAGCTAAACATAGTCATCAGCCCATTTAATTTCAAGTTTGACCTTGGCTCAGGTTTGGCCATCATGTAGGCTACCATTAAAGTGAATTAAAGTCCCCAAGGAAACTTTGCTTTCCAACGATGGGAACTGAATATTTCCCACTTGCAGTTTAGCATTCAGCTAAAGTTACATTGCAAAGTAATTCTGCTGTTTTTATTGGTTCTTACTATGAATTGGTGGCTCAGGGGCTAAGACGCTGAGCTTGTCGATCGAAAGGTTGGCAGTTCAGCGGTTCAAATCCCTAGTGCCCCGTAACGGGGGGAGCTCCCGTTCCTTCTCCCAGCTTCTGCCAACCTAGCAGTTTGAAAGCACGTAAAAAAAAAAAAAGTAGAAAAATAGGGACCACCTTTGGTGGGAAGCGAAGGGAAAGAGCCTTGGTGGTGCAGTAGACTAAAGTACTGTTAAGTAACACCAGCTGCCTGCAATTACTGCAAGTTTGAATTTCAGCAGGCTCAAGATTGACTCAGCCTTCCATCCTTTCCAGGTAGGTAAAATGAGGACCCGGATTGTGGGGGCAATAAGCTGGCTTTGCATAAAAAAGAACACCGCTTGGGGGGGGGGGAGGCGAAAACCCTACTAAGCAGGTATATACAAAAGTATGAAGGCTATTGCTTAACGCATTGTAAGCCGCCCTGAGTCTCCGGAGAAGGGCGGCATATAAATTGAACTAATAAATTAAAAAATAAATAAGGTAACAGCGTTCTGTGCACCTTTGGCGTTGAGTCATACCGGCTACATGACCACGGAGACGTCTTCGGACAGTGCTGGCTCTTCGGCTTTGAAACGGAGATCAGCACTGCCCCCTAGAGTTGGGAACGACTAGCACGTATACATGAGGGGAACCTTTACCTGTACTTTTAGCAGCATAATACCACTTTGAAAAGTTTGTAGCCATCCAGCTCCTTTTGTGTGTGTGTGTGTGTGAGTGAGTGCGCACGCGCAAGATGTATTTTGAACAGACTTTATACATTTGTTGTGTCTCTCCTCTCTTTCCCTTCCCATCTTCCCATTTCCGTATGTCTTTTATGATTGTGATTCCATTGCCCACAGTTCTGCGTATCTGCAGTAGCTAAATACAGGATAAACCCTGCTATCTGCAGGAAAGGTTTTTATACAGAATGTTTGTGGTGCTTTTTGGACATGTTGGAGGAGGATGTCTGAAATGTTTTTAAGCATTTTATGGAGGTGCAAAAGATCTGATGAGCTCTGATTATTTTCCATGGAGCCCCACAAATAAAATATCTCGGTGTGAGTGTGTACATGGATAAATCCTAAATTTAAGGAAAATATTGAATTGAAAACTTGTAGTTACCGTATTTTTCAGAGTATAAAACACACTTTTTTCCCCTCCTAAAAGAGGCTGAAAATTTGGGTGTGTCTTATACTCCAAATGTAGCTTGTTCGAAGCTTTTTTCAGCCCTAATGAGGCGCTAGCGAGCAATCTCCGTGCTTTGCCTGCTCCCTCTGACTCTCAGCTGTGCTTTAGAAGCTTTTTTTCAGTGAAGCAATCTTCCGTGCTTTGTCTGCTCCGACTCTCAGCTGTGAAGCTTTTTTTCAGCCCTAACGAGGTGCTAACGAGTGAAGCGATCTCCGTGCTTTCTCTGCTTTTCTCATTGCTTCTCTCTCCAAAGATCAGTTGTGCTTTAGAAGCTGTTTTTTTATTCCCAGGCAGGGGATAAAAACCAGAAAACTAAAGTGCTGAAGCTGATCAGACTAAGGACACTAGCTGGATGAATACCTGATAGGCAGATTTTATTTTTCCTATTTTTCTCCCCCAAAACTAAGCTGTATCTTATACCTTGAAAAATATGGTAGTTAAATGTTATGTCAACTCTGAAGCTAGCCTGACTGGGGCCATCTTGGAGGCTTCAGTGTTGCCACAATAGAGATGAAGGTTAGGGAGGGGGAATAGAGATAGTTGGGGCTTTGTAGCCAAAACAATAGATACTTTCCCCTGGGAACCAAGGACTTCCAACAGGTGGCTGAAGAGAGGAGAAGTGATGTTACCAAGCAACTGGACAGCACCCTGATTGGACCATGTGACTGTTGGTTTGGGAAAAAGGGGAAAAACGTTTACTTTTAATTGGGTGAAAACCACAGGAACCTTTAAAGTTAGTTTTCACCATTCTGTGCCATTATGATATATCCAATAAACCTGTTCTTTGAGGAAACTACTCGCCTCAGAGTTCTGTTTGCTGTGTGTGTATATTACTTGGAACCCTGACATGTTGTTTATCTCTATGTGCCTGTCGATGGTGGATTTGTCTGAGCACCAGGCTTCCAGGAGTTCTCCAGGATTTTGGGACTTGGCTTGGTCTAAGATGCTCACATTAGAAATGATAGAAAATATCTGAAGCCCACGTGGTAGATGTCAGTGGTGATTTATTCTCTGGGCTTGCTGTTTAGCTTCCAAACATTTCATCACCAGGCTAGGTGACTTCCTCAGGGAGGCTTCGGTTGAAGTGTCATGTTTCAGTTCTTCTCTGTTTTTATTGATATCATGTGGTCATGCGGTCGGTGGGTCAAGTGACTGGCTGGTGATGTTGTGTGTAGGTCACCCAGTGAGGAAGTGGTTGGTGCCATCGTTGATTGGTTGCTCGGTTGGTACGGCTCCTTATAGACTCGTAGGGTGGTTCCAAATTGACATGTCTGTTGATTAATCCATTGGTTGAATACCAGGCTTTGATGAATACGTGTGTGTGGCATGGGATGGCATGGCCAATTACCGTATTTTTCGGAGTATAAGACGCTCCGGACTATAAGATGCACCTACCTTTTAGGGAGAGGAAAACAAGAAAAAAAAAATCTGCTTCTGCCTCCCAGCAATTTGCCTCATTATGGCAAACAGCAAACAGCCAGCTTTAGTTTCATTTTCGTTTTCAGCAGAGCCTGATTAGCACAAGAAAAAAAAATCTGCCCCCCAGCCATTTACCTCCTTGCAGCAAACAGCGGAGGCCCACATAGCAATAGGCAATGGCAATCCCTGTAGCCTGAAACAGCTGAGAGTTGGGAGGCCGATCCAACCAACAATTGACTGCTTGTGCTAATCAGGCTGTGCTGAAGCTGAAATGGGCTGTTTGCAGTTTGCTGCTTGCCGCAAGGAGGTAAATTGCTGGGAGGCAGAGGCCAAAGGGTAGAGGCCAGTGGGTGGGCGGGGCTACATTTGGTGTATAAGACGCACCCAAATTTTCACCCTCTTTTGGGGGGGGGAGCGCGTCTTCTATTCTGAAAAATGTGGTATTTTTGTTCCATTCCAAAAAATGCTTTGGAATGTCCATCTCTTCTGAATGTCTATGGAGATTCTTGATCATCCAGGTCATGGTTTTCCCAAAGGTGCTTTTTCCAAAAGCCAACCAGACTTTCTTGTTGGGTTTTTTTGTTTGTTTGTTTGAAAACATCTGAGAAAAAGCTTCTTGAATGAGAAGTGAAATGTTTTGAAAGAAAAAAAAAAACCTCAAGAAAATCCATTTGCCTTTTGGAAAAAGCATTTTTGGCGCCATCCCTTCTGAGTTGCTTTGGACCAAAGTTCTATTTTGACTTTCTCCTTTATAATACCACTGTCACTTACGATTATATTGTTGTGGTTCATGCCCAAACTTCTGCTGACTGTGGTGGGAACCCTTCTACTTTTCCATCTACAGAATGTGCTCTTGTTCTGTAATTTTTGCTAATCAGTAAATTTTGTAACAAATATCGGCATTTATGCTTCGTGATTAATTCAAACTGTCACCTTAATTAAACTGTTTGTATCAAAGTTCTAAATAAGATTAGTTAATTAATGTGTGGGCTTAATAAATTGGGCTTCCAAAGCCCCATTACATCCTTTTTATGTCCTATTTATTTATTTATTTATTTATTTCTTGGTTCGATTTATATGCTGCCCTTCTCCGGAGACTCAGGGCGGCTTACAATGCGTTAAGCAATAGCCTTCATACTTTTGTATATACCTGCTTAGTAGGGCTTTTTGCCCCCCCCCAAAGCGGTGTTCTATTTTATACAAAGTCAGCTTATTGCCCCCACAATCCGGGTCCTCATTTTCCCTACCTCGGAAGGATGGAAGGCTGAGTCAACCTTGAGCCTGGTGAGATTCAAACTTGCAGTAATTGCAGGCAGCTGGTGTTACTTAACAGTACTTTAATCTGCTGCGCCACCAAGGCTCCTTCCCTTCTCCAGAGTAATTGAGGCGGGCGGGGGGGGGGGGGACGACTCACTTTTGTAACTTTTTCATAGCATGGACGAAAGAGTGCTCTGATGTTATTTCTTGGTGTCCTGTCGTCTTGGTGCCCTGAAATGAGTCAGACCACAATTTCTTTTATCCTCAGATAGCGTGATACATTCCACAAAATTGGATGGTTCTGTGATATTTCATCTTGCAGTTGGTGGGGGTTTTTTTTTCCCCCTTCAAAAACCCCCTTATGAAAATAGACAATATCCGTGACGGCGAAGCTATGGCATGCGTGCCACAGGTGGCACGTGGAACCATGTCGCCTGGCATGCCAGCTCATACCGGCTAGTTGATTTTTGGGACTTCTGGGCCCACCAGAAGTAGAGAAACAAGCTGTTTCCTGCCTCCGGAGGGTCAGGGGGGTGGGTGGGGAAGGCGCGTTTTTCTGGCTCCAGATACCCTCTATGGAACTGGGGAGGGAAAGAACAGCCTTTCCCACCCCGTTGGAAGGCCTTCTCTCTAGGAGTCTCTGGAGGCTGGGGACAGCAAAACAGTCACTTCCTGTCCAACTGGAAAGTTGTGAAATGGGCCATTGAGGGCCTCCGGAGGGACTCCAAGGGGGCGTGGAAGGCTGTTTTCACCCTCCCCAGATGCATAGAGAAGATCTGGAGCTAGGCGAGAAAGAAAAACGGGCCTGCTGGGCCATCGTGCATCAGGAGCGGGGGAAGAGGAGGAGTCATACACACATGCGCAGAGTGTGGCATGTAGAATTATGGGTGTGGGCACATGCATGCATGAAACTCCCCCACACCCCCTTCCTGGCACACGATGGCAAAAAAGTTAACCATCACTGGACTATTCAATAAAGGTTTCTCCTTCAAGAAGACAAAGGAAGATGATCTTGTTCTTTTTCTAACTAGTTTGTTTCCTACTTTTAGGACATTTTTCAAAAAAAAAAAAAAATATGGACAATTTATATTTCCTGAGAGAGACAGATTTCCTTCGTTGGAAAGAAAGTCTCAAATCTTTGGAATTCATATCAATGCTTTGTTCTTCCCAGGCAGGTCCTTCAAGGCTATTGTTCTGTTTACTTCTCACTTAGCCACTGGGTGAGATTCTTTACAACTGTTGGAAGACACACATGAGCTTTTTTAAAAATACAAGGGAGGAGGTTTATTTTACTTTTCCTAAATGGCTGTTGACCATGTTAAGCACTATTTGCTATGCCCAGAGCTTCTCTTTCTCCCAAATAACCCAAGTGTCAGGCCTGGAAGCCATTTGTTTTCATTGGACCTTCAGGTCTGCCACATTTACTACTATGGGAAACTGGGAGGAGGGATTGTATGGAGCCAGGGTGAAATATAGTCATAATAACCAGTTGTAGTGTTCAAGCAAGAAAGATCATCTGGTTTTCCATCCAATTCCGTGAATGATAACATGGATGATATTGTACCTTCAGAGTATCGAGTTTTCCACAGAAGACAGATCTGTGCAAAGTTCTTCTTCTTCTTCTTCTTCTTCTTCTTCTTCTTCTTCTTCTTCTTCTTCTTCTTCTTCTTCTTCTTCTTCTTCTTCTTCTTCTTCTTCTTCTTCTTCTTCTTCTTCTTCTCCTTCCTCTCCTTCTCCTCCTCCTTCTTTCTCCTCTTCCTTCCCCTCCTCTTCCCCCTCCTCCCCTCTCCCTGTTCTTCCTTCTCCTCTTTCTCCTTCCTCCTCCTCCTCCTCCTCCTCCTTCTCTTCCTCCTTCTTCTTTTTCCTCCTCCTTCCCCTCCTTCTCTTCCTCCCCCTCCCCTCCTCCTCCCCCTCCTCCTTCCCCTTCCCCTTCCCCTGCCCTTTGTCCTCCTCTTTCCTCCTTCTCTTCCTCCTCCTCCTCCTTCCTTCTGATTTGTTAGGGATAGCAACTGTTTGTCATGACAAGGCTAGCCACTATAATTTTGCAATATGTCCATAGGCATTAACAATTGCTGTGTAAACTACCAGCAACTAACCGCCACTACCCACCTAGCTAAAATCTTGCACTGGGAATATATTTTTTAAAAAGAGACCCCTCCCTGTGTTTATGTGCTACGTATAACTGATAGAAATGCTGGTTTCTATAGTAACACAAGTGACAGCTTTGATCGTAACCTTAAGAAGGTAGAATGTGGCTGTGGCTTTTTTTAGCAATTGCATTTGGAACAGAGCATGGCTGAAAACGTTCAATACAGTTTCATTTGGGAGGCTAAATTCAAGAGATGCAGTAACAAGGATGTCTAAATAATGGCAATAAACACCCTGGGGCCCTGTGTGGGAAAGGATTGGAACTGAATGTAGAACATTATGAGATGGACATGAATGCAGCAAAGATTCCCTGTCATTCTTTATAGAACAACAGAAGTGGTCTACCCCCTTAATGAGATTGGAAACACAATTTCCTCTACTATCGGCCATGCATCTGATCTCCCTGTTTATTGAACTTTTAATCCCTTTTCATTGCTTTTAAAGATGCTTGAAATTAAAAACACATTTCTTTTAAAAAGGGGCTGTCTTGCCTGCAAGAGGGAAAAAAAACCTACAATCCACTATCAATGCTCCATTATCATCCCAATATCTTTAGCTAGATAAATTTTTACAGGATGGCATGGCAGGCAAGCTTTGGAGTTTGCAAACCTGTTCTCCAAACAAATTCACCAATAAAAGCCACAAAACCTATGGGGAAGGTAAGAGGGAACTGATGTATCTCTTTAGAAGTTAAAGGAAGGCAAAGAGGTTCCCATCTGCAGCAGGCAAATTAAGTAATAAGGAAAAATTGGGCAAGGCAGGCGAGAGGAATATTTGATAAATTAATATTGGTCAGGTCAGAACAGAACAAAACAGAACAGAGCAACAGAGCAGAACAGAACAGAATTCTTTATTGGCCAAGTGTAATTGGACACACAAGGAATTTGTCTCTGGTGCAGCTCTCAGTGTACATGCAAGCACTAAGTGATAAGTCATAGATCATAAATCACAAGACACCATCATAAATCATAAGATACAACAATAATTGATAAATCATAATATACTGGTAGGAGCAGATAGTTAGGAAAGATGAGAGGGGAGAAAGATGACCAGGGTAGTAGCAATATAGCCCTTACTACATGGGTAAAATATTCTTAGACGTAAGACAGTACTGTGTTGATTAGGTGTTCTGCAGAGTGGGGGCACAAGGGAAAAAACTGTCTTTGGGTTTAGTTGTTTTGGCATGCAGTGCCCTATAGCAGCATCTTGACAAATTCCTTGTGTGTCCAATCACACTTGGCCAATAAAGAATTCTATTCTATTCTATTCTATTCTATTCTATTCTATTCTATTCTATTCTATTCTATTCTATTCTATTCTATTCTATTCTATTCTATTCCATTCCATTCCATTCCATTCCATTCCATTCCATTCCATTCCATAGTCCTATTCTATTCTATTCTATTCTATTCTATTCTATTCTATTCTATTCTATTCTATTCTATTCCATTCCATTCCATTCCATTCCATTCCATTCCATTCCATTCCATAGTCCTATTCTATTCTATTCTATTCTATTCTATTCTATTCTATTCTATTCTATTCTATTCTATTCTATTCTATTCTATTCTATTCTATTCTATTCTATTCCATTCCATTCCATTCCATTCCATTCCATATTCCTGTTCTGTTCTGTTCTGTTCTGTTCTGTTCTGTTCTATTCTAGCAATAAGCAATCAAATCATACTAGGAAACAAATAAAAACAATATAAATTGGAAGATACAAGCAACATGGTTATAGTCATAAGTGGGAAGAGATAGATACTAGTAAGGAAGAGAAGAATAATAGTAACACAGTCTTAGTAAAGTATTCGACAGTATTGTGGGAATTAATTGTTAAGCAGAGTGATGGCGTTTGGGGAAAAAATGTCCTTGTTCTTTACAAACCACAATAGTTGGCTTTGCGCAGCACACCAAGCCACAATCAAAGAAAACCATGGAATGGCTTTCTATGTCGGGGTGAAAATCAGCCCTTGGCTCTCCATTTGCTATTCTACAGACTGCAAGATCGTGGATGAAACCCCAATGAATATGCCACAGTAGGCATCCTTAAACCTGCTTTGGATTTTCTAGACAGCTGGAACAGTCAATGGAGGCCTCAGATTGGCTGACTGCCCTAAATCCTTATTTTTGCAGCCTTGAAATTTGCTTCGGCTACAGTAGCCAGAAAAGAGGCAGCTGAGTTTTCTCACCTTTGGAAGCACGTTTAAAAAAAAAAAATTAAAAAATGAGTGCCAGGCCTTAAATGAGGCCTCATCGAGTTTGAAAAACAAATATTTTAAACCTGAGAGACGTTGTCTTGTTTTCATAGCTTTAGATTGGTTCTTTATATAATGACTTCTCTGATCAGGCAACAGTAACAGAGTTGGAAGGGACCTTGGAGATCATCTAGTCCAACCCCCTGCTCACACAAGAGACCTATACTAGGGATTCGAACTGCCAAACTGCAGACCTTTCTCATTGACAAGCTCAGTGTCTTAGCACTGAGCCACTTAGCCGGACTTGGAAGAGAGTTAGAGAGTTTAGGGGAGAACTACTTCCTGGGCCAATCCAGTTCCTTCACCTTACACCAACCTGAGTGCTGAAGTAGAGAAACTGACAGCACCCGACAGCACCCCTTTTTCTTAGTGATCTCCCATCCAATTACTCACCATGCCTGATCCTGCTTAGCTTCCAAGATGAAATGAGATCAGCTATTTTCAGAGTAGTTATGGACAAACTAAGGAGATATGGCCTTAGATTTAAATGGTATTAACCAACAGAATAGAATACTTTATTGGCCGAGCGGGATAGACACATAAGGAATTTGTCTCCGATGCATAAGCTCTTAGTGTACATGCAAAACAACAAAGTAATAATAATCATAATAATGATATCAATAAGAGAAGGCAGTGGAATGGATGAGAAGGATAAAAGTAATACAGCTATAGGGTAAAGGTAAAGGCTCCCCTTGCACATATGTGCTAGTTGTTCCTGACTCTAGGGGACAGTGCTCATCTCTGTTTCACAGCCGAAGAGCCAGTGCTGTCCGAAGACGTCTCCGTGGTCATGTGGCCAGCATGACTCAACACCAAAGACACATGGAACGCTGTTCCCTTCCCACCAAAGGTGGTCCCTATTTTTCTACTTGCATTTTTTAAGTGCTTTCAAACTGCTAGGTTGGCAGAAGCTGGGACAAGAAACAGGAGCTCACCCTGTTATGTGACACTAGGGATTCGAACTGCTAAACTGGCGACCTTTCAGTCGACAAGCTCAGTGTCTTAGCCACTGAGCCACCGCATCCCTATACAGCCATACTACATGAGTAAAGATACTTCGACATGGGACTGTGGGAATTAGATGTTCAGCAGAGTGATGGCACAAGGGAAAAAAACTCTCACTCTGTGTTTAGTTGTTTTGGCATGCAGAGCCCTATGGTCATGTATCAAGAGGAGGAGTTGAACAGTAATAAAATTATATTCTATATACAATGAACACATGGCAAGACCTCAAACTCGGAGCCAAACTAAAGCCCAGGATGTGACATCATAGCCATCTACTCAGGACATTACATCAAAAAACTCAGGATATCACAACACTAGAACTCAGGATATTAACACACAGCCCATTACCCAGATCGTTAAAACACAAAAGACTAATGGGCACACATCAAGGACCTCACCCACACAGGATGTTATGAAACAGCTGACTAATCTGCAAACATTAACTCCATCTACCAATCAACACAGGCAACCAACCCGCTCACAGCAACAAAGCCAGCACCCCACACCTCCCCACCAGTATTTATAGAGAGACGGCAGATCTGATCATGCTTTCCTCGCACAAGCATGAAGCCGAAGACACCAGCCTGAAGATGACGAGTGAGATCTCATCGAACATTGCCAAGATATTCTCAATCTTACACAGGAAAAAACCCAAATACACCAGAACTTGCATACCTCTACCCGTGAAAATCTACGAAAACGCACACACACACACACACACACACACACAAAACAAACTATTCGAAAAATGTCTGATATGTGTGTGTGTGTGTGTGTGTGTGTGTGTGTGTGTGTGTGTATTTCTCTTTAGCCAGGTTCTTCCTACATAAACCAAAATTCTTATGCAGTCCCAGTTCAGTGAAATCACAATCCACTAGTTTCTAGGCTTTTTTTTTCCTGGCAGCCAGCAAACCCTCTGCTGCCCATTGGGAGACTAAGGAGACTAAGATAGATCTATTTCGGATTTAGAATTCCTCATCAGTTAGCCACACCTTCATCCCATGTATCCTCCCTGGTATAAAATGTTTTTCTATCGAGGCACCTGGTCTACCCCAACATGTGGGAGGGAGCATACTGCTTCCCTTTCGCCTTTCAGCTCTAATCCAGGAGCCCTCAAGCAGTCGCATTCACGACAAAGCAGCCCAAGTTCGAATCCGAGTAAGGGTATGGCTAGCTGATGAGAGCTAAATAGCTTGAAATAGATCTATACTAGTCCCCCTTTATGTCTTTATCAGCAAATATAAATTTAGTATAAAATGGTTTGTTGTGAATGCAACTATTTGAGGGCTCCTGGATTGAAGCTGAAAGGCGAAAGGGAAGCAGTATGCTCCCTCCCGTATTGGGGTAGACCAGGTGCTTCGATATCTGTCTGTCTGTCTATCTATCTATCTATCTATCTATCTATCTATCTATCTATCTATCTATCTATCTATCTTCTATCATCTATCTATCCATCTATCCATCTATCCATCTATCATCTATCCATCTATCTATCATCTATCTATCTATCTATCTATCTATCTATCTATCTATCTATCTATCTATCTATCTATCATCTATCATCTATCATCTCTATCTATCCATCCACCCATCCACCCACCCACCCACCCACCCACCCACCCACCTATCTATCTATCTATCTATCTATCTATCTATCTATCTATCTATCTATCTATCTATCATTTAAAATGTCCCCTTGAAGCCATGAAGCTCTCTGCGTGAACTTGAGTCTGTCTCTCTTTCTCCGAGCATCAGGACTATTACGGGAGTCATGCGTCAGTAGAAACTGCTCATGGCTGTCCTGAGCTCCTCTTAGGATAAATATAATAAATAAACGACAAATGGCTGTTGTGCCATTTGGAATTGCTGCGTTGAAGATTTGTTTTTTAGAACAGCAGTTAAGGAGCAGCAGCAGAATTTGCTGACAAGAGGCAAAGCTTTGCATGCACAAACCTACGTCCAGGTTAGAAGCTTTAAATCATATGTGTGCACAGGGATAAAGTAAGTAAAATAAAATAAATTCGGACATGTTGCCACGTCTGAAGGAGATGGCATTTTTCTGCATTTGCTTTATAAATTTCAAGGGCTGGTGCCTTGGTTCTTGGTCAACCACGAATGTGCCAGAGTGTATTTTAAAACTGCTAATATATACTTCTGCAAGAAGCCGCCCTGTTTCTTCAAAGGACTTTAACATGAAATCCTGTCAACCACTGTCGCCAACATAAAAAGGTCCTATAGTATATTTTAAGATAAAATTATGCTTAATGATAGGTTTGTTAGAGGCAGACAATTTGGAACTTGAGGTCGTTCAATAAATTCCTTTGGGCCACAGGAGGACATTGGTGACTTCTCAAGGTGGGGTGATCTCTTCTTAACACACCAATTTTTGTGAAACAAAACAAAAATAGCTTTAATGTTGTACTTTTTTGGAGCAGCATTGCTGATGTTGGGCTTCCAATTGCTTTGCTGCCTTGAGGCTCATGCCGAGGTCCTTATCTCTGGCTCCTTTAAAAGGCAAAAGATTGTGCCTGTTTCATGCAACTAAAGAATGTCACAGCATAAGCAAAGTTGTCAAGTTGTCACACATCACCTCCCCCCCCTCAAGATAGCACCTCCAGATCAAATCAGCATAAAGGTAAAGGTAAAGGTTCCCCTTGCACATATGTGCTAGTCATTCCTGACTCTAGGGGGCGGTGCTCATCTCCGTTTCAAAGCCGAAGAGCCAGTGCTCTCCGAAGACATCTCCGTGGCCATGTGGCCGGCATGACTAAACACCAAAGGCGCACGGAACTGTTACCTTCCCACCAAAGGTGGTCCCTAATTTTCTACTTGCATTTTTTACGTGCTTTCAAACTGCTAGGTTGGCAGAAGCTGTGACAAGTTAAGGGAGCTCACTCTTTACTCAGCACTAGGGATTCGAACCACTGAACTGCCATCCTTTTGATTAACAAGCTCAGCATCTTAGCCACTGAGCCATCGCATCCCCTTAGCCTTCACTTAGAAGGGCTTATTCCTAGATTAACCATATTTCACTTTGTGGTTTTCTGAAGCTTAGAAACTCTCTTCTTGGCCTTCAATTGAGTACCCAGAACAGAAATGGTACAAGCCAAATCTTGAATCTTTCAGGCTGAACAGAACAGTCTCCAGCCTGGATTTTGCAAGCCAGCTTTTACCGTTTCACAAGACTGCCCTTCCCTTCTATCTCTGGTTGATCTTGTTTTCTGGTTGGGTGAGCAAAACCAAATGATAAATATTCTAGTGCAATTCACGCCGAGTGACTACAGAACTCTTGGAAATTGTTGCTCAAAATGTTTGGAGTCTTATATCAAATTTGGACTCTCCAGATTCATAGCATGTTTGCAGCTCTGCCGGGTTTAGTTCATATTTTGGGCTGGGTCAATCGAGGCAAGTCTTTTTATGGATTGAAGACCGAGGTGTTATAAACTTGGCTCAGGACAGAATCCAACAAGCATTTTTATTGGAGGGAAAAAAGTGCCGGAGAAAATATCCAAGGGCTTGTAAACCTCCTCTGGAAGCAGCAGATAGATACGCTTAGATTTCACTATATCAAAATTTTATTTCCCTGGGGGGAAAGGTTGAAATGAAAAATGTCTAATTTCATGTGATGCAAAGCATTCATAGTTTTAAACCAGAAGACCACAATACCACTTTTTTATATAAAGCTTTAGTAAGACCACACCTAGAATACTGCATCCAGTTTTGGCCACCACACTATAAAAAAGATGTTGAAACTCTAGAAAGAGTGCAGAGAAGAGCAACCAAGATGATGAGGGGACTGGAGGCTAAAACATACGAAGAATGGTTGCAGGAACTGGGCATGGTTAGTCTAGTGAAGAGAAGGACCAGGGGAGACATGATAGCAGTTTTCCAATATTTGAGGGGCTGCCACAGAGAGGAGGAAGGGGGTCAAGATGTTTTCCAAGGCACCTGAAGGACAGACAGAGAATAATGGATGGAAACTGAACAAGGGGAGATTCAACCTGGAAATAAGGAGAAAATTTCCTGACAGTGAGAGCAATCAACCCATGGAACAGAAGTTGCCTTTGGAAGTTGTGGGAGCTTCATCACTGGAGGCTTTCAAGAAGAGACTGGACTGCCATCTGTCAGAAATGGTGTTGGGTCTCCTGTTTGGGCAAGGGGGTTGGACTAGATGACCTACAAGTCCCTTCTAATTCTGATAATCTAATCTAATCTAATCTAATCTAATCTAATCTAAAAAGGTTATGTCTAGCTAGTCAGAATCTTTTTCCAAAGAGTTTTACACCAATATGTCTTTGGATGGAGCAGAAAGTGCGAAGAACAAAATTGTGTAGCAATTCTGGTAATCGAAGGAGAAACTAATTTGTTCTTTAGGGGTACGAGGTATGGGAAGTCACTAAGGAATACTAGGTACAGTAGAAAGAAATTTCTCTTGACACAAATGCCAAGGATAATCTGTATTCAGATAGAAGAAGCTTTCCTTTAAAACAAAACAAAACAAAAAGCTTTCTTCCATTTAGATTGAAATTTCTCAGGAAAGAAACTTTCTGGATCCCTGAAAAACATTTTAACACATGTTTGAAAAGGAGAGTTGGTGGGGGGGGGGAGCTGTCTTCCCATACTTGAGGGGCTGTCACAGAGAAGAGGAAGGTGACTTATTTTCCAAAGAACCTGAGGGCACAACAGGAAGCTTATCCAACAAAATGCAGTTCAGTGTTGAGAAAAGTAAGATTTTGCACTCTGGCAAGAAAACCCAACAAAAAGAAAAAAGAAAGAAAAAAGTCAAGGCTATGGTTTTCCCGGTTGCAATGTATGGTTGCGAAAGTTGGACCATAAGGAAGGCTGAGCGCCAAAGAATTGATGCCTTTGAACTCTGGTGCTGGAGAAGACTCCTGTGAGTCCCTTGGACTGCAAGGTGATCCAGCCTGTCAATCTTAGAGGAGATTAACCCTGACTGCTGTTCATTGGGGAAAATTATGGGGAAGAAATTATAAAATGACAATGTCAGCTGCATGCAAGGAGAACATTTACAAAATGTTTTATAGATGGCACTTACCCACGGCAAGATTGGCCAAAATGTTTCCCAATAGACCACCAAACTGCTGGAAATGTAACCACCAACAAGGGACCTATTACCACATGTGGTGGACATGTCCCAAAGCTAGGGAATATTGGACAGAAATAAAAAAAATGGTTGGAGGAAATTATTGAACAAAAAATTGATATGAAGCCAGAGTTATTTCTTTTGGGTATAATAAAAGGAAATATAAGTAAAGATATTTATTTACTTACTTACTTATTTATTTATTTATTTATTTATTTATTTATTTATTGATTGATTGATTTGATTTGATTTGATTTGATTTGATTTATATGCCACCATTCTCCCCAAGGACTCAGGGCGGCTTACAAAAACAATCATGAATACAAATCACAATAAACACAATTAAAACACATTAAAATTCAATACATCATGCTCCATATAATCACTGCAGCCAGAATTACATTCGCCCAAAATTGGAAGAAAGAAAACACTCCATCAAATGCAATGATTATAAAAAAGGTGCTAGAATGCACAGAAATGGACAAATTAATGATGGAATTAAGGGACAGAGAGGAAACAGTGTATTATGAGACATGGAACAGATGGTATAATTAGCTTGAAAAGAAGTCTAAAATCAATGTATGGTGAATGTATAGAAAAGATAATAAAACGAAAAAAATATATATTTAGAGTGTAGTAGACGGGTAAATATTGTATATATTATACAAAAAAGTAACTATGAAATAAGAACGTATATGTATAAAACAATAGGCCTATGGATAAGTTGAAATTAAGAAAAAAATCCGATAACAGAAAGCTGTAATAGTGTAATTGTGATTTTAAAGGTTAAAAATGTCGAATATATATATTTGACATTGTTAACCTTTAAAATCACAATTTTAAAGGTGCTCTGACTGCTCTTTAGAAGGCCAGATCCTGAAGAGGAAACTCAAATACTTTGGCCACCTAATGAGAAGGAAGGACTCCCTGGAGAAGAGCCTAATGCTGGGAACAATTGAGGGCAGAAGAAGAAGGGGACGGCAGAGAACGAGGTGGCTGGATGGAGTCACTGAAGCAGTCGGCATGAGCTTAAATGGACTCCAGAGGATGATGGAGGATAGGAAGGCTTGAAGGAACGTTGTCCATGGGGTTGCGATGGGTCGGACATGACTTCGCAACTAACAACAACAAGAAGAAAAACCAAAAGCACAGGTGTAGAATAGGTGGCACCTGGCTCAATGGCAGTAACTGTGAGAAGGAACTACATGTTCTAGTAGACCACCACTTAAGCATGAGTCAGCAGTGTGCTGCAGCTGCCAAAAAAGCCAATGCAATCCTTGGCTGCATCAACAGAGGGATAATTTCAAAAAGTGTTAGTATTGCTTTATATCGCTTTGGTAAGACCACACTTGGAGTACGGCATCCAGTTTTGGTCACCACAATACAAAAAAAGATGTTGAGAGACTCTGGAAAGAATGTGGAGAAGAGCAACAAATATAACTAGGGGGGCTGGAGGCTAAAACATAGGGTGAACAGTTGCAAGAACTGGATACGTTTAATCCAACAAAGAGAAAGACTGGAGGGCTATGATAACAATCTTCCAATATTTGACAGACTGTCACAGAGACAAGGAGGATCAACCTATTCCCCAAAGAAGCAAGACAAGAACTAATGGCTGGAAACGAATGAAGGAGAAATCCAACCTAGAACTAAGAAGAAACACACAGTAAGAACTTATTTCCAGGTTGAATCTCTCCTTGTTCAGTTTACAGCCATTATTCCTTGTCTGGCCTTCGGGTGCTTTTGTTCTACTCCAGCTACAGACCCCAAAGAATACAGCACATACAAAGTTTGTACAAAACTTAATTTACTAAAATAATGCAGTCTGTTTCAAAACAAAGGCTGTTAATTAACTTTCTTAACAGCCTACAAGAAACCAAAGATAAAGTAATCACAATCTTACTAAGGCTGGCAGAAAACCCAGAAGCAATTTGCAGAGAATCCAGACGCGAAGGAGAGTGAGCTAAAGTTGTTCCCTGCAAATTGCATCAGTTGTCGTCCTTCCTTAAATAGGCTAAGGGAGTAGCCAATTAGCCCCAAGCCTTACTCTCAAGGAGACCTCCTCTTGAGGAGCCACTCCTGCCTTTTGGCCGCTCTGCGTGCCCGTGCATCGAGAAGAGGCTCCTCCTCTTCGTCCTCTTCACTTAAGGGAGCTTCTGGAGGTTTTGAAGGCCCTGGCTGAATCCCTGCCTCTGGCACCACATCTTCTCCAGCCTCCTCATTGTCCGACTCGAGTGCCAGCTGCACAGGCTGCCGGCGCAACACCACACCAGCCTCCTCTCTGTCAGAGTCAGCTACAATCTGTACAGGCCCGCTAATGGGCCACAACAGCTTTGGAAAAACCCTCCTCTCTGTGGCAGCCTCTCAAACTGGAACACTGGTACCATGTCTCCCCTGTGGTCCTTCTTTTCACTAGACTATACATACCTGGAAAGCAGGGGTGGATTCTACTTACCTTTACTACTGGTTCGCAATGGGAGCGCAAGCTTCTGCGCATACGCAGATCGTCCATGATGACATCTGGGCAGGTGGGCGGAGTCTTCCGCCACTTTTACTACCAATTCGCAAGAACCGGACTGAACCAGGAGCAACTCATCACTGCTGGAAAGCATTGGATAGGGGATCCATCCTTCAGAAAGTATGTGAAGTGGGAACATTTCCATTTAAATAGAACTCTCTTGATCGTCCACATTGCCGTTCTCTGAACCAATTCCACTTTCTCAGAATTCCTTCCTTAAAGAAGTAGATCTCTGGACGATTGGATGCGAAAAGTGGCCAGCTTTTTTACCATGGTAACGTTCCAAGCTGCTGAAATGAAGAAAACGTAGAGCAACTGGCAGAGTTGACTAAGAATAACATAAAATCGTTTTTGCTCTGGTTCTGAATGCAAACGTCTTGGCTCAATAAAAGTTTGGTTCAAACGTCTTGCTTTAATTAGCTTCACCCTGTGCTTTTCATTCTCAGCAAGTAGCTGTAACTAGGCAAGGAAATCCAATTTCAAATGAAATGAAATTCAAATTAAATATTTTAGCCCAGTAAGGTGGGTTAAACCTGGGCTAGGTGATCTGTTTATGATTTATCTATTTACAGATTAACAGAGTTGGAAGGGATCTTGTAGCAGGGGTGAGTACCTGGGGGTTCGGCAGGGTTCAGGCAATCGTCTAGCCAAGGATCACCGGGGTTTGGCAAACCCCCAAATGTCAGCCCTGGTTGGCCACGCCCTCTCCCCCCCCAGGAATCTCCACGTGGCCTGTTCATCAATCCAGGTAAGTGCAGAGGCCACACGGAGGGTCTGGGAAGGCAAAAAATGGGCCTACCAGAGGTTCTGGAAGTTGAGAAAAGGGCCTGTTTCCAGCCTCCGGAGCCCAGGGGAAGCTGTTTTTCGCCCTCCTGGAGGCTCAAGGAAAGCCTCTGGAGCCTGGGGAGGACAACCCCCCCCCCGCACCATGGTGCAGGCGGCTGACTAGGTCACACCCATCCTGGCCCCGCCCACCCAGCAATGCGGCAGCGGACCCGTTGCTAAGCTTGATTCTCTATGCTAGGACAGGTTTCATACAACCAAATCTATTCAGTTAAGATAACCTTAATGGAATTGATTAAAAATTTAATCCTGCAGGACGTTATAGATTTGATTAGTATTAAGCTGAGTTAGATTTGTGGTTTAGCATGATGTGTGAACCTAGGCTCTTGGGTAAGCTTGTGGCTCAATGGTTTTTGCCCAGGAAGGAGAAGGATTACTTCAGTAAGCATATTAGGAATGTTATATGAGTTAGCAAGTATAAAACCAGAAAAAAATGACTTAATTTGACCAACCCTGATTGAGCTCACCACAGGAAAGAAGTCAGGCTGGCTGAGGAATTCTGGGAGTTGAAGTCTACAAGTTTTTAAGTTGCCAAAGTTGGAGACCCCTGTTCTAGAATATAGAATCATAGGGCTGGAAGGGACATTGGAGGTCTTCTGCTCCAACCCCCTGGCCAAGGCATAAGACCTTCTAGCAGGGGTGTCATACTCAAGGTCCTCAGGCTAAATCTGGCCTGTGGGGTGATCTGGCCCACGCCTCCCCCCTGGAAACAATGAAGGACCGGCCTGCGGTGCCTCTTCCAGCAAAAACGGAGCTATACGCAAGTTCTGTTTTCACTGGCAGAGTACTTGCAAAAGTGATCACACAAGTGACATCAAACTGGCCACACCACACACACTCCCTGGCCATGCCCCCCTCCCTCCTCCCAGGTCAAACACAACCCTGTTGCAGCTCTCAATGAAATTGAGCTTGACATCCATGCCTTGTACCATCCTGGTTAAATGTCCAGTCTTTTCTTGAAACCCACCCCCTCCCCAGTAATGGAGGAGCACCCACAATTTCTGAAGGCAAATGGTTCAACTGGTTGATTGTTCTTCACTGCCAGGAAAGTTCTCTTTAGTTCTAGGTTGGATCTCTCTTTGATGAGCTTCCATCCTTCGTTTCTTGTTTTGCCTTCCGGTGCTTTGGAAAATAGGCTGACCTTTTCTTCTCTGTAAAAGCCCTTCAGGTGGGCCTGATGGCTCAGCAGACTAAAGCATTGTGATTAACATCAGCTGTCTGCAATTACTGTAAGTTCGAATCTCACCAGGCTCAAGGTTGACTCAGCCTTCCATCCTTTCTAAGGTAGGTAAAATGAGGACCCAGTTTGTGGGGGCAATAAGCTGACTTTGTATAAATATACAAAAAGTATGAAGGCTATTGCTTAACGCATTGTAAGCCGCCCTGAGTCTCTGGAGAAGGGCGGCATATAAATCTAATTAAAAAAAAAAAAGGATATTCCTCCTGTATGGATTTACCTCAGGATGCTCCTGGTGTGTGGATTTACCTCAGGATAGGAGCCTGGATAGCTCAGCAGACTAAAGCATTGTGATTAACATCAGCTGTCTGCAATTACTGTAAGTTCGAATCTCACCAGGCTCAAGGTTGACTCAGCCTTCCATCCTTTCTAAGGTAGGTAAAATGAGGACCCAGCTTGTGGGGGCAATAAGCTGACTTTGTATAAAATATACAGAAGTATGAAGGCTATTGCTTAATGCATTGTAAGCCGCCCTGAGTCTCCGGAGAAGAGCGGCATATAAATCAAATTAAAAAAAAAAGTACTGGAACACAGCCAGTGGTGGGATGCTGCAGATTTAACAACCGGTTTGGTAATCACCCGCTTTGTGTGTGCGCAGTTTTACAAATAGTGTTACCCCTTGTGAGTAACACAGCGGAGGTGCAGCAATCCGCTCTGCCATGCCAATCAGCTGAGAAGGTAAAAGGAAGTAAAGCACAGGGGTGCAGAGGTGGGCTGACCTGATCATCGGAGCAAATCAGTTTGCTCCCAGCTGATCATGGGTGCTACCAGTTCTCCCAAACCGGTGTGAACTGCTAGAATCGCACCCCTGAATACAACTATCGTGCCATTTTCTCTCTCCCTCTCTCTTTCTCTCCCGCTCTCTTTCTAGTTTTTATTAGGGTTTATTATTGTAACCTAGAATACAAATGGAAATAGAGATCAGAAGGGAAAGAGCAAAGGAAGGTGACAGTGGTGAAATGTAAAATTTGTTACTACCAGTTCTGTGGGCGTGGCTTGGTGGGGTGGTGGTGGTAATGTGACTGGGTGGGTGTGGCCAATTTTTTTTTTTTACTTTTAAAAGCAGTTTTCCTACAACCTCTTCAGCTGACATTTATAAATTTATAAATGCCTTTAAAAGGCTCTGACAATCCTAGGTGAACCACGTGATCATCAGAGGTTTCTTTTTTACTTTTAAAAGCATTTTTTTCAGCTGAAGAAAAAATGTTTTAAAAGTAAAAAAAAAAGCCTCGGATGATTGCGCAGCTCAGCTGGACATGGGGTAGGGGTCGGGGGCAGAGATTTTTGCTACCAGTTTTCCAAACCAGCCACCACCATTGCTACCAGATCGGGCGATCTGGTCCAAACTGGGAGCATTTCACCCCTGGAAGATGAGATCAAAAGAAGAAAAAGGAAAAAGGAAAAAGGCAATGACTTCTGATTCTATTTGGTGCAATAGAATATAAAATACATTGCAACCTCAATTTTTTGCTTGACATTTCTAGTAGATGCAAGCCATTCTACAACAACAAAATTAATCTAGTCATCAAATTTAGCTCAAAACTTCATTTTTTTTCCTGTTTTGAGCACAAAGTCCAGAAGTGGTTTTCAACTGGAAACAAAACCGGATAAGTACTTCTCTTTAATTAAAACCACACTATAAAAAAGATGTTGAGACTCTAAGTTGATTAGGGGACTGGAGGCTAAAACATATGATGAATGATTACAGGAACTGGGCATGGCTAGTCTAGTGAAGAGAAGGACCAGGGGAGTTTGAGTTTATTACATTTCTATACCGCCCTTCTCCCATATTAAAACAGTCCAACACAAAAATTAAAACTATTAAAATAATTTAAACTATTTGGCCGTCAATAAAACCCCCTGCTAAAACCCCTTTAAAACCAATTAAAACCCCTTTAAAATTTATCTATTCGGTCAGACCGGCTTGGTGGAACAACAGAGTCTTTAGAGCCCAACGGAAGGCACGGAGGTCGGGAATCCTTCTTATATCCGGGGGCAGTTCATTCCATAAGGCAGGAGCCCCCACAGAGAAGGCTCTCCCCCTGGGGGTCGCCAGCTGACACTGTCTGGCCGACAGCACCCTAAGAGGCCCTCTCTGTGAGAGCGTTTCGGATGATGGGAGATATTCAGTGGCAGAAGGCGATCCTGTAGGTATCCCGGTCCTAAGCCATGGAGTGCTTTGAAGATGGTGACTAGCACCTTGAAACGCACCCTGAAGACCACTGGGAGCCAGTGCAGCTCGCGCAAGAGGGGTGTTACCTGGGAGCAACGAGTCGCTCCCATAACCACTCGCGCGGTTGCATTCTGGACCAGTTGGAGCCTCCGGGTGCTCCTCAAGGAGAGTCCCATGTAGAGAGTGTTACAGTAGTCCAGAAGGGAAGTGACAAGGGCATGAATGACTGTGCGTAAGGCATCCCGATCCAGAAAGGGACGCAACTGGGCAATCAGGCGAACCTGATAGAAAGCCCCCCTGGCCACGGCCGTCATATGATCGTCTAAAGACAGCCACGTGTCCAGAAGGAAGGCCAAATTGCGAGCCTTCTCTGAGGGAGGCAAGATCTCATCCCCAATAGAGGATGAGAGAGGAGGGGGTCAAGCTATTTTCCAAGGCACCTTTGAAGGCCAGACAAGGAACAATGGATGGAAACTGAACAAGGAGCGATTCAACCTGGAACTAAGGAGAAATTTTCTGACAGTGAGAACAATCAACCCATGGAACAGAAGTTGCCTTCGGAAGTTGTGAGAGCTTCATCCCTGGAGGCTTTCAAGAAAAGACTGGACTGCCATCTGTCAGAAATGATGTTGGATCTCCTGCTTGGGCAAGGGGTTGGACTAGATGACATACAAGGTCCCTTCCACTCTGTTAATCTGTAAAAAAAAAGAAAAGAAAAAAAGGAACAATTAGCTTTGCCATCTCTATCACTTTTTCAATCCTTCCCTCTCAGCCCTAGGAAGGAGGCAATGACAAACACCTTCTGAAAGCTGGCCAAGAAAACTCCAGGGACTTACCCAGACAGTGGCAGAAGTCAATCCCTAATTTGAAGGCACCTAAATAAATAAAATTGCGCTAGCGGCCCCCTTTTCTACAGCTCAGGCCAGAAAAAGAAGCATGAAATGGACCTTTGTTAATGCATCTCCTTGGGGCAGGATTGAGGGCACACTCACCATTAGCCAAACCACAGATCTGGGATAGCATCCCAGTGGATATGATTGAGGAACAGCAGTGGAGAATGCTTTGCGATGCTGTAGGAATATCTAAATAAAGAGCCAGTGGGTTTAGCTGCACTTGGTTGAACTCCTATTTGTTCAGTCCAAGGCTTTTCCCTGGGAGATGGCAAAGAAGCATTAGCTTTACTTTCCTAATTTCTTTTTTATTTTCTCCTGCTTTTAGCTCTGGAACTGGCATGCCTGAGGAGATCAGCCCAGGAAAAAGAATAAGAAAAATAAGAATCAGAAATATTAACATGAGAAAACTAAACCAAGTGAAGACCAGAGAGGCTCCCTGATATCATTGCAAAGACCCCATAATTGAACGAAGCTACCGATATATATAAGAATTAATCTGTCTGGCCAGCAAGGAAGCCTATCCAGATGGCAGCCACCAACCAGCACCATAATGGGAAAGATGGCGACCGAGATCTTGACTGCAATCAATCAAGATTAAGGGGGGAAAAAAACCAGATTTATAAAATTAGATCTGGTTTTTTTTTTTTTTTAAACATCCTAATACGTCTCTGGGTCAACCAGCCAACATATGAATCTGTTCTGCAGACACAAATCAAGTTGGAATCATGACTGTATGCAGAAGGGGACTCCGAGAATTTTCTTTGGCAGCTGATGTGTCTCCAGATTAGGTAGTCTTCGATTTACGACCACAAGAGAGGCCAAACTTTCTATTGCACTTAACAGCGAAACAGCTGTTAAGTGAATTTTGGCCCGTTTTACGACCTTTCTTTGACGCAGTTGTTAAGTGAATCCCTGCAGCTGTGATGTTAGCAGCACGGTGGTTAAGCGAATCTGTCTTCCCCATTGACCTGAAGGTCACAGAAGCAGATCAAATGACTCGGGGACACCACAACCGCCAAAAATACATGCCATTTGCCAAGCATCCTGAATCCACTTGACCATGGGGATGCTGTAATGATTGAAAGGGTGAAAAACAGCCACAAGTCACTTTTTCACAGTGTCATCATAACTAAACGAATGGTCGTAAGTCAAAGATTATCTGTATTGTGATGGCCATCATAGTAACTGGCCTGGACAATTGCAAGCAAGAATGATTTTGCCATTGTTGTGGTGAATACAATAGGGTAGGGTAGGGTAGGATAGGATAGGAAATAGGAAATAGGAAATTAGAATAGGATAGGATAGGATAGGATAGGATAGGATAGGACAGGATAGGACAGAGAATAGAATAGAGAATAGAATAGAATAGAGAATAGAGAATAGAGAATAGAGAATAGAGAATAGAGAATAGAACAGAACAGAACAGAACAGAACAGAACAGAACAGAACAGAACATAGAGAATGGAGAATGGAGAATGGAGAATGGAGAATGGAGAATGGAGAATAGAGAATAGAGAATGAAGAATAGAGTAGAGTAGAGTAGAGTAGAGTAGAGTAGAGTAGAGTAGAGTAGAGTAGAGTAGAGTAGAGCTGGAAGGGACCTTGGAGGTCTTCTTGTCCAGCCTCTTGCTCTACAGGAGACCCTATACCAGTGATGGGATTCAATTTTTTTTTACTACCAGTTCTGTGGGCATGGCTTGGTGGGCGGGATATGGCTTGGTGGGCATGGATTGATGGATGTGGCAGGGGAAGGTTACTGCAAAATCCCCATTTCCTCCCAATCAGCTGGGACTTGGGAGGCAGAGAATAGATGGGGGTGGGGCCAGTCAGAATTTTTACTACTGGTTCTCCGAACTACTCAAAATTTCCGCTACCGGTTCTCCAGAACTGGTCAGAACCTGCTGAAACCCACCTCTGCCCTATACCATCTCAGACAAATGAGTGTCTAGTCTCTTCTTAAAATCCTCCAGCGATGGAGCACCCACGATTTCTGAATTCAAGTGGAGGTTAAAGGATATAGAAGATCTGTCCAGGAAGACATTTTATCCCTGGATTTTTGTGGCTTAGTTTTGAAATCACCCATGTTCACATTTAATGGTAGGAATGGGGTGAAGTGGGGTGAAGTAGCTTCATCACATTATTGATGTCGTTTTTCCTTTGCTTCTGCAACAACTTGGTGCGTTTTCTTGTTTTCAGTTACTGTGTACATTTGTTTAGCTTTTCACAGAGCCACCCCCGGCTTGTGATGGAGTGAATTAAGCATATGATAAAGTAAACTAATAGAGGCCATTTATTTTTATTTGGATGTTAGTGACATCGACCTGAGAAATATCTGGAACATGCTGGGGAAGGAAGAAACCTTGGGCTTATTAGATTCCAATTCTCCTCAGATCCAGCCAGACTTGAGTTGCAGGTCAAGAATTCCCTGAGAAATTAAACTATCTTTTGAGAGAAGATTTCTTTGCTGTCCCCTCAACTACGTACTAGCTAGGACAACTTCTGCAATGGAGATGTGGGAACACCACAAATTTATGTGGAAATACATTTTTGGAGGGAGTGATCTTGTCCTTCTCCTTTCTATTCCTGTCCCTTTCCTATTTCTTCTATCTGTATGGCTTAAATTTTGCTGATTGATGAAATGAACCCAAAGAAAAAACTCTCCCATTTTCATTCATTGCCTCTTTTTGTGTGTGTGCACCAGCCCTATGGTTCATTTCAAAGTGATGTCATTTCTGATGGGAAATCAAAGAATGGCTAATCCTTCCAGCTGCTCCCAGAATTCCCCAGTAACTCAGGTAAGGTAAAGGTTCCCCTCGCACATATGTGCTAGTCGTTCCCGACTCTAGGAGGCAGTGCTCATCTCCGTTTCAAAGCTGAAGAGCCAGCGCTGTCTGAAGACATCTGTGTGGTCATGTGGCTGGCATGAGTCAATGCCAAAAGGCGCATGGAATGCTGTTACCTTCCCACCAAAGGTGGTCCCTATTTTTCTACTTGCAGTTTTTTACGTGCTTTCGAACTGCTAGGTTGAGGAAAAGCTATGACAAGTAACGGGAACTCACCCTGTTACGCAGCACTAGGGATTTGAACTGATCAACTGCTCACCTTCTGATCAACAAGCTCAGTGTCTTAGCCACTGAGCCACAAGCCAGGTCCAAAATCAAGAATGACAAGCCAGGTCCAAAATCAAGAGTGGCTGAGTTCTTTATTGCTTCACACACCCCTAGACAAAATCTTGAGGACTCTACAATTTGCATCCACAATATACTCTTGGAACTCTTAGGGAGAAGCTGTCTTCACCCCCTTTCTCTCACACATAGTATCTTGGTTGAGCTGCCTCTTACTCCTCTGGAATGCAGTTTCTCTCTCCTGAGGATCTACCTCCTTTCTCCATTCCATTGCATCATGTCTGGACTTCAACTCCCAGAATTCTTAAGCCACCATGTGAGGACTTCAACTCCCAGGATTCCTCAGTCATCATGTGTTAGGCCCCAAACCAAGAATGACAGATGGTGGTTCTTCTGAGCTGAGTTCAGAGGTGGAGTTCAGCCAGTTCTGTCTGGTTCGGGCGAACCGGTAGTGGCAATTGTGGGAGGCTCTGCCCACCCGCCCGGATGTAATGACCTCCTATTTAGCCACGTTTTTGAGTCCTTGCGCATGCATGGAAGGTCAGGCTTATGCGCGGAAGTGGTGCGGGTGCTCACATTTGCAAACCAGTAGGGAAGGTTAAGTGAATCCCACCTCTGGCTGAGTTCTTTATTGCTTCACACCTATAGACAGAATCTTGCCAGACTTAGGTCTCCACCATCAGCACCTACCACAATATACCGTATTTTTTGGAGTATAAGATGCACCGGAGTATAAGACACACCTTAGTTTTTGGGGAGGAAAATAAGAAAAAAGCTGATTGGCGGGTGGATCGGCCTCCCAGAATACCCCCAATCAGCTGTTCTCAGAGGTGAATTTTAACAACGGGTTCCTTGGTTGTGAGTTCTGTGCCATACTCTTTTTTGCTTTTTTTCCTGCCTCTGAAACTTCCAAAATTCTGTTTCAGAAAAAACTTTTTTTCCTGCCTCTGAAAGGCTCCGAAACAGCTTCAGAAAAAAAAAGCCTCTGAAGCTCTGTTTGGAGGCTTCTTTTCTGAAGCTTCATTTCTGTTGCTTTTTTCAGCCTATGAAACCTTGGTTTGTGAAGCTGGGAGGGGCTACATTTGGAGTATAAGACGCACCCAGATTTTCATCCTCTTTTTTGGGGAGGGAAAAAGGTGCATCTTATACTCTGAAAAATACTGTAAGTTGAGCTAATAATATGATTTCTCTCTAGGTTTGGAATCATTTCCCCTTTCTATCATTTTTTTAAAAATGAGAGGTCAGTGGTAATTTTCTAGGGGCGGCTGCCACGCAAGGATTTCAGAGACCACATTTTAGGCTGCGTTAATAGGACGGAGCACCAAACAAGAACCTCTAGACTAGGTTTTCTATCTTTTCCTGCCTCCATCTTTGCAGCCTCTTTCCCACCCTTCCCTTGTGAAAGCCTTTTTCTCAAAATTATCAGCTTAAGGAACAGCTACGAATTGAAAGGAATTTCCACCCCCCCTCCTTGCCAAGGGTTACACCGTGAGCAGCTGCTAAAATGCAACATCGTGCAGCTTTTATCTCCCTTTCATTATACCTATTTCCAGGATGCTATTTCAGGTTTTAGTGGTGGGAGAGAAAAGATTCCAAAACTTTTAGATCTATTCAGAATTAAATGACAATCGGACACACGTGCGCACTCACAGACATACCGACAAGCACAAATAACCACCTACTCTTACCCTTTAATGAATATATTGGGTATTTCTTTTTTATTAAAATATCCTAATTAGATAGAAGTGCTACTGATTTATTATTTTAGAAACCTTACTTTTCTTCAAGAGTTTGGTGGGGTCACACATGTTCATTTTGTTCCGTGAATAGGTTTCTTTTTAAATTATTATTATTATTTTATCTACTAGGTAAAAAAAAATGGGAAAAGAGTATATCCATTTTTAGTTTTAAGCTGCAATCACTAGATGTGACCAGGAAAAAATGGGGGGTGGGGGAAATCTGGTGCAAAACTCCCACCCTAACCCTACCAGCAGTTGAAAATCTTGGTGAATTTTTAAATAAAATGATATAAGGTAGAAATTAAAACATTGATAGCAATAGCACTTAGACGTATATACTTATATACTTATATGGAAGGAAGGAAGGAAGGAAGGAAGGAAGGAAGGAAGGAAGGAAGGAAGGAAGGAAGGAAGGAAGAAGGAAGGAAGGGCAATAGCACTTAGACTTATATAATGCTTCATAGTGCTTTACAGCCCTCTCTTAGTGGGTTACAGAGTCAGCTTCTTGCTCCCAACAATCTGGGTCCCCATTTTACCGACTTCGGAAGGATGGAAAGCTGAGTCAACTTGGAGCCAGTCAGAATTGAACTGCTGGCAGTCAGCAGAGTTAGCCTGTGATACTGCATTCTAACCACTGTGCATCATAGATGGATGAGTGGGTGGGTGGATGAGGAGGGAGGGAGGGAGGGAGGGAGAAAGGAAGGAGGGAAGGAGGGAAGGAAGGAAGGAAGGGCAATATCACTCAGTCTTATGTACCACTTCATAGTGCTTTTACAGCCCTCTCTAAGCAGTTTACAGAGTCAGCCTCTTGACCCCAACAATTTGGGTCCTCATTTTACCCACCTCGGAAGGATGGAAGGCTGAGTCAGTCTTGAGCCTGGTGAGATTTGATCTGCTGAACTGCAGCTAGCGTCAGCTGAAGTAGCTGCAGTACAGCACTCTAACCACTGTGCCACCGTGGCTCATTAACATTATTGCAGGTGTCTTTGTAAAGAACCAAAGAAATACCAAGAAAATTTTAGCAGACAAGGTAGCACTACTGATTATAGTAGATTAAAAATCCCCCCACTTTTAAAAAAACAAAACAAAACAAAACAACAACAACAACAACAACAAAACCAGGAACCTCCTTTTGTTGAATTATAACCTTCCAAGGAACTTGATGGATTGACCAATTGCTTACTTGCCATCAAATCAAGGTTGCTCTGAGCAGCCACACACAGACAGACGTTCTCCATAATGGTCTATCATAACTTGGTCTTTCACGTCTCCCAATGGTGCACCCATCGCCGTTGTAACTTTGGAGCCGATTGTCTTCTTTTCTTTTCTTTTCTTTCCATTTCCCCATGGATTATAGACTTTCCAATGGAGCTGGGTCTTTGCATTGATTATTGACTCAAGTGACTACCTAGATCAGGGTTGCCAAACTTATGGCCTGTGGGCTGGATGCGTCACACGCTGGCCACGCCCATGCCCGGTTTAGCGAAGGGGATAAAAGTCCCAATATGTCACATGTGATGCCGCCGTGATGATGCGAGTTGTATCATTGACACCCCTGACCTAGATAGATTTTTCTCCATGATGACCTGCCCTAATCTGGTTCTTCAGATATTCCAGCTGTGCATCGTCACAACTGTAACTGAATTCATCCTCCTTGCTGCTGGTTGTCCTCTTCTTCTCTTTTCTTCCACCTTTCCCAACAATCAGAGATTTCTCCAGAGAGCCAGGTCTTCGCATAATGTATCTGAAGTTCATTTTATTTATTTTATTTATTTTATTTTATTAAATTTATATACTGCCCTACTCCCGAAGGACTCGGGGCAGTGAACAGCCAAAAGATAAAATACACAAAATACAAACATTAAAACCATTTAAAATACATTAAATACTTTGGCCCAAACAGATTTAAAACACCCTGATTTATAAACAAATTGAAAAGGCAATTTAAAAGAAAAGTCAAGCCAGACTGGCCTGCTGAAATAAGAATCTTTTGAGGGCATGGTGGAAAGTGCGCAGATTCGGGATCCTCCGTATCTCCAGGGGGAGCTCATTCCAGATGGCAGGTGCCCCCACAGAGAAGGCTCTCCCCCTGGGGGCCGCCAGTCAACATTGTTTGGCCAACGGCACCCTGAGAAGCCCCTCTCTATGGGAGCATACTGGTCGGTGAGAGGCCACTGGTGGCAGAAGGTGGTCTCGTATGTACCCCGTCCTATGCCCTATCACATAGGGATAGAATCAAGGTCACGTGAAGTGTTGATGCCACTTTATAATGTTTTGGTAAGGCCACACTTGGAATGTTGCCGCAGATAGAAAAAAAGAGTGGTGAGCACAGCACAAAACATTGTGGGCTGTCCCCTTATACCACTAGACGAGATTGCTAGGGCTCGCTGCCTTAGAAGAGTGAGGAAAATCCTGAGGGACGACTCACACCCTAGTGAGCACTTCTTTACCCTCCTACCGTCAGGAAGGAGATATAGAAGCATAGCCAGCCACACAAACAGGCTGAAGAACAGTTTTTATCCATGGTCTGTCAGACTCCTGAATGAGAAATAACATCATAACTACATAGTATGATGGACTGCCGGGCCGGCGCAACGTGTAACATGTTCACACTGGAGCAATAGGACTGGGGGTTTTGTTAATATGATTTATTGGGTTAAGGATTTTCTGTCTTCACTGTGAGTTGTAACGTGTTGAGGGGGGATGCACTGAGGGAGCTCCACCAATCTCATTGTAGTTATGTTGTGCACTGACAATAAAGGTTTGAATTTGAATTTTGAATTGCAAAATTCAACTTTGCCATGATGTAAAAAATGTTGAGACTCTAGAAAGAGTGCAGAGAAGAGCAACAAAGACGATTAGAGGGCTGGAGGCTCAAAACATATGAAGACCATCCCAAAAGTGCTTTTTTTTTTTTTCCATGAGGCAACTGGACTTTCTGGTTTTTCTTTGAAGATGTTTCGCTTCTCATCCAAGAAGCTTCTTCAGCTCTGGCTGGATGGTGAGGAATGGAATCTTAACAACCCACTAAAAGAATGCAAATGACCAGCTGCCTGCAAAAATCACCTTTTTCAGTGCCATTGTAACTTTAAATGACCCCTGTAAGAAAGAAGGATACAACATAGATCTTCAGTCTACAACACAGTCTTTTCAACAGTTGCAAGAAGGCTCCACGTCCATTTGCAGTACTCAGCTGAGGACACAGATAAACCTCCCAGTGTTCTCAACGATTCTCTCAAAGAACGCAAATGACCAATTGTCTGCAAGGACTATAAACCCTTCCATTCCCCACCCTCCAGTCAGAGTTGAAGAAGCTTCTTGGATGAGAAGCAAAAAGTCTTCAAAGATAAACCAGAAAGCCCAGTTGCCTCTTGAAAAAGCACCTTTGGGACAACCATGACCTGGTGACTGAGAATCTCCATAGACATATGAAGAGCAGTTCTGGATTTGTGTATGTCTAGTCTAGTGAAGAGAAGGATGAGGGGTGCATGATAGCAGTCTTCAATATCTAAGGGGCTGTCAGAAGGAAGGGGGGGGGGCAACCTATTTTCCCAAAGCAGACCGAATCCCCCACTGTTTTGCTAGCTAGAACCTCCAACCTTGGTTACCTAATGGTCCATAACTCTGAGCCTTGCCATCTCACATCTTCTCGGGAGCTGCCGATCCCCGGGGTCTGTGGTTGTTCATCTCAGCATGAGAGAGTGCAAACATTGCTAGGAGATGTAATTCAATTTGAGCATAAGTATTAATTTCACAGTCTATTGTTATAGTATCGCCTCCTAATATAGCAAAGGCGTCTCAATTCTGTACTTGAATGCAATGATGTCTTCTTCTTCTTCTTCTTCTTCTTCTTCTTCTTTTTCTTCTTCTTCTTCTTCTTCTTCCTCTTCCGCTTCCTCTTCCTCTTCCTCTTCCTCTTCCTCTTCTTCCTCTTCTTCCTCTTCTTCTCCTCCTCCTCCTCCTCCTCCTCCAGATGAAGCTCTGAGCTTCTTTCTTTAATTACGACGTTCCAACTTGGCACATTCCCAATTCAAGCTTTCTACTTTTCTCTAATAGCACATTAGTCTGCCCTCAGGGTGCAGGAAAGAAACTGTGAAAAGCATTAATGGCAGCTCATCAATTGGGCATAAGTGAAAATAACTCTAATAAAGCTTTCCTTTTCCCTAGCCCTGCACTTAATGACCACTCTTTAAGGGAGGCCTTTCTTACCAGAAAATCCTCAGGTGAAAAAAAGTGATTTGTCCCACAGTTTGTAAAAAGAACGCACTTTCCCAGCATTAATTTTCATCCCTTACAAGATGTCCAATTAACAAGCATGCACATTTAAATTCCACTTCATCGGTGCTAAATATTTTAACTATTCCCCCCCCCCCCCCATCATGCATTCAAATGTTCAGTGCTGTTTTGCCAGAAGAATGTAGCCTTAGCCCCAGGGGTGGGCTTCAAAAATTTTAGCAAGGGGTTCCTTGCCTGGTTGATGGGTGGGTGTGGCTATGGTGGGCATGGCCTAGTCTGCCTCTACATCAGGGGGGGGAGGGTTGCCCTCTCCGGGCTCCAGAGGTCTTCCTCGAGCCTCTGGAAGGGTGAAAATGGCCTCTGCAGCAAGGGTGGGTTCTAACATTTTTTACTACTGGTTTTGTGGGCGTGGCTTATTTTGTGGATGTGGTTTGATGGTCATGTGACAATTCTTTAGGATTTAGCAGAGGTAGTGGTCTACCAGGCTTTTAACTGCTTGCAGAGCCGTACCAGTCTACCCATTTGTTTTTGGAGCGTTCCGATCTACCTGTTTGTTTTTGGAGGCACCGGTCTACCACCACACTGCCTTTTACCACTGATCAGCTATAGGGCGGCCCTTTGAAGCGCTGCAGCAAGAGTTTAAACTGTTTTTTTTCCTTCTAGCTGATTAGCTGAGACTTGGGAGGCAGCGAATAGACTGGGAGAGGGCCAGGCAGAGGTGGTGTTTACCGGTTCTCCAAACTACTCAAAATTTCCACTACTGGTTCACAAGAACCAGGAAGAACCGGTAGCAACCCACCACTGCTCCCTAGTCTCTGGAGGTCCTCTGGAGGCTGGAAACAGGCCCATTCCCGAACTTCTGGTAGGCCTGTTTTTTGTCCTCCCCGAGCTTTTGCGCGCACCCTGCACTTACCTCCATCCAAAACAGGCCACATGGGGACTCCTGGGAGGAGCGGGGCGGGGTGAGTGGGGCCAGCCAGGAGTGGGATTTGGGGGTTCTCCAAACTGCACAGAATCTTAGCTGGAGGTTCTCCCGAACCCCGGCAAACTCCCAGCAGCCCACCCCTGATTAGCACTGCTGACTTCAAACAACTAACAGAATTTCTAGTTCGTGCAGTATTTCGCAAACATGGCAACTTTAAGATGTGTGGACTTCAACTCCCATAACTCCCCAGTCAGGATGGGGAATTTTGGAAGCCGAAGCCCCCACAGAGTTGCCATGTTTGAGAAACACTGCCCTATGGCATATCCTTGGTTCCCTTTCTGGCTTGAGATTCTCAGAATAAGCCAGGAGGACAAACCACCATCTTGCATGCTTCTAGGTAAACATCAACTAAAAATGGCCACAAAGAAATGGCGAGTTTAGCTCTAGCCAGCTTGCTTAACTTGCTAAGCTAAAAAAAGCTTTGTTGTACATGTAATTGCACTTTATCCCATGTCTCATGTGGTTCTTTGAGCAGTCTTTGTGGCCTGCGATATCAAACCCTTTAAAGGGCTGTAATTTGTGGTTATGGGACTGGATTCTGGAAACCAAGATTGATGGCTGTTTTGGTTCGGGACATATGCTAAGCCGCAAATCTGAGTTAAAGAGCCATAAACAACAGGATGTCAAATGGCAGCACCGGCTCATTAACAAGAGATTTTATTTTTATTTTTATTTATTTTTTTGGCTTTGGGCTCATCTGAACCCAGCTGTCATGGGCACCCCAGGCCGATGAATTCACAGCAGCCACGAGCTTCAAATGAGGGACTTCCCACATTGTAATTCGGTTTCTAAACTCCAGTTTGGTGCTTTTTTGCAAGCTTGTCAAATGGCTGGAGGTTTTATGAACGTCTTTATGCTTTCTAATTTGTTTTCTGGCTTTTGAGGGCATCCGTGTGGCATCCGTGTGGCACATTGCCCACTGCAGTTTTGAAATGCATTTGCTCTCCTTCCTGTCAAATTTTCGCTGCCCGGCAATTCATGTGGGACCATAAAGCAAAGCCCAAGGGCAATAGCATTTCCTTGTCTGATTTTAAAACTTCATTTGCCAGTTTGTCCTTAAGGAAAGGCTGAAGGTTGCATTGGAGAATTCCACTGCAGCTACGTGGATTTCAATCACTGTTTATATTTACAGGGATGTTGACTTGAGTGAGAAACAATATAATTTTTTCATTCCTCCAGTGCATGCCCCCAGGGGTGCAGTAAGGATTTTAATGTATATTACTAATGGTGAAGATGGTTTATTTATTTTGCCTTTAAAGGGATGCAGACTGCAAAAAAAATTAGGAAGAAAAGCTATTGCTGCAATTAACAGAATAACAGAATTACACCTAAATCCTATATCAGTGGTCTTAAAGTTGACAAGGTTGGAGACCCCTGCCCTATATCATTTCAGACAAATGGTTGTCCAATCTCTTTTTAAAAACTTCCAGTGTTTGAGCATTCACAACTTCTGGAGGCAAGTTGTTCCACTATTTAATTGTTCTAACTGTCAGGAAATTTCTCTTTAGTTTTAGGTTTGCTGAGCCTTGGTGGTGCAGCAGACTAAAGTGCTGTTAAGTAGCACCAGCTGCCTGCAATTACTGCAAGTTCAAATCTCACCAGGCTCAAGGTTGACTCAGCCTTCCATCCTTCCGAGGTAGGTAAAATGAGGACCCGGTTTGTGGGGGCAATAAGCTGACTTTGTATAAAAAAGAACACCGCTTAAGGGGGCCCGAAAGCCCTACTAAGCAGGTATATACAAAAGTATAAAGGCTATTGCCTAACGCATTGTAAATAATAAATAAATAAATAAAAAAGGTTGCTTCTCTCCTTGATTAGTTTTCACCCATTGCTTCTTGTCCTGCCCTCAGGTGCTTTGGAGAAGAGCTTGACTCTCTCTTCCTTGTGGCAGCCCCTGAGATATTGGAACACTGCTTCTTTTCATTAAACTAGACATACCCGATTCCATTAACCGTTCTTCATATCTTTTAGCCTCCAGTCCCCTAATCATCCTTGTTGCTCTTCTCTGCACTCTTTCTAGAGTCTCCATGTGTTTTTACACCATGGCAACCCAAACTGGATACAACATTCCAAGTTTGGTTTTACCAAGGCATTATAGAGAGATATTAACACTTCACAAGCTCTTGATTCTATCTCTTGATTGTTGATCATTGAACAACATGGAGAAGTCTGACTGTAGGGCAGACAATCTTTTCAGGCTTAAAGTCACCTGTATTGTGCAAAAGTTGAGGGTTAATTATAACTTATCTCTTCAGAGTGAGGCAACATCCTAGGTCATCCCTGTCAAACTTCTTTTGGGCAGCCATACATCTTCTTAGTTTATTTATTCATTTTATTTCCGTATGCATTTATTGCAGTGCTTTTCTTAAGATTTCCACCTTGCCATTCCTTCATGAGCTTTGAGCTTTGAGATAAGCAAAGAGTTCTTTGTTAGAGTTGCTCTAAGCAGAAATAGTGACAATGAGTATAACAAATAACATATTTTGAAAAACTAAGGTCAAAATACAGCCTGAAGGACACATGGAAGATGGAACAAAGATTTGAAATAATAATAAGCCACTGCAATCTTTGGATTTCCAATTCTTAAGTATGAGAAAAGGAAGGTAGGAAGGAAGGAAGGAAGGAAGGAAGGAAGGAAGGAAGGAAGGAAGGAAGGAAGGAAGGAAGGAAACTTTGAAATAATAATAAACCACTGCAATCTCTGGATTTCCAATTCTTAAGTATGAGAAAAGGAAGGTAGGAAGGAAGGAAGGAAGGAAGGAAGGAAACTTTGAAATAATAATAAGCCACTGCAATCTCTGAATTTCCAATTTTTAAGTATGAGAAAAGAAGGGTGGGAGGGAGGGAGGGAGGAAGGGAAGAAAGGAAACAAACTTTGGAATAATATTAAGCTACCCCAATAGCTAAATTTCAAACTTTTCAAAATGAATGCAAATTAAAAAGACAACTGCAAAATAATGTTAAGCCACTGCAATCTCTGGATTTCCAATTCTTAAGTATGAGAAAAGGAAGGTAGGAAGGAAGGAAGGAAGGAAGGAAAGAAGGAAGGAAGGAAGGAAGGAAGGAAGGAAGGAAGGAAGGAAGGAAGGAAGAAAGGAAGGAAGGAAGGAAGGAAACTTTGAAATAATAATAAGCCACTGCAATCTCTGAATTTCCAATTTTTAAGTATGAGAAAAGAAGGGTGGGAGGGAGGGAGGAAGAAGGAAGAAAGGAAACAAACTTTGGAATAATATTAAGCTACCCCAATAGCTAAATTTCAAACTTTTCAAAATGAATGCAAATTAAAAAGACAACTGCAAAATAATGTTAAACCACTGCAATCTCTAAATTTCAAACTTTTAAATATTAAAAAAAAACTAAGAAAGTAGAGACAACGCCAACTAAGTAATTATT
This sequence comes from Masticophis lateralis, assembly GCA_030761175.1. NCBI lineage: Eukaryota > Metazoa > Chordata > Lepidosauria > Squamata > Colubridae > Masticophis > Masticophis lateralis. The sequence goes on from JAUDYJ010000010.1 coordinate 20,010,596, forward strand.
GTTTTGCCAAGAACAGAGCCTGTTTACTGAATTCTCAAAGATGTTTATTGCTCAGTATCAGCCATTGCATTCTGTTTTGTTGTTGCTGTTACCATTGAAGTATATTCTAGCTGCTGGTGTTTTTACCCGACCCAAGCATGTGAGTTTGTATACCAAAGTATTAGAGCTGACATTGGCAAAATGGGAACCAGCTAATTCTCAGTCCTGAAGAAAAGTTATATAGCTATAGAACAAGTACCCTCAACTCTCAATACTGGGAGAATGGCCAAAATCCACTGACTTGAAAACGGAGGAAGAATTTGGAGCTTGCTATATAGTGAGCTTGATGTTTGTCCTCTATAGTTTATTTAATTCATTAACATATATCTAGGGTTTTTTTCACTTCCTTACCCCTCCCAATTTTATGATTTGAGGTATTGAGGAGCAGTTATCCTTCACTCTATTTATTTAAAAAAAAATTAAATTTGATTTATATGCCATCCTTCTCCGGAGACTCAGGGTGGCTTACAATGCATTAAGCAATAGCCTTCATACTTTTGTATATTTATACAAAGTCAGCTTATTGCCCCCCCCACAAACTGGGTCCTTAATTTACCTACCTTAGAAAGGATGGAAGGCTGAGTCATCCTTGAGCCTGGTGAGATTCGAACTTACAGTTAATTGCAGACAGCTGGTGTTAATCACAATGCTTTTAGTCTGCTGAGCTAACCAGGCTCTTTAATTTGCATTCCACTTCTATTACTTTTACAAATAACTCAAAGTGGCAAACATGTCTAATGCGTCTCCTATTTTTGCCACAACAACGATCCTGTGAGGTGGGTTGGTCTGAGAGAAAGTGACTGGCCTAGGGTCACCCAGCTGGCTTTTATTGGCTAAGGCAGGACTAGAACCACAGTCTCCTGGTGATTGGCCCCAAAATCAACCAACTGGATTTCATGGCTAAGGTGGGATTTGAACTCACGGCCTCTTGCTTTCTAGCTGGTGCTTTAACCACTAGAGCAAACAGTTTAATGTCGCTGATGACATTAAAAGCTGCTTAGTTCCAGTAACGTTTCTGCATTCCGCCACTTCGAAGTCCACCTTGAACTGTTCCATGTTGCTTTGTAACGTAAAATGCCCATTTTAATTGAGAGATCAAAATTGAGTGAGAGATCACACTTGGCCAATAAAGAAGGAAGGAAGGAAGGAAGGAAGGAAGGAAGGAAGGAAGGAAGGAAGGAAGGAAGGAAGGAAGGAAGGAAGGAAGGAAATGTATAATTGGTGTGGCTGTTATCTCTTAATGACCATTCTGCTAGTGACATTGCTGTGAATATAGACATTTTTGGCACTCCACTTTGGAAAAAGAAAAAGAACTGATCAGGTAAAAGGATGTTAACATTCCTTGTAATTTTAAGTTTTCCCAGTTTCTTCCCCCTGGCAGAAGAAGTGGGGAGTGCAGTGTAGTATTTCTAAAGATGCTCCAGCACTAAGGATTGTCATGGGGACCAGAGGAAGGATGACACGTCGTCAAGACAATCTTACGAAATAGCTCCTGCTGGGGAAACACACAGAAGAATGCCAGCAAGGATTTTTACTTCCCCCCAAATGAAAGAAAAAGAAATGATTTCTTTCTGCATTCATATGCTTGCATATTGTATTGGCATCTTGGTTCAGCCTTTCAGGAAACTTTCTTGATCCAGTTGCTTGAGATCTGTTGGGAATGATGAATTTCCTACTCATGTGACCAACAGAATTCTGGGTGTTGTAGTTTTACCATACCATTGGAAGGTATCTGGTAGGAAAATGATCCTTGGGACAATGGTGCTACAAAAGTTATTTGCCCTCTTTCAGATCAAGCAACTGCAGTTGAACAAATTTCATTCGTTTCAACTCCGGATGGGATTTCTGTCAGTTAACAAACTCATTCATGGTTTAACGCAGTATTTCTCAATCATGGCAACTTTAAGACACATGGACTTCAATTCCCAGAATTCCCACAATTCCCCATGGCTGGGGAATTCTGGGAGTTGAAGTCCATAGATCTTAAAGTTGTCAAGGGTGGGAAGCACTGGTTCAACGTGCAGTGTGACTGCAGAAAATGGTTGGTACACCAGTAACAAACTTCAGAGCTTTTTCTCACTCATGAATTGAAGTGCTCTCCATCTATCCACCCACAAGAAGCAATGGGTGGAAGCTTGTAAGAGGAAAATCCAACCTGGAACTAAGGAGGAATTTCCTGACAGTGAGAGCAATAGAATAGAATAGAATAGAATAGAATAGAATAGAATAGAATAGAATAGAATAGAATAGAATAGAATAGAATAGAATAGAATAGAATATGAAATGGAGAATAGAATAGAGTAAATAGAATAGAATGAATAGAGTAGATAAGAATGAATAGAATAAAAATGAATAGAGTAGAGAATAGAGTAGAGTAGAGTAGAGTAGAGTAGAGTAGAGTAGAGTAGAGTAGAGTAGAGTAGAGTAGAGTAGAGTAGAGTAGAACAGAACAGAATAGAATGAAGAATAGGAATGGAATGGAATGGAATGGAATGGAATGGAATGGAATAGAATAGAATAGAATAGAATAGAATAGAATAGAATAGAATAGAATAGAATAGAATAGAATAGAATAGAATAGAATGAAGAATAGGAATGGAATGGAATGGAATGGAATGGAATAGAATAGAATAGAATAGAATAGAATAGAATAGAATAGAATAGAATAGAATAGAATAGAATAGAATAACAGTGTTGGAAGGGAACTTGGAAGTCTTCTAGTCCAATCTCTGCTCAGTCAGGAAACCCTACTATTTCAGACAAATGGTTATCCAACATCTTAAAAACCTCTGCACCCACAACTTCTAGAGGCAAGTCATTCCACTGATTAATTTATTCTAATGGTCAGGAAATTTCTCCTTAGTTCTAGGTTGCTTCTCTCCTTGATTACTTTCCACCAGTTGCTTCTTGGCCTGCCCTCAGGTGCTTTGGAGAATAGCTTGACTCCCTCTTCTTTGTGGCAGCCCCGGAGATATTGGAACATTGCTATCATGTCACCCCTAGGCTTTCTTTTCATTAAACTAGATATGTCTCATGGTGAGAGTTTTTTATATTTTCTGATGGGTCTCAAGAACTTTTATGTTACAGGCTACTCAGCACCAACAATTTCCTGAACATAACCAGAATCACTCCAAGGAAATTATTTACAAGGGACATCAAACATTTTGTGAGAGTTCATATCTAATTCTCTTCGGGTCAAAGAGAACTGAACAGTAGGATGCTTCACGCTATTTATTTTATTTATAACTATTACATGTTACAGTTTTTTACTGTTGATTGCAGCAGTCTCAAAAGTGGTATTTTATCTCCTTGATCACTACTAGAGCCTTTTCTGTTTCCATTGATTTTTGACCAGAGCAACTCATTCTGTTTTCTGAACAGAGTTAAAGAAAGGAGAGAGAGAGAGAGAGAGAGAGAGAGAGAGAGAGAGAGAGAGAGAGAGAGAGAGAGAGAGAGAGATCATTTCAGTGGAAAACATTTGAAATATTTCACATAGCACTTACAAAAGCTTAAGATGATTAGAACATTTAAGAACATCAGTCTTATTAGGACTTTGAGTTTTTAAGATTAACTTCCACTGCACTATTGAACACAGCAACTTAAGGCCAGCCTGGAATTTCTCAGCCAAGGAAACAAAAAATATTGTTGAATTTTTGTGTTAATTCCTAAACATCAAGCTGCAAACATACAGTAGGGCTCCGTGTGATGATGGAAGAGTTGAATTATCAGAGAGAATATTGCTAAAACTCTTGTGTTGTGGGTGTTTCTGTTGTGTCTGTGTGTTTGTGTCTCTTCTTCAAATGACGGTATAGCTTGCTCATCTATCTACTATTATTTTTGGTTTAAAAAGAACTTTCAAAATTCAACATTAGAGATTTGCTGTTCAATTTTGCTGATGCCTGTTTGGGACGGGAGAACCACTTAGAAGTAATGTTAGTTAGTTTACTTTATTGATTAGCCCTTGGGCCATATCTAAGTGCAGCGTTTCAGACGCAAATTATTAATAAAATCTGATGAAAACAATTTAACATGGAATTGGATAAAATACAATTTAAAATGAAATTGGAATAAAATAAAATTTAAAATGAAATTGGAATAAAATACAGTTTAAAATGAAATTGGAATAAAATACAATAATTTCATATATTGATAAAATATGATAAAATTATATTTCAGTGGCACCCCTACAATTTACCCCAATCAGTCCCACATATGCCGATCTCAAGAAAGAAAGGAAGAAGTTTCTGTAACACTCTCATATCCTATTTCCAAAGTGTAGCCTTTATTCATTTTAATCTAACCTCTCTCTCTCTCTCTCTCTCTCTCTCACACACACACACACACACACACACACACACATCTATCTATCTATCTATCTATCTATCTATCTATCTATCTATCTATCTATATCTATCTATTTTCTATCATCTATCAATCATCTACCTATGCATCTATCAACCCACTTATCCATCTCTCTCTCTCTCTATCCACTCATCCATCTCTCTCTCACCTATCTACCTATCTACCTATCCATCCATCAATCCACCAATTTATCCATCCATCCATCTATCCATCCATCCATCCATCCATCCATCCATCCATCCATCCATCCATCCATCCATCCACCTCTCTCTCATCTTTTATCCATCTATCCACCCCTTTATCCATCCATTCATCTCTCACTCTCATCTATTTATCTATCTATCCGCCCATTTATCCATCTCAACCATCCATCTCTCCAACTCTCTCATCTAATTATCTAGGTATCACTTGTGTAAATTTAGATGGACATTCTTCTTGCAGTTTACTCCCAGGCATTGAACAAGCATAACACCACATATGGAAGGCAATAAAAAAAAAATAGAAACAATAAACATGACCGATTAAGAACTCCTTAATCAAGCAAGCCAAACTCAGAGTAGGACTCCTTCACACCCTAGCCTAATGAAAGTTTGGAGGTGTCTCCAAGATGTGGTCAAGCAAAATCATGATACCGACAACTATGGTGCAATGGAAGTTCTACCTGCTCTCCCTCCCCCTCCCTCCCTCCCTCCCTCCCTCCCTCTCTCTCTCTCTCTCTCTCTCTCTCTCTCTCTCCCTCCCTCCCTCCCTCCCTCCCTCCCTCCCCCCCCCCCTCTCTCTCTCCCTGTATGTGGCTACACACACAAAAATTACCTTCTCACATGCCTGGCACGACTTTTTTTAACCCACTCTGGGGACATCTTTGGGAAACTGAACAGAGCTTGGTCTATGTCTGATTCGCATCTATATTTTACTCAAGTACAAATAATTGGCCACTGCAGAGGTAGCTGTCTCATCTCAGCCATCATCTAGGATTAGAGAACGAATCCTAGTTCATTCCCAGATTAAGGGTGAACAGCAAGAAAAGCTCCTTAGTTACAATCAAGGGCACAAAAGGCAACATTGGGGCAACCAGTGAGCACTGCACTAAAACCAATAAGATCTTGGCAGACTTACCAAGATTTGGTAAGACCTTAGACAAAGATTTCCCATCACAAAGACTTCAAAGGGCCTCCATGTCAATGTGCAGCATCAAAGAATTTGCAAAATAACCTGTCAGAACTAGGAGGTCTCTAATGCCTGAGGAGATTTGCTTATTTACCTAACAATCCTCAAATGGCTCGGATAAGCTACATTTATCCATTTCAGAGACTCTTATCTCTTGGATGGATCCATTTTGTCTCTATCTCACCATCCGAGAAATATGGAAGTTTGGCTGAGATTTTAAATCTGGAGCTCTGGAGGAATCTTCTAGGTAGGATGTCCACCTTTCTAGAGCTGTGGTGGCCCAGTGGTTAAAGTGCAGTACTGCAGGCTAATTCTGCTGACAGCTGGCTGCCTGCAATTTGAGAGATTGAATCTCAACAGGCTCAAGGTTGACTCAGCCTTTCACCTTTTCGAGGTGGGTAAAACGAGGACCCAGATTGTTGGGGGCAAAATGCTGATTCTGTAAACCGCTTAGAGAAGGCTGTGAAGCACTGTGAAGCAGTATATAAGTCCTTCCAGCAATACTGTGTTCTAATCACTCCGCCACTACAGTCCTTCCTTCCTTCCCTCCCTCCCTCCCTCCCTCCCTCCCTCCCTCCCTCCCTCCTTCCTTCCTTCCTTCCTTCCTTCCTTCCTTCCTTCCTTGCTTTTCTTCCATCCGTCCATCCATCCATCCATCCATCCATCCATCCATCCATCCATCGTGCATAGTGGTCAGAATGCAGCATTGCAGGCTGACTCTGCCAACTGCCAGGGGTTCGATTCTCATCAGCTCAAGGTTGACTCAGCCTTCCATCCTTCCGAGGTGGGTAAAACGAGGACCCAGATTGTTGGAGGCAAAATGCTGATTCTGTAAACGGCTTAGAGAGGGCTGTAAAAGCACTTGCTAAGTGCTGAGCGCTAAGTGCTATTCCCAAATCACCCAGGAGAACACTGTGGGCAATTGAAAGGGTAAGTTCCAGAAGTGTAACGAGGATCATGATTTTAGTCCCAAGTATATAAAGCTGTCTTGGAGACATTATATAAGAAATAAATTAATTCATTCATTATCTAGCAAACCATCACATGGTTTGCTTAGTGTTGGTTCTTGGCAGTTCAGTGTAGGATTTTTGACAATTATATCTTCCGAAGGAATACCGGGGTGGTGGTGGTAATATAACATTATCTAGAGTGTATGATTTTATTTCTCATGGCTTGTTCTCACAAGCAAGTGATCAAATGACAACTATGCCTGAATGATCCAGTCTGAAATTTACAAAAAAACTCGATATAAAATTCTATCCTGCATGTTTCAAACTGTAAGGATCTTGCAGAAGATTATTAATTCAGGTATCTATCACCGTGATGGTGAACCTATGGCATGCATGCCACAGGTGGCACGTGGAGTTATATCTGTGGCCACACAAGCCATCACCCTAGATCAGTTGTACTGCACATGCGCGTGCCGGCCAACTGATTCTTGGGCCTTCCGGTCCCAATGGAAGTTGGGAAACGGACTGTTTCCAGTCTCCGGGGAGGCGGGGAAGGCCATTTTGGCCCTCCCCAGGCTCCAAGAAAACCTCTGGAGCCTGGGGAGGATAAAAAACAGACCTACCGGGCCCACCATGCCATCATGTGCCAAAAGTGGGGGGAGCACGGGAAGTCACCCGCACATGCGTGGGAGAGGCGGGGTGCATTGAATTATGGGTGTGGACATGCACGCACGTGATCCCCGCTTCCACTGCTTTTGGCACGCAACGGCAAAAAGCTTAGCCATCACTGATCTATCATATTGAAAGATGTTTTTTATGTTTGGCTTCTGCTTGGTAAATTTCCAGGAGGGAAATTCAGCTCTTGAAAAGAACAATTAGTAGATTAATCATCCAAAGCTCCGGTAATATTTTACCTTTTCTCTGTCCTCACAGATCTAAGCTAATGTATTTAATTAATCAAGGAGAAGGCAGATTACATGCCTTAAACGAACAGGTTTCAATCCTTGATATATTTCTAGCGAGGGCGTGCGTACGGTAAAGATAAGAAGGTCCATGCAAGACTCTTTTGCTGATTAATCATGATTAATTATTAATCACGATTCATTATTCTGCCACAGCGCACATTGGGAAGTTTTCCCAAGTCCTTCCTTCTTCTTCCCTCCCCCCCCCACCCCCCGTGTTAAAATATACATTTGTTCATTTGTGCCGGCTCTTTGTTCTGAACATTCTCCATTTTTTATTGTCACTGGAACTGAGTTATCCCTAAGCATTCAAAAGCTGCTCTTTGACCTACATGGAATTGAAGCTCCGGGCTTTTGGGGGGAAAAAAAAAGAAAAAGAGGCCATGGGGAAAGAGACCCTTCCCCCACCTTTTAACCTCTGCTAAGGCACGTAAAACAAAATGCCCAGACAAATAAGAGGATTAAAAAAGATTTCTGGCTCAGATGCCATCTTTTAACATGAAGAGCATGCTTGAATTGTTTTGCATTCATTCCTGTAGTGGGTTTCACTTACCTTCGCTACCGGTTCGGAACTGTGAATGCAGGGTGTCCATGATGATGTCTGGGTGGGTGGGTGGAGCCTGCTTGCGCCACTGTTAGCAGTTCGCCAGAACCGGGGCGAATCTGTAGAAACCCACCACTGATTCATTCCCAAATTTCTGGGAGATTCTAACTTGAATCGAGAACTGTGAAATCAAGTCAGTAAGGGCTAATTGCTTCTCCTCGGTGGCCAAGAAAACTTTAGGGAAGTGACAATGCAGCCAGCACGAGTCAAACATGAGGGGAGGGAGGGGGTGTTCTTTGTCTTTATTGTCTTTTTCCTCAGTTCTGGCATCAACAGACCCGCCTGAGGTTTGCAAGGTGCGAGCAAAATAAGCTGCCAGGTGAGATCAGATCTCGGAAAGAGAAGGAGTTAGAAGTGGAGGCTTTGATTTGGTTCTCCCCTACCAGCAGTGCAAATTGTACGGTGATGTTTTCGTATTACCATATTTGTAGCTCGTTTAATGTTTTTTCAGTTTTCTGTGGCACCCAGGAATGCGTTACACGATGTAGTAAGTAAATATTATGAGTAATAACACCAAAATGTTGGTGAAAATAGTGCTTTAATGGCTCAGTCAGACTTCTTGTAGTGAAGCCCTCTATCCATCCATCCATCCACCCACCCACCCACCCACCCACCCACCCATCCATCCATCCATCCATCCATCCATCCATCCATCCATCCATCCATCTATCTATCTATCTATCTATCTATCTATCTATCTATCTATCTATCTATCTATCTATCTATCTTTATCTCTGTCTCTCTCTCATCTTTCTTTTCTTTTTTTCTTTCTCTCTCTCTCTCTCTCTCCCATTGATTTATCCACCTGCTCATTCGTATCTATCTCCCTCCCTCCCACCTTCCCTCCCACCCTCCCTCCCTCCCTCTTTCTTTCAGATTAAAAACACAGGTGAAAATAGTGCTTTAATGGCTCAATCAGACTTGTAGTGAGATCCTATAGATCAGTGATGGCTAACCTTTTTGCCATCACATGCCAAAAGTGGGGGGAGTGCGGTGGGGTCACACACATGCGTGCCCACATCTATAATTCTATGTGCCCTGCCCCCCTACTGTGCTCCCCCCGCTTTTGGCACGTGATGAGCCCGGTGGGCCTCTTTTTGCTCTCCCCAGGCTCCAGAGCCTTTCTAGGAGCCTGGGGAAGGCGAAAATGGCTTCCCCCCGCAGAGGTCCTCCGGAGGCCAGAAACTGGTGGGTCCAGAAGGCCCAAAAATCAGCTGGCTGGCGCACGCATGCATGCCAGTGCTGAGCTCACATGCCCACTGATATGGCTCCGCATGCCACCTGTGGCACCCGTGTCATAGGTTCGCCATCATGGCTATAGATGAATGGATTGTAAATGCTTTGGGGGAATTTGGAGATTTATCGTTCCAATCAATCTGGAGCACTAGATTATAGAAGGTTAGATAAAAGGACTCCCCCCCCCCCCATTCTACTCTCTCTGATTTTTGGTGACTGCCTGGACCAGCTCCTGAAGTTTTTTTGGCAAGGTTTTTTCAGAAGTGGTTAGCCATTGCCTCCCTCCTAGGACTGAGAGAAAGTGACTGGCCCAAGGCACCCAGCTGCCTTTGTGCCTAAGGCAGAACTAGAATTCATTGTCTTTTGGTTCCTAGCCTGATGCCTTAATCAGCATACTGATACGATGGGGCTTCCCAAAACCCCATAGTATCAGTGGAGTGGAGTAGATAAGACTATCTACAGTGGAGTAGATAAGACTACCCCAAAATATTGTCATTTCTGCCCAAACCGTATGCAGAAATGATAGTAACTCATTGATAAATAATGCGGAAATTGTCCTTTGTTCAGAGCTCCGTTTGTCTATTTTTATCTGTTTATTCCTGGTTTGTATCAGGTTTCCATCATTTTAGGATGAAAGAGCCAGCATCGTATGGTTAAAAAGCTTATTTTCTGAATTAAATGGAGTAGCTTCTATGATTGCTACTAGCGACTGTAGTTCTGTGCAACCAAGCTGTTCTGAAATTGGGGTGAGATGTTCCCCAACTCATTCCTATTTTTGCAATGATTATGAGAAGTCCTTTAAGCATTTATAAGAATTGGAAAGGACCTTAGACGTCTTCTAGTCCAGCAGTCACCAACTGGTGGTCTGTGGACCACTGGTGGGTCCGTGAGAAAATGTTGGTGGTCTGCAGAAAAATTATTTGCATTTTTATATTGCACTAAATCAAGGATCCTCAAACTAAGGCCCCTGGGACGGATACATGCAATGAATGTTTGTGTTGCTGCAGAGAGTCTCCTCCTTCAGGGTCTTTTTGTAAGGGTTGGAGGGGGACAGAAGTTCCAACTTGGGGTCTGCTTCAGTCTCCTGGTGTGGGGCTTTGGGCGAAGGCTGGAGGGAAGTGCCAATGGTGGTGAAGAGCTGGAAGGCCTTGTTCCAGTGGGATTGCATCATGACCTGGAACTGGCTGACCATCTCAGCCTGCTGAGCCTCCAGCTGCTGGTACCTGGCCTTGCATTCCCGCAGGTCTTCCCTCTGCTTGGAAAGCCTATGCTTGTAGTCCTCAATGAGGTGCTTCTGCTGAGCCTCCTTCTTGGTCAGATCCAATTTGAACTGAGCCAGCTGTTTTGCCAATTCTTTCTCATGGTGGCTGCTTAGCTCCTACAACTGCTTCCTGTTGGGACCCTAAGGAGCCCAGGTGGGCAGGAGAGGAGGGGCTGGAAGAGGAGGCAAGGCACCCCTCAATGTGAGTGACACCGAGTTGATCCCACCCACCCAGTCACATTGCCACCTAGCCACGCCCACCCAGCCGGTCATTAGGCAGATTTTATTAGTGGTCTGCGGGATTTAAAATTATGAATTTAGTGGTCCCTGAGGTCCGAAAGGTTGGGGACCCCTATTCTAGTCCAACCCCATTCACAAGCATTCATCCAGATTGCTGCTATGGACTATATTCAGACCAGAGGTGGATTTCAGCAGGTTCTGACCAGTTCTGGAGAACCGGTAGCAAAAATTTTGAGTAGATCAGAGAACCGGTAGTAAAATTTTTGACTGGCTTTGCCCCCATCTATTCTCCGCCTCTCAAGTCCCAGCTGATCGGGAGGAAATGGGGATTTTGCAGTATCCTTCCCCTGGATTGGGGTGGGAATGGAGATTTTACAGTATCCTTCCCTGCCACATTCATCAAGCCACACCCACCAAGCCATGCCATGCCACGCCCACCAAGCCACACCCACAGAACCAGTAGTAAAAAAATTTGAAACCCACCACTGATTCAGATACTAGATGATTTTAAGATTTGAAGAGGTTTAGGAATTGGTCATTAAGTCTTCCTTCTTCTTGCATATACATCAATAAATACAGTATGTAGTTTTATTTCTTCATATTTTCGATCCATTGCAGCAAAAGGCCCAAGAAAAGGGTAGATTGAAAAAAAAATCCGAATTATTGAGATAATTCTTGGAACTATATTTTGGTGGATTTCTTCTGCAGCTTTGAAAGAAAAGAACCAACCCATTAGATCCTTTCATACAAACCTTAAGAGTCTTGAGGTTGGATTAGACTAAAGGCCATTTATTTCACATGTTGAGTGACATGTGTGAGCCACTGCAAATCCAACAACTAATAATAGCTGCTATTGTTATGGTTGGTTGCACAGTCTGCCAGGTGTTTAGAGTGGATTTAGCAGCTCAAGCCGTTCCCAGGGACCTGGCATAGACAGATGTTACTGTTTGATGGTGTTAAAAGTATCATCACGGGATGTAAGCTATTCCAAGTAAAACTGCCTTTTGCAATTGACTGATAGGGAGTTTGTCAATGCCGGTGGGGTTCAAGTGGTGCTCCAGTTGTTTTGGGATTGTACCCAGGGACCCTACTACTATTAGAACCATCTTTGCTTTCTTTTGCCACAGTGGTTCTACTTCTACAGGCAGTCCTTGACTTACAATCTGCTGGAAGTGTAAGAAGACACAAGGAACCTTCTATCATTTATGGTGGACATGAAAGAAATTTTGGTCTAATATTTAAAAATGGTTGGAACAAATAACAGAAACACAGATAGATAAAGAACCAGAAACATTTTTATTAGGAATTTTTAATAAATCATACCCTAAAGATATCAAATATCTTACAATTCACATATTAACAGCTGCAAGAATAATTTATGCAGAAAATTGGAAGCAAGAAAGAATGCCAAATGAAACAGACTTAATAGAAAAAATTCTAGAATGCGCTGAAATGGATAGGTTAACCAAAGAAATACAAGAAAGAGAAGAATCAGATTATTACAAAAATTATTACAAAAATATGAAATAATTGGTATAATTGGTTAAAAACTAGAAATGAACAAAAAATATAGGGGGAAATATTACCGTTATAAAAAATGTTATTAGACTAAGGAGAGGTGAAGAAATATATTATAAGCAGAATGTCACTTTGAAACAATGCTTAACAAGGAAACATAATCGTTTTTCGTTTATATGTTGTATAAATGTTTGTTGTGTGTATATTATGTTATGTTTTTTTAATATTTATACTCCAATAAAAATTTATTTAAAAAAAATAATAAAAAATTAGAACCATCTTTGCTTTCTTTTGCCATAGTGGTCCTACTTCTACAGGCTGTCCTTGACTTACAACAGCTCCTTTAGTGGCCGTCCCAAGTTACGGCGGCACTGAAAAAAGTGACATGACCTTTTTCACAGTTACAGCCATTGTAGCATCCGCATGGTCATGTGATCAAAATTCAGAGGTTTTTGGCAACTGACTCATATTTATGACAGTTTCAGGATCCTGGATATGACCCCCTTTGGCAACCTCCTTACAAGCGAAGTCAAGGGGAAGCCAGATTCATTGAAAATCCATGATGCTAATGGTATCACGCAGTGATTCACTTAACAGTTGTCGCAAGAAAGGTTGTAAAATTCACTTGCAAATGTTTCAGTTAGCAACAAATATTGGGCTCAATTGTGGTAGTAAGTTGAGGGCTATTTGGAAGTCCTTGTAGTTTGTGATTTTCTCCAGTTCCCAAACATACCAGGTGGGCAGAAATATTGGGGCAAAGGTGTCAGAGTGGCAATCAGTCCCATTCCCATCCTGGGGTAGTTGCCCTTAATTAGAGGTGGATCGTGGCTTTCCTTGAAGTATACCTTTAAGAGAAAATAAACTGAGATATATTCTAAGAAAACTCATTTTTATTGTAAAGAAATAAAAACAAATCTCTCTAGCTAATTAAGTTACATTTTGGCAGCTTTCCTGACTATCTCTTGGCAGGCGAACAAAGAAAGTTAGAAGAGAAAGAATGTGGACATGCGCAGTAGCTTACTGATAAGGGTCTGGCAAACTACGGTGAATCTTAAAGTCCAAAAATAAAAGCTCAGCTGGTAAATATAAAAACGCAGTTCACAAACATACGGTAAAGGTAAAGGTTTCCCCGTATATGCATATTACTCATTTCCGGCTCTAGGGGGCGGTGCACATCTCTGTTTCTAAGCCGAAAAGCCAGCACTGTCCGAAGATGTCTCGGTGATCATATGGCTGGCATGATTCAACGCCAAAGGCACATGGAATGCTGTCACCTTCCCACCAAAGGTGGTCCCTATTTTTCTACTTTCCTTTTTACCTCCTTCCGAACTGCTAGGTTGGCAGAAGCTGGGACAGGGAACGGGAGCTCACTCTGTTACGCGGCGCTAGGGATTCGAACCACTGAACTGCTGACCTTCTGATCGACAAGCTCAGTGTCTTAGGCATTGAGCCACGGTGTCCCTTCACAAACATAGAGTCAGCCGAAGGTCCTTTTCTGCTTCCTAACAAATGCTGAACACTTTCGATAAGGTCTTCTCTGTGCACACAACTTGGGACAATCACTATTCCTTCCCTTCCAAAAAAAAAAAAAAAAAATCTCTTTCAGATGATTGTGTCAAGGCTGGGAATTGCTTATTATCTGCAATTTCCACCCCACTACATTTTTGGCAATTAAATATCTGGAAAGTATTTATCATTCTCGCCCTCTCACTGTTCACTATCAATGTCTTTCTCTTAATGTCAGTATCTTTCTGGACCGTGTGGGTGATCTAAAAATACAATTTCAGAGAGTGAACCTACCATCTGTGGCACAAACAAGCAATTTTGGAACAAATACCCAATGTTATTTTAAAGCACGTTGACCAGATCGCTTTCATCTTCCTAAAATGGCCCCGTTTCAACAAAGTGGTTGACAAGCAGTGTTTAACTCCAAATATATTTTTCTCAGAGGACTTTCTTTTCTCGTCGTTTGAAGACATTCTGTCAGCATATGCTGTTCTTGGATGGAATTCCAACCTTACTGCTGAAATGGCAAGTGGCTGAGAATCTTTCAAATGGAGGACAGATCTAGTTTTCATGGGTAAATCTGTGCCTTGCCTAGAGCAGGGGTCTGCAACCTTAAATACTCAGAGAGCCATTTGGACCCGTTTCCCAAAGAAAAGAAAACACCGGGAGCCATAAAACCCTTCCTGTGCCTGACTATTTCTTGAGCAGCCACAAAATTAGCATATGTAGTTGAATTAAATCTTCTGTTTTCTTCTGAAACTTTTCTTTTCTTGGATTTATCCATGGTTGGCCTACCAGAGGTTGAAAAGCTCTACAAATAGCGTGCTGGTGGGTGTCACACATTGGCGGTTGTGACGCATATTTTGAGCGACAGGGAGCCGCAGCAGAGGGGTGAAAGAGCCACATGTGGCTCCAGAGCCGCAGGTTGCTGACCCCTGGCCTAGAGGAAAAGCTACGTATTCAAGGTGGTGTGCCTCACTCAAACGGACCCACCCTTGAAGTGAAAAAGTAAAGTCTTCCAGATGTCAGAATAGAGCAATAAGGGACCTTGGAGGTCTTCTAGTCCAGCGGTCACCAACTGGTGGTTCGTGGATCACTGGTGGTCTATGAGAAAATTTTGGTGGTCCACAGAAAAATTATTCACAATTTTTATATTGAACTAAATCAGGAATCCTCAAATCAGGGATACGTGCAATGTACGGTTGTGTTGTTGCAGAGAGTCTCCCCCTTCAAGGTCTTTTTGTGTAGGTTGGAGGGGGACAGAAATTCCAACTTGAGGTCTGCTTCAGCCCCCTGGTGTGGGGCTTTGGGCGAAGGCTGGAGAGAAGTGCCACTGGTGGTGAAGAGCCGGAGGGCCCTGTTCCAGTGGGACTGCATCATGGCCTGGGACTGGCTGACCATTTCAACCCGCTGAGCCTCCAGGCGCTTGTGCCTGGCCTTGCACTCCTGCAAGTCTTCCCTTTGCTTGGAAAGCCTATGCTCGTAGTCCTCAGTGAGGTGCTTTTGCTGAGCCTCCTTCTTGGCCAGATCCAATTTGAACTGAGCCAGCTGTTTTGCCAACTCTTTCTCACGGTGGCTGCTTAGCTCCAACAACTGCTTCCTGTTGGGGCCCTAAGGAGTCTGAACAGGGAGGTGAGGGGTGAGTAGAGGCTGTCGAGGTACCCCTTGACATGAGTGACATCGAGTTGGCCATGCCCACCCAATCACATGACCACCTAGCCATGCCCACCCAGACGGCCATTGGGCAGATCATATTAGTGGTCCGCGGGGATTAAAATTATGAATTGAGTGGTCTCTGAGGTCCAAAGTTTGAGGACCCCTGTTCTAGTCCAACCCCCTGCTTAAGCAGAACCGGTAGTAAAACCGGTTCCTCTGAATGGGTATTTCTGATGATCAGCTGTGCTGTGTGATTTAAAATCACTAGAAATCAGGAAATGCTGCTTTCTAGCGAATCTAAATCGCGCAGCACAGCTCTCCGCCCTTCCCCTGCTGTTCTACTTACCTTCCCAAGCCTCTTTTTTCTGTGCAAAGCGTGCGTTTGGCACGTATTGTGCATGCGCTCGCAGCGTGCATTCGTTGCACACTGTGCATGCGTACACAGCATGTGTTTGGCATGCACTGCGCATATGCACACATCATGCGTTTGGCACGCACCACACATGCACAGCCAGCAAACTGGTGGCAAACAGGTTCAGATTTCACCACTGCCCTATACCATTTCAGACAAGTGGCTGTCCAATCTCTTCTTCTCAAAAACCTCCAGTGATGGAGCACCCACAACTTCTAGAGATAAGCTGTTCCACTGATTAATTGTTCTCACCATTAGGAAATTTTTTCCTTCGTTCCTCGGTTGCTGTTCTTCCTGATTAATTTCCATCCATTGTTTCTTGTCTCGGCTTCTGGTGCTTTGGAAAATAGCCTGACTCCTCTCTTCTTTGTGGCAGCCCCTCAAACAGTGGAAGTGTCAGGTTTCGAGGTCGTCTCAAATAAATTGCATTTCAAGCAGAATCTTCGTTGAAAATCTTTCATTTATTGAGCACGGCATTCCATCTTCTGACTCCACGTAGCCAACACTGACTTCCCGGCGCCAAACCCTCCCTTCCTGTCTCCACTCCTCTGCACTCATTGGCCATCTTCCAAATCACTCTTTCCCTAATCTACCGCTCCAGCTCAAAGGAATTTCCCCCCTCCCATCCTATCTCCTAGGGGGTATTATCTCCAGGGAAAATAAGTAGGTGAAAAGTCAAAACATCTCTTTCCAGATGCCCTTCTTCTCCTTCTTATGTCAGTACTAGAGTGAATGCGGCTTGGAGTGCTGACAGGAAGACTGCTATCATGTCAGGCTTTCTTTTCTCTAGACTAGCCATACCCAAATCCTGCAATTATTCTTTGTATGTTCTGGTCTCCAACATCTTTTTTAGTCTTTTTTAATCTTCTCAACATCTTTTTTGTACTGTAGTGACTAAAACTGGATGCAGTATCTCTAACTGTGGCAGGGGTGGGTTCTAAATTTTTTTACTACTGGTTCTGTGGGCTTGGCTTATTTTGTGGGCGTGGCTTGATGGTCATGTGACAATTATTTAGGATTTAGCAGAGGTACTGGTCTACCAGGCTTTTAACTGCTTACAGAGCTGTACCGATCTACCCATTTATTATTGCAGGCACTGGTCTACCCATTTATTTTTGCAGGCACTGATCTACTCATGTATTTTTGCTGGTCTACCCATTTATTTTTTCAGGCACCGGTCTACTCATTTGTTTTCTTTTAACACTGATCAGCTGTAGGGCGGCCCTTTAAAGCCCCGTGGCAAGAGTTTAAACAGTTTTTTTCCCTCTAGCCATCAGCTGGGACTCAGGAGGCAGCAATAGATTGGGGATGGGGCCAAATAAAAGGTAAGAATAACATGGGGAGTGGGAAGGGGTGGGGGGCAGGGGAGAACCAGTTCGGTGACATCAGATTGTCACCGTGACCAGCTCGGGAGAACCGGGCTGAACCGGGAGGAACCCACCAATGAAATGTGGTCTTAACTAAGGTTTTATAAAGCGGCACTAATCCTCCATGTGATTTTGATTCTATGCCTCTGTTTATACAACCAAGGATTGTATTAGCTTTTTTGGCTGCTGCCGCACACTGCTGCCTCATGATTAGGTGATATGAGCCAAAGTATCATGGTAGTGTGAGAATAAGCTGGTCAACAAATTGAGGTAGGCCAGGTGAAGAAACAGACACAGAAGGCATTCCAAGAATACTCTTTGTTGTTGTAAAATAGAATAACAGCATCCTGAAGCAGTGGTGAAATCCAATTTTTTTTACTACCGGTTCTGTGGGCGTGGTTTGGGGTGTGTGGTGTGGCTTGGTGGGCGTGGCAGGGGAAGGATACTGCAGAATCTCCATTCCCACCCCACTCCAGGGGAAGGATCAGTGGTGGGTTGCCCCCGGTTACACCGGTTCTATAGAACCGGTAATAAAACTGGCGGGAGGCCCCACCCACCGACCTCGATGTCATCAAAATGCTTCTGCACCTGTGCAAAAGAGGGAAGGATACTGCAAAATCTCCATTCCCACCCCACTCTGGGAACAGCCAGAGGTGGTATTTGACAGTTCTCCGAACTACTCAAAATTTCCACTACCATTTTTTTTAAAATTTGATTTATATGCCGCCCTTCTCCGGAGACTCAGGGCGGCTTACAATGCGTTAAACAATAGCCTTCATACTTTTGTATATATTTATACAAAGTCAGCTTACTGCCCCCACAAACTAGGTCCTCAATTTACCCACCTTAGAAAGGATGGAAGGCTGAGTCGACCTTGAGCCTGGCTAAGATTGAACTCACAGAATTACAGGCAGCTGGATGTTAATTGCTGCCTTTAGTAGGTGGCATTAGCCCCCTATGCTACTCAGGCTCAGAACCTGTCAGAACCTGCTGGATTTCACCCCTGTCCCCAAGGCCCATCTTATGTCTATACTATTCAAATTCTGATTCTTGTAACATTCAACTGAACAAATCAGTGGAACCTTAGAGCAAAATATTTTGAATCAAGGAACCACAAATGGGCTAACTTACAGAATGCATCCAAAATCTGTGACCCGCCACTGCCACAGCCAGCTGGGGAATTCTGGGAGTTGAAGTCCACCAAGCTTAAAGTGGCCAAGGTTGGAGACCTCTGCTCCAGAAGACCCACCTGAAATTTGTCTTAACTGAAACCTGGACAATCAAGAGGTTTTGGCTTTGGCTTGTCCAAATCACTGTGTGTCCATTGACACATAGACATTAACAACATCTATAGTCTATGCAAAAGAGACCATCACCCAGCCCAAAAGGGAAGGACCCAAGCAATCTTTTCACCAGCAATCAGCACCCAGATCAGCATAGATTATTAACTCCAGGTTAACATTAGACCTGGGATGGCGAACCTATGGCACGGGTGCCACAGGTGGCACGCGGAGCCATATCTGTGGACACGCGAGCGTTGCCCTACTAAGCTCCAGCTAATTTTCGGGCCTTCCGGGCTCACCTGAAGTCGGGAAATGGGCTGTTTCTGGCCTCTGGAGGGCCTGCCACGTGGGGGAGGGAAGGCTGTTTTTTTTTTTTAATTTGATTTATATGCCGCCCTTCTCTGGAGACTCAGGGCGGCTTACAGTGCGTTAAGCAATAGCCTTCATACTTTTGTATATTTATATTTTATACAAATTCAGATTATTGCCCCCAACAAACTGGGTCCTCAATTTACCCACCTTATAAAGGATGGAAGGCTGAGTCGACCTTGAGCCTGCCTGGGATTGAACTCGCAAGTAATTGCAGCAGCTGGATCTTAAATGCTGCCTTTGTAGGAGGCATTACTCCCCTACGCTACTCAGGCTCCTCCCTCCCCAGGCTCCCTCCCCAAGAAAGCCTCTGGAGCTTGGGGAGGGTGGAAAAAAGCCCTACCAAGCCCACCGTGCCATCGCGTGCCAATAGTGGGGGATAGTGTGGGCGGGGGGTGTCACGCATGCATGTGCAGTGGGGTGGAGCACATTAAATTAGAGATATGAGCACACACATGCACGACCCCCCTGCATGATCCCCACTTTTGGCACGCAACAGCAAAAAGGTTAGCCATCACTGCATTAGACCAACAATCAAGCAAAGAAGACTCCAATCGAGAAACTGCCAAAGCAGCAAACAGCCCAACCAAAGAATCTCTAAGACCATCCACACAGGGCAAGCCACCAGACTATAAACGGATGGCAAATCACACTCCTTACTAGCACTGATGATGTTACTTAGTCAGGTCATGAAGCGTCTGCAAGAAAAGAACCAAGCTCAGAGAGACCCAGGATCCCATAGTCCTCCTCCTCCTCCTTTCTAGCACTGATGACATTACTAACATGGGTAATGAAAGATCTGCCAAAAACCAAGCACGCTCAGAGAGCACCCGGGACCCCCAGAGTTGTCGTCGTCCTCCTCCTCCCCCAAATCTCATCGCCTTGTAGCACTGATGATGGTACCTATAATTTGGGTAATGAAGCATCGGCAGGAAAACAAGCAAGCACAGAGAGCGCCAAGACACCCCCCCCAAGTCATCGTCCTCTTCCTCCTCTTCCTCCCCCCCGTCCGCAAGCACCCCTCTCTCCTACTGTAGCACTGATATTGTTATTAGTTTGGGTAATGAAATCTCTGGAAAAAAAACAAGCACGCTCAGAGAGCACCAAGGACCCTTCATTTCAGCCCTGAGCTACAAATATTCTCCTTTATTGGTACAACATATTAACAGATTAACAGAGTTGGAAGGGACTTTATAGGTCATCTAATCCAACCCCCCACTCAAGCAGGAGACCCTATACCATTTCTGACAAATGGCAGTCCAATCTTTTCTTGAAAGTCTCCAGTGATGAGTGACAACTTCTGAAGGCAACTAGAGCCTGATGGCGTAGGAGGCTAATGCCTCCTACTAAGGCAGCATTTAACATCCAGCTGCCTGCAATTACACCAGTTCGAATCTCGCCAGGCTCAAGGTCGACTCAGCCTTCCATCCTTTCTAAGGTGGGTAAATTGAGGACCCAGTTGTGGGGGCAATAAGCTGACTTTGTATAAATATACAAAAGTATGAAGGCTATTGCTTAACACATTGTAAGCCTCCCTGAGTCTCCCGAGAAGGGCGGCATATAAATCAAATTAAAAAAAAAACAAACTTCTGTTCCATTGGTTGATTGTCAGAAAGTTCCTCCTCATTTCTAGGTTGAATCTCTCCTTGGTGAGTTTCCACCCATTATTCCTTGTCTGGTCTTCGGGTGCTTTGAAGAATAGCTTGACCCCCTCCTCTCTGTGGCAGCCCCTCAAATATTGGAAGACTCCTATCCTGTCTCCCCTGGTCCTTCTCTTCACTAGACCAGCCATGCCCAATTCCTACAACCGTTCTTCATATGTTTTAATCCCCAGTCCGCTAATCCAGGGGTGAAACCCAGCAAATTCTGACAGGTTCTGGAGAATTAGTAGCGGAAATTTTGAGCAGTGCGGAGAACTGGTAGCGGAAATTTTGAGTAGTTCAGAGGACCAGCAAATACCACCTCTGGCTGGCCCTAGACTGGGGAGCGAATGGAGATTTTGCAGTATCCTTCCCCTGGAGTTGGGTGGAAATGGAGATTTTGCAGTATCCTTCCCCTGCCATGCCCACCAAGCCATGCCCACCAAGCCACACCACACCACGCCCACCAAGCCACGCCCACAGAACCGGTAGTAAAAAAAAATGGATTTCACCACTGCCCTAATCATCCTGGTTGCTCTCCTCTGCACTTTTTCTAGAGTCTCAACATCTTTTTTTATAGTGTGGTGACCAAAACTGGATGCAATACTATTTTCATGCAAATCTCTTTGGAGAGCAGTTTCAGCCGATCGGCCGTGCTGCTAGCTTTTGCCTAATTTACGGGGTGTTTTTTTCACACCAACTTCTGTTCACTGTAGCCTGGTCTTGTTGTTTTTCTCCCCTAAAATGTCACCGTTGCATTCTGCTGGAAAATGTTATTTCCCACTGCTGAGGGGTTTCCCCCCCCCCCAATCACCATCGTTTTCACCCTCTCTTGCTGGGAAAGTACAATCTGATCATAGCGCTGCACGAAGATCAGTGAGGTTACTAGCTGACTGCCACAGATAACACCTTGCCTTCTCTGGACACGGCTGCAGAAGCTGTTGAGAAGGTGGCACACCTCACGGTGGGAATATATTTATCCTGGCAGAATAGCCCGCTAGGCATTGGCTTCTGACGTGGGAACTCTTTAAGAGCAAACTGCTCCTTGAAACAGAGATGCCAAGACAACGTGGAAATGCAATGTGATTTGAGTTAGATTCACAACACGCGAGCAAAGATGCTGGCTCCTTTCACTCGAGAGGTAAAAATCCATTTTGTCTCTCCTCTTCGCCCATCCTCAAAAGAAACGTTATTTATTTGTAAGCCGATAAAGAAATATTAATCACAGTATTTGGGTAGCAGCAAGTGCAACAATGACTCATAATTATAAGAATATACAATCAAGCCAGAAATGCACCCTTTAAAACAAATGACCTATTTCATTGAACCAAACGACAAAAGCATTCACACATGAAAAGCAGATTATTCAGAAACTCCCAGCAGCATGATTCGCCCCCATGTTGAGGGAAGAAAGAAATAAGGACTGTAAAGTCCCCCCCACCCCCCAAAAAAAGCCTAGTGGAACAATATCGTCTTAGCTGCTTTCCTAAAGGATGATGAAGAGGGGGTGCCACGGGTGGGTGTTCTTCGTGGATAGGTGGACACTGAAGTTTATCTCTTTTTATTAACATTTTAATTGAAGGTGTTTATAATATAAAATGCAAATAGAACCAAAGATGAGGTAGGAGAAGGACTAGCAGAGCCAGGGGACGGAGTGAAAAGGGGTATCAGTCAAGAAGCATGAAATAGTCACAAACGAACCATATCTAACCCTCCTTGACTAAAGTTGACCCTTATCTAACTCTAATCAGGTGCTGCTAATTGAGAAGATTCCTGTGCATAGGCTTTCAGCAACAAATCGGTTAAATTGAACTGTCAATTAACAAATCAGTTAAATTGAATATCCCCCAGGGGTGTGTCATTAATCACATTAGCCAATGGAGCAATTTCGTGGGTTGTAGAGATCACTCCCCTCCAGCCGCTGTGGGTAACCCTGGGAGACAGCCTTGAAAGAGATATGTCTGGAATGCGCTTCTGTTTTTGGCTGCTGTCCTGCTTCATCGGTTTCTTACCCCACTTGCCTATGGCAACTTGAGTGCAGGCCAGGGATGCTTTGTGAGTTGATATGAACCTTCATACATGGACCTGGTCTTTCATATCTGATAAGGGACTAGGGAATGGAAAAGAAGGACAGAAGGGTGCAAGGTAACAGGGAATGAAAAAAAAAAGCAGACTTCCAACTTTGTTCACTTCCCTAGAATACAAAATACAGTTGCAACCTCAACTTTTTGCTTTACATGTGAATGCTAATCATTTCTATAACAAGACCAAATTTTCTCTCCTGGTTCCCATCCCATGCATTTCTCAGAGGGATAAACCTGGAGAATCTCTTCCTTGGTTGTAGGTGTATCATTTTGAAGGAAAGGTCTGAAGAAAATCAAATGTTATAAGTCTTGGGGTTGGGGGTTGGAGCTGTGAAACAGACCCTTTGAATGGTACTATTGTCCCCAATTCAGGTCTGAGCCTGGTGCCGAAGCCAATGATGGACGCCAGACATGAGGTGCAGGTTTTATTGGAGTACTCCAAGGAAAAGGGCTCCTGGCCAAAATGCCAAGAACCAAGAACAAAGGATTAAAAGCTTTATACATTTTCACTAAAGAAGAAGGTGGGACAAAGGAGGATAATAAGAAATATCATCTAATAAACATTTTAGTAATAATTCTACAATTTGTTCTATTGGTCTTTAGCTGTCTCTATTCCTAAGCCTTAGCTAACGAATGCCCCAGGAGTGATCTATTATGCATTTTATTGGCTGCAGGCCATCTGTATTCCTAATTTTTAGCTGAGGCCTGCAAGTTGTCTAGCTCTTGTTACTTTTATCAGCTTTCTAACTACCCAGAATTGTTACAAGATTTACACATGCATATTTCCTGTAGATAAGCATTCTTTGTTCTTGCCAGACACACTACACAATTACTGGCTTCCTGATTTACTTTCAAGTGTGTGTCATGACCTGGCTTTATTTTAGCATACAGCCCATCAGTACTGGGTCAAAATCATGCAGCTGAAATAGTTCTCACTTACTACCCTGCAGATGGCACCATTTTGTACCAATAGCAGTTTCTGTATCTTTATTTATTGTATTTATTTATTAAGAAAATTTATATTGCTGCCTACTCACACATGGTGACTCAAAGCAGCTTACAAGAATATAAAGGCACAATATAAAAGAAATTAAAATAATAAAATAATAACCCCTCACCTCCCCCAAGACTTATATCCCTTGGCACCACATACATAAATAAGTATGTATTTATTTAATAAACTTAGGTGCCACCCGTCTCATCTAGAGGTGACTCTAGGTGGCTTACAACCAATCAAAGCAACAGCAGACATTAAAACATTTAAATAATAAATTTAGTTGCCCTATAGGGGAGATGGGCAGTGTTGACTCATAAAGTATTCCTGGCCTGCTCTCGAGTTGCCATAGGCAGGAGGGGGGAAAACTGACGGAGCAGCACAGTAGCCACAACCAGAAGCAAAATCCACTCATACCTTTCTCAAGGCTGTATCCCAGGTTACTGGAACCAGCTGGAGAGGCCTGATTTCTACAGCCTGCGAAAGTGCTCCATTGGAGAATGTGATTTATGACACACCCTGGGAGGAGAGGGGAAACAGGGTCATAACTGGGCCGTAAATTATGTGGGACAGAGCTGACTTCACTTGGGTACGTGCCAACATGTTGCTTCTAATAAATAACTGGATTTCTTTTGAAACTTGGATCGAGGCTCATGATTTAACTAGGGCATCTGTCTAAACTCTGACAGACAGCATATTAAACAAACAAACCAATTTGATTTAAGACTCAACAAAAAGGGAGGCAGATGCACACGAGGAGGAGATGGGAGTCTTATCTTAGTCCACTAACCCACCTCTACAATGACATGCTGTCAATCATCCCACCCAGTCATTGAACAAAGAAAGACCCTTGGCCATTTGGTTTTGCCAAGAGTATACTTTACTGAAGCTGGTTACAGAAGTAGCATAAGTTGAATTTGAGATTTTCCCAATACACAGTAAAATTTTCCCTCCTCCCCCCGGTCATTCCCCCCGTTATCTATAAATGTCCACTTAGGAACTTGTATATTGTTTAAGAAACAGGTTCTTGGTTCCCAGCTCTGCACACCAATGGTTGACCTTGGCTGGCTGAAACTTCTTGCAAGGCTCAGTTGGGCTTCCATCTCCCTCATCTCCCTCTTTACATCCCCACCAGTGCCCAGGCCAATTGGTAGAGCCAGGTCTTCGTACCCTTTTGGGGAAGACCAAAAGGATGGGAGCAGATTTCACTGGGGGTGGAGATAGGAGTAAGATGTCCAGAAGGCAGGAGCCACCGCAGGAAAGGCTGCTATACAGTGATGGTATTCAACTGGTTCTATCGGGTTTGAGCGAACTGGTAGTGGCGGCTGCAGGAGGCTCCGCCCACCTGCCCAGATGTCATCATGTCCCATTTTTGGTGCTCTGCGCATGCGTGGAAGGCCCTGCGCATGTGTGAAAGGCCCCGCACATGTGCGGAGGTGGCACGTGAGAGCGAAGTGAGCGCACACCAGTTGGTTTGCGACAGGATCGCACACACGCACTCACTTCGCTCGCGCACGCACCTTGCTTCTGCACATGCACAGTTCACTTTTGATGATGTCAAGGTCGGTGGACGGAGTCTCCTGCTGGTTTTACTACCAGTTCTACAGAACCGGTCCGAACCGGGGTCAACCCACCATTAGTGTGCACGCTCTCACGTTTGTGAACCGGTAACGAAGGTAAGTGAATACCACTCCTATTGCTATATATTCCTCAGACATATAGCCTTGTTTTGCAACTTTGAAGTGAGCCATGCTACTAAGACTTCCTAGTCCCCAAATGGCTGCAATTCAAAAGAAAAACCAAGAAGGTCCAGTTGCCTCGTGAAAAAAAAGCATCTTTGGGACTCGCTACATTATTCTTTATGGGAAACATTCGTTTGGGACTCGTTGTTTTTGGTACTCATTGCATTTCCCAGAACCAATTAACAATAAATACCAAAGTACCACTGTATTTATTAAATTTATTTGCTACCCACCTCAACCACAAGATGATTTTGGGCAGCGTACAATGTTAAAAAGAAGAAAAACAGTGCAACAATATGAATACAACAAGAGTAAAACAGTATAAAACACTACCCCTGGTTTTATATCATATTGGCCACTTTTTATACCACTTTATAACCAAATTTCAGGCCCAAAAAAGCCCAAGGAAGTTGAAGTAATGAAACAGGTCAAAAATTATATCAAACAGCCTTGATCCAGGTCTGTCATAACCATAGCAGTTAGATTTATGTACCGCTTCATAGTGCTTTTACAGCCCTCTCTAAGAGGTTCACAGAGTCAGCCTCTTGCCCCCAACAATCTGAGTCCTCATTTTACCTACCTCGGAAGGATGGAAGGCCGAGTCAACCTTGAGCCTTTGGTCAGGATCAAACTGCTGGCAGTGGGCAGATTTAGCCAGCAATACTGTGTTCTAATCACTGCGCCACTACAGTCCTTCCTTCCTTCCTTCCTTCCTTCCTTCCTTCCTTCCTTCCTTCCTTCCTTCCTTCCTTCCTTCCTTCCTTCCTCCCTCCCTCCCTCCCTCCCTCCCTCCCTCCTTCCTTCCTTCCTTCCTTCCTTCCCACCTAGTACTACCACTTAGTACTACCGCTTAGACTTATATACCACTTCATAGTGTTTTACAGTACTCTCTCATCAGTTTACAGAGTCAGCCTCTTGCCCCCAACAATCTGGGTCCTCATTTTACCCACCTCAGAAGGATGGAAGGCTGAGTTAACCTTGAGCCAGTCAGGATCGAACTTTTGGCAGTTGGCAGAATTGACCTGCAATACTGCATTCTAACCACGGCTCCACCACGGCTCTTCTCCATCTACAAATGTAGGGCCCAGAAGGAAAACCACAGGGGAAATAAAGCAAATAGCGCTACATGTTTGGAATTTATACCGAAATAGAGAGCTCATTCACAACAAAGATGTCTCATCCAAAGTGATAAAATCAATCAGCTGGAAAATATATTTTTTTTTCTCATCTGCTGCACTTAAGGCTGTTTCGGCGCTTAATTTGGATGCTGATCTCCGAAAGATTGACAGGGCTCACATCTCCTGCCAGCAGCTAAGCACAGAAGTAAACCCGACTTCTATGGTACAGTCGCTTCGCTAAATCAACTGGATTATTTGCACAGGTGACACGAGAGCAGGAAGTGTGGCACATATAAAGAGGGCAGGGAGGGCTTTGAACCATGTCAGCATGGCTGCCATTTGCCCCCCCGCCCCCCAGGACACTCGGGATGATGTTATTCTCTGTTCATCTCATTGATTGCAAGCAGAATGCCGATGGTTGCTATTGACAATGATAAAAACCAACTCTAGAAGCATTGTCCTCCCGCTGATAAGCCCGTGAGCTACACACGAAACATTGCAGCTGCTGGTCCTTCTGCGCACCAATAATGAAGCTTTTGGTGGCCAGGGGTGGGGGGTGGGAGGTAATTAATTACACCCAAGTCAAAATAACAAAATAAAAGTTTAAAAGCCAGGCCTAGAAAATAAAAAGAACAGGGTCGGAAATGGAAGATTATGGATTGCAATTTTTTGCTTCCTTTGAAACACTTTGCAAACGTCGCCCAAGAATTCGTAGAACGTAGGGTAGAACAACAGAGGGATGGAGGGGATCTCAGAGATCTTCTAGCCAACCCTCTAGGCAAGGCAAAAACAAACAAACAAAAACAAACCTTATACCAGGGGTGAAAGCAAGCAGGTTCTGACGGGTTCTGGAGAACAGGTAGCGGAAATTTTGAGTAGTTCAGAGAACCGGCAAATACCACCTCTGGCTGGCCCCAGAGTGGGGAGGGAATGGGTATTTTGCAGTATCCTTCCCCCAGGAATGGGGAGGGAATGGGGATTTTGCAATATCCTTCCCCCAGGAGCGGGGAGGGAATGGGGCTTTTGCAATATTCTTCCCCTGCCATGCCTACCAAGGTCAGGTCAAAAAATCAAGTCATGGTCAGAAAATTTCTCCTTACTTTAAGGTCTCTCTTTAACAAGATTCCACTCATTGCCTTACGTTCTGCCCTCTAGTACCCTAAATCAGTGATCTTCAACCTTTTTGGAACCAGGGACCAGTTTCGTGGAAGACAATTTCGCCACAAGCTGGAGGGGTGGACAGGACGGGAGGAGCACACAACCTAGATCACTTACATGTGCTTACTTCAGAGGTGAGTTTCAGTAGGTTCTGGAGAACCGGTAGCGGAAATTTGGAGTAGTTTGGAGAACCGGTAAATACCATTTCTGACTGGCCCCACCCCCATCTATTCTCTGCCTCCCGAGTCCCAGCTGATTGGGAGGAAATGGGGATTTTGCAGCATCCTTCCTCTGGAGTGGGGAGGGAATGGAGATTTTAGAGTATCCTTCCCCTGGTTTGGGGAGGGAATGGAGATTTTACAGTATCCTTCCCCTGCCACACCCACCAGGCCACACCCACCAAGCCATGCCACGCTACTCCCACCAAGCCACCCCCACAGGACCGGTAGTAAAAAAATTTGAAACCCACCACTGGCTTACTTCCAGCTGTGTGGCCCAGTTCCTAACAGAGGATGGGACAACTTGCCATAGCCAACTCACTGCGGCCAACTTTCCAGGGACAACTTGCCATGGGAAAACTCACTGTGGGACAATTTAACAATTCTATTTAATTATTTAAAATAACCGAAATGTTGGAAATGTAAACAGGGACAAGGTACCTTCCTTCACGCATGGTGGTCATGCCCCAAAGCGAAAAGATATTGGATAAAGATACAGAAATGGCTGCAGGATCTAACTAAATATCAAATAGAACTTAAGTCGGAATTGTTTCTTCTGGGGATAGTTAGGGCAAAATGTAATAAAAAAATAAAATATTTGATGTTACATATATTAATGGCGGCAAATATTGCTTTTGCACAGTATTGGAAGAAAGCATACCGCCAGAGGGATTAGTTATTAAAAAAAATTTAATTGCGCGGAAATGGATAAACTCACATTAGAGTGAAAGGGAAAGGATGACTCAGAATATTATGCGGTATGGGAGAAATGGTATGAATGGATAGATAATAGAAATAAGGAATGGAAGTGTACATAAAGATATAGAATGTTTAGAAATAGAATGTATATAATGTACTGACAAGCCGCCTGGGAAAGCCAAGGGAAATAATCAAAGCCATTAAAAAGCGAAAGTTAAAATATTTTGGACATGTGATGCGACACCCGGAAAAATGCAGCATCCTTCACTTAATCCTCCAGGGAAAGACTGAAAGCAAATGAGGTCCAGGCAGAAGAAGAACATCGTTGCTTCAAAACCTAAGGGACTGGTTTGGACAAAACTCAGCAGCACTTTTTCATGTGGCTGTTGACATATAGGATTGCCAAGATGATTGCCAATGTCCAATGACGGATATGGAAGGAGGAGGAGGAGGAGGAGGAGGAGGAGGAGGAGGAGGAGGAGGAGGAGGAGGAGGAGGAGGAGGAGGAGGAAGAGGAGAAGAAGAAGAAGAAGAAGAAGAAGAAGAAGAAGAAGAAGAAGAAGAAGAAGAAGAAGGAGAAGAAGAAGGTGGTACTGAATATTGGTTCTAGTTGTATGAATAATGTCATAGATCTGTTAAATATCTAATAGAGATATGTAAAGAAAAAATAAAAATATTTTAAAAAAATAATTATTTAAAATAAAAAAAAATATTTTAATTTATGCCATTCACATTTCATTCTGTCCCTCCTTTGCACCCTTTCTTTGCACCTACAGTCGTCCACTATTTCTTTGATATTAGTGTAACCTTTATCCCACAATCAGTTGGCTGTGGCGAGTTGGCCTGCAGTGAGTTGACCATGCCGAGTTGGTCATGGTGAATTGTCATAGACCCTTTGTAACAGAGGTTGGGGACCTCTGCTCTAAGAATAAATCAATCCCCTCTTCTTTGTGACATATTGAAAAATTGGATGATAGTCTCCCCCCCAATCCTTCTTTTTGATTGGTTTGACATACCTAACTCCCTCAACCTTTCACCATATGATTTAGCTGTCAGGGTTCCAAGTAACACCCCCAATGAAAGAAGACTCCGAGGCTTGAAGTTCCTCAAAGTTCCATTTTATTAGAGATGTCATATTGGCACATCTGGGAAAACCCGAATCTGAAAGCTTCCAGGTTTTCCCCAACCAAAGGAATGTCCAAGTCCCTGCCCAGCACCCACAAGTTCATCACATGGTCCAATTAAAGCACCATCCCGTCTGGAGATACCTCCCAGTTCCAGCTGTCCAGATGCAGGGCAAGATGACCTTGACTCTCTGAGAAAAGAATGTTATTATGACTATATCACCTGGCTCCATACAATCCCCCCTCTCAGTTTCCCACAGCAGTAAATGTGGCAAGCCTGAAGATCCAAGGTACACAGACAAGGCCTCCTCAGGGTGTCGTTGGCCAGACAGTGTCGGCTGGCGACTCGCAGGGGGAGAGCTTTCTCTGTGGGCGCACCCACCCTCTGGAACCAACTTCCTTTGGAGCTCCAGATGGCTCCTGACCTTCACTCATTCCGCTGTGATTTGAAGACCTGGTTGTTTCCCAGTTTGGACTGACGGGGATTTCTTAATTAATTTTAATTGTTTTAAATTCGAATTTTTAATTTCACTGTTTTAATGAGGGATTATGCATTTTTATTGTTGTGAGCCGCCCTGAGTCCTCAGAGATAGGGCGGCATATAAATTGCATAAATAAATTGCATAAATAAATTGCATAAATAAATTGCATAAATAAATAAATACTTCCAGGCCTGACATTAGCCTCCAGATCCTTTGCTGTTCTTCTCTGCATTCTTTCTAGGGACGTCATGGCAAACCTATGGCACGCGTGCCACAGGTGGCATGCGGATCCATATAGGTAGGCACATGAGCTCAGCTCTGGTGTGATTTTTGGGCCTTCTGGGCCCCTTGGATGTCGGCAAACAGGTCGTTTCCAGCCTCCAGAGGGCCTCCGGGGCTGGAGAAGGCTGTTTTCACCCTCCCCAGGCTCCTAGCCTGAGGAGGGTGAAAAATGGGCCTACCGGGCCCACCGTGCCATCATGTGCCAAAAGTGGGGGAAACGTGGGGGGGTCGCACATACATGTGTGGGGGTGGGGTGCATAGTATTATGGGTGTGGGCACGTGCGCACATGACGCCCCCCTCCCCAGCTCCCTCTGCTTTTGGTACGTGATGGCAAAAAGGTTAGCCAGCACTGTTCTAGGGTCTCAGCATCCTTCCAGGATCATTTACCCAATTTCTGGGCAAATGGTTTCTCTTATTTTATTATTTTTTTTTTTTTTGCAAAAGAAACATTTCCTTTTAATCACTTCTCTTGGGACTGAACAGAAACCTAGAAAGCCAGAGAAGCTGTGGAATGTCACCAAGAAGATGGCATAATGATCTCATTACTTAAATAATGCAAGGATCACAGTTCCCAGTAACGCTTTTCTGCAAAATTCTCTTCTCTTTTTGGAAAAAAAAAAAAACCAGAAAGCAAATTACAGTTTGACAAATTGAAATGGTTACTGAAGGAAGTGCAGCAGGGAGCCTCTCTCTCTTCGGCCCTTTTGATGGATGCCTTTGAAAGGATCTTCATGTACATGCCTAGTCTCCTCATAAGCAAATGAGGTCAAAACCACCCCACAGAGATAGCTCCGAAACAGGAAGGAAGAGACGCTACCTTAAATGCACAAATAGAGAATGGAACGTTTCTTCAGCTTAAATGATGATCATAATAAAAATGGAAAATGAATTTTTTTTAAAAAAGCTATCCATCAACAACTAACACCTTGATCAAACTGTGATCAGAATTAGGAGGGTGGAGAAGGGAAGATGATATGGTTTTGGCTCTCTCTACAGTACTGTGGGTGAGGCCGGGGAGGGTGGAAGCATCTTTATATGCCCCTTTAATTTGATTCACTTCCTGATGCCAAGATCAATAGAGAGCTCTGAAGTCTTTAAAGAGATTTTCCAGAGCCGGTCCACTTACTTACCATGTATGAGGGTTCCAACCGATGCCCTAATTAAGTCATGAGCCTTGAGCCGAGGTTCAAAAGAAATCCAGTTATTTATTAGAAGCTTCATGTCGGCACGTTCCAAGTGAAGCCAACTCTGACCCCACTTAATTTACATTCTGGCTCTGACCATGTTTCCCCCCCTTCTCCCAAGGTATATCATCAGTCACATTCACCAGCAAAGCAATTTTGTGAGTTGTAGAGATCACTCCCTTCCAGCCACTCTGGGTAACTGCGGAGATGGCCTTGACAGAGATATGACTGGAATGTGCTTTTGTTTTGACTGACGTGCTGCCTCGCTGCAGCTGCAAAGTTTGTTTTCCCATCCTCCCTGCCTATGGCAACTCGAGAGCAGGCCAGGGATGCTTTGCGAGTTGACATTATGTCTACTTCTCAATGTGTTCTCTGGAAAGAGTACAGAAAAGAGAAACAAAGATGATTAGGGGGCTGGAGGCTAAAACATATGAAGAATGGTTGCAGGGATTGGGGATGTCTAGTGAAAAGAAGGACATGATAGTGGTATCCCAATATTTGAGGGGCTGCATCAAAGAAGAGAGGGGTGACCTATTTTCCAAAGTATCAGAAGGCAAGAAAAGAAACAATACGCAATAACTAATAAAGGAGAGAAGCAATTTAGAACTAAGGAGAAATTTCCTAACATCGAGAACAATCAACTAGTGGAACAACTTGCCTTCAGAAGTTGTAATTGCTCCATCACTGGAGGCTTTTAAGAAGAGACTGTATATATGTATATGTATATGTATATGTATATGTATATGTATATGTATATGTATATGTATATGTATATGTATATGTGTATATATATATATGTTTTCTGAGGTTTTCGCGGGTGTTTGTATGTAGGTCTTTGGTTTTTTGGGTCTTCTCCCGCATAAAATTGGATGTGTCTTGGCGACGTTTCGACGAAGTCTCATTCGTCATCTTCAGGCTGGTGTTCTCGGCTTTGTGCTTCAGAAGCCGAGAACACCAGCCTGAAGATGACGAATGAGACTTCGTTGAAACATCGCCAAGACACTTCCAATTTTACACGGGAGAAGACCCGAATAACCAAAGACCTACATATATATATATATATATATATATATATATATATATATATATATATATATATATATATATATATATATATATATATATATATTGGTCTGGCACCGCTGGCCCTGGAAATCCACCCACAAAGATGCTCGGAGACGTGCACATGGGCCGCTGTGTCTCACGTTTGAAGTCTTGCTTGTACAGTACTTAAAAAATCAAATTATTAATTTTTTTTTCTTTTCCTCTCCCCCATCTCCCCCCCCCCAGTTATCAGGGACCTTTGGATTGACAGAAATTTAAGAAATTTAAAATACATGTGGTCATAAAGCAAAAGCAAAAGCCAAAAAAAAAAAAAAACCACCAACCCCAAACCCCACCATTCTTTGCCATGGAAGGTCTCAGGAATTCTGGCAGTCGAAGTCCACAGCCTGTCAAAGAGCCACAGGTTTGCCCGCCCCTGGTCTAAGGGCTCCACCTCTGCTGGGGGAAACTGACAGCTGCTCACGGCAGCTGTGAACCGGGATCAGGAGAGAAGCGGAAGTGGTCCAGAACCCCCTTTGCTTGTACTACTATGAGTACTTATACTACTAGTATAAGGTCTCTTTCCTGAGCAAGGGACTGGAATAGAAGACCTCCAAGGTCCCTTCCAACTCTGTTATTCTGTTATTCACTGTCTTCAAAAGTATTTGACACCAACCTGCAATCATCTTTACTTCTACTGGGATCAAAACATAGAAACTTTCTGCCTATAAAAGAATATCAAAGTTTCAAACTCAGGCAATATCCATACAGGTCTGGGGCCAATGCGGGAATGAAATCCAGCCGATTCTGACAGGTTCTGGTAGTGGAAATTTTGAGTAGTTTGGAGAACCGGCAAATACCACCTCTGGCTGGTCCCAGAGTGGGGAGGGAATAGAGATTTTGCAATATCCTTCCCCCAGGAGTAAGGAGGGAATGGGGATTTTGCAATATCCTTCCCCTTCCACACCCACCAAGCCACACCCACCAAGCCACATCACGCCCACCATGCCATGCACACAGAACCGGTAGTAAAAAAAAACTGGATTTCACCACTGGGCCAATGCTAAGCTTGTGTAAAGACTTTGGCTAGATGTAGCTTTCAAAGTAGAAAGTTTGAACACAACTAGAAGTTCTATTCACGTTCAAAAGCTCACACGTGTTCCTTGTTCCATCCTTAAATAGCTCAGTCCACAAATAGCAACCAAATTTCCAGAAATAAAATCCTCAACCATCACCCTAACATTTATGAAATGGTGTGTAATTCATTTTAGCAAAACCATATTCTCCAGTCGTGGTGAACAGTTTGGCAAAACTCTCGGCCTGCCTAGCATCAAAGCTTATATCTTGGCTTGGCAAAAGACCCTACTGTTAGATCTGACAGCAAAATTCTTGCCTCAGAATTTCATTACCAAGATGGAGAGAAAAAATAGAGACGAGAGAAAAAGGGAGAGAGAGAGGGAGAGGGAGAGGGAGAAGGAGAGGGAGAGGGAGAGGGAGAGGGAGAGGGAGAGGGAGAGGGAAAAGGAGAGGGAAAGGGAGATACATATCTAGGAATATTTTGTGGGGCACCTCAGCCAGATGACTTCTCTGCAGCTTCAGACATGTCAGAATTTCATCTCTAACTCTATGAATGTTGATTCATTGTCCAAAAACCAGAAGTGATGCATAGAATATCTGGAGAGCATGCTATGCTGGGACGGTTTCTTTTAAACTAATATTCTGTTCCTTCTTATCTCAGATCAGAATAACAGAATTGGAAGGGATCTTAGGGGTCTTCTTAGTCCAACTCCTACACAAGCAGAAGACCCTATACCATTCTGGACAAAGGGCTGTCTAATTTCTGTTGGAGCACACACAACTTCTGGAGGCAAGCCATTCTGCTGATTGTTCTCATTGTCGGGAAACTTCCCGTAATCTCTCGGATTCTCTCTCTCCTTGATTAATTTCCATCCGTTGCTTCTTGTCCTGCGTTCTGGTACTTTGGTAAATAGATCGATCCCCTCTTCTTCAGCAATGGGTGGAAACTAATCCAGGAGAGAAGCAACTGAGAACTAAGGAGAATTTTCCTGACAGTTGGAACAATTAATCAGTGGAACAATTTGCTTCCAGAAGTTGTGAATGCTCCAACATTGGAAGATTTTAAGAAGATGTTGGATAACCATTTGTCTGAAGTGGTGTAGGGTTTCCTGCCTAAGCAGAGGGTTGGACTAGAAGACCTCCAAGGTCCCTTCCAACTCTGTTATTCTATTCTATTCTTTGTGACAGCCCCTCAAGTATTGGAACATTGCTATCAGGTCAGCCCAATCCTTCAAAACAACCACCCATTTTGTTGTAGCTATTTCCAAAATTGTATTCACATTCCTATAAAGGGCTTTCCATTTGTATCCTGGAAAATAAAATGGGGAAGGCATTTTGTTTCCCAGGCCAAGTATGAAAAGACCATGATAAAACAATGCAGTGTGGCCAGATCTCAGTTTGATGTTCCCACCTGATGGGACATTTTTGACAGCAATCCAAGAAAGTGTGTTCTCCATGGCAACTTCCAGATTCTGGATCTTTTGCCAGGGCTAAGACTAATTCCATTTTGATTGACCATCTGTGAGAGGCGAATATGTTTCATTTAAATGAGCATTTAGTGTTTAATTTGAACTGGGTCCTGAAATAGGTTTCAGTTGGAGGATGTGACATATTTCTTTGATTATCAACAGAGAATATTAAATGGAGTTTCTCTTTTGTGTCACAGTTTTATGCGTGAGTTTGCATCTTACCAATGTTAAATGGCTTGGACACAATTTAGAGCAGAAAGGCTGCACTTCAGGGTCTTAAGTAACAGGATGTTTTTCTTTGAAAGTACGTGCTAATTTTAGATCATATCTCTGGTATGTACCATCATAGAGAAAAATTGAGCCTGGTGGCTCAGTGGACTAATGTGCTGTTAAAGTAGCACTTAGTTGCCAGCTGCCTGCAATTACTGAAAGTTCAAATCTCACCAGACTCAAGGTTGACTCAGCCTTCCATCCTTTCAAGGTAGGTAAAATGAGGGCCTGGATTGTGGGGGCAATAAGCTGACTTCGTATAAAAAAAGAACACCGCTTGGGGGTGGGGGCGAAAGCCCTACTAAGCAGGTATATACAAAAATATGAAGGTTATTGTTTAATGCATTGTAAGCTGCCCTGAGTTTCCGGAGAAGGGCGGTATATAAATCGAACTAATAAATAAATAAATAATAAATAAATATTGTTGGAAATACAATTTCTCAGAATTCCCAGTTGGAGTGATCTAAAGTGCAATTGTTGGGCAGGGCTGAAGAGAGTTCCCGATGCTTTAATATTCTACCATTTTAAAAGTAGAAAACTCTTATAGAGAAATGGGAACCTCTGGCTGGATAGCCAAATTGTTCTCAAGACCCTTTTCCAAGGGCAGGATAATATTAGGGGCTGTAAACCACCTTCCAAACCTCCGAAGCTAAAACACACAAAGAAAAGTTACAGGAATTGACCATGACTAGTTTAATGAAAGGAAGAACTAGTGATGACATAATAGCAGTGTTTCAATATTTATTTATCTATCTATCTATCTATTTATTATTGTGATTTATATGCCACCATTCTCCCGAAGGACTCAGGGCGGCTTACATACAACAATCATCAATACAAATCACAGTGTGGAAATTAAAATAAAATTAAAACCCCCCATTAAAAACATATTGAAATTATAAAATTGCCCCATGATCAGATTATTGCTGGAACAGCCATGTCTTTAGTCCGCGGTGGAAGGAGAGGAGGTCGGGGGCCATCCTGAGCTCATTGGGCAGTCCGTTCCAGAGGGTCGGCGCTCCGACAGAGAATGCCCTCCCCCTGGGCACGCCAGCTGACATAGTTTGGCTGATGGCACCCTGAGGAGGCCGACTCTATGGGAGCGCACAGGACGATGGGAGGAAGGCAAGAGATGGTCCTGTACGTACCCTAGGCCTAGACCATGTATATAATGTAAATATAAATATAATATAATGCAACATATAATACAAATATTTAAGGGGCTGCCACAAAAATGTGTGTGGGGGGGTTTCAACCTATTCTCCAAAGCATCTGGAGGCAGGTCACGAAGCAATGGATGGAAACTAATCAAAGAGAGAACCAACCTAGAATTGAGGAGAAATTTCCTAAAGGTGAGAGCAATTAACCAGTGGAATGGATTGCCTTCAGAAGTTGTGGTTGCTCCATCACTGGAGGCTTTTAAAAAGTGACTGGACAGCCATTTGTCTGAAATGGTACAGGGTCTCCTACTTGAGCAGAGAGTTGGACTAGAAGATCTCCAAGGTCCCTTCCAACTCTGTTACTCTGCTAAGTCAGGGGTGTCAAACTGGATTTCTTCTAGGGCTGGATCAGCACTGTAGTTCTCCTGCGTGGGGCCGGCCGAGGGTGGAAAAGGGAGAGACAGGACAGATGCCTCCTCCATCTATTTGCTGGCCAAAACAGGGCATGGGGAGCTGCACGAGGGCCGTGCACAGCCCCTCGCACCCAGTGGTGGGATTCAAATAATTTAACAACTGGTTCTCTGCCCTATTTTATTTATTTTATTCTATTTTTATAACGCCCGTCTCCCGAAGGACTCATGGTGGTGTACAGCCATAATAAAACAGTAACAACACAAAAATTAAAAAATCATTAAAATAATTCAATCATTTGGCCATGATTTAAAAACCCCAACTAAAAACCATTTTAAAACCGTTGAAAAACCCATTGAAATCATTGTTCCGCCAGACCGGCTTGATGAAATAATAGAGTCTTCAGAGCACGATGGAAGGCGCGGAGGTCGGGGATCCTTCGTATATCCGGGGGCAATTTGTTCCATAGGGCAGGGGCCCCCACAGAGAAGGCTCTCCCCCTGGGGGTCGCCAGTCAACATTGTTTGGCCGACAGCACCCTGAGGAGGCCCTCTCTGTGAGAGCGTATCAGTCGATGGGAGGCAATCGGTGGCAGAAGGTGGTCCTGCAAATAATGACCAACTGGGTAGGCGTGGCTGGGTGGTCATGTGACTGGGTGGGCGTGACCAACTTGACATCACTCACGTCGAGAGGCTCTTCACCTCACCTGGCCTCTTGTAATCACAGGGATGCTACAATGGCCGAAAAAGCAAAAAACAAAAGATTTCTTCCAACAACCAGTTCTCTGAACTGCTTGGAAAGTTAACTACCGGTTCTAGCAAATAGGCGTGAACCAGTTGAATCCCACCTCTGCTCGCACCCCATTTTGGCTGCCAGAGGCCCCGTGGGCCAGTCCTTTGCTATTTCCAGGCTGGCCCCACGAGCCAGATTTAAGCCCGCAAGCCTTGAGTTTTACACGCCTGTGCTAAGTCCTTCCCAGTGCTTCTGGACAGACACTCAAAGTGGAGTCGATTCCTCTTGCTGATTCCAACAGCTGTGTTGCCTGAGCATCAGAGCCTTTTCAAAGCATTTTTTTAACCACCTCTTCCCCGGAAGAGGTTGCAGAAAAAAATGCTTTGAAAAGCCTCTGAGATCCCAGCTGAGCCGCACGATCATCAGAGGCTTTTTTTTCTTTACTTTTAAAAG
Source organism: Masticophis lateralis (assembly GCA_030761175.1). NCBI lineage: Eukaryota > Metazoa > Chordata > Lepidosauria > Squamata > Colubridae > Masticophis > Masticophis lateralis. Next base: position 20,048,870 of record JAUDYJ010000010.1, read on the forward strand.
CATTTTTTGGCCAAAGAGCTAATTTCCAGAAGCAGGGCAAGGCCAAACTTGGCACAGAGTCACAAACAGAAGTCTCAAATCTTGAATCAGCCAGATGAACTGATTGCTTCCTGCAAAAGCTCACATCCCATTCGCTTCTTTCCCATGTCTTATGGAAAGGGCCAATCATCTCCAACCCTTACTCCCAAGTAGACCCTGTTTCCTTAATTGTTCCTGTCTCCTGGTAGTTCTGCACATGCGCACAGTGGGAACAGGCTCACGCTGTTCTTCTGGCTCACTGATGTCAGACTCCAGAGACTCTTTGGCAGCAAAGAGCTTCCAGATGGCCTTGGCCCCCTCTCTGCCTCTGACTCAGTGCCATCGTTTGAGCCTTCCTCAGACTCCAGGACTGGCCCACTTTCCTCCCAAACCTCCTCACTGTCTGAATCTGCTGCCAGTTCTGCTGGCCGCTGGCAGGCCACAACACACAATCTCACAAGTCTGAAAGCATCTCTCTTGTCCCCCCATTACTTCTACTGCCCAAGAAACAAGGAAGGATCTCATTATCCAACTACAGGCCACGCTGTCTCTTATCTGACCACTTCCTTGGCAGTGTCTCTTCATCCAGCAGGAATGGGTACAACTTGTCACAGCCATCTTGCCACAGCCAATTCATCAGGGCCAACTCTCTATGGCCAACTCACTGCAGCCAACTCATCACAGCCAACTCCCTGCAAGACAACTATGGCTATCTTGCCTTGGGGCAATTTAACAATTCTGTTTAATTATTTAAAATAAATGATTAAAATATTTTTTTTCCATTCATATTTCATTCTCTCCCTCCTTTTGCATCGTTTCTTTAATGATTCCATTCCACCATTTCTTTGATATTAGTATAACTCTTGTACCCCACCGACTTGTCCTGTGGCGAGATAGACATGGTGAGTTGTCTTGCAGCAAGTTAGCCAAGACAAGTTGACTGTGTTGAGTTGGCCATTTTGAGTTGACCGTGTTGAGTTGGCCATGTTGAGTTGACTGTGTTAAGTTGGCCATGTTGAGTTGGCCATGGTGAATTGGCCATGTTGAGTTGGCCATGGTGAATTGGCCATGTTGAGTTGGCCATGGGGAATTGGCCATGTTGAGTTGGCCATGGTGAATTGGCCATGGTGAGTTGACTGTGGTGAGTTGGCCATTGTGAATTGGCAGCAGCAAATTGGCTGTGACAAATTGGCCATGGTGAGTTGGCTGTGGCAAATTGTCATAGACCTTCATCCAGCCTCCCAAGGTTTTTCCATCATACCATTAGAGTTACATGACAGGACATCACTCAAAGTAAGACGTTAACCGCCCCCCCCCCCAAAAAAACCAGGTCCTTCTAACTAATACTATTGTAACTCAGAAAAGCACCAAGCAATGCTTCAGATTGAGCCTACTCATGTCCAATTTCTATGTCAACTCCATGGTGAGATTATCTCCACAATGTGAACTTTTACTGCCCCAAACTCAAAGCTACTTATCTGTTCTACTCCATGCAGAGAACCCGGCAACCCTTTTCAAGAACATTTATTGACCCTTAATATAGCACACTAAGACAACACTTGCAAGATTGTCCAAAGGTGCTTTTTCCAAGAGGCATCTGGACTTTCTGTTTTTTCTTCGAAGACCTTGCAAGGAAGACCCACCTTCTCAAATGTTGCTTTCTAGGAGCATGGTCAGGGGTGAAATCCGGCAGGTTCTGACAGGTTCTGGAGAACCGGTAGTGGAAATTTTGAGTAGTTTGGAAAACCGGCATATACACCTCTGGCTGGCCCCAGAGTAGACTGGGAATGGAGATATCCTGGAGTGGGGAGGGAATGGGGATTTTGCAATATCCTTCCCCCTGGAGTGGGGTGGGAATGGAGATTTTGCAATATCCTCCCCCCAGGAGTGGGGTGGGAATGGAGATTTTGCAATATCCTTCCCCCAGGAGTGGGGTGGGAATGGAGATTTTGCAATATCCTTCCCCCAGGAGTGGAGAGGGAATGGAGATTTAGCAATATCCTTCCCCCAGGAGTGGAGAGGGAATGGAGATTTAGCAATATCCTTCCCCCAGGAGTGGAGAGGGAATGGAGATTTTGCAATATCCTTCCCCCAGGAGTGGAGAGGGAATGGAGATATTTCAATATTCTTCCCCTGCCACACCCACCAAGCCACGCCCACAGAACCGGTAGTAAACACATCTGAATTTCACCACTGGGCACGGTGGACTACTGCACCCATCTAGTGCCATTCCCAAACTCATTTGCCCGACCCTATTTGGGTCAAATTGGGGGAAGGCTTTGCCAACCCTTGGAAAGCAGAAAGATGATGAAACGGTGGCCTCTTCCCGAGGAGTTGAAGCCCATCTCCCTCACGGGACACCACTTGGTCCTGGTGACCACCCCAACCTCGGAAGGCTGCCTCCGGGGAGAGGCCAAAGAACTACAACTCCCAGCCGCCTCTCTGGCCGGCCCTTGCCAGATGCCTCGCAGGGATGACTGGGTGGGTGGGAGGAGGAGGAGGAGGAGGAAATGCCGCCGAAGCCCAGCCATCGTTGCTGCTGCGCCTGCCGCCTAGCTTGCCTCCCCCCACCCCTCCCCGGTGGGCTCCCCTGTGCTGGCGGCGGTGGCGGCCGAGGGGGCGAAGGGGAAGCGCTCGGGACCAGCGGACCATTCACCAGGCGGCCGGGACCAATGGCAGCAGCCGGGGGCGGAGCTGGGCGGGGATGAAGGATGGAGCTGGCGGCGGCGGCGGCGAGTCCGGGGGAAGCGACGCTTGGGTAGTAGCAGCGCTGCGCCTGCTTCGCCCGTCCGCCCGGAGCTGTTCAGCGCGAAGGTGCTGAGCGCTTACCGCGCCGCCGAAGCTCTGAGCGCCGCCGCCTCTGCTGCTGGAGCCATGGAGCCGGGGACCCCCTTCTGCCGCCGACAGGCATCCTAAGGTACCCCAGCGATGCGCGGGAGAGACGAGAGGTGGGGAGTCAGCCAGCCAGCCGGCCGGCCGTTCCCCCCACAGCAGAGCTGGCGGGATCCCACGCCCATCCTCCGCGGCCGCCGCGGAGGATAGGGACACCTGGCGGGAAATCTCTGGGGCTCGTTCACCTTTTTCTCCGCCTTCAGCAGAGAGGGGAGGTTGCAGAGGAAGGGGAATTGAATGTGATTGGAAAGGGGGGAGGGTGTCCCCGGGGGCAGAAGACCCTCCATACCCGCCGCTCCTCCGTTTCCTTTCCCCCACCCTCGCAGACCGGCGTGTCTCTCTCTTTCTCTTTCTCTCTCCCTCTCCGTCCCTCCCTCCCACCCTCTCCCCCTCCCCCTCTCCCCCTCTCGCTCCCTCTTTCTTTCTCTCCCTCCCTTTCTCTCCCCCCCTTTCTTCCTCTCTCCCCCCTCTTTCTTCCTCTCTTCCCCTCTTTCTTTCTTTCTTTCTTTCTTTCTTTCTTTCTTTCTTTCTTTCTTTCTTTCTTTCTTTCTTTCTTTCTTTCTCCCCCTCTTTCTTTTTCTCACTCCCTCTTTCTTTCTCTCTCCCCACTCCCCGTCTTTCTTTCTCTCAGCCTGTGCAGGGAAGCGGGTGTCGGCTGAAGGCTGAGCGCTCGCAAAACCGCGCTCCTTGCCCGGTGGCCGTGAAATCGGGGCTTCGCCTCCGCAAAGCCTGCCCGAGAGGTGTAGATAGCTTGGTGCGTGCGGAGAGCAAAGGAAGACTCCTTTATGCCGAACACGCCCCCAAACTTGGAAGGCGCTCTGCTTCGCGGGCGCCCACTTACACACGCACGTGAACACGCCGTGGGAGCGCGGTCGTCTCGGGGAGGCGCGGTTCACCCTTGGAAGCAGCCCAGCCAGAGAGTTGCTCTCTTCCCTGGACTTGCTGCTTTTGCAGGGGAGGTGGTGGTGGGGGAGGTCGGCGCTCTCCCGCCCCTGCGAGCTTGAGACCCGCGTTATCTGGAGGGCGCCAGGTTGGGGAACGGGCAGCTGCTGCAGCTGCTGCTGCGGAAACAGGAAAGCCGATCGCAAAATGGTTGCCTTGAACGGCCACGGCCCACGTCGCCTTCCCCGCCCTCCCCTTCTTGCCCCCCGAGCTCCGGTTCCACGGCAACCTCCCTTCCCTGACCCCCTTGGACACTATTTTAAGTTCCAGCTTCTCCCAGGAGGAGCGATGAGACGCGGGGCGGAGGGCTGCGAGATGAGAACGATAGAGAAACCCCCCGCCGGGGTGGGCGTAGGGGCTGGGAACGTTGCTGATGGTTGCCGATGGCCAGATGGCAAGCGACCTCCTTCGTTTTTGTGACTTGGCCTGTTGAGACGGCTGGCTTGGCTTGCAAGGCTGCGCCTTCTCCGGCTTCTCACGCGCGGCTCCTTCGCTGCCGGGTGTGTGTGTGTGTGTGTGTGTGTGTGTGTGTGTGTGTGTATGGCGGCGGCGGTTGGTGGTGGTGGTAGTGAGGGGGCGGCGGGGAACTAGACAGGGTCCCCGAATAAGCCCTTCTGCAAGAAAGGCGGAGATGCCCTCAATGAAGGTGCTGGATTTGTCTCGGTGGCACCTTCGCCTCCTGTCCAGGCTCGGGTTCTTCTGCTAGAGCTGCTCTTTGTGTCTGTGGTTCTCTGTTCTGCGTGTTCTGTGTGTGTGTGTATTGTTCGGGATCAGGTGTAATCTTAGAGGGTGGATTATGGTTGCCCCATTTCTCGACTCCCGCTGGGGTGGGGTGGGGGTGGGGGTGGGGAAATAAAGCTTAGCCGCACAGAAGCTAGGAGAAGGCGGAGTACAGGAGCCAGGAGGAGGATAAAGAGCCAGGATAAAGAAGTTTAATTCAGGGGGGAAACTAGCATGGCAGAAACAGAAAAGGGGCAAATGCCGCCCAGGAGACGTCAATGTCCCCCACCCCCATCCCAGGAAATCTATCTATCTATCTATCTATCTATCTATCTATCTATCTATCTATCTATCTATCTATCTATCTATCCATCCATCCCTCCATCCCTCCATCCCTCCATCCATCTATCTCCCACCCTTTGTCTCCTCTAGCTACCAAACAGATAGGAATAAGTGACAATTCAGCCTTATGATAGCTTTTGGGCATTGTACAATGGAATCCTATAAAAGCACCCTCATCACCCCCCAGGCACCAAAAGTTGCATTAGGGGGAGGGAGGGTGGGAGGGAGAGAACGGGGATGAGAAATGGGAAGAGAGTGGGGAGAGACAAAGGGAGACAGAGGGGAGAGAGAAAGGGGAAGGGAGAGGGAGACCGAGAGAAAGAAAGAGAGAGAGAAAGGGAGCGAATGAGGGGATGCAAAATGGGAAGAGTGGGAGAGAGAGAAAGGGGAAGAGACACACACACACAGAGAGAGCAAGAAATAGGGAGTGGGGGGAGACAGAGGGGGGGGGGGGAGAAGGAGAGAAAGAGAGAGAGTAGAGGACAGGGAAAGGGAGACACACAGAGAAAATCCATGTCAGGCATATGGATGCTTAAAGGGTTAGGGGAAGGGGGCTGGGCCAGCTTAAACGGAAGCTGCCATGGTTTGGGTACCATGTGCAGGCCCCTGTCTTAAGCTTTTGATGGGAAAATGGGGTCTCTGTGTGCATGTCAGCCATGCAGGACAAAGCCATCTGCCAAAGCCAACCCCTTCCCCCACCACCTTTCCCTGCCTCGTTCTGGCAATCCGGTGGAAATTATCAATCAGATTTCAGTTCCGGATGGCTGTTTTTTCCAATATCCAGCAGCTGTTCTGTCTTCTGATGTATGGCTGTCAACAGAGCTTGGCTGAGAAAAAGAAAGAAGGAAGGAAGGAAGGAAGGAAGGAAGGAAGGAAGGAAGGAAGGAAGGAAGGAAGGAAGGGGGAAGGGAGGGAGGGAAGGAAGGGGGGAGAGAGAGAGAGGGAGGGAGAGAGAAAGAAAGAAAAGGGAGGGAAGGAGAGAGAGGAAGGAAGGAAGAAAGAAAGAAAGAAAGAAAAAGAAAGGGGAAGGGAGGGAGGGAAGGAAGGGGGAGAGAGAGAGAGAGAAAGAAAGAAAAAGGGAGGGAAGGAGAGAGAGGAAGGAAGGAAGGAAGAAAGAAAGAAAGAATGAAAAAAGGGGAAGGGAGGGAAGGAGAGAGAGGAAGGAAGGAAGGAAGAAAGAAAGAAAGAATGAAAAAAGGGGAAGGGAGGGAGGGAAGGAAGGAAGGGGGGAGAGAGAGAGGGAGAGAGAAAGAAAGAAAAGGGGAGGGAAGGAGAGAGAGGAAAGAAGGAAAGGAAGGAAGGAAGGAAGGAAGGAAGGAAGGAAGGAAGGAAGGAAGGAAGGAAGGAAGGAAGGAAATGGAGTTGCTGATCAGAGAGAATGCAGAGGGTCTTACGGCTGGCCTGGTCCCCCTCTCTTCTGCACCCAAAACCCCTTGCAAGCCACAATGGCTGGTTTCCTGGTTAATGCAGGTTAGCTCTGCCACTCCAGACAGGATTATTAATGTAAGTGTGGGAAAGGAGGGAGGTCCCAGCTCCCACACCCATTTTTCCACTGCATGCCTCTGGGTGGAGCAGAAATTCTCCTCCAGTTTCTAAGAGCTGGGCTTGGAGGACACCAGAACTGCTCCTATTAATGAGTGTCCCTGTTGCTTGCCTAGCAGCCCCCTCATTGCTTGCAAAGACCCCCACCCACCCGCTGGGTCTAGCAAACCACCTGTTGCACAAAGGTGTGGCAGAGGCAGAAGACAAGTGGATCCCCTGTTGCTCTTCCTAGCCGAGGTTCGTTCGTTCTTTCTTTCTTTCTTTCTTTCTTTCTTTCTTTCTTTCTTTCTTTCTTTCTTTCTTTCTTTCCTTCCTTCCTTCCTTCTTCCTTCTTTCCTTTCTTTCTCTTCTTTCTTTCTCTCTCTTTCTTTCTTTCTCCTTCTTTCTTTCCTTCCTTTTTCTTCCTTCCTTCCTTCCTTCCTTCCTTCCTTGCTTCATTCTCTTCCTTCCTTCTTTCTCTTCCTTCCTTCCTTCTTTCTCTCTCTTTCTCCTTCTTTCTTTCCTTCCTCTTTCTTTCTTTCTTTCTTTCTTTTTTCTTTCTTTCTTTCTCTTTTTTCTTCCTTTCTTCCTTTCTTCCTTTTTTTCCTTCCTTCCTTCCTTCCTTCCTTCTTCCTTCCTTCCTTTCTCTCTCTCTCCTTCCTTCATTCCTTCATTCCTTCCTTTTTTCCTACCTTCCTTCCTTCCTTTTTCATTCATTCTTCTTTTCCTTATTTGAGGACCAAATGAATGGTGCCTTGCTTTCACGGTTCCACTTCAAGGCCCACTATGAACCATTGTCAGAAAGCAGAGGTGTGACCAATTTTTTAAAAAATATTTCGTCAGATACTATACAGATATTCCTTGACTTAACAACCATAATGGAATTTGCCCATTTTGGTCATAAGCCACATTGGTTGTAAAACAAGTCAAGCACATGGCCGACCCAATTTTACAACATTTTTGTGGCAGTTGTAAACACTAGAGTAGTAAAGTTGCTGCCACAGTTGTTATGCAAAAAAAACCCCCAAAACCCCATAGCTGTTAAGTGAATCAATTGTTCACTATGGGCTGATTTAAAGGACTGGAACTAAGTGTTGGCTTTGGGTAAAAATGCCATAAAACAGGGGTCTCCAACCTTGGCAACTTTAAGACTTGTGGACTTCAACTCACAGAATTCCTCAGCCAGCTTTGCTTTATTTATTTGTATCCAACTTTTATTATTTTTACAAATGGCTCAAGGTGGCGAACATATCCGGCCCATCTTCCTCCTCCTATTTTCCCCACAATAACAACCCTATGAGGTGGGTTGGGGCTGAGAGGCAGAGATTGGCACCCAGTTAGCTTTCATGCCAAACTGGGACTAGAATTTACCAACTCCTGGTGATTGACCCGAAATCACCCAGCTGGCTTTCACAGCAAAAACTTCATTTAGAATTACCCCCAACTGTTTGTAGCTGTCGTTGTATATCTATGCTGCAAAGGGGCCGATGGGTAAGTGCAGATTGCAGATAGCTGCAGATGGGACAAAGCACAATACCTCCCAAATCTCAACTAAATATTGTGTGTGTCTGTTTTGGAAGCCACATATTTTAGCCTGGGAAATTGGGAGGGTTTTTTTTTTTTTGGTTGGAGTGGTGGAAGAATAGCCATAACAACATTTCTTGCTTTGGGTGTCAAGGATATTTGCCTGCACCTGGATGGGAGTGACTGGGGATTGTCTCCAGTTGAGTCTGAAGGATGGATTGGACCACATGATGAACTTGTGGGTGTGGGGCAGGGTTGTGACCTTTCAACTGGGTGAGGAAAACCTGGAAGCTTTCAGATTCGGCTTTTCCCAGCTGTGCCAACACGGCAGCTCTAATAAAGTGGAACTTTGAGGGATCTCGTGCCTTGGAGTTTTATTTCATCCGGGGGGGGGGGGGGTTTGGAACCCTGGCAGTGTGGAGGTGTGTGTCTTGCTGAATAAAAATTTTAAAAAAATTAAAAGTTACTGAAAAGAGGCTGAGTTGAGTTTCTGGAAATTTAATTTTAGGATTTCTGCTCCGATTGGCTCCTTGGGCTTCAGCTCAGCTTTGTACAAGTGAATGGGTTAAACCTTGATTCTCTCAGCCAGCAAATTGTACCACATTGGGGTGGGGGTGGGGGGTAGACACTTTGCAAGTACCATTTGGTTTTTTTTTTCCCTGGCCATATTTAATTTGTACCTACTATGAGATGCCTAGCTGGATAGCAGCATCTTGCTGATCTTGGCTGATCATGGAAAGCTAAGTAGGCTTGGAGCAGGGGAATCTTAAGGAATGCTTAAAGCTATAGGCAGGACTAGAATGGAAAGTTTAAAGAATCTCACAGATCGCAGTCGTGACAAAACGATTCTCCGTTATTGTCAATACCCACAGAAACATACATGCTCCCTCCCTGATAGGTCTCCAAAATGTCCATACATCCACCGTCCATTGTCCAAGAGTGAGATGGGAGGCACATCAATTTGACAAACAAACAAACAAACAAAAAATGAACTTGGCTAAACTACTGTTTTAACTTTCCCTAAAAGGGAATACATGTTTTCTCTTTAATCTGGCCATGAAAAGCTGCATGCTTCGTGTGAAGACATGGGGCTATTTTATGTCATTCTTAAAAGCTTTTCCCCTTTCCCTTGATAAAATGCAGGGGAAAAATAAACACTGGATTAAGGCAGGAGGATCTGAGGTCCCATTAAATAACCATAACCTTATCCCCCGCCCCCGATTCTTCCACGAGTTGTTGTCTCATGTAACAGAAATCTTAGTTTCTGTTTTTGATAATTGGATTGGATTCTGTTATTTATTATTCAGGTTTATTTTTTTCTGTGTGATGTTGTACCCACCCTGAGTCTTTTGAGGTTGAGCTGGGTTATAAGGACCATAGATAGATAGATAGATAGATAGATAGATAGATAGATAGATAGATAGATAAATAGCAAAGGGGTTGTGTGTGGGTGGGTGGAGAGAGAGAAAATGTTGGAAGCTCTTTCTGGGATCTTTGGCAAAGAGGATTGATGTAAGTCAACCCGAATTGGCATGCCCAATAGAGAGAGGTGTTTTGCTTTCTATCTGCTAAGTTCAGTATTTACTCACGAGTAATATATGAAAGGTGTGTGACGGGGTGGGGGAAGGATAAATTTAGAAGCAACAATGGGAATCCCAGTTCTTTAATAATCCTTCTTTCTCCCTCGATATTCTTTTCTTTAAAAAAAAATGCCTTGGTATTTTTTTGTTTAAAAAAAAAAAAGGAAGAGAGGATATAAACAGACAAAAAAGAAGGGACAAAGTGAAGGAATAAAAAGTAAAATACCGATGAGTAAACATGGATTTTACACACGGAATCTTATAAAGTCTAATTTTCCAGGGTATTATTAATTGATAGTGCACGCTGTGTATAACCTATAATTTATAAACAAACTACAAGACACTGAAAAACCATGAATTCAGGGGTTGTAGTCAGCACCGACCGTTCTTTATATTCCAAGCTGCAAGAAAGGACTGATCGGTTTGCACTGATCTTCTATAAGTTGATGGCAACTCCGAAGGGAATGATTTCTGATTCGTAATTTTGAAGACGACAAATAATTATAATCATTAAATTCAGGAAAGGAAAAGAATCACATTAACCGCATATAATTTCAATTGTATTTTAATGTGGGGGGAAAAAAAACCCCAAACTTGCTTCTTCCGGGTTCACTATGTCTTATTTTAAAATTCCTGTAATTATAGGAACGAAACTCCAACTGCTTCTGAACCATACCACTGCAATCGTTTTTCTGTTTCTCTTTGTGAGTGTCTAAATCTCCCTCAGAATTGCTGAAGACAACAATGCTCGTGGAAGCTTTGTGATAATTTTCAGAAGCCTTGTGTATGAATTTTGATCAATAAGCAGTTACAGAAAGATGCATTTTTTACATTTTCTCCCCATATGAACCAGTGCTGAACCAGATTTAAGTCCTGCATAATAGCTTTTGTATAAAACTGGAGGAAAAGACCTCAAGGGTGTCTGCAGGATATGGCACAAAATAAAGAATACAAAACCAAGATAGTGTTGAATTTATATTTTACTGACCAAGAAATAAAGAGAGACTAGTATTTCAAGATATTTACCTCTTGTCAGCTAGCCATGCCCTTTCTGGGATTTGAACCTGGGCTACATGTATATTAGGTAGATGTATTAACCTCTAAACCACGGGCTCTCCTCACTTTGTTGGTCATACCAAGAGAGAGATTAAATGTTTTTCCTGATGAGACCGGTTATTCTGACCTAGGCCTCCTGAGTCAGTAAAACACACAAATAGTCCCAAAACCCTGTTTTATTTTAACAGTGTGAATTCTGTTCATTCACAGATGAGTCCCAAATCATTGTAAAGAGTCCTTGGGGATAAGGTACCTTTATCTTCCTTGACAGCTGCCAAAAACTTAATTGGCAAAGCCACACGAAGTCCAGAATCAAACAGAGCTTCAGACTTTAAACTGTACAGAATTAACAATGTTGCTTCCTGCAAGGGCCCACGTGCCTTTGCTCCTCTTTTAAGTCTTATGGGAGGGGCCAATCATTTCCAAGCCCTGCTCCCGAGTCGTCCCTTTTGTTTTAACTGTTCTTGCCTTCTGGCAGCTCTGCACATGTGCGCATTGGAAACAGAGATTCCCCCTGTTCCTCTGCCTCACTGAGGTCCGACTCTGGAGGCTCCGGAAGCAGCACATATCTCCCAGATGGCTCTTTCTCTGCCTCCAATGCAGAGCCCTCGTCCGAGCCTTCCCCAGACTCCAGGACTGGTTCATGTTCCTCCCCAGCCTCCTCACTGTCCGACTCTGCTGCCAGCTCCTCAGGCTGCTGGTGGACCACAACACTGGTCTATCCGGGCAACCTGGTCTATCCAACTATGGGATAGAGCATACTGCTTCCGCTTTCGCCTTTCAGCCCCCATCCAGGAGCCTTCGCAGGCAGTCGCTTTCATGACAAACTATAAAACCAAGATACCTTCACAAATAAATATTGAATGGAGGTTGAAAATACCACCATGGCCCACATCTTTATTTTTTTAGATCATATCCTGTGGACCAACATAAGTTGCATGCATGGTGTGCAGCATTTCATATAATTTGGCCCCCTAAACTAGCTCTTAGGGGGTCAAATATTAGGGATGCAGTGGCTCAGTGGCTAAGACACTGAGCTTGTTGATCGAAAGGTTGGCAGTTCAGTGGTTCAAATCCCTAGTGCTGCGTAATGGAGTGAGCTCCCATGACTTGTCCCAGCTTCTGCCAACCTAGCAGTTCAAAAGCACGTAAAAAACACAAGTAGAAAAATAGGGACCACCTTTGGTGGGAAGGTAACAGCGTTCTGTGTGCCTTTGGCATTTAGTCATGACCACATGACCATAGAGACATTTTTGGACAGCGCTGGCTCTTCGGCTTTGAAACGGAGATGAGCACTGCCCCCTAGAGTCGGGAACGACTAGCACATATGTGCGAGGGGAACCTTTACCTTTACCTTTAAGATGTCTCTCATATAGAGTCAGGATATTATTTGATTTTGATTTACCGCAGGGCAGGAGTGTACAATGTGGTGGAACATAGTCTGGATTCTCAGGGGGAAGGGGCTGCATTCCAAAGGAGCAAGAGAGCTCAGAGGGTTTGTGTGAGAAAAAGAAGATGAAGACAGCTCCTCCCTAACGGTTCCCAGAATATATGTTTAATGGTGCAAGAAGTTGTTTTAGTTTGGCAAGGTTTCTGTTTATAGGTGAGGAGGAACCATTAAGGAAACTGCTTAGAAGAACCTCACCGTGTCTTCCTTGGTTTTTGAAACCTGACATCAACTGTCTTGCCTTAAAGGCCACACGGAACTGGTGACGGGAAGAACTGGGCACATTTTTTTTTAGAGCTGTTCTTTTCAATAAGGAGATCTTGTTCATCAAAATTGTTTACAGAAGGCAATTGGCTCCAGGGACCAATTTCACACCTTAACCCATCCAGAATGGAAACAGTGGGGAGGTGTTTGATTTTTCAAGAGCAAACTATCTTAAAAGATCTATTTTGCCCCAAATGGGGAAAAAAAAAGATCAAGATGTACTTCTCCACCCACTTTGGAGACCTCTGGGAGAAGCACAAACGAGTGTTTGAGAAGGCAGGTGGCCTATATAGCTCAGGTCAGAAATGTCCAACCTTGGCCACTTTAAGACTTGTGGACTTCAACTCCCAGAATTCTGGGAACTGAAGACCATAAATCTGAAATTTTCCAAGCTTGGACACCCCTGTCTTAGGTCATTTTGGGAACCCAGAAGGGGTGGGCTTCAAAAATTTTAGCAAGGGGTTCTCTGCCTGGTTGCTGGTTGGGCGTGGCCATAGTGGGCATGGCCTAGTTGGCATTCTGCACCACTGTGTGTGTGGGGGGGCATTTTTGCCCTCTCCTGGGCTCCAGAGGCTTTACTCAAGCCTCCAGGAAGGTGAAAACGACCTCCCCAGGCTCCAGAGGCCCTCTGGAGGCTGGAATGGTCTCGTTTCTGGCCTTCCTTAACTTCCAGTAGGCCCGTTTTTCATCTTCCCCAAGTCTCCCCGCACGCCCTGCACTTACCTGCATCCAAAATGGGCTGGGTGGAGCCTCCTGGGAGGAGCGGGGCAGGGTGGGCGGAGCCAGCCAGGAGTGGGATTTGGGAGTTCTCCAAACTGCACAGAATCTTAGCTAGAGGGTCTCCCAAACCCCTGCAAGCCCCTAGCAGCCCAGCCCCTGGAACCCAGCCACTGTGGTTTAATAATTACGGTTCATACTAACATATTATCATGCAAATGTATTGTGTAAATTCCACCGATAATGTTTTATTCAGTAAACTGTCATTAAGGAAACAGGGATCAATGAAATGCATGACCACTCTCCGTTGTCATGTAACGCATCTGGTGAGAAAAGGAATTTGCATTTCTTCTGGCTAAAAGTCCTAGCCTTGCTACAGTATCCTCTATTCCTCCGTGAATTTGGGAAAAATCTCAGTTCGTTGAAACTCTTCGAGTATCGCTGCATTTCCACCCTCACGTTTTATGTCAGAGTTCACACTGAAAAACGGGTTTCCAGACTTAGTGTCCACCAAAACTCCGTGGGGAATTACGAATGACGTCGGCAATCACATCTGAGGGAAAAACCAAGCTGTCATTTACCCCCTACCCCCACACCTCCGGCTGTTTTCTCAGTGAAAATTGCTTTTCCCTGAATATATACCTTCAATCTCTGGAAAATGATTGAATGTATTTGCTGCTCAAGCAATTCTCCAGCGGCTTTTTAAAATATACATTCAGTAATTCCCCCCCTCCCCCAAGAAACAAGTAATTCATGTTTAGCATCTGTAAAATTCCTCGGCCCTTTTCTAGACTGAGATGCCCTTGCCACGGTCACTCACGCCCTTGTTCCCTCTCGGTTGGACTACTGTAACACCCTCTACAAGGGGCTGCCCTTGGGATGTATCCGGAGGCTCCAGCTAGTCCAGAATTCAGCCGCGTGGGTAATTATGGGGGCCTCTCGTTACTTCCTTGTAACACCTCTCCTGCGTAAGCTGCACTGGCTACCGGTGCCCACCGAGCTCAGGACAGCCCCCGACCTCCTTTTCTTCCATCACAAGCTGAAGACGTGGCTCTTCCACCAAATAAACTGATCTGTCATGGGTTTACACTGTCATAATTTTAATTTGTTTTTAATTAGGTTGTTGATTTTAATTTTATTGTGATTTGTATTGTAAATTGTCATTTTTGTAAGCTGCCCTGAGTCCCTTGGGAGAACGGCAGCATATAAATCGCAATAATAAATAAATAAATAAATAAATAAAAAATAAAAAAATAAATAAATAAAATCATCACCATCATCATCAATCATCATCCTAAATTATTTTCCATGTTTCTCTGAGAAAAAGTGCAACAAATGGGAACGGGTCAGTTGTGAAGAACCAGGACCACAGATTAGGTTCCAGTTAAGGTGACTTATTGCTCATGCCATAAATCATCTTCATTCACAAGAATCATCACAACATTCACAAGAAACTAGTCAACTAATGGTCAACACTAAATTGGCCCTAGATAAGAGTCAATGGAATTCAAGAAGAGCTGGACTTGGATTGTTTATGGGGACATAACAACTCCAGGTTGATTCCTCTCTTGACTCCACCTTCAGTCTCTGCCTCTCCTCCTACACTCTCCTTATTTCACTAGCACAGAAAGAATCCTGTGATGGGTTGATAGATGATGATATCTTCCTGCAAGGAAGTCCATGCGGTCTTCTGAAAGATCAAGATGGCAGACATGCTAACATGATTGTATTTTGCATGTATTGACACATATAAAACGAGGGTGGGGCTTTGTTCACTGGCCATGGCTATAATCTTCTCCTTGCTGTTTTGTTGGAGAGAGGCAAACAGGCAGAGAAAGGGGAGGGAAGGAGAGAGAAAAGAAGAGGGAAGGCAAACAGGCAGGCAGGCAGGCAGGTGGACAGCAGGCAGGCAGGCAGGCAGGCAGGAACTGTGTCTTCCCTTTGCAGACATTCCTAACGTTTGGACTGAGTAGTAGACCAACAGGATTTTTGTATGCCACCCAGACATGCTGTCAAGCCCCAGGGAAATCAGAATATCCAGGCAATTCAAATGAGTATAAAGATATATGGCAGTCTTAAGGTCTCTGAAAGAATCTGAACTACTAACAATCAAAGCAAATTGGCGGTAGATAAGAATCAAAGGAATTCAAGGAAGGCTGGACTTAGGCCTCTTGTGGACACAACTGATGACACATTTGACCCCTCCCTCAGGCTCAGCCTGGGCATCTCCTACAGTTGCTTTCTGTGAGATGGGCAGCCATATTAATTTGACAAACCAACCAACCAACCAACCAACCAATAAACCAGATTCCATTGTAGCTCATGGAATCAGATTTGTCTGGGATGGATCTCGGTAAATTTGTACTGTCACGGACAGGTGTACTTCAGGGTGATAGGAAGTGTTCAATTGTAAGCAGTGAGTGGGAATCCAGTACCTGTTTAAACAAAAGCTATTTCCAGCAGGCTGCTGAAGTCATGGAAATACGATCAGATAGTGGCAAAGCTGCATGTTGGAAAAAGGATTGGAGGCCAGACTCGCACACCGAATGGAGGCAAAACACACAAAGGAACGGGATGCTGACCAACAGTTGCACAAGGAAACAGGGAGGGAGACTAATGCAAGATGGATGAACACATGTCATGCTGGGAGGTGTTTTCCCAGGCATAGACCTGGCCGCAATGCACACTGAATTTGATTTAACCTACATTTCAATTGCATTAAGCTAGGGAAGATATACTCTGTGCAGGCAGTTGTATATTTAATAGATTATTTACATGCTGAATAATCAAATATACAGAAATTGCATTAACTTTATGATAGCCATAGAATGCCAGTATATTTCATTATTTCCTCGTTCTGTCATATGAACCGCGGCTGTTGGGAGGCCACTGTGGGAACAGCAGCCACCGGGTGACTAGACAAACTGTTCCTGGCAGCAGCGGTTTTCTGGGAGTTCCACTACAGGCCAGCCAATGTTAAAGATGCTTAGTCAAATAAAAGGTTGAGTGTTCCTGTAGCCCACTCACAGGCAAAGCCAAAGAGGCAAAATGGACAGGGTCCCTTCTCACCTCTTCTTTTCACAGATCTGTTTTCTTCCATTGGTAATTCCCCTTCCTTCCTTCCTTCCTTCCTTCCTTCCTTCCTTCCTTCCTTCCTTCCTTCCTTCCCTCCCTCCCTCCCTCCCTCCCTCCCTCCCTCCCTTTTTTCCTCCCTCCCTCCCTCCCTCCCTACATTTTCCTTCCTTCCTTCCTTCTTTCCTTCCTTCCTTCCTCCCTCCCTCCCTCCCTCCCTCCCTCCCTCCATTTTCCTTCCCTCCTCCGTTTGTTCCTTCTATTCTTCCTTCCTTCCTCCTTCCCTCCTTCCTTTTCTCCCTCCATTTTATTTCCTTCCTTCTTTCCTCCCTCACCCTATTTTCCTTCCTTCCTTTCTTCCTCCTTCCCTCCCTCCCTCCATTTTCCTCCCTCCCTCCCTCCCTTCCTTCCTCTTCCTTTCCTCCTTTCCGTTTCTTTTCTTTTCTTTTCTTTTTTTTTTCTTTTCTTTTCTTTTCTGTTCTGTCCTGTCCTGTCCTGTCCTATCCTGTCCTGTCCTGTCCTGTTCTTTCCTTTCTTCTCCTCTTCTCTCCTCTCTGCCTGTGTGCCTTTCTCCGACACAGCAACAAATTACTAAGGAAGGGACATACAGCTTTCCATCTAAACCTTGAACTGCCCTTGAGCCGAATCTACACTCACCTTTGAATCTCAGCTTGTGATTTTCTGATTCAGAGTGAGGATGCATAAACGGAGGACCTCCCCTCTCCTTTCTGTAGCCTTCAGAGCCTCACACCCAGAGCCATGAAAACCACCGTTCCAGTTTCTTGCCTTTTGACTGAATAGCACAGAAGTGTAGTCTAAGCTCCAAAACGGCCATATTTAATAAACAAAATAATAATAATAATAATAATAATAATAATAATCATCATCATCATCATCTCAAATCCTTAGGTAAACTCAGCTGCACCCCTACGTGGGATGTGGTTCCATCTACTTTACGGTCTGCTTAAATGTAAATTATGTAGTCAGGAGGAAGATTTATCTCTGTGTTTAGCTAACTCTCTCCAGAAATACTGTTCCAGATAAGGGGTATTCAAGGCTGGGCTAGGAGAGAGATTTGTGCCTTCGTTTCAGCTTCTGTCATCTTCTTCACCATAAATCAGTTCAGTACGTAAACAAAAATGACACACCGCCTGATTACTGTAACTCAAGGAGAGGCTATTTGCAGTGTGAGATTTGTCAAAGGGTTCTTGCATATTCTACACCTGTGGGAGCAGCCCAAGAAGAGAAAGTCAGAAGGATTCCCCCAAAACCGACTCAAGGGATGGTTGAAAGGCATGAAACTGGTCCATGCGGTGAGGAGCCAGGAAGAACTAAGAACCCAAAGCCAAAGAAATGCAAGCCATGAAGAAGACAAGTTGGCTTCCAGGAAGGAGAAGCCTGGGAGATGATTAATGAGAGGAACACCTGCCTCTATTGAATCTTCTTCTAACTCAAGAAGTCGCAAAGATTTCCACCACAGCCCAGCTCATCTTAACTATTTTCTTGTTGTAGGACTTGGCTCATTCAATTCAGAGCAGGATTACTGTTGCTAAGCAAGGCAATTGTTAAGTGACTTGCTCCTGATTTTATTTTATTTTTTAAGTTATTTATTTTTATTTCTCATAAATACATTTACATGAACAGCCATTTCCATCATTTTTCATTCATCTTTTCTTTTAACTTTCAGTTTTCATTTTTACTTTTTCGGGGCTGCTCTTTTACCTTTTACTTTTACTCCAACCTTTCTTCTTCTCCCCTTCGCTTCCCCTGTTTCTCCTCCTACTTC
The DNA here is from genome assembly GCA_030761175.1 of Masticophis lateralis. NCBI lineage: Eukaryota > Metazoa > Chordata > Lepidosauria > Squamata > Colubridae > Masticophis > Masticophis lateralis. The sequence goes on from JAUDYJ010000010.1 coordinate 20,066,751, forward strand.
CTTCGTTCTTCCTCTCCTAATTTGATGATAGATTTTTTTGTTGTTGTTAAGTGAATCTCTGCAGTTGATAAGTAAATCCTGTGGTCCGGTGGTGAAATCCAAATTTTTTTACTACCGGTTATATGGGGGTGGCGTGGCTTGGTGGGCGTGGCAGGAGAAGGATACTGCAAAATCCCCATTCCCCCCCTACTCCTGAGGGAAGGATATTGCAAAATCTCCATTCCCTCCCCACTCTGGGCCAGCCAGAGGTGGTATTTGCTGGTTCTCCGATTCTACTCAAAATTTCCGCTACTGGTTCTCCAGAACCTGTCAGAACCTGCTGAATAGCACCCCTGCTCCCTTCCCTGCCAATCAGGTAGAGCTGTCTTTCTCGCCTTTTTTAGGAATTCTGGGAGTTGTAGTTCCAAGGTATCTGGAAGGTGCCAGGTTGAGAAAGTCGAGAGGTTGACACCCCAGTGTAAGATAGACTTACAGTTTTTTCCCCCCTGTGACATTTTGAAATGAGATATGCTGGTTATCCTAAATTCATAGTCTTCAGAGAATTTGTTCTACGGCAAGCAGAAGAATGCTTTCATTGAGCTAAGGATAAAGCTAGATTACTATCATTAAAAAAAAGGCTCTGAGGAGGTTGGTAATAATTTAAAGATTGTGGCAGAACACCAGAAACATACCAAGCAACTGTGGTCTCTGATACAGCGTAGCACAGTGTTGGTGAATCTTTTCGGCACCGAATGTCAAAACGGGAGCACGTGCGTGCATGGGCCAGCGCTGGAAACCGGAAGAGCAGTTCCCCAACACACATGCACACACCGGAAAGCTGACCTTCCGGTTTTTGGCACGCATGCATGTGTGAAGACCAGCTGGCTGGCATGCATGCGTGCACCAGAAACCAGAAGCTCAGCTTTCCAGCGGGTGCTCTTTCAGTTTCTGGCACTCCCATGAGCACGAAGGCCTGCTGGTGAGCACACCAGGGGCGGGTTGTACTTACCTTTACTACCAGTTTGCAACGGGATCACGCACGCTCACTTGCTTCTGTGTGCACGCCTTGATTCTGCGTGTGCGCCTTGCTTCTGATCGCCGATGACGACATCCGGGGTGGTGGGTGGGGACTCCCGCTGGTTTTACTACTGGTTTATTTATTTATTTATGTGATTTATATGCCGCCATTCTCCCCGAGGACTCAGGGCAGCTTACAGAAACAATCATAAATACAAATCACAATAAACACATTAAAATGCATTAAAATCCATAAAATCATTCTAAAAAAGACTATATAACCCCACGATCGTAATGTTCTTTAAACAGCCATGTCTTTAATCCCCGGCGAAAGGAGAGGAGGTCGGGGGCCATCCTGAGGTCGGTGGGCAAACTATTCCAGAGGGTCGGGGCTCCAACAGAGAAAGCCCTCCCCCTGGGGGCCGCCAGCTGACATTGCTTGGCTGACGGCACCCGGAGGAGGCCCACTCTATGGGAGCGCATTGGGCGGTGGGAGGAGGGCAGGAGGTGGTCCTGTAAGTACCCCGGGCCTAAGCCATGTAGGGCTTTATAGGTTAAAACCAGCACCTTGAAACGAACCCGGAGAACAACCGGTAGCCAGTGCAGCCTGCGCAGGAGAGGTGTAACACAGGAGTAATGAGAAGCCCCCGTAACTACCCGCGTGGCCACATTCTGGACTAATTGGAGTCTCCGGATATGTCCCAAGGGCAGCCCCATGTAGAGGGCGTTACAGTAATCCAACCGAGAAGTAACCAGGGCATGGGTGACCGTGGTGAACCAGTGAACCAGTCTGAACCGGGGGCAAACCACTACTGCAGCGCACACGTGCACACCGGAACTCTGAAGAGCAACGGGCGACCACTTGGATACCTGGAGAGATGGGTCTGTGTGCCACTTCCGGCACAATGCCATAGGTTCGCCATCACTGGTATAGCAAGTAGGAGGTTTTTGGTCTTTGAAACCATCTTTGAAATCTTCGCAAGCGGCAAGAGAAGGGTTTTTTTTTTTAAAAAAGAAAGGAATGAAGTCCGATCTTTAAAGTCCACAAATTTGCATGTTGGAAGTATGAATTAAATGTAAGCAGTTCTTGAAAGGGTTATTTTGTAAAATAACATTCCAAAATAGATGCAAATGGGGGGGGGAGAGAGATGGTCTTTAATTCTCCTCTGGACAGGTTTACGTGGTGCTGTTGTTGATGAGAAAATTAGAAGCTGTTTGTGTTTCAAGAAAGTAACGGGAGGTAATTCAAAGTCACCGAGTCTGAGATGGTATGGAGAATTTTTTTTTCAAAGAAAAGGGAGAAAAAGTTTAGTCTGAGGAAGCCCCAGGAGCATTGAGACAGGATGCTCCTAGAATTAGGAGGACTTTGAAGACCGTGTTAGACAGAAGAAGAAGAAGAAGAAGAAGAAGAAGAAGAAGAAGAAGAAGAAGAAGAAGAAGAAGAAGAAGAAGAAGAAGAAGAAGAAGAAGAAGAAGAAGAAGAAGAAGAAGAAGAAGAAGAAGAAGAAGAAGAAGGGCCCAATGGATGGTTCAGCTTGGGCACTTCTGATTTACAGGGAACACTCATTCTCTTTTAATAAGTCAATCACTCAAGCACTTAATTGATCTTTAATTAAGTAAGCTCTTCCTTTAAGAGACCTTGATTCAGGTAGCATCACAGATCAAAACAGATTAAAGTCGCCACGATGTAAAAAACACATGGAGACTCTGGAGAGAGTGCAGAGAAGAGCAACAAAGATGATTAAGGGACTGGAGACTAAAACATATGAAGAACGGTTGCAGGAACTGGGTATGTCTACATTAATGAAAAGAAGGGCTAGGGGAGACATGATAGCAGTCTTCCAATATCTCAGGGGCTGCCCCAAAGAAGAGGGAGTCAAGCTATTCTCCAAAGCACCTGAGGGTAGAACAAGAAGTAATGAGTGGAAACTAATCAAGGAGAGAAGCAATTTAGAACTAAGGAGAAATTTCCTGACAGTTAGAACAATTAATAAGTGGAACAACTTGCCTGCAGAAGTTGTGAATGCTCCAACACTGGAAATTTTTAAGAAGATGTTGGATAACCATTTGTCTGAAGTGGTGTGGGGTTTCCTGCGTAAGCAGGGGGTTGGACTAGAAGACCTCCAAGGTCCCTTCCGACTGTTATTCTATTCTAAAGTTCACTTTTGGCCTCCAACAGATTGTCTTCCTGTCTTCTCTGCCTAGCCTTCAGCCTTAGTGTTTCCTAATAGTCTCCCATCCCTGCAGTTCCAGATGCAATCCAAGATCAACCACCATGGATTCATAAGCTCATCATTTGGCTTCAGGGAGGCTTTTAGGGCTAGGAGGACCCCACATCGAGGGTCTCCAACCTTGGCAACTTTATGACTTGTGGACTTCAACTCCCAGAATTCCTCAGCCAGCCATAGATGACATGTGCTGTGTCAAAGCAGGGTTCATCCTAGCACGTCTGCCCAACTACGGATGTGCTCCAAGTTAATTATCAATCGATCAATCAGAATAGAACTGGAAGGGACCTTGGAGGTCTTCTAGTCCAACCCCCTGCTCAAGCAGGAAACCATTCAAGAATAGTGGTTGTCCAGTTTCTTCTTAAAAGCCTCTAGTGATGAAGCACCCACAACTTCTGAAGGCAAGACGTTGCACTGGTTAATTGTTCTCATTCTCAGGAAGTTTCTCCTTCATTCCAGCTTCCTTCCTTTCTAGATTAGTTTCCATCCATTGCTTCTTCCCCTGCCTTCAGGTGCTTTGAAAAATAAGTTGACCAGGCCCTCCTCTTTGTGGCAGCCTCTCAAATACTGGAATACTGCTATAGGATAGGATAGGATAGGATAGGATAGGATAGGATAGGATAGGATAGGATAGGATAGAATAATGGAATGGAATGGAATGGAATGGAATGGAATAGAATAGAATAGAATAGAATAGAATAGAATAGAATAGAATAGAATAGAATAGAATAGAACAATGGAGTGGAGTGGAGTGGAGTGGAGTGGAGTGGAGTGGACTAGACTAGACTAGACTAGACTAGACTAGACTAGACTAGAATAGAATAGAATAGAATAGAATAGAATAGAATAGAATAGAATAGAATAGAATAGAATAGAATAGAATAGAATAATGGAGTGGAGTGGAGTGGACTGGAGTAGAGTAGAGTAGAGTAGAGTAGAATAGAATAGAATAGTAGTAGTAGTAGTAGTAGTAGTAGTAGTAATAATAATAATAATAATAATAATAATAATAATAATAATAATAATAATAATAATAATAATAATAATAATTTTATTTCTATACCGCCCCTCTCCCGAAGGACTCGGGGCGGTGCACAGCCTAATTAAAAGCACAAGACAAACAACAATTGAAAAATTAAAAATTAAATAATTTGGCTCAATATAAAACCCCAAATTTAAAAATCTCAGATTAAAACCAATTTAAAAATCTTCACATCGATAGCCCGGCCTGGCGGAATAAAAAGGTTTTGAGGGCACAGCGGAATACACGGAGGTCAGTGATCTTACATAATTCTGGGGGCAGTTCATTCCAGAGAGTAAAAGCTCCCACAGAGAAGGCCCTCCCCCTGGGTGTCACCAGCCGACATAATTTGGCTGATGGCACCCTGAGGAGACCCTCTCTGTGGGAGCGGACTGGCCGGTGGGAGGCTACTGGTGGCAGGAGACGGTCTCGAAGGTAATCCGGTCCGATGCCATGGACCGCTTTAAAGGTGGTAACCAACACCTTGAATCGCACCCGGAAGACCACTGGGAGCCAGTGCAGCTCACTCAGAAGGGGGGTTACATGGGCACAACGGGTTGCGCCCATAACCACCCGCGCAGCTGCATTCTGGACCAGCTGGAGCCTCCGGGTGCTTTTCAAGGGGAGCCCTATGTACAGAGCATTACATTACATTACATTACATTACATTACATTACATTACATTACATTACATTACATTACATTACATTACATTACAGAATAGAATAGAATAGAATAGAATAGAATAGAATAGAATAGAATAGAATTCTTTATTGGCCAAGTGTAACTGGGCACACAAGGAATTTGTCTTGGTGCATACGAAAAGAAAAGATACATTTGTCAAGAATCATAAGGTACCTCACTTAATGAAAGTCATTATAAATCTTAAGGATACCAGCAGCAAAGTTACAGTCATACAGTCATCAGTGGGGGGAGATGGGCGATAGGAACAATGAGAAGATTAATAGTAATAGTAATGCAGACTTAGTAACTAGTTTGACAGTGTTGAGGGAATTATTTGTTTAGCAGAGTGCCAGAGTGATGGCATTCAGGAAAAAACTATTCTTGTGTCTAGTTGTTCTGATGTGCAGTGCTTCATAGCGTCGTTTTGAGGGTAGCAGTTGAAACTATCATGTCATCCCCTAGTCCTTCTTCTCTCTGTTGACAAATGAGAAGTGATGGTGACATTCAGCGTTTTGTGTCATCCCGGACAGCTGATTGCCAGAGGCAGTACATTTCTCTGGAATGGAATTATGGCCTCTTGTAGAAGGAACATCAGCTCAAGTCAACTGATCTAAAAATCCCTTTGATTGGAGCTTCAAATCCAGATATCCAGATACACACACACACACACAGAGACACATATACATACATACATACATATATATACATACATACATACATACATACATACATACATACATACATATATATATATGTAGGTCTTTGGTTATTCGGGTCTTCTCCCACGTAGAATTGGAAGTATCTTGGCGATGTTTCGACGAAGTCTCATTCGTCATCTTCAGGCTGGTGTTCTCGGCTTGGTGCTAATATATATATATTATATATAATATATATATATATATATTAATACAAAAAACATACATACATACATACATACATACATACATACATACATACATACATACATACATATATATATATATATATATATATATATATATATATATATATATATATATAATTTTATTTTCGTAGGTCTTTATGTGTATCTTTCTTTATGCCAGGGATTTTCCATTTTATATATATATATAATGTGGTGGAGCATCTTTCTGATGGCAAATCGTAGCTGCCAGGAGAGAACCTGAGAGCAGGGGAGGAAAGGATTAAGCTAGATTCTCCTTCCCTTCTCCATAGCTGACAATTCAGCTCTTCTCTCCACCCCAGGCTGCATTTGCAGCTTTAAAACCTGCATATTCAGCCTGTAAAATAAAGGGAGACCTGCCGAGTGGAAAGGCCTCCTCAGCTCCTTGGAGGATGGGTGAGAAGTGAAAATGAAGCAATCCTTTATTCAAGTAACAAAGCGACATCTTTCTTGAGGGGAAGGGAGACGTAGGCTTGGTTGGCATAAAGGATACATCGCATTTGCGGAGAGGTGATGCTCCCAATGCTTCCTAAGGCATTGTTCTCCGAAGGAACATTATTATCAGCCCTGGGAGAACAGAGATGTGAAAAAGAGTTATCAGAGGGTTTCAAAACGGCAGGGAAGAATCTTGAAATGTTTTAACCAAATTTGAGCTGAGTTGCAATCAAGCTTGTTCTGAAATGGCAGGGTATTTTTTGGGGGGGGGGGGGGTCTTTTTGTAAAAAGAAGAAGAAGAAGATGCTCAAGCAAAAGATCAGCTGTTGTAGATGGTTCCTGAACAAACCGAGGCACATGGAGGTGGCTGCTTGAGGGTCTATCAAATAATTGACTTCTACAATTCTGTAGCTATTTTGGCTTTTGGACTTCAGGGGTGTCCACCGGGTGCGGTCAAACAAGTTAGAGGATGGCTATGATGGTGTGTTCAAAGCCCCAGAGTTGTCATGCATGATTCTGATGATGATGATATTGTCCATTCAATCATGTCTGATTCTTGGCAATTCTATAGACCATCTCTTTCTACATCTTCTGATCTTGGATGGCTCATTTCAGTTGTTTTATGCTGTGGGTGGTGCTGGCTTTGATGGTGTGTGTTTATGGCCCCTATGTCTTTTGGTGGCTTTGTTTCCTTTTACTACTGACCTCCTCCTCCTCTTGGAGATGAGACAGCTCCTCCTTCTCCTCCTCCTCCTCCTCCTCCTCCTCCTCCTCCTCCTCCTTCTCCTCCTCCTCCTCCTCTTTTTCCTTCTCCATCTATTCCCATCTCCATCTCCATCCCCTTCTCCTTCCCCTTGTCCTGGAGATGAGACAGTTTCTCCTCCTTCCCTATTTCCTCCTCCTCTCCACTCCTCTTCCTTCTCCTCCTTCTCCTCCCCTCTCTCCTCTCCCCCCTCCCCTCCTCCTCATCTCCATCTCCATCTCCATCCCCATCTCCTTCCCTTTCCCCTTCAGATGAGTCAGTTTCTCCTCCTCCTCCTCCTCCTCCTCCTCCTCCTCCTCCTCCTCCTCCTCCTCCTCCTCCTCCTCCTCCTCCTCCTCCTCCTCCTCCTCTTCTCTTGTACCACTTTAGGTGTCAGAGAAGATACAAAGTTCTAGCTCTTACTGTTCTGGATTTTATTGTAGTGGGTCTTTGATGTTGTTTTTCCATCTTCTGGATCTGCCACATGTTTTCTGACCTTCTCCTCTTACTGCTGCCCATTATGAACAAAACTGTCTTTTCCAGTGAATTTGAAGGCATGACCTAACCCAAACAAGTAAGGTGGAGTTTCGTGATTTCTGCCTTCCAGTGACATGTCTGCTTTTTTACGCTCCAGTACTTGCTCTTTCTCACCTTTGCTGTCCAAGGAATGCACAGGAGCCTTTTCCGATGCTGCAGCTCGAATCAGTTTCAATTTTCCTCCTGCATAGGTGTCATGGTTCCACTTTAGATAATTAAGCAGACATAATGCATTTCTAATAAAAACAGGCAGACCTTTGGCCCTGCTGTTATATTCTGCCAGTGTTGATGGGAGTGTAGTTTTCTCCTTGGTGATTTGCTTGGTATTAATCCTTGCTTATCTGAGTATTGGTTGATAGAGAGATGGTGTTCTGGTCTTTTTGTTTCCTAGCATTTTTATTGCCTCTTTTGAATGTTGTGTAAATGTGATTTATCTCTGTGCGTCAATTGATAACTGCTTTGTCTGAATGCCAAGCTTCTAGGAGTTCCCTAGCATTTTGGATTTAGCTTGGTCTGGCAGGGCAAGCTACTGTATATATATAAACAGGGAGCAAATGCCACACTTAAACTGATGATTTTACCTAGCTGGGTAATGAAACATCTATAAGTAAACATGCAAGCTCAGAGACCATCAAGGACCCCACAAATTTAATTGCCCACAGCACTTGGGCTCTCTCCTTTTTTAAGTGTGCAATTCTAAAGGAACACTTTTGGGGTGTACTTTTTTTATTGTCAAAAAAAAAGCCTTTTCCAACACAGGCCCTTTGTTTTTTGTTAAAATGTGTACTGCCTACTTCTCATACATAGGGGGACACTGCAGTGGTGAAATTCAAAAATTTTCTCTACCAGTTCTGTGGGCGTGGCTTGGTGGTCATGTGACTGGGTGATTATGGTTTGGTGGTCATGTGATTGGGTGGGCGTGGCTTGGTGGTCATGTGACTGGGTGGGGGTGGCTTGGTTGTCATGTGACTGGGTGATTATGGTTTGGTGGTCATGTGATTGGGTGGGCGTGGCTTGGTGGTCATGTGACTGGGAAAACCAACGATCACAATTTACACAAAAATAACACAAAAGCTACACAACTGACTCACACACATTGCAAAAGCAGCTGGATTTCACACAAATTGGCCCCTGCAACAAGCAGGAACTTCACAGAGTCACAGAGAGCTCAAAAACAAACTATCACACTTTACACAAAAATACCGGTTCAGGCAATAGGTAGTAAAAAAAAAAAGTTCAGAAGATCGTGCGGCACAGCTGATTGTCAGAACAATCAGACAATCAGCTGAGCCGCATGATGGTTGGAACTTTTTAAAAAAACGTTTTAAAGCATTTTTTTACTACCGGTTCGGGCGAACTGCCCCGAATTGGTAGCATTTCACCCCTGGGACACTATCAAAATAAACATCTCAAAAGGAAAAGAACATGTAACCATTTTAACATATTGAGTGTAATTTTTAAAAAGGGGGTATTAGCGCGGTGCAAAGCCAAATTACTTTCTCAGTTTCTGTTATGAACCAAGTCTGCAGAAGACTATCGTATGTTTGTTTGATTCGCATACAGGCTTATCTCAAAGTTGGTCTGTTTCAAGAGCTTCAGCATGAAAGATTTGTATAAAACTCAAGTGGTTTGTTTCAACGACTCAGAAAGCTTAGCTGCAAGGTTCCAAGCACAGCTGTTTTCTCCCCAGAACAGGATTAATGAATTTATGGAAATAAATTTTGGTTTCAGCCAGACGTGAGACCTGTTCAGAAATCTTTCTTTTTAATTAAGTGGAATTAAGTATTTTTAGCATAAAAGTTCAGGGCAAGTCTTACCCTATAATCCGTTTATTAAACTGATGTACAAATGCTGGAAATGTAATAAGAAATTGTTTAATATGCACTTGGCTTCAGTAGAGGTTAATTCTTCATGAATAAAATTGCTGTAGTTATTACTTGATATCTGTAGGAAAGTCATTTTGGACTAGTTTAGTGTGACCTGAATGGTCTTTGTGCAAATGAAACAATAATTTCCAAGAATTTCTGGTCCGGAGTGTGACCAATGGCCATTCTTTCTCCATTAGCATTACTTTCCTCTCTTTTTATTGATCTTTCTTTAAAAGCAAATTGAGATTATTAAACACATTTTTGTTTTAAAGTCATTTTCGGAACTCCACGCTCTTCATAACAGGAGTCGGCAACATGGAATTCAAAATGTTCCTGGATGCCTCCAGTGCAGGGGTGGGTTCTAAATTTTTTTACTACTGGTTCTGTGGGCGTGGCTTATTTTGTGGGCGTGGCTTGATGGTCATGTGACAATTCTTTAGGATTTAGCAGAGGTACTAGTTTACCAGGCTTTTAACTGCTTGCAGAGCTGTACCGGTCTACTCATTTATTTTTGCAGGCACCGGTCTACTCATTTGTTTTTGGAGGCACCTGTCTACCACCAAACTGCCTTTTACCACTGATCAGCTGTACGGCGGCCCTTTGAAGCCCTGCCGCAAGAGTTTAAACAGTTTTTTTTCTTATAGCCCATCAGCTGGGACTCAGGAGGCAGCAATAGTTTAGGGTTGGGGCCAAATAAAAGGTAAGAATAACCTAGCGGAGGGGGCGGGGGGGGCAGAACCGGTTCGGTGATGTCATATCGTCACCGCTACCGGCTCGGCAGAACTGGGCCGAACCAGGAGGAACCCACCACTGCTCCAGTGAACAAAATCTTATCAATTCTGGCAAGAGCCAATCTTCCAGATAATTCTGTCTTTTTGCCTGAGACTTCAATCCGTTTGATTGATACATGTAGTCCTCGACTTATGACCACAATTGAGCCTCAAACATTCTGTTTCTAAGTGAGACAGTTGTTCGGTGACTTTTGCCTTATCATACAAACTTCCTTGCCATGGTTGTTAAGGGAACCGCTGCAGTCGTTAAATGAGTAACAGGGTTGTTAAGTGAATCTGGCTTCCCTGTTGACTTTCCTTGTCGGAGGGTTACAAAAGGGATCGTTTGATCACATGACCCTAGGACGCTTCAACCGTCATAAATATGAGACAGTTGTCAAGCGTCTGAATTTTGATCACGTGCAATAGTTCTAAGTGTGAAAAGTGCTCAGTTGCTCAGCCAAGCAGCTGTGAAGAGAGTCACCACCAATTTTAAAACTTTTTTTTTGCCATGGTTGTTAAGTGAATCATGTGGTTGTTAACCGAATCTGGCTCCTCCCCCCATTGACTTTGCTTGTCGGAAACCATCTGGGAAAATCACAAATGGTGACAACGTGACTCCAGGAAGTTTCAACCGTCGTAAATAAATGCTGGTTGCCAAGTGCCCAAATTTTGATCATATGATCATGGGGAATGCTGCGACGGTCGTATTTACGAGGAACAGTTATAAATCGCTTTTTGGAGTGGCGGTTGCAACTTTGAACGGTCACTGAATGAATGGCTGCAATTCAAGCATGATCTGTATTCATTTTCTCATGCCTCTTTCTCTCTAAATTAAAGGTAAAGATTCCCCTCGCACATATGTGCTAGTCGTTCCCGACTCTAGGGGGCGGTGCTCATCTTCCTTTCAAAGCCGAAGAGCCAGCGCTGTCTGAAGAAATCTCCATGGTCATGTGGCCAACATGTTTAAACGCCAAAGGCGCATGGAACGTTGCTACCTTCCCACCAAAGTTGGTCCCTATTTTTCCACTTGCATTTTTTACATGCTTTCGAACTGCTAGGTTGGCAGAAGCTGGGACAAGTCACGGGAGCTCACCTCATTATGCGGCGCTAGGGATTCGAACCGCTGAACTGCCGACCTTTCGATTGACAAGCTCAGCGTCTTAGCCACTGAGCTACCACGTCCCTCTTTTTCTCTCTCCAGTTCTCCATAAAAGGTTGGAAGTGATTTTCCTTTGGCCGTGAGAGGCAGTTTCCATCTATTCCAGGGTTGGTAACAGCCAGAACGAGAATCAGCTTGTTTACTTTTGACTGTGTGAGGATTTTTGCACCTGCTTTGCTCTGAGGCAAGAGAAGCAGGTTGCGTTTCTCTGTGAAGCAGCTTTGAAAGGGGGCTTTGAACGGATATTCATTAAAAAGAAGTTCCCCCTTTGATCACTTTTGCCACCTGGAGTTTTTAAAAGAAGTTTACTGCTTTTTTAAAAAAATTGGACCAAGTCCTAGTGATTTATTATGTAGGCTTTAGAAATGTTAAAATCCTCCAATTAATTTAAGAGGTTCTTGGAGGAACCATTTGGGGCCAATATTCTCTGAGGCAGACAAATCCTTCAAGAGATTTTTAGAGTTCAACATTAGAGCCTGCCCCCCCCCTTCTGTTCTTCCCAAGAGTTATGAACTTACCTTTCTTTCAAGAAATGAGGGGGAACAAATCATCTTTAATTGCTGAATGGCAGGGAAGAGGCTACAGAAATGGTTTATAGAGTGGAAAAGAAGTGAAAGAAAATCAAATTCACTGATAGAGACTGGGAAGTTTTGACACGCCTATGGAGATTCTCCATGGAGAGATATGCAGCACAATGCAGTGAGACATATTGCAGATCGGAGAAACAAAACAACCATTTCACAAACATATGGCACAACATAACAGAACAAACCCATCAGGACAAGATTCAGCAGTCCACCTGCATTTGAAAGACAAAGGCCACTCTTTTGAAGATAGCCAAGTCCACATTCTGGACAGAGAGGACTGTCCAGCTTGAAAGAGGGCTCAAAGAGGCCATTTCTGTCAAAACTGAAGAGCCCTCTCTCAACGGAAGGGGAGGGATAAGACACCACCTATCTCCTGCTTACAACACAGTTCCAAGAAAGTCCCAAACCCATTTGCACTCTGATAGAGGTGACCCAGATAAACCTCCAAGTGGCCTCAATAACTCTCAGAAAGAATGCTAATGACCAAATGACCGCAAGGAATTTAAATCCTTCCATTCTCCACCATTTATTCAGAATTGAAGAAGCTTCTTGAATGAGAAGTGAAACATCTTCAAGGAAAAACAAAGAAAGTCGCCTTTTGAAAAAGCGCCTTTGGGACATGTTTTAACTGAGTTCACACAATTGTTTATGGGTCAGTATTTAGCTACCACTACTTTTTTATGTGGAAGTGACTTATTGATTGATTGATTGATTGATTGATTGATTGAATTTGTATACCGCCCTACTCCCAGACGGGACTCAGGGCGGTGAACAGCCAAGATAAAATACGGTAGCATATAAAAGTTAAAAATTGTTTAAAATAAATTAAATAATTAGGCTAGAAAACAATTTAAAAATCCAATTGTGTAAAACGTTTTAAAAACCCAGTATACAGAGGAGGTTCAAGCCAGACCAGCCTGTTGGAATAAGAACGTTTTTAAGGTACGGCGGAAGGTACGTAGGTCCTGATTCCCCCCCACACACTTGATCCCCCCCCCCCCCACACACATACATCCAAAAGGTTTTTCCTGCCTTTCAGAATTAGAGTTCACAAAATGGTGTTTGGGGAAGGATGGAGGACTTGAGAATTAATAAATGAACTTTCCCCTGCTGTCTCCTTTAGGAAAACATGAGAGGTCTTTGAGAACCAAACAGGTTGGTGATGCTGTGGATTAAACCTACACTGAGGAGTGAAAATGAAAGACACAAATCTTCCTGAGATTCTCAGACTTAATTCACAGTGAATACATTTTGCCTCTTCCTTTCTCTCTGCTTAGACAACCTACAACTTTCAAGCTTAGCTGAATACAATTGAATAATTTTTAATCAAAGGCAGATCCTAGCAATTAAAGAGAGGGTGGCAAAATTCTCTCTCTCTCTCTCTCTCCCTCTCCCTCTCCCTCTCCCTCTCTTTCTCTCACCATCTATATCTGTCTCTCTATATTTAAAGGTGTTGGTGACCACCTTTAAAGCGCTCCATGACTTAGGGCCTGGGTATTTGCAAGACCACCTTCTGCCACCAATAGCCTCCCACCGGCCAGTACGCTCGCACAGAGAGGGCCTCCTCAGAGTGCCGTCGGCCAGACAATGTCGGCTGGCAATCCCCAGGGGGAGAGCCTTCTCTGTGGTGGCACCCGCCCTCTGGAATGACCGACCCCCGGAGATACGCAGGATATCAGACCTCCGGACTTTTCATCGGGCCCTTAAAACCCACTTGTTTCATCTAGCTGGGCTGGCTTGATCCCATCCTCTGTTTTAAATTGAAACTGATTTTAATTGGATTGTTTTAATTGTTGGCCGAAAATATTTAATATTTTTAAATTGTTTTAATTTTTGTATACCATGTTTTATCTTGGCTGTTCACCGCCCTGAGTCCGCAAGGAGAAGGGCGGTTTATAAATTGAAACAAATAAATAAATAAAATAAATATATATTGTTTCAACTCCTACCCTTAAAATGATTCTATAGAGCACTGCACACCGGAACAACTAGACGTGAGAACAGTTTTTCCCCGAATGCCATCACTCTGCTAAATAAATAATTCCCTCAACACTGTCAAACTATTTACTAAGGCTGCACTACTATTAATCTTCTCATTGTTCCCATCAACCATCTCCTGCCACTTGTGACTTATGACTGTAACGTTGTTACTGCTATCCTTAAGATTTATGTTGACTGTTTCCTAGTACGATTAGATTGCTTATTTGTTCCTTATGACTATCATTAAGTGTTGTACCTTATGATTCTTGATGAATGTATCTTTTCTTTTATGTACACTGAGAGCGTATGCATCAAGACAAATTCCTTGTGTGTTCAGTCACATTTGGCCAATAAAGAATTCTGTTCTGTTCTGTTCTATTTATTGCTATAGCTATCTAGTTATTGTCTGTCTGTCTTTATCTAGTATCATATCTATCTATCTATCTATCTATCTATCTATCTATCTATCTATCTATCTATCTATCTATCATCTATCTATCTATCTACCCATCTTTCTATTCTACCTATCATCTATCTATCTCTGTCATCTATCTAGCTATTTTTTTTTATTAAAACTTTAAAAAAAGAAGAGGAAAACTAATACAAACCAATATAAAGTAAAGAAAACAGGAGAAAAAGGAAGACAGCAAAGAGAAAGCAAAAAGTGCAAGAAAAGATAGTTTAAAAAAAGTAGAAAGGAGACAAGAAAAGACACAAAGCATGGCTTCTAATATATATTTCACACCAGTTATAAGTTTATTTGCCCCCATTTTTACACAAAAAATGTCCATAAGAGGCTTCTAGTCATCAATAAATGTATAGGGTCGTCTCACTAATCAAAGAAGTCAATTTATCCATCTTATTCGTCCATAGTAGGTAGCGTCCACTCTTCCCATCATGAACGGCAACGTTTTTCATTTAATGGTACCACTTCCTTTACTAGATACAAATGGCAATGATTCTCAACCCTGTCTTCACCATGGACCAAAGGTGCTATTCAGCAGGTTCTGACCAGTTCTGGAGAACCGGTAGCGGAAATTTTGAGTAGTAGAACCAGTAAATGCCACCTCTGACTGGCCCCGCACCAGGGGTGGGTTCTACTTACTTTTACTACCGGTTCGCAAGAAGCATTTTGGTGGTATTAGGGTCATTGGGCAGAGCCTCACACCAGTTTTACTACCTGTTCTATAGAACTGGTGCGAACCAGGGGCAACCCACCACTGCCCCTCACCCATCTATTCTCTGCCTCCCGAGTCCCAGGTGATCGGGAGGGAATGGGGATTTTGCAGTAACCTTCCCCTGGAGTGGGGAGGGAATGGAGATTTTACAGTATCCTTCTTCTGCCATGCCCACCAAGCCATACCCACCAAGCAACACCTACAGAACCGGTAGTAAAAAATTTGAATTCCACCACTCCCACGGACCCCTTTTAAATAATTTTTGTGGTCATGGATCACCAAGACTTTAAGCTCTGGACTACATCAAATATTTGTGGATGCCCTGTGATGCCATCATATCCCCCACTCCCTGGTTCTCACCAGCTGAGAACCATTGTCTCATGGGATGGATGGATGCAAAGATTTTGTTTTCCCAACAAGCTGCATGTACAAACATCTACCCACATGAATGTATTAGGTTAGGGGGAATGTAGCATTTTGGATTCCAGTTGCAAGAGAAGCTTTGTAACACATGGGGTACCGACAAAGCAGTGGTGGGTTCCAACAAGTGTTACCACCAGTTCTCTTCATCCACACGCTTTGTATGTGATCGCCGTGCGCATGCTGGATTCACTCGCATGCGTGCTGGACTTGTGCTCCACGCAAGCGCATTAGATTTCTGCCTAGCTGAGGGGCAGCAATCCACTCTGCCGTGCCTATCAGCTGGGCTAAAAAATGACAAATAAAGGTAGGTATAATGCAGGGGCGGGTGGGAGGGCCCAGCTCACAGTCATAGAGAACTGGTTCACTGTCATCACATTATCACCACTACTGGCTTGCCCGAACTGGGCTGAACCGGGAGCAATCCACCACTGGGACATAGCCCTGAATACAAAACCATTTAAAGCAGCTGCTTCCCTCTCCCGGCTCCAAGCAATGCAGCTTTCTATCTCCTGGAAGTGCCACACAATCCTGGAAAGAGGCACACTTCCTTTAAAGAGATTGCATAGAAAGAGGTGCTGAGTCTCTGTTCCCACATAGCTGCAATCTGACACCTTAAGGAGTGGGTGGCTTGCAGGCACTCTGTCCTTTTCTGCATTCCTTGGAATGCCAAGTGAGAATTGCACAACTTTTTTGGCCAATATTAAGACTAAAACCCACAAAACTCATGCAACAGTCAAAGACACCAGAACCTTTATGATCCATTGTGTTCTTGGGATCAAGCAAGTGTCAAATAACCGAATAACAGAGATGGAAGGGACTTTGGAGGTCTTCTAGTCCAACCCTCTGCTCAAGTAAGAGACCCTATACTATTCCAAACAAATGGCTGTCCAGTCTCTTCTTAAAAACCTCCATTGTTGGAGCAATCACAACTTCTGGAATCAAGTAGTTCCACTGATTAATTGTTCTAACTTTGAGGAAATTTGTCCTTAGCTCTAGGTTGCTTCTCTCCTTGATTAGTTTCCATCCATTGCTTCTTCTCCTACCCTCAGGTGCTTTGGAGAATAGCTTGATTCCCTCTTCTTTGTGGCAGCCCCGGAGATATTAGAACACTGCTATCATGTCACCCCTAGTCCTTCTTTTCATTAAACTAGACATATCCAATTCCAGCAACTGTTCTTTATATGCTTTATCCTCCAGTCCAGGGGTGAAATCCAGCAGGTTCTGACAAGTTCTGGAGAACCAGTAGCGAAAATTTTGAGCAGTTCGGAGGACAGGCAAATACCACCTCTGGCTGGCCCCAGAGTGGGGTGGGATTGGGGATTTTGCAGTATCCTTCCCCTGCCACGCCCACCAAGCCATGCCCACCAAGTCATGCCCACAGAACTGGTAGTAAAAAAAATGGATTTCACCACTGCTCCAGTCTCCTAATAATCTTTGTTGCTCTTCTCTGCACTCTTTCTAGAGTCTTAACTGCTTTTTTTTTATAATAACAGTGATCCAAATTGAATGCAGTATTCCAAGTGTAGACTTACTAAGGCTTTATAAATCACTAGTAATATTTCACATGATCTTGAGTCTATCCCTCAACCCAGATCTCTTCCTTCCTCCGTTTCTTCTTGACATTTCTTCTCCATCTACCTTTGAGATAAATAAGCAAATAGAAGCCGTTGGTACATATTCAGTAAAATGCTTTTCACATGTCCCTGAAGGGTTATTATTATTACTATTTTTTTTTCTTTTAATGAACATAAAAGCCCCTTTGGATCCAGACTGAGCCTTGGTAGTCTTCAAGGGATGAACCCGCAGGCAGGAGAAACAGCTGTTAGGCCTCTCCAAATGACTTGATTGCAGGGTTCCGTTGCCTTGTGTCGCCCAACAATGTTCTGAAGAGATGAGATCCCTGCAGATAATTCCCGCACCACCCTATTATTATGCTTCCTCTGAAAAGCTTTCAGTGAAAGCCGGTGTAAACTGACTGTTGATTGGTACTTGCATTTTACAAACCGAGAACTGTACTTGAGCTGTGCGGGGGATGGAGAGACCCAAATCATTATCCTGGAGGAACAGAAAAGTGAAATAGAAGAAATAAAGTGGTAGTTCCCCCCCCCTCTTATTTAGAACCGAAAACTGGAATTGCTTTAGCTTCTTGACCCATACAACTCTCTGGATTTTTAGACAGCAACGAATATGCTTGCACAGTGAAGCCTAGTGTGCCAGCTAGTTGACTCTGGCAATAGTTATACACAGTGGTGAAATCCAATTTTTTTTTACTACTGGTTCTGTGGGCATGGTTTGGTGGGCATGGTGTGGCTTGGTGGGCGTGACAGGGGAAGGATACTGCAAAATCTCCATTCCCATCAGCCAGTTTGCCGGTTCTCCAAACTACTTAAAATTTTTGCTGCCAGTTCTCCAGAACCTGTCAGAACCTGCTGGATTTCACCCCTGGTTATACAGTACCAATAAAGGAGAATATCTGTCGCTCAGGGCCAGGGCTGAAATGAGGGATCCTTGGTGCTTTCTGAGCTTTGTGGTTTCCTTACAGGCATTTCATTACCCAAACTAGGTAACATCATCAGTACTAGAAGAGAGGGGTGATTGCAAAGGGGAGGAGGAGGAAGATTGTGGGGTCCTTGGTGCTCTCTGAGCTTGGTTGTTTTCTTGCAGACATTACTCAAACTAGGTAACATCATCAGTGCTAGCAGGGAGTGGAGAGGAGGAGGAGGAGGAGAAAAGGAGAAGAAGAAGGAGAAGGAGAAGGAGAAGGAAAAGGAGGAGAGGGAGAGGGAGAATGAGAAGGAGAAGAAGAAGGAGGAGAAGGAGAAAGAGAAAGAGAAGAAGGAGAAGGAGAAAAGGAGAAGGAAAAGGAGAAGGAGAAGGAGAAGGAGAAAGAGAAGGAAAAGGAGAAGGAGAGGAGAAGGAGAAGGAGAAGGAGAAAAGGAGAAGGAGAAGGAGAAGGAAAAGGAGAAGGAAAAGGAGAAGGAGAAGGAGAAGGAGAAAAGGAGAAGGAAAAGGAGAAGGAGAAGAAGAAGGAGAAGAAGAAAGGAGAAGGAGAAGGAGAAGGAGAAGGAGAAGGAGGAGAGGGAGAGGGAGAGGGAGAAGGAGAAGGAGAAGGAGAAAGAGAAGGAGAAGGAGAAAGAGAAAGAGGAGAAGGAGAAAAGGAGAAGAAGGAGAAAGAGAAGGAAAAGGAGAAGGAGAGGAGAAGGAGAAGGAGAAGGAGAAGGAGAAAAGGAGAAGGAGAAGGAGAAGGAAAAGGAGGAAGATGATGACTGTGGAGTTCTTGGTGCTCTCTGTGGTTTCCTTGCAGATGTTTCATTACTCGAACTAAATAACATCAGCCCTGCTAGGGCATCTTCTAATGAAATGTCTGCAAGAAAACAAACAAAATTCAGAGAGCACAAGGATCCCTCATAGTTATCCAGGTTTGAGTTACAACCTGAATGGTGCAATCAGTTGCAGGTGGGGTTACCCCTATGGAGGAGTCAACAGCAATCAACTAGTTCAAAATGCAATAGTTATACAGGTACTCCTCAAATTGTGAACACAATCGAGCCCAAAATGTCTTTCTAGCGACACTTGTTAAGTGAATTGTTGCCATTGTTAAGTTTGTAATACAGTTGTAAAGTGAATCATTGATTTTGCTTGTCAGAAGGTCTCAAAAGGTCATCACATGATCCCAGGACATTGCAACCATCATACATATGAGCCAGGTGCCAGGTGTCTGAATGTTGATCATGTGACCATGGGGTTGCTATAGCAGTCTAACTGTGAAAAACATTCATAACTCACTATTTTCAGTGCCGTTGTAACTTTGAACATGTAATAAAGAAGGATAAGACTTCCGGTTTGACGTGGTGAGATCGGACGCAAATTCGTGCTGAATCCTCCACATTGGAGAGAACCCCCAAGGGGCTATAATCACTCTGTAGGGATGGTGAAGAAAGGAGGGGCAGCCTGCAGGTCACAGAGAGTGGCAGCTCTCCAGCTGGACCAAAGGATTCCCTCCCATCCAACAATGAAAAGGAGAGGCAGCCATTATACTGCCATGAAGTTGGGGCAGCTGAAGAAACAAAGAATGTGCTGGAGTGGTGTAAATGAACAGTGACTGGAACTGGGTGAGGTGATTCTTTTTTTACTTAGAACCTAACCCCAAAGAAAATAAACCCTGGAAAAGAGACTCTTTGAAATGCTTGTTTAAGCAGCAAATAATTACAGGGAGAAAAATTACAGACTCGAAAGAAAAAAAATTAAAGGGAGAATCTTTAAAATATAGAAAGATTAGAGTTTCAAACTTTATTGGCAATATTTTGGTAAGGCATTTTAAAATGCTGGAATTGTCTGAATATTGATTATTTGAAAAAAAACAAAATAAATATTTGCTAGATTTTGTGCAACGTTGAAATTTAAGCTGGTTTTTAATGGAATATATACTAAACTCCTACAACCTTGGAAAGTACTGATAAAGCAAATGAAAAAAATAGAAATAAATAACATCTGGAGGACTGCTGTACTATCTATTGTTCTATATCCATCTACTTCATGGTCACTGGAGGTTTAACTGTCAGATTTTGGATATCTAAACATCTAAAGAAAGCTACTTTTAAATGCCAGAATCTATGACTGACCTTACAGTGTGGACTCAAGGAGACATTTGGAAATCAACTAATTGACTAACTGTGGGACACAAAGAATTCTAACTATTGCATTCCCCTGAGAAGCAATACTGGGATTGAGCAAATGGTCTCTAAACTGGCTTTCTGAGATCTTAGACAATTGAGACTTTGGGGCAGTGACAGACTACTGACAGGCTATTGAGCAATATTTGGACCTGTCAAAATAAGACAATAAGTCATCAAGGGGAGATGAGTGGATTTCAAAAAGAAATGGCGTTGATGCTTCAAAGTACTTATGATATGTTGATAAATAATCACTGGGAGATAAAAGGCTTAATGCATGACATTGTGGGAAAATCAGAAAATGTTCAACAATGAATAAAGGGACAATGAATAAAGATTATAAAATACAGGAACTAGAGGTGATAATAGAAAGACCAGAGGAAAAGACAGAACAGATAAATCAATAAATAAAACAAGAAGAAAAGAAGAAGACAATAAAGACTTATGAATCAAAGAAGGGACCAAAGGGATCTATATTAAGAGATCAAAAAATGGGACTGGATAAAAAAAAAAGATAGTTTTGAAGAGAAGATATGGGCTTGGGCAGAACTTCCGGAGGTACAACAGCAAGAGATCGTAGAGATGGAAGAAATATTTGGGCTAAATAGGAAAAATGCAGACAGAGACAAAGACCCAAGGCAGGAGTTTGGGAGGCAAGTCAAAAAACGAATAAGAATTGAAATACTAAAGTGAGCAAGAGATGATGGTTAGAAAGGAAATGCTGTTTAATATAAGATTGGCTTTACTGAGAGCTAGAATAAAGGTAGAAACAAGATTAAGGGGGAATATTATTATACATATTTTTATATAATATACTGAAAGTAATAGTTAGATGTAAAGATTAGATCTTGAAAGATGGTATCACTATGTATATCTAAATAATATTGTGATTGTTATTAGAATGGCACATAAAAACACTGAACAACTAAACAATGAAGGAACAACTCTAATACAAATATGTATAATAATACCACAATTACATAAGTATGATTAATGTTACAAATTATTAATATTACTATTATGACTCTGATGACACAGATAAAACTCACAGTGGCCTTAACAACTAGTCTGCAGAGCCTGGTTTAGCTCTGCAGACTAAAGTACCGTAATTAACATCCAGCTGTCTGCAATTACACCAGTTCGAATCTCCCCAGGCTCAAGGTTGATTCAGCCTTCCATCCTTTCTAAGGTAGGTAAATTGAGGACCCAGTTTGTGGGGGCAATAAGCTGACTTTGTATAAATATACAAAAAGTATGAAGGCTATTGCTTAAAGCATTGTAAGCCGCCCTGAGTCTTCGGAGAAGGGCGGCATATAAATCAAATAATAATAATAATAATAATAATAATAATAATAATAATAATAATAATAATAATAATAAACTCTCTAAAAGAATGCCAATGACCAACTCTGTCTACAAGGAATATAAATTCTTCCATTCTCCACCGGCTTCTCAGTCAGAGCCGAAGAAGCTTCTTGGATGAGAAGCAAAATGTCTTCAAAGAAAAACAAGAAAGTCCAGTTGCCTCTTGAAAAAGTACCTTTGGGACAGTCATGACCTGGATTACTGAGAATCTCCATAGACATGTAAGAAAATTTGTAAGTCATGAACTGCCTGTACTATTCACTGACCTTAAAAACATAGTGCATCCATGTTGAAAGACCTGCCCTGGTTACCACTGGTTTTCCAGAGATGTTGGTTTAGATCAGGATGTTAGATCAGCCCTAGGCTTTCTGAGTCATTAAAACACATGAGTAGTCCCAAAAACTTCTTTTATTGCAGCAGCTGTCAATTACATTCATTCACAGCTGAGTCCCAATTGCAAAAAGTCCTTCATGAGAAGTCCTTCAGGATAATCACCAATCTTTATGTCTCTTGACACTCTGCCAAAGACCTACATGGCAAAGCCACACGGATTCCAGAATCAAACAGAGATGCCGACTGAGAACAGAATTAACAATGTTGCTTTCCTGCAAAATGCCCACATACCTTTGCTCCTCTTTTAAGCATTATAGGAGGGGTCAATCATCTCCAGGCCTTACTCCCGAGTCATCCCTTTTGTTTTAACTGTTCGTCCTTTCTAGTAGCTCTGTGCATGCATGCACTAGGAACAGGCTGTTCCTGTTCCTCTGCCTCTCTGCTGTCTGACTCTGGAGGCTCCGGCGTCCGTGCATCACTCCCTGATGGTCCTGGCCCCATCTCTGCCTCCAACGCAGAGCCCTCATCCAGGCCTTCCCCAGCCTCCAGGACTGGTCCATGGTCCTCCCCAGCCTCCTTACTGTCTGCTGCTGGCTGCACAGGCTGCTGGCAGACCACAACACAGGCGTGTCAATCCTCCGACCTCCAGACCATGTGTTACACGCTGGCCACACCCATGCCAAGTTTAGCAAAGGGGGAAAAAGTCATGATATGTCACGTGATGACCATGCAAGTATGACGCCCTTGGTTTAGATCTCTAAGGCTGTTGATGTCATATGAAATTCATCATGTAACTAGGCTCCCATCTTAGCACCCCGATGTAGCATCTGCCAGCGACTCTGTAGCTGAGCGATCTCAGAAAAAGACATAGCTACTTTAAAGAGTTGCAGAGAGTCTTCCCCTGCTGCCTTCATGGTCCGAAGCATCTCTTGCAAATCAGCTCCAACGTGGTCCACTCCACAGCCCAGCTCAGAATGAAGCATCGACAAAAGAAGCTTAAGCAGGAAAGAAACTTCAAGAGATGCTGCCAAGTCTCTGAAATCCCTGGTTGGCCACTTGAGAAAAACTTTTGTGTTGCTCTCAAAGCAACAGACTGTGTTTTGTTGTGAAGGACGCTCAGCCCCCACTATTTTTTTCTTTTTAGGGACCAGACTAAGTTAACCGACAGGGCTTTTCCCTGTTGTCAGATTTTAATTGCTTGAACTTTACTTTTTATTGCTAACTGTGAAGAGAGAGACAAGGCATCAATCGAAATAAAAGCAATAATGCTGATAAAAGAGACTCGGTGGTCTTTTCTGTTTTGTAATCCACAATCTTTGGGGGCCAGTTCTAACCTGTGGGGCTGAGAGTTCGCCCATAACCATTTGTGAGATAGTCTGGCCTCTTCTCTCAGAAGAGCACTGTAGCTTATTTTATTTACCTTTTGCAGTTGAGTTTCTCCATTTTTCTATCATCAAAGAATTGCCTTCAATTTCCTGTTTTCCAGCACCCTTTGCATTATTATTATTATTTATTAGATTTATAAACCGCCCTACTCCTGGGGGACTCAGGGCGGTGTACAGCCATAAATAAAACATTTAAATACAAAAGTTTAAAATAGAATAAAACGAATTAAATAATTTGGCTGACAATTAAAACCCCAATAATTTAAAACAAATTAAAATTCATAATTAAAAGGAGAAAATAACTTAGGTCAGGCCGGCTTGTTGGAATAAATAGGTCTTGAGCGCACGACGGAAGGTGCGCAGGTCCAGGATCCTCCGTATATCCGAGGGGAGCTCGTTCCAGATGGTAGGTGCTCCCACAGAGAAGGCTCTTCCCCTGGGGGCCGCCAGCCGGCATTGTTTGGCCAACGGCATCCGCGCGTCGCTCCCATAACCACCCGCGCGGCTGCACGGGTGGGGAAATCCATATTTTTTTTACTACTGGTTCTGTGGGGCGTGGCGTGGTGGGCGTGGCGTGGCTTGATGGGTGTGGCAGGGGAAGGATACTGCAAAATCTCCATTCCCACCCCACTCCTGGGGGAAGGATATTGCAAAATCCCCATTTCCACTCCATTTTGGGGCAGGCCAGAGATGGTATTTTCCGGTTTTCCAAATGACTCAGAATTTCTGCTACCGGTTCTCTAAAACCTGTCAGAACCTGCTGGATTTCACCCCTGCTTTGCGTGCTTGAATGTGGACTTTTTGCTCATTTTGAGAGGAGAAACACAAACCACTTAAAACTAAATTATAATAGCCTGCGAAAGACAGTCTTTAATTTCACAAAGCCGTACTTAAATAAATTTAAAGTAAGATTTCATTGTTGTTAGTTGCGAAGTCATGTCCGACCCATCGTGACCCCATGGACAACGTTCCTCCAGGCTTTCCTGTCCTCTACCATCCTCTGGAGGCCATTTAAGCTCAGGCCTATTGCTTCAGTGACTCCATCCAGCCACCTCGTTCTCTGCCGTCCCCTTCTTTTTTTGCCCTCAATCGTTTCCAGCATTAGGCTCTTCTCCAGTGAGTCCTTCCTTCTCATTAGGTTTATAAATTAAAATTAAAAATTAACCGGACGTGAATTTCTCTGGTCGAAGGAACAGTGGTCATGATTGGGTTAACTCTGATCTCTCGATTGAGTCAGTTTAATTTTTGGAAGCCCTTCGGTATATTGGAAGCCGCAAGGCTGTGGGAAGATGGGAGTTTTCATTCTTTGAAATGAATCCTATCTCTCCAGCTTCTCTTTGCTGGAGCAAGGAGTATGTGATACCTAATAATCATAGCCTGGCATTATATCCTTATCTTTTGGATTAATGCTTTTGAATTATTCCTACCACAAGAGCATCATCAGGTCTCCCAAGGCCCCTTTTTGCTACCAACATTGATCAATGCGATCCGCCCCTCCTTTTCCCTCTCCCATCTATTACTTTTTATTTTCCCAACTTCTACACAATGGGGCATTTTTGGACTAAATTTTTTTAAAAAAAAGTTGTCGGGGGAGTGGGATCTGCTAAGGGCTGTACTTGTAATAAATTGGAAATACAAAAACAAAAAAAATTAAAAAAATTAAAAAATTAAAAATTAATATAGAATTAAAATTTGCTGTTAAGTAAAATATTTTTTTCCCCAAAAGTTCACGCTTATCCCTTTTTTGGGGGGCGGGGGAATCATGTAACTTTCTCCATAGAACCACTTAATGCAGTCTTTTACATTCATATGAAAAAATAGGGAAATTGAATTGTCTTTGTAAATAAATTTGCATGGACCATTTGATTTTAGATCTTATTGTTAGAAGATGCATTTTTGTAAAGTTTTTTTTTAATGACTTTGGTTTTGAATTCACAACGAATGGCTATAAATCAAGGACTCCCTGTATCTCGCCAAAACAGCAGAGGCAGCCCTCTTAAGGTTTCTGTAAAACATCAAGGAATAGATATAGGTTGGTGGCTGCATCTGCAAATTCAGGCAAGATATAAAAAAGATCTAGAAAACTATAGCTTTTATAAGGAACAGCAAGAGTTTGATAAAATAGTACAGGGGACAGAGGAAAAAATGATAATGAAAGCGTACAATTATCTCCTGAGATTCAAAATGGAAGAAACGGTCAAAGAAACTATGATAATTTGGGCAAAGAATTTTGGGTATTCTATCGAATTAGAATATTGGGAAAAATTGTGGGGAGAAAATTATAAATTAACAATGTCGGCAACTTATAAAGAAAATGTATATACAATGTTTTATCGTTGGCATTTACTCCCAGCAAGATTGGCAAAAATGTTCCTAAATAGATCAGCAGATTGTTGGAAATGCAAACATAACCAAGGGACATT
This sequence comes from Masticophis lateralis, assembly GCA_030761175.1. Classification (NCBI taxonomy): domain Eukaryota; kingdom Metazoa; phylum Chordata; class Lepidosauria; order Squamata; family Colubridae; genus Masticophis; species Masticophis lateralis. The sequence goes on from JAUDYJ010000010.1 coordinate 20,092,463, forward strand.
TTTTCAGATGTGGTGGTCATGTCCAGAAGCCAGGAAATACTGAACCAAAATAAGAAGATGGTTAGAGGAAATTATGAAACAACAAATTGAGTTAAAACCAGAATTATTTTTATTAGGTATAGTAAGAGGAAATTATGGTAAGAAAATTTGATATATTATACTACACATAATTGTGGCCAGAATCACCTGGAAAAACGGGAACACTCCTTCCAATGGAATGGTGATAAAAAAGGTGCTAGAATGCGCGGAGATGGACAGGCTGTTGTGGTCTGCCAGCAGCCTGTGGAGCTGGCTGAGGAGTTGGACAATGGGGAGCCTGGGGAGGGCAATGGGCCAGTCCTGGAGTCAGGGGAAGGCCCAGAGGAGGGCTCTGCATCAGAGACAGAGATGGGGCCAGGGCCATCTGGGAGCGATGCACAGACTCCGGAGCCTCCAGAGGCAGATAGAAGAGAGGCACAGGAACAGGAGGATCCTGTTCCTAGTGCACACATGCAAAGAGCTGCCAGAAGGCAAGAGCAGCTAAAGCAAAAAGGATGACTCGGGAGTAAGGCCAGAAGATGATTGGCCCCTCCCAGAAGCTTAAAAGAGCAGCAATGGCTCTTGGGATCTTTGTAGGAAAGCAACGTTGCTACATTTGTTTCTTGTCAGCCTATCTTGTTTCTGAACCTTTGCCAGAAAACCCTTTGGCAGGGTGCCAAAAGAGACAAAGGTTGGTGATAAGGCCAAAGGATTGTTTACGAAGAATTTGTTTTAGACTTAATTTGGACTAAACTGAGAATGAAGTAATTCTCAGCTGTTCTAATAAAATATGTTTGTTTAGGACTGATAGTGCCTGGTAATAACTACTTGGGCCTAGGTCACAATGCTAACAATGGAAATAAAAGAAAGAGGAGAAATGGAATATTACTTGATCTTGGACACATGGTATAACTGGTTAGAGAATACAAGTAAAAAATGGAATTTTTAAAGTGGAATTTATCGTGTGGTTCTGGTTTTTCATGCCTGACAGTGCCCCCCCGTACATGTACAGATTACAGATTAACAGAGTTGGAAGGGATCTTATAGGTCATTTAGTCCACCCCCTGCCCAAGCAGGAGACCCTACATCATTTCTGACAAATGGCAGTCCAATCTTTTCTTGAAAGCCTCCAGTGATGAAGCTCCCACAATTTTCAAAGGCAACTTCTGTTCCATGGGTTGATTGTTCTCACTGTCAGAAAATTTCTCCTCATTTCTAGGTATAAAAATAATGAAAATTGACTATTTTGGAAAAACACACACATGCACACACAGAGCACATGCCTGCAGTTGTCCTTGCTAACACTTCCTCTCTCTTCTTTCTAACCCTCTTTTTGGCAACCAGACGAGCTAAGTTTTTTTTTTTTAAAAAAGATGCGTCACGTGAAAGGCGCATTGGGCCTCCAGCACATACATGTTCCAGAGGCTTTCATTTAAAACAGCCAGGAGCCTTCACAGCTCATTAGGCCTAATTGTTCTACTTTGGTAGTCATTTCTGTTCTAAACCACAGTCCACGTCCCAAGACCCTTACCTTCTTATTTTGAAAGTAGACATCCAGGGAAAACGAGTTCTATGCACAGTGCGTTCCAACTACAGTTGGTTGCAGAAACGAACAATAGCTCGGTGATGTTTTTGTGCCCAACTCAAGCAGCCTTTGCCATGTTTCCAACAATAGCAGGCCCATTTAACCCACGGTAGTCGATGAGAAGCCGCTGTACCAATGAAAATCCAAATGGAGTCAAATCACGCTTGCAAAGAAACACTCCTGCTTCGTCGGCCGACAATTCTAATCTTAAAGCCCTTCTAATTTTGCATACGGGGTGTGGGCGTTAGTCACATATTTCAAGCCATCATTTGTGTATAGAGACAAAGTTGGCAGATGTTTGGATGGGATGAATTTGGCTCGGCAACTAGTAAAAAAAAAAAGGGAGGGGGAACATCTCCATTGAATTGCCTGAAAAGTGCTTTGCTGATGCATTATTTAGACTGCTTTGTGATTGCCTCCTCTAGTCTACAGTGCTGTGAGTTCCGTTCCCCCCCCCGCCCCCAAGATCAGTTAAGGTCAGTTTGAATGGACGGGTGCCACCGAATTAACATTTCCCCACTTTTAAATAAGCTCGACTCTGTTTTGTTCCAATTTCCAGGGGATCTCCCACCACCCCTTCCTCTTTCTCTTTTTTCATATCAAAAAAGAAAAAAAAAGGCACTGAGCCATTTCAAATGTGCATATATTTCACTGATAAGCAGCTGGGAACAGGCTTGCAGGAAAAAGAAATATATATATATCAAAGCAGAACGATAAAAATAAAGGCCTATTTTTGTCTCCTTATCCCCAACACGGAAACACAGCTTGAATTGCAATTCAAAAATAAGAATCCATAAACATGATAGAGGAGGGTCCCGATTTGCAAGGCTGTCAGCAAAATCATGCATGCGATTTATATACATGTAGTCCTCGGTTTATGACCTCAACTGGGGCCTGACATTCAGGGGTGGGTTCTAAATTTTTTTAACTACTGGTTCTGTGGGTGTGGCTTATTTTGTGGGCGCGGTTTGTTGGTCATGTGACAATTCTTTAGGATTTAGCAGAAATATACTGGTCTACCAGGTTTTTAACTGCTTGCGGAACTGTACCGGTCGACCCATTTGTTTTGGAGGCATCGGTCTACTCATTTGCTTTTGGAGGCACCGGTCTACCACCACACTGCCTTTTAACACTGATCAGCTGTAGGGCGGCCCTTTGAAGCCCCGCGGCAAGAGTTTAAACAGTTTTTTTCTTTCTAGCTGATCAGCTGAGACTTGGGAGGCAGGGAATGATTGGGGGTGGGGCCAAATAAAAGGTAAGAATAACAGGGGGGGAGGGCCCACTTCCCGAACAAAGAGAACCGGTTCGGTGACGTCATATCGTCACCGCTACCGGCTTGGCCAAACTGGGCTGAACCAGAAGGAAGCCACCACTGCTGACATTCCACAATTAAGCAAAGCAGTCATTCAGTGGGTTGCACATGGTTTATGACCTTTCTTGCCATGGCTGTTAAGTGAATCATGACAGTTACATGAATCGAATGGCCATTAAGCAAATCTGGCTCCCACCCCCCCACCCACATTGACTTTGCTCATCTGAAGCTGGCTGGGAAGGTTGCAGATGAGGATCACATGAACCTGGGATGCTGTAATGGTTGTAAATGCAGGTAGTCCTCGGTTTACGGCCACAACCGAGCCCAAAATTTATGCTGCTAAGTGAGAAATTTGTTGAGCGGGTTTAGCCTCATCTTATGATTTTTCTTGCCACGTTTGTTAAGCGAATCACTGCTGTGGTTAAATGAATGGAATGGAAGCTGAAAGGGACCTTGGAGGTCTTCTAGTCCAGCCCTCTGCTCGAGCAGGAGGACCTATACTATTTCAGATAAGTGATTGTCTAGATTCTTCTTGAAAACCTCCAGTGATGGAGCGCCCACAATTTCTGGAGGCAAGTTGTTCCACTGGTTAATTGCTCAAACTGGTAGGAAGTTTCTCCTTAATTACAGGTTGCTTCTCTCCTTGATTAGTTTCCACCCGTTGTTTCTTTGTCTTGCCTTCTGGTGCTTTGTAGAATAATTTGCCCCCCTCTTCTTTGTGGTAGTAACATGGTTGAGAAGTGAATCTGGTTCCCCCATTGACTTCACATGGGATCACATGACCGTGGGGACACTGCAGCTGTCATAAATGTGAGTCAGTTTGTCAAGCATCTGCATCAGGGGTGGGTTCTATTTACTTTTCTACTGGTTCGCAACAGGGCCGCAGGCACGCATGTGCTTCGCTCACACATGCGCTCTTCTGCACAACCACAGAAGCATTTTGATGATGTCGGGGTCAGTGGGCGGAGCCTCCCACCGGTTTTACTACCGGTTCTATAGAACCGGTGCGAACCAGGGGCAACCACCACTGATCTGCATGTAAATCACATGACTGCAGGGATGCTGCAACACTCATAAGTATGAAAAATGGTGGTAAGTCACTTTTTCTGTGCTGTTGTACGTGGAGGACTAGATGCTGATTCTGTAAGCCACTTAGAGAGGGCTGAAAAGCACTATGAACTGGTATATAAGTCTAAGTGTTATTGCTATTATCCAGCCAGCCAGCCAGCCAGCCATGGTGTGCACTGAATAGAATGCAATATTGCAGTCTGACTCTGTCCACTGCTAGAAGTTCGATCCTGACCAGCTCAAGGTTGAATCAGCCATCCATCCTTCTGAGGTCAGTAAAATGAGGACCCAGACTGTTGAGGGCAAGAGGCTGACTATGTAAATCATTTAGAGAAGGCTGAGCCTGGATAGCTCAGCAGACCAAAAGCATTGTGATTAACACCAGCTGTCTGTAATTACTGTAAATTCGAATCTCACCAGGCTCAAGGTTGACTCAGCCTTCCATCCTTTCTAAAGTAGGTAAATTGAGGATCCAGTTGTGGGGGCAATAAGCTGACTTTGAATAAATATACAAAAGTAAAAATGAAGGCTATTGCTTAACGCATTGTAAGCCACCCTGAGTCTCCAGAGAAGGGCGGCATATAAATCAAATTTAAAAAAAACCACTAAGAAGTGGTCATAAGTCTAAGTGCTATTGCTATTTTCCTTCCTTCCTTCCTTCCTTCCTTCCTTCCTTCCTTCCTTCCTTCCTTCCTTCCTTCCTTCCTTCCTTCCTTCCTTCCTTCCTTTCATGATGGTGCAGTGGTTAGAATGCAATATTACAGGCTAACTCTGGCCACAGTCTAGAGTTTGATTCTGACCAGCTCAAGGTTGACTCAGCCTTCCATCCTTCCGAGGTTGGTAAAATGAGGATCCAGATTGTTGGGGACAATGTGCTGACTCTATAAACCACTTAGAGAGGGCTGTAAAAAGCTAAGAAGTGGTATATAAGTCTAAATGCTATTGCTAAGCTAGAAGTTTTGCCTATTTGCTTGGAGCTGGGTCAAATGATGTGGTTGTAGGCTAAGCCCAAAAACCAGATAATGAGAGACACCTCTTCGCTTGGAGAACCACCGTTTTAGTTATAGTCAGGCTGATGATTTAATTGTCATCCCCATATGACAGCGACTGCGGTGGAAGCCTTGCATTGAAAGACACCTGTCAGTTCTTCAAAAGAAATCAGACTAAGGCACTAGAATCATGAATGCTAATACTACTTTATTGTAAGGTGATGGTAACACAATCCCCACTTTATCTTCAGGGAAGAAAGGTCATGTCTGAGATGCTTTACTCAAATTACTTTTCTGTCCCAGACTTAGATCTTATTCATCTGACTGTTGTCTTGGTTGCAGCTCTTCCTTCTGTTCCTCAAGGTTACTCCGACTTCCCATTACATCCCTGCAGGAAAACATCCAGTAAGAAATGATGTAGTTAGGAATATTACATTGTGACATCCAATTCTGATGACCCCAGGCCATTGCAACTGTCATAAATATGAGTCAGTTGCCAAGCATCTGAATTTTGATCAAGTGACTATGGGGAGGTTGCAACAGTTGTGTGACAAATAGTCATAGCTCATTTTTTCCAGTGCCCTTGTATCTTCGAATGGTCGCTAAATCATTCTCCTTTTAATGACTCCAAAATCCCTTGCGGGGTGGAATCTGGGCAATCGAATGGAGCTGAGTGTTTACTGGCCGGATGCCCTTCTTGTTGCCAATGCTGAGCTTTGTTCAGTAGATATATTCTCATTGGGCCCAGAGAGAGAAATATCTGCCTCTACCTAGGATCGAACTCAGAGTCTCCTGATTGGGGGCCGAGAGCTCCACCTCTAGGCCACCGCACCACTCTTTGAATGGTCACTAAATGAACGGTTGTAATTTGAGGACTACCTGTAACATGTTGTAATCCCTAGCATTATTTAGGGAGGGAAATTCCCCCCCTAAATTCCCAGGATCTTTCCCAGGGGTGAATTCCAGCAGGTTCTGACAGGTTCTAGAGAACCGGTAGTGGAAATTTTGAGTAGTTTGGAGAACTGGCAAATACCATCTCTGGCTGGCCCCAGAGTGGGGTGGCCATGAGGATTTTGCAATATCCTTCCCCCAGGAGTGGGGAGGGAATGGGGATTTTGCAGTAGCCTTTCCCTGGAGTGGGAAGGGAATGGAGATTTTGCAGTATCCTTTCCCTGCCACGCTCACCAAGCCATGCCCACAGATCCAGTAGTAAAAAAAAAATGGATTTCATCACTGATCTTTCTTGCATTATTCTTCTTTTACGGACTAGTTATGAAGTGGGAAGAATCATCAACCAATCAGGATTTTGTGTGTGTGTGAGTGAGTAAAATTGAATTAAAAAGTTACATTGGATACGACTATCTTCTAGTAACCAGGTGCAGAGAGTTTCATTTTAGGAAGCAGCAAAGGATAACTTCACCCCAACCAGTAGCAGGAAAATGCAATCCTCTTTTTTTTGACGAGCTAAGAATCTAAAAATGGAATGGCAGGCATTCATTCCTGGTTATTAACATGACAACAAGCCCAAAATAACCCTTGGGGACCACTTGGTTAGAATGAGAAGATGCGGATGACAATGATATTTTTCCAGCGTTCTTGGAGAATATGCCTTTGCCCTGAGGAGAATGGGAATATTTCTGTAGCATTTTATGGAGCCTCATTGCCTGCTTTCCATGAAAATGTGAGGATTCTAGCAGGACCTTCCTGTCTTTTGCACTGTGTAAAAACCAAGATGGGATGAAAAATGTTCCATAAGTGTTAAGGACAGTGGCGAGATTCAGCCAGTTCTCACCACTCCGGGAGAACCAGTTGTTAACTTTCTGAGCAGTTTGGCAAACTGGTTGTTGGAAGAAATCATTAGAGCAGAGAACCGGTTGTTAAATTACTTGAATCCCACCACTGGTTAAGGATCTGAAGAAGGTTCGATATATTGCGCATGCATTTCTTCTGAGGACAAACACAACCACCTGAGAAAGAGTGGAAAATTTCTCCTTTTAAAAGTCTGTCCCTTGAGTTTCTTGAGCCACGTATTTAGCAAATGCAGCTTGCAAATGCAGGTCCTTGATTTACGACCATTTGTTTAGTGAACAAAGTTACAACGGCACTGGAAAAAAAGTGACTCATGGCCATTTTCCATGCTTACGATTGTTGCAGCATCCCCCATGGTTACATGCTCAAAATTCAAACCTTCGCAACTGATTCGTATTTATGATGGTGGTCAGAACCTGCTGAAACCCACCTCTGGTTAGGACATTATAGAAGCAGCAACTTCTATAATACCTGGTGGCTCAGCAGACTAAAGCATTGTGATTAATACCAGCTGTCTGCAATTACTGTAAGTTTGAATCTCACAAGGCTGAAGGTTGACTCAGCCTTCCATCCTTTCTAAGGTAGGTAAATTGAGGACCCAGTTTGTGGAGGCAATAAGCTGACTTTGTATAAAAATATACAAAAGTATGAAGGCTATTGCTTAACACATTGTAAGACGCCCTGAGTCTCCGGAGAAGGGCGGCATATAAATCAAATTTTTAAAAAAAACAAACCTGAATATGAGGGTTGCATGACTTTCCAAAAAGGAAAGGGAGAAGCCAAGGTTGGACTGCGTTTTACTCTTATTTTTGCCAAGATGGACCTTAGAAAGCTTTCGTTTCATGGCATAGTAGCCAAGGAAAATAATCCTGACAGATGTAATTTTTTGTGTGTGTACAAAAAAGCCAATGACGCATGCGAGGCTCAGGATTTAGATGGTGTCAGGCAGAAATAAGCCTTGCGTTTGGAAAAGAAACAGAAAGAAAGAAGCTGTACAAGATTTTTCCAAAGGCGGATTTTAATCAGAGAAGGTTCAGCGGACGGGTAAACGCAGCGACGATTTGAATCTGGAAGTGGGCTGTGATTCTTTCTGGTGTCCGTAAGGGAGCAGATTTCTGGATTATACTAAACTGAGACTGAGATGCTTACCTCTTACCTTGAAGGATTGCCTCCATTTAAAGAAGATAAGGTTACTTCAGAACAGGACTCATCAAAAGGGAATTGATTGAAGCAGCAACCACACTACAAAAGTCAATCAGAAAACCTGCCCAGCTCTTATAATAGTGTTCTCAAACCCGTCTTCCGATCGCCTGACTAGATTTCTTTCCTGACAACTGAATTGGCTGTTTCCCCATCTTATTTTCAAGTTTTTTATTTTTTCCCATGTTTTATAAATACATCATATCAATGTGTGAACACTGTGGCACCTGGGTGTGTACGTTCTAATACAAATAACACTAATAAGGTTAATCATAATTATTACATTCAATCAGCTTATGTATTTCTAATAATAATACACATTTATAGAATAGAATAGAATAGAATAGAATAGAATAGAATAGAATAGAATAGAATAGAATAGAATAGAATAGAATAGAATAGAATAGAATAGAATAGAATAACAGAGTTGGAAGGGATCTTGGAGATCTTCTAATCCAACCCCTTGCCCAGGCAGAAAACCCTACACCACTTCAGACAAATGGTTATCCAACCTCTTCTTAAAAACTTCCAGTGTTGGAGCATTCACAACTTCTGGAGGCAAGTTGTTCCACTGATTAATTGTTCTCACTGTCAGGAAATTTCTCTTTAGTTCTAAGTTGCTTCTCTCCTTGATTAGTTTCCACCCATTGCTTCTTGTCCTGCCCTCAGGTGCTTTGGAGAATAGCTTGACTCCTTCTTCTTTGTGGAAGCTCCTGAGATATTGTAACACTGCTATCATGTCTCCCCTAGTCCTTCTTTTAATTAAACTAGACATACCCAGTTCCTGCAATCGGTCGTCATATGTTTTAGCCTCCAGTTCCCTAATCATCTTTCTTGCTCTTCTCTGCACCCTTTCTAGAGTCTCCACATCTTTTTTACATCGTGGCGACTGAAACTGAATGGTCATATTAGGGTATAATCTATCATTGTTCAATCATTCCATATTTTCTCTTGTTATTAGTTTTATTTTATTATTTAAAAATGTATAAACTAATATTCCCCCTTCTCTTATTTCTATCACTTATTCTAGGTTTTAATCATGTCACCCATTATTAAAAGAGTTTTTCTTTCTATCCTGTCTAACTTCTAATCATCTAATCTCTTCTAATCTACATTAAAAAAAAGAAAAGAAAAGAAAAGAGAGAGAGAGAAAAGGAAAAGTGAAACAGAACAACAAAAACAGGAAAATCATCCATCCATTGTCTCTTGCCCGCTTCAATATTTTAATTGCTATGTTTTTAAAAAAAAGAGGGAAAAAAGAAAGGCAAATCAAAACAACACACACACAATTAAAAACAAAGATCATCTATCTATCATCTCTTGCCCGCTTCAATACTTTAATTGCTTCACTGTTTCCAAGGTGACCCTGTGGGCCGGATCCAGCCCCCGGGCCTTGAGTTTAAAACCCCTGGTGTAGATACTTCATGTAGGACAGTGGTGAAATCCAAATTTTTTTACTACCAGTTCTGTGGGCATGGCTTTGTGGGTGTGGTTTGGCTTTGTGGGTGTGGCTTTGTGGGCATGGCAGGGGAAGGATACTGCAAAATCTCCATTTCCACCCCATTTCAGGGGAAGGATACTGCAAAATCCCCATTCCTTCCCCACTCTGTGGCCAGCCAGAGGTGGCATTTGCTGGTTCTCTGAACTACTCAAAATTTCTGCTACCTACCTACCTATTTATTTATTTATTGGTTTGATTTATATGCCGCCCTACTCTGGAGAATCAGGGCGGCTTACAATGTATTAAACAATAGCCTTCATATTTTTGTGTATACCTACTTAGTAAGGCTTTTGGCTCCCCTAAGCGGTGTTCTTTTTTATACAAAGTCAGCTTATTGCCCCCACATTCCGGGTCCTCCTTTTACCTACCTTGGAAGGATGGAAGGCTGAGTCAACCTTGAGCCTGGTGAGATTTGAACTCGCAGTAATTTCAGGCAGCTGACAGCTAAGTGCTATTTTAACAGCACTTTAGTCCACTGCGCCACCAAAGCCCCTTCAGTTCTCCAGAACCTGTTAGAACCTGCTGAATTTTACCCCTGATGTAGGAGTTCATGATTTCTGCACCAACCCTCTTTTAATCTTCTTTATTTCCAACCACACCAATTCTCTGCTTCTCTTTGATCCCTGATTTATGTCTGAGTCTCCTTTGTTACCCTGCTTTATTTATTTTTTTCCCTCTTGTTCGTTAAATCTGTCCCTCGGTCTCATTATTCTTACTTCTTCGCTCTTCGGCTGCTTATTAATGGAACTTTTTTGTCTGCTTCACTGCTTTGCCTTCCCATTAAAGAAAGATCTTGCGAAGCGTTATTTTCAGCCCAGTCTCTTGATTTCAATCTGGCTTCTTCCTGCTCTTCCTTCCCACTGCTTAATATTTTTAAATTGATTTTTTTTTTAAAGTTTTTGTGTCATTAACCAACGTGTAGGGCTTGTGTTCTCTGTGCTAGCTTCAGCTCCGATGGGGAGAAGGGGTGGGTTCGAGCTGGCTCGGTTAAGGTCTTTTAAGAAATAATTATTATAACCAAGGGTATCAGTGGTGAAATCTAAAATTTGTTACTGGTTCTGTGGGTGTGGCTTGGTGGAGGGGGGGTTAATGTGACTGAGTGGGCGTGGCCAATTTTTTTTCTTTGCTTTTAAAACCATTTTTTCTATAACCTCTTTGGTGAAGAGGTTGTAAAAAAATGCTTTCAAAAGGCTCTGACGATCCCAGCTGAGTTCCCTGATCGGCAGAGGCTTTTTTTCTTTTAAAAGCCTCTGCTGATCAGGCAACTTAGCTGAGATCGTCAGAGGCTTTTAAAAGAAAAAAAGCCTCTGCTGATCAGGCAACTCAGTTTAGATCATCAGAAGCTTTTCAAAGCCTTTGACAATCCCAGCTGAGCCGCACGATCATCAGAGGCTTTTTTTTTTACTTTTAAAAAGCATTTTTTCGGCCAAAGAGGTTGTAGAAAAATGCTTTTAAATTTTTTTTAAAAAAGCCTCTGATGACTGCGTGGCTCAGCTGGGCATGGTGGTGGGGGGGAGAGGGATTTTTGCTGTTGGTTCTCCAAACCACCCACCTCCATCGCTACCAGATCAGGTGATCCAGTCCAAACCAGGAACATTTTACCCCTGAAGGGTATCTATGCAAGGGGCTCTTAACCCTCAGGATAGCAGCCCCAATCCTAGAATGAAAGCCACGCCCCTTTTTATGTTGGGTCATGATAGATGGCAGGGATTCAGTCCAGTGGTGGATTGTTTCTGCTTCTGTCCGGTTCTATAGAACTGGTAGTAAAAGCAGTGGGAGGCTAAATGACGATCTGCGCATGCACAGAAGCACACTTCCATTGTGAACTGGTAGTAAATGTAAGTAGAACCCACCTCTGATTCAGTCATATGCTTGTAGCTGCCATTCTGACATTTTTTTTTGACAAATACACACCCTACAGACACCCTGTTTATAACACAAACACAGCAAAACAGATCTCGAAAGCAACTTCTAGCAGCACAAAATATTGCATCTTATGGGTAATCCTCAATTTATGACCGGTTGTTTAGCAACTATTCAGAGTGACGATGCAGCCCCTGGGAGCACTTGCTACCCGATTCTGAAGTTCCGATAACCATCTCCTGCATTCACATCAGAGCCGCGGTGGCGCAGTGGTTAGAATGCAGTCCTGCAGGTGACTTCTGCTGACTGTCTGCAATTTGGCAGTTCGACTCTCACCGGGCTCAAGGTTGACTCAGACTTTCATTCTTCTGAGGTGGGTAAAATGAGGACCCAGATTGTGGGGAGCAAAATGCTGATTCTGTAAATCGCTTACAGAGGGCTGTGACGCACTGTGGAGCAGTATATAAGTTCACTGTGAAGCAGTATATAAGTCCTTCCTTCCTTCCTTCCTTCCTTCCTTCCTTCCTTCCTTCCTTCCCTCCCTCCCTCCCTCCCTCCCTCCCTTCTATAGTGCATAGTGGTTAGAATGTAGTATTGCAGGTTAATTCTGCTGACTGCCAGTAGTTTAATTCTCACCAGCTCAAGGTTGACTCAGCTTTCCATCCTTCCGAGGTGGGTAAAATGAGGACCCAGATTGTGGGGGCAAGAGGCTGACCCTGTAAAATTATTTATTTTATTTATTTTATTAGTTCAATTTGTATGCCACCCTTCTCCAGAGACTTAGGGCGGCTTACAATGCGTTAAGCAATAACCTCCATACTTTTGTATATACCTGCTTAGTAGGGCTTCCCCCCCCCCCCCGAGCGGTGTTCTTTTTTATACAAAGTCAGCTTATTGCCCCCATAATCCGGGTCCTCGTTTTACCACTTAGAGAGGGCTGTAAAGCACTGTGAAGCTGTATATAAGTCTAAGTGCTGTTGCTTTTATCCATCCATCCATCCATCCATCCATCCATCCATCCATCCATCCATCCATCCATGGTTTGCAGTGGCTAGGATGCAGTATTGCAGGCTAACTCTGCCCACTGCTATAAGTTCGATTCTCACCAGACTCAAGGTTGACTCAGCCTTCCAACCTTCCAAGGTGGGTAAAATGAGGACCCAGATTGTTGGGGGCAATAGGCTGACTCTGTAAACCACTTAGAGAGGGCTGTAAAAGCACTATGAAGTGGTATATAAGTCTAAGTGCTATTGTGATTGCATATTGGGTGTTTATGGTTGTTTACAGTTTCCCCTGGTTATGTGACCCCATTTTACAATGCTTTGACTGAAAACCAGCATTTACTTCTAGCTTAATCTCACATTAACAAAATGTGGTCCATTTCCATGATTCAACCTTTAGACACCTTTGGCTTGGATGGTTGACTCTTCACTGACATATTCAACTCCTCATGTTCTACACCAATATAACCCATACTGACAGGTTTCCTACTAGCAGAATCTGGACCCAACGTTTTAGAAACAAAAGGCAAGGGAAAAAATAAATCCTTCGTCATTTGTTCCCTGAATTACAAGAGTGCATTTTTAAAAAGATTTAATCATCCCCGCTGAGAATGCATTGCAACCACATTTACGAACGTTTCCATTTAGCAAGAAGTGAAGAACACAATTTCTTACTTGTCTCAGAGGGGAGCGGTTACTTTACTCAAAGAACGTGCTACAATTGGTATTTTCTGCCATGCTTTTAGCCCGTCATCTATGAATTATAGTATTCCAGAAGAGATAAACAGCCAAAAAAAAAAAAAAAAAGAGGAAATTAATTAATGAAAGGTACCAGGTTCTTGAAATAAATTCTTTTTATTATTATTTATTAAAGTCTTTTTTTTCTTTTTGGAATGTATTGTTTATTGAACATTTTATAAATGCTGACATTCAAAAGGAGGAGGAGGCAGCCTGAGCAAAGTTTCATCGGTTACAAAATAATGTTGTCTTAATTAAGGAAGCTTGGGTAAATGCCTCCTGCACCAGATGGTTTAGCCTTATTCCATTATCTCGTATAACTGTGAAGTTTTTATTAACGATTTTTCCCTTCTAAACCTGCTTTAGGCCAAGCTTCTTCATTAATAGCATATTAACAATGGAATTCATTAATAATATATACCATGTTATTTTTGGCTCGCTTCTCTTCTAAGCCATTTCTGCTGTTTCCAATATTTCATGTAATATTCATGCACATTTCTTCACGTCTGTATTTTCCATGTTTGGCTGGTCTGATTATTTTAATGTTTCAGTTTTGATATGGAACCTTATCTATCATTCCACGAAAAGCTTCCAACTCTAGTTAAAATTGAAGATTAGAAGGGGTCTTTTGTTGATATTTGAATTTGCGAATAAAATATTTTTGGAAGGAAGGAAGGAAGGAAGGAAAGAAGGAAGGCAGACAGGAGAAGGAAGGAAGGAAGGAAGGAAGGAAGGAAGGAAGGAAGGAAGGAAGGAAGGAGAAGGATGAAAGGAAAGACAAGGAAGGTGGGAAGGAAGAAAAGAAGGAATGAAGAACAAGGGAGATGGGAAGAAAGGAAGGAAGACACGGGAAGGAAGGAAGGAAGGAAAGAAGGAGAAGGATGAAAGGAAAGACAAGGAAGATGGGAAGGAAGAAAAGAAGGAAGGAAGAACAAGGGAGATGGGAAGAAAGGAAGGAAGGAAGGAAGGAAGGAAGGAAGGAAGGAAGGAAGGAAGGAAGGAAGGAAGGAAGGAAGGAAGGACATTTCTAACTCTAAACAGACCAAAATTGTTTTGTGCAGGATTTTGGTATCATCACTGATTACAAATAGCCCTCGCTTAGGGATGAATCACATAGTGAACATTTGAAGTTATGACACTTCATTGCCTTGTCAGAGTTGTTGGATACCATCAAGAACACTCCCATGTCCACTGACAGGGCAAGGACTTGTGTATATAAAGAGTGAGAAAGCCCTACTCCCTTCCAGCACTGATGATGTTACCTTGTTTGGTAATGAAACGTCTGCAAGAAATCCTCCATGCTCAGAGAGCACGAAGGACCCCACTTAGTCCAGCACTAAGCTAAAAATATTCTCTTCTATTTGAAACTAGAAGATGCTCTTTTTTTGCCTGTACAACTCCAGAGTTCCATCCAAAGACCATGGGGGATATCATGTAGAACAAGGGTGTCAAACTCAATTTTATTGAGGGCTGCATCAGGATTGTGGTTGACCTCAGAGGCCCAGCCAGGTGTGGCTGGCCATCTGGATATGGCCAACTGGGTGGACATGGCCAACTGAGTGGGCATGGCCAACTTGACGCTACTCCCCAAACTGCTAGCATGGTTCCTCTTTGCATTGGGTAGACCAGGATGGCCCTGTGGGCCGGATCCAACCACATCATGGGCCTACAGGCCTTGAGTTTGACACCCCTGATGTAAAAGAAGTCTATGACCCCAAATACATCTCAAGAAGGAACTCTGGTTATGCATCCAGAGCAACAATATGGATCATTCCATTCTGCATGGAAAAGCAAGGGTTGGAAAAGGCATGTACACAATCTGTATTCCTGATCCCCCTTCAGAGATTCTTTTGATGCAGCCCAGAAATAGGGCTTAGATTCACCAGTTCCCACCTTGAGCCTGAGGCATAGCAACAGTGGTGGGATTCAACTCATTCTGTCTGGTAGTGGTGACTGCGGGAGGCTCCGCCCACGTGCCTGGATGTAAAGCACCTCCTCCGAGTAGGCAGGGAAGACTGTGCGCATGTGCTGAGGAGGTGTGTGTACTCACATTCACAAACTGGTAGGGAAGGGAAGGGAATCCCACCTCTGCATAGCAAACTTCGAAATGGCATCACCTATTTGCTACTTTCGTGCTCCCGAGCCATTAGTATAGCATGACTCTCGAAGACAAACTCCCTCTCCGCCAGAGATTAGCAGATCAGAGTAAATCAGATCTGTTTTAGAGCCTGCTTTTAAGGACAGATTTCCGATCTGGCCTATTTCCACTCCGAATCGAATCAAGATATTAATTTTAAAAACCTGCGGAAATTTGCCCTATCAGGATCTGAGAACAGATGGCGATTGCCTCTTCTTTAGAAGCTTTGCGAAGCTTAAAGATGTCCCTTCTATCTTTTAGTTGTTTTACTTTTTTTAAAAGATTTGGCATGCTTAACTATTTATAGTGGGCATTTTTTGTTCTCGTAGGGCCAACAGATCCCCGCAAGAGGAAAATAGTCACGGAAGTAGATGGAAACTCAGTTCTTCTAATTACAACCCTCGTCCTGAAATTTATTCTATCTAGCATCCATGGAATTATCTAGAAATGAAATGTTATTGTTCCCTCCCATCAGGGTTCCATATAAAATTCATTGGAATTCATGCACTCCGCTTCCAGTGCTTACATTCTTATGCAGAAGATGGCCTACACATATATTCATTGTTGATTTAATATTTTAAATGGATTGCGGATTTAATATGTCTAGCTGTTTTCAGGTCTTTTTAAGTGTTATGTGCCACCCAGAATCTACTGGAGCTGAGTGGCCAATAAATTTAAATAGAAGAAACTTCTGTAGCTCCGGGTTGAATGGTGGAGTCCTTGGTGATTTCTGAGCTTAGTGATTTTCTTGCAGATGTTTCATGACCCAAGGACTCCATGAATTTAAATAAATACATTTATCTGGCACACTAAGGACCCAATTCTAAAAAGTAGCTGGAATCAAGGTCGAAAAATCATGTTAGCGGGTCCAAAAGACATTAAAATCAAGAAAGAATTCCAAGAAATCAAGACGTTCCTACTGTACTGAGGTCCCAAAGGTGCTTTCTCAAGAGGCAACTGGACTTTCTGGGTTTTCTTTGAAGCTCAGAGTTGAAGAAGCTTCTTGGATGAGAAGCGAAACATCTTTCAGATAACCCAGTGGTGGGTTTTGCTTACCTTTGCTACCGTTTCACTCGTGCAGAGTGTATTTGATGATGTCCGGGTGGGTGGGCAGAGCCTCTGCCACTGCTACTAGCCTTCATACTTTTGTAGATACATGCTTAGTAGGGCTTTCGCCCCGCCCCCCAAGCGGTGTTCTTTTTTATACAAAGTAAGCTTATTGCCCCCACAATCCGGGTCCTCATTTCACCTACCTCGGAAGGATGGAAGGCCTTGGAAGGTTGAGTCAACCTTGAGCCTGGTGAAATTCGAACTTGCAGTAATTGCAGGCAGCTCGTGCTATTTAACAGCACTTTAGTCTGCTGCTACCAGCTTGCAGTTAAGTGAGTAACCTGGTTGTTAAGTGAACCTGGCTTCCCCATTGACTTTGCTTGTCCAAAGTTCGTGAAAGCAGATCATATAACCCTGGGACACTGCTACCGTCATAAGTATGAGTCAGTTGCCAAGCGCCTGAATTTTGAACATGTGACTGTGATCGAAGTGTGAAAAACGGATTCATAAGTCACTTTTTTCACCGCCGTTGTAACTCTGAAAGGTCACTAAATGAACAGTTGTAACCCAAGGACCAATGGTGGGTTGTTACAGTTCTACCCGGATTGGCGAACTGGTAGCGATGGGTTTTGCAACCCACTACTGCTGAGGACTACCTGTATAAAAAGCTACACAATCGCATGAATCAGTGGTGGGTTGCTCCTGGTTCAGACCGGTTTGCAGGAACCAGTAGTAAAACTGGTGGGAGGCTCCGCCTACCGACCCTGACATCATCAGGAAGCTTCTGCACATGTGCAGAAGCAAGCAAGCGTGCATAAGCAAAGCAAGCAAGCGCGTGCGGTCCCGTTGCAAATCGGTAGTAAAGGTAAGTACAACCTACCCCTGCCGCGAATGTGTACAAATACACTGGTCTGATGGACTTTGCTTCCCCTCGTCCCTTAGTCACTGTTCATAGTTACTCCAGAGCAAACTTCCATGTAGAAAGAAGGCTTAAAATTGAGACGCCTCAGCTTATCTGACGTTCCCAGTTCAGCTGACAAGATCTTTAAGTGCTTAGATTTTATGGTGCACTCTTTAACAACAGAAAGTTAAATAACGCGAAGCTGTTCAAAATAGCTTTTCAAGAGAACACCTCCTTCCCAGCAGATCTTGCTATTTTTAACCCAAATTTGTTGAGAGACGATATAATTTTCCAGCTGTGAGCAGTTTACCTGAGTACACGCAACACAAGGACTGTTTTTCATCCACCCCTCCTTCTCTGTTTCTTCTCTCTCTCTCTCTCTCTCTCTCTCTCTCTCTCTCTCTCCCTCCCTCCCTCCCTCCCTCCCCCCCTCTCAATAATTAGGAATCTAGCCAAGCAATACAGCAGAAGAAAACTTAATTTCTTCCCTTAATTTGATTTGTCTAGAGAACACTGCTGGGAACATATCAAAAACCATTTATTTTCTTTCCGTCGGTTTTAGAGTTCTCCGAGATTCTCCCATTTAGAAACATTTTCTAATTGATCGGGCAAAAGGGACCTTCTCCAATTAATGTGCTCAGCCAGGGTGGGGAATTGTGACCCTTCAAATATGGCAGAACTGAACTTCCCATAGACTGAATGAATATGAGTGTTTAACAGATTAACAGAGTTGGAAGGGACCTTGGCGGTCATCTAGTCCAACCCCACCTCCCCGCCCAAGCAGGAGGCTCTACACCATTTCTGACAGATGGCAGCCCAGTCTCTTCTTGAAAGCTTCCAGTGAGGAAGCTCCCACAACTTCTGAAGGCAACTTCTGTTCCATCAGTTGATTGTTCTCACTGTCAGAAAATGTCTCCTTATTTCCCGGTTGAATCTCTCCTTGTTCAGTTTCCATCCATGATTCCTTATCTGGTCTACAGACAGAAGAATTTAATCGAATCAGATACAGATTAACAGAGTTGGAAAGGATCTTGTAGGTCATCTGGTCCAACCCCCAGCCCATCAGACCCTCCACCATTTCTGGCAGATGGCAGTCCAGTCTCTTCTTGAAGGCTTCCAGTGATGAAGCTCCCACAAGTGTCTTCAGTTGCGTTTGACAGAAGGTCTTCTCTGCCCACTGACAGCATGCTGGGGTTCAGAGTTCAGCAACATCTGGAAGATGTTCTTCCTCTGTTTAGGTTGTAAAACCAAATAGCAATGCAGGTTAACTATGAAATGTATTTATGAAAAGGATAAAGAACATTCAAAATGATTAGGAAGATAGACTACCTCCCCTATTGGGAAATATTACAAAGTTTGGGTATTTTTTTAGCTTAGAATGAAGAGGTGAAAGGGCATGGTGTGAAAAATAAAGATTGTTGTTTTTCTGAGGGATCGAGCTTGCCTGTTTTCTTCCAGAGATTTCATTACCCAACTGGGTAACATCATCAGTGCTCAAAGGGAGGAGGAGAGAAAGAGAAAGAGAAGGAGAAGGAGAAGGAGAAGGAGAAGGAGAAGGAGAAGGAGAGGGAGAGGGAGAGGGAGAGGGAGAAGGAGAAGGAGAAGGAGAAGGAGAAGGAGAAGGAGAAGGAGAAAGAGAAGGAGAAGGAGAAGGAGAAGGAGAAGAAGGAGAAGGAGAAGGAGAAGGAGAGGGAGAAGGAGGAGAAGGAGAAGGAGAGGGAGAGGGAGAGGGAGAGGGAGAGGGAGAGGGAGAAGGAGAAGAAGAAGGAGAAGAAGAAGAAGAGGGAGAGGGAGAGGGAGAGGGAGGAGAAGGAGAAGAAGAAGGAGAAGGAGAGGGAGAGGGAGAGGGAGAAGGAGAGGGAGAGGGAGAAGGAGAAGGAGAAGGAGAGGGAGAGGGAGAGGGAGAGGGAGAAGGAGAAGGAGAAGGAGAAGGAGAAGGAGAAGTAGAAGAAGGAGAAGGAGAAGGAGAGGGAGAGGGAGAGGGAGAAGGAGAAGAAGGAGAAGGAGAAGGAGAAGGAGAAGGAGAGGGAGAGGGAGAGGGAGAAGGAGAAGAAGAAGGAGAAGAAGAAGAAGAAGGAGAGGGAGAGGGAGAGGGAGAGGGAGGAGAAGGAGAAGAAGAAGGAGAAGGAGAAGGAGAAGGAGAAGGAGAGGGAGAGGGAGAGGGAGAGGGAGAAGGAGAAGGAGAAGGAGAAGGAGAAGGAGAAGGAGAAGGAGAAGGAGAAAGAGAAGGAGAAGGAGAAGGAGAAGGAGAAGAAGGAGAAGGAGAAGGAGAAGGAGAGGGAGAAGGAGGAGAAGGAGAAGGAGAGGGAGAGGGAGAGGGAGAGGGAGAGGGAGAGGGAGAAGGAGAAGAAGAAGGAGAAGAAGAAGAAGAGGGAGAGGGAGAGGGAGAGGGAGGAGAAGGAGAAGAAGAAGGAGAAGGAGAGGGAGAGGGAGAGGGAGAAGGAGAGGGAGAGGGAGAAGGAGAGGGAGAGGGAGAGGGAGAGGGAGAAGGAGAAGGAGAAGGAGAAGGAGAAGGAGAAGTAGAAGAAGGAGAAGGAGAAGGAGAGGGAGAGGGAGAGGGAGAAGGAGAAGAAGGAGAAGGAGAAGGAGAAGGAGAAGGAGAGGGAGAGGGAGAGGGAGAAGGAGAAGAAGAAGGAGAAGAAGAAGAAGAAGGAGAGGGAGAGGGAGAAGGAGAGGGAGAGGGAGAAGAAGAAGGAGAGGGAGAGGGAGAAGGAGAAGGAGAAGGAGAAGGAGAAGGAGAAGGAGAAGGAGAAGGAGAGGGAGAGGGAGAGGGAGAAGGAGAAGAAGGGGAAGGAGAAGGAGAAGGAGAGGGAGAGGGAGAGGGAGAGGGAGAGGGAGAAGGAGAAGAAGAAGGAGAAGAAGAAGGAGAGGGAGAGGGAGAGGGAGAGGGAGAAGGAGAAGGAGAGGGAGAGGGAGAGGGAGAGGGAGAGGGAGAAGGAGAAGGAGAAGGAGAAGGAGAAGGAGAAGGACTATGGGATCCCTGGTGCTCTCTGAGCTTGGTTGTTTTCTTGCAGATGTTTCATTAACCACACTAGATAACATTATCAGTAAAACTGTATCAGGTAACACTGATTATGTTACCTAATTTGGTAATGAGATGTCTGCAAGAAAATAGCCAAGCTCAGAGAGCACCAAGGGCTCCTCATTTCAACCCTGAGCTACAAATATCCCTCTTTGTTAGTTATTTTTCTCTCTTTCTTTCATAGAAACATAGAAAACTGGTGGTAGAAAAAAAGTCTAGTGGTCCATCGAATCTGCTCTTTATTTGTTTTTTTTTCTTTTTACTTAAACAATCAATTATTAATTTATTAATTATTTCTTCATTATTGTTTTAGATTCTATTATTGGTTTTTTTTCTTTTTTTTTAAATTGTCAGATAATGGACATGTGTCTATCCCAAGCAAGTTTTACCTCAGTTAGTGATGGTTGAATCACTACTTCTGTTGGAATTTGGTTCCAAGCTTCCACTGTTCTTTTTGTGAAGAAATACTTTCTGATATTATTTTTCACTTCCTTCCTGTCAGTTTGAGCTGATGCCCCCATGTAACCTCAAACTGACAGGAAAGAAGTTCAAAAGTAAAGTTAGGAAGCATTTCTGACTTTGGACATTAAGAATTGGGCATGTCTCGTCTAGTAAAAAGAAGGACTAGGGCAGTGATGGCTAACCTTTTTGCCATCGCGTGCCAAAAGCATGGGGAACGCGGGATGTGTGTGTCACGCATGCCTGTGCCCACACCCATAATTCAATGCCCCCGTGCCCTGCCCCCCACACATGCGCACATGGATCCCCACGCTCCACTTTTGGCACACGATGGCAAAAAGGTTACCGGTGGGCCCAGTAGGCCTGTTTTTCGCCCTTCCCAGGCTCCGGAGGCTTTCTAGGAGCCTGGGGAGGGCGAAAACGGCCTTCCTCACCCACCCAGAGGCCCCCTGGAGGCCGGAAACAGCCCGTTTCCCAACTTCTGGTGAGACCGGAAGGCCCAAAAATCAGCTGGCCATCACACACATGCACATTGGAGCTCAGCTAGGGCAACACTAATGTGCCCACAAATATGGCTCCGCATGCCACCTGTGGCACGTGTGCCATAGGTTCGCCATCCCGGGACTACGGGGTGACATGAGAGTAGTCTTCCAATATTTGAGAGGCTGCCACAAAGAAGAAAGGGTCACGCTATTTTCCAAAATACCGAAGGCAAGACAAGAAACATGGATGCAAATTAATCAAGGAGAGAAGCAATCTGGAACGAAGGAAATATTTCCTGATAAAACAATTAACCAGTGGAACAGAAGTTGTCTTCAGAAATTGTAAGTTCTCCATCACTGGAGGCTTTTAAGAAGAGTCTAGACAGCCAGTTGCCTGAAATGGCATAGGGTCTCCTGCTTGAGCAGGGGTTCAACTAGATGACCTCCAAGATCCCTTCCAACTGTTAGTTCTCCAAATTTCGGAGCTCAAAGCCATCTGTTGAAACTCAGTGCAATGGAGACTCCAATTTTATCAAAGGAAAGAACATTTGTTTTAAATGCAACACATATTCAAATGGTGTACGTTCCTGTCATTAGATGTGGTGAAAGTTCTAATTTTGATGGTTATAGAACAGGGGTGTCAAACTCGAGTTCATTGAGGGTCCCATCAGGGCTGTGTTTGACCTCGGGGGGCCAGGAGCGGCGTGGTCAGCTCGAAGTTACTCATGTTGGGGGGGCCCGTGGTAGCTTGAGTGCTCTGCGAGTGAAAATGGATTCCCAATCTCCGTTTTCGAATACGATGGCCTCCTGCAACCCTCTGCCAGGAAAAACGGAGCTCAGGAGGGTCGCCTGCGCCCCTCCCAAGCTCTGTTTTTGCTGGCAGAAGCACCGTGGGCTGGTCCTTTGCTGTTTTCAGGGTAGTCCCATGGGCCATATCTAAGCATCCCAGAGGCCAGATCCGGCCCCCAGGCCTTGAGTTTGACACCAGTGGTGGGAATCAAATATTTTTACTACTGGTTCTGTGGACGTGGCTTGGTGGATGTGGCATGGCTTGGTGGGTGTGGCTTGGTGAGCATGGCAGGGGAAGGATACTGTAAAATCTCCATTCCCTCCCCACTCCAGGGGAAGGTTACTGTAAAATTCCCACTTCCTCCTGATCAGCTGGGACTTGGGAGGCCGAGAATAGATGGGGGTGGGGCCAGTCAGAATTTTTACTACCGGTTCTCCGAACTACTCAAAATTTCTGCTACCGGTTCTCCAGAACTGGTCAGAACCTGCTGAAACCCACCTCTGTTTGACACCCCTGTTTTAGAAGGAGCTTAGAGAAACTCCTGGAAGATCAACGTAGCACACTGGAATAGACTTTTAGATTGGAGTGCTTTATCACCAGGCCTCCTGTCTTAAATATCAGCTGTCACACAACAACGGTGAAAAACAGAGCTCAGGCCATGCTTGAGAACTTTCTGGATGCCCTTGATTGGCCATGGGTAAGAACTCAATTGGATTCAATTCACCAAATTCAGCAATGCTACCCCTGGTATTCTTCTGAATACAGTTGCAATAAAACTGATTCCTTAATTACTCAGGAACACATCACTGAACCCCTAAAAAGCTGGGCACTGTGCAGAATACAAAGACAACTCCTCCCCCCCTCCCCAATACCGAATGCTCATATTCTAAAAACAATTCAAGGGTGGAGACAATACCTCATGTCTCTCACGGTGCATGGACATTGTATCAACCCAAGCAATTCTGCTACTTGAGGCCAATGTGGCATCCATCCAGCCTCCATATCATGCACAGAATTCCCTGTTTGGTTATTTGATCTTCTTCAGAGCAGCTACCACAATGGCACAGGAAAGGTTATTTGGCACACACTTATCTGCCCAAATTTTGCTTCTGTAGCCTACTCACAGCTGGTCTTTAGGGTGGAGTTTGTTGCTGTTAGTTGTCAAGTTGTGTTCAACCCATTGTGACCCCATGGACAACATTCCTCCAGGCCTTCCTGTTCTCTACCATCCTCTTAAATGAGTCCATTTAAGCTCACACCTACTGCTTCAGTGACTCCATCCAGCCACCTCGTTCTCTGTCGTCCCTTTCTTCTTTTGCCCTCAATCGTTCCCAGCATTAGGCTCTTCTCCAATTAATCCTTCCTTCTCATTAGGTGGCCAAAGCATTTAAGTTTCCTCTTCATGATCTGGCCTTCTAAAGAGCAGTCAGGGTTGATCTCCTCTAGGACTGACCGATTTGATCGCCTTGCAGTCCAAGGGACTCGCAGGAGTCTTCTCCAGCACCAGAATTCAAATGCCTCAATTCTTTGGTGCTCGGCCTTTCCTATGGTCCAACTTTTGGGGTGGAGTTAAGAGACTGGAATTTCTACAGAAGAGGAAGTGACTGAGACCTGACCGTCTTTAAATTCCTGGAGTGCTTATTCAGGGAATGGGAATTTATACTGCTTTCAGGCAGCTGGTCATTTGCATCCTTTTTGAGAGAGTCGTTGAGACCACCTGGAGGTTTATCTGTGTCCTCAGGGTCACTTGAGTGTGCAGATGGGTGTGGAGCCTGTTTGGAACTGTTGAAGACTGTTCTGATCTTCAAAGAAAAACCAGAAACTCCAACTGCCTCTTGAAAAAGCACCTTCAGGATATATTGTGTAAAGATTTTTTTTTAAAGAGTTATACCTTAAAGCCGGAGTGGGCAACTGTACAACCTTGCGATCTGCAGTCATACCTTTGCTATATTTGCCTACCTCTATTCTAGAGGATGCCTTCTTTATATTAAAAAAAGCATCCTTATTTTTGCATATCCAAATATAGGTAGTTCTTAACTTACAACAGTTCATTTAGTGGTGGTTCAAAGTTACAACGGCACTGAAAATATTGACATGACTATTTGTCACACTTATGACCGTTGCGTCACATGATTTACATTGAAATACTTGACAACATATTTGTGACGGTCTATCAGAGTTTGCAGTAGAAATCAAATCCAGAAAGCATACCCAGGTAAACCGATTCAGCAGGATTCATCAACTTCTTTATATACATATAATACATCAAGATAAATGTACAATACCAATATAGATTCTTCTTCAATGTAGGAGCAGTTACAAGTAAAACTCAAGGCAGGGGAGAACAGTTAGTTTCATTTCAGCAGAGCAGACTAGTTTCAGTTTCTCTGCACAGACTCAGAAGCTGCAGACTAACACACGCCCTGGTTCCAGTCTGTCTCAGCTCCCAAACAGCCCTCATTGGCTGATCCAGTTGCTATGCCTATTCATTGGCTGATCTTGTTACCATGCCTCTATTCCATTCATGAATATTCTGACATGGTCGTAGTGTCCCTGAGTCGCATGTTCCCTTTTGTGACCATCTGACAAGCAAAGTCAACGGGGAAGCCAGATTCATTTAACAACTGGGTTACTAATTTAAGAACGGCAGTGATTTACTCAACAAATGTAAAATGGGGCAAACTCGCTTAATAAATTTCTCACTCAGCAACATAGACGTTGGGCTCAAGTGTGGTCGTAAGTTGAGGCCCATCTATATCTCCTTCACTTAGCTGAGCTTTTTCCGGGAAAAAAAATCCTTTCTCATCTGTGTTGACCATATTTAGGTTGTACTGTGTTTTTTTTTAACACATCACCCTTGAACCCTGTGATTATTGTGCTTTCAAGAGAACAAATTTTTCTACTTAGTTATTCCGGGTCCATTCAGAAATGAACAATGACACTCCTTTGATGTTGGAAGACTTTGAAATTGCTGCCATTTGCTCACTCAAGAAAGGCAATGCTGCTCCCAGCTTGAAAGAGCACCTTAAGTGACTTGCACTGTTAAAATTATTATGGGATACCAGGGGCTGTGTGGTCTTATTCTTGGGCCGCTGAAGTTTCATATCAATTTTGCGTGCTGATTTATTGTAGAGCCGAGCACCTAGGATTCAAGCACCATAATTATGACAAGAGGGATTGGTTTGAAGTTTTGTCCAAGGCATGCAAGAATAAGGAGGAGAAAAATGTGGCTTTAAAAAGGCCGAGGTTTGGCAAATAGCCATGCTGTTAAGTAGAAGCACATCTAGTGATACTTCAAAAACCAAAAAAGGGAGGCAGTTCTTCCAATCCAGGGGAAACCTCCCACAGATCTGCCATGGTTGGCTTTTAATTAACCCATTTCACGTTCAGCACTTGAGTTTTCTATTAATCTTTAATAAATTCATATGAATAGAATAGAATAACAGAGTTGGAAGGGACCTTGGAGGTCTTCTGGTCCAACCTCCCGCTTAGGCAGGAAACCCTACACCACTTCAGACAAATGGTTATCCAACATCTTCTTAAAGACTTCCAGTGTTGGAGCATTCACAACTTCTGAAGGCAAGTTGTTCCACTGATTAATTGTTGTAACTGTCAGGAAATTTCTCTTTAGTTCTAAGTTGCTTCTCTCCTTGATTAGTTTCCATCCATTGCTTCTTGTCCTATCCTCAGGTGCTTTGGAGAATAGCTTGACTCTCTCTTCTTTGGGGCAGCCCCTAAGATATTGGAAGACTGCTATCATGTCTCCCCTAGTCCTTCTTTTCATCAAACTAGACATACTCAGTTCCTGCAACCGTTCTTCATATGTTTTAGCCTCCAGCCCCCTAATCATCTTTGTTGCTCTTCTCTGCACTCTTTCTAGAGTCTCCACATCTCTTTTACATTGTAGTGACCAAAACTAGATACAATATCCCAAGTGTGGCCTTAGCAAGGCATTATGAAGTGATGTTAACAATTCATGTGATCTTGATTCTATCCCACTGTTTATGCAGCCTAGGATTGTGTTGGCTTTTTTGGCAGCTGCTGCACACTGCTGGCTCATATTTAAATGGTGGTCCACTAGGACTCCAAGATCCCTCTCACAGTTACTACTATTGAGCAAGGTACCAGATATACTGAATCTGTGCATTTTGTTTTTCTTGCCTAAATGTAGAACCTGTAGAAATGAAATTCTTCTTCTCACACAGTCCTAAAACTAATGGAGAGCTACCTCAGTTCTCTGCTTTCAGGCCTGGTTAGAGGTTGTGTAAGCTTTGTCCAGTGGTGGGATTCAATTTTTTTTACTACCGGTTCTGTGGGCATGATATGGCTTGGTGGGCGTTGCTTGGCGGGCTTGGCAGGGGAAGGATACTGTAAAATCTCCATTTCCATCCCACTCCACAGGAAGGTTACTGCAAAATCCCCATTTCCTCCTGATCAGCTGGGACTCGGAAGGCAGGGAATAGATGGGGGCGGAGCCAGTCAGAATTTTTACTACCGGTTCTCTGAACTACTCAAAATTTCTGCTACTGGTTCTCCAGAACTGGTCAGAACCTGCTGAATATCACCTCTGGCTTCGTCCCTCACCCATAGTTCAGAGAAAGTCCAACATGCTGAAACTTTCAAAGAGGCTTTAAGGAGGTTGGGCCTGAGCTGTGTCCCCTGTTCTGACAGCAAAGAACAAATGGGTGACATTTCCAAATCTACTGAAAAATGAAGATGTTTTTAGCCATAGCGAAAGAAGAGCTAACTTACAAAGTCATCGTAACTGAAGTTACAACGGAATACCTTGGAGAAATCTCCTGCTTCTTTGAGTTGGATGAAAGAGGAACCTCAGAGAGACTCTGACGGTAGAGTGGACTTCTTTGATGAAGAAGTAGCCAAGAGAGAGAGAGATGTGTATGTGTTTGTCAGTTCGCTTCGCGCGTGTGTGCACAGTCCACATATCCGTGCAACATCAAACAACATGGCAATTCGCTCGCGCACACCATCTGTGCATACATGCGGTGTCAAAACCACAGCAATATAGGATGGGATTGCATCCTGGCAGGTGGGCGGGCCCACCATGGGCCCACCCACAGGTTGCTACTACCAGTTCGCCCGAATTGGTCCGAACTGGCTGAATATCACCTCTGTGTGTGTGTCAGAATGGGCAGTTTCTAAATTTGATATATAAATAATAATAAATAAACTTAAGTTGGGATTGTTTAGGTTGCCTCTCATTTCCAGTTTTTTCTGTGCCTGGCTGCAACCGCTCGCACTTACCCTGTGGTATTGTCAAATGGTTGGAAGTCTGAGCAATTTGGTTAGTCCAGCAAACTATGTTGGGTTAATCACAGTTAGTATGTTGTATAAATAGAGCCTGAAAGATGCAGCAGTTCCGTATAAGAAAAAAGAAAGTTTTGAAAATACAACCATCAAAGATTATATAGGGACAATTAGAATTTAGGGGTTGTAGGATCCAACCTGGATCGGTCCCTGGGACCAAAGATTTATTCTTCCGAGCTTTCGGACTTGTGCTGAAGCCCATCTTCAGGAAATTTCTCTGTCTCCAGAATGTGAAAGACATGTGAAAGTCTGAAAGCTCGGAAGATGGTCCCAGTGGCCACCCAGGTTGGATCCTGCAACATTATCCTGGGACACATATACCTTGGTACTCAACTGCTTTGAAACTCATGGAATTTGGTACTCAATGAATTTTGCTGCAAGAATTTTGTCTCAGTATTCGTCGTTTATTTGATAGGGTGGTGCGGTGGCCTAGAGGTGGAGCTTTCACCTCACAATCAGGAGGCTGTGAGTTCAATCCTAGGTAGAGGCTGATATTTCTCTCTCTGTGCACAATGAGAATATATCTGCTGAACAAACTCTGCATTGGTGACAGGAAGGGCATCTGGCCATTAAATGCTCTGCTAGTTCCATTCAGTTGCCCAGATTCCACCCCGCAAGGGATTATGGGGTG
The DNA here is from genome assembly GCA_030761175.1 of Masticophis lateralis. NCBI lineage: Eukaryota > Metazoa > Chordata > Lepidosauria > Squamata > Colubridae > Masticophis > Masticophis lateralis. The sequence continues at coordinate 20,120,344 of JAUDYJ010000010.1, forward strand.
GTTAAATGATGCGTTGGTTTGATACTTGATGCACAAGCTAGATTTTGTTGGTGTTGGCTGCCTTGTGACTCACTACATTATTCTTTAAGGAAAATATTTGTTTGGTACTCATAGTTTCTTGTACTCATTGTGCTTCCCAGAACTAATTAACAATGAGTACTGATGTACCACTGTGTTTGGGTTGTGTTTAACTTAGAGTGAGCCCTTTTGAATCTGAGGTTTTAACAACCGTACATTTTAGCGAACAAATTCTTCTGAAGAAGAAAATAAACCTTTTATGCTAAAAGAAAATTATACATAAAAGTGATCTGTTTTTAGCTCCATTTTCTTCTGTTCCTCCTAGAATGCAATGTAGATTTGTGGCAAATCTCATGGATTACACTTTATTTTGGGTTTCACATAATTCTTCATTTCACTGCATGGTAACTTCCCCATTTGCCCTCTCCTTTCAAAATTAAAAAAGTCTGACAATTTTTAATGTAAGTCTGGCAAGACATGTACTTAATGGGAGATAAATGTGTGATCTGCATTTTATTTGAAAATGTGCTCTGTGTATGCCTTTCTCTTTGGGTATGTTTGTGTACAAATGGAAGATATTTAACTTACAGGTGGGAGTTTTAAAATGCCCCAGCATACAAAGAAGCATGATCCTCAGTGTATGTGTTTTTGTGGCAAAAAAAAAAAGTTTATAAAATTGGACACAACTCACTTAACAACTTACTTAGCAACAGAAATTCTGGTCTCCATTGTGGTCATATGTTGAGGACTACTTTTAACTGAAATATTGCCGAAATGCTTCCCGAAACCTAGTGAAAATGATGTGATTCAGACATGTTTTGGATAAAGAAATAAATACAGACACGGATCACAAAAAACCCTCACATAGAGATGCATAATTATTCTCAATTTCAAACTGGGACATAATCCAACATACTCAACACTCAGAGTGAGCAGTGGGGGAGGGAACAAGTCGATTTTGCTCAATGGTCTGTCTTTAAATGCTGATTTATGAAAACCTTGTTTCAGGAAAGGAATTTCTGCAAACTTCTGCCAACAGTGGAAAAGTGGAACAGAGGCTTAAAATCAGAGATCCTAAAAGAGAAGACTTGCTTCCTAGGTGAGTAACTTGGACTAATAATAATATTTCTTGGATATGCCGGAATTCCAAAATGCTACCTGTGAAATGTTTTACAAGAACCACCCTTAACTGGGTAGCATTCAAATGTATGATTTTCTGCAAAAGGAGAAAAATATAAAAAAATATCTCATATTTGAAGTGTCATTGACCTTATTGGGGAGAACTTCATGTAGGTCATCTTGTTCTATAACTTATAATTTCCTCATTTTGGAAGTTCTCCCACATGAAGGACTGGGGGAAACAGCTGCATTTATTCATTATCTGATTCTAACTCTATGTTAAGTTAATTCAGTCCAGAAGTTTAGCTAAATGTTCCCTAAACAGGATGGTTTAATCTTCTAGGTTCTTGTTTTTGGATCTACTGGACAAGAACTGCAATTATTTACTTAAACTCCTTGCTAACACAGAGCCTCTTACTCACAGTAGTTATTTTTCTGATAAATTCAGTACTCTTGTACTGCAGTGAGTCTTGGACCCTTTCTGCAGGGCAGGAGAGAAAGTTGAACACCTTTCATATGCGCTGTCTCCGACGTATTCTTGGCATCACCTGGCAGAACAAAGTTCTAAATAGCGCAGTCTTGGAACATGCTGGACTCTCTAACATCTATACACTATTGAAACAGTGATGTCTATGCTGGCTGGGGCATGTCGTGAGAATGGCTGATGGTCGGATTCCAAAAGATCTCCTGTATGGAGAATTAGTGCAGGGAAAGCACCTCAGAGGGAGACCACAGCTGCAATATAAGGATATCTGCAAGAGGGACCTAAAGGCCCTGGGAACGGACATTAACAACTGGGAAACCTTGACCTCTAATCGTTCAGCTTGGAAGCTAAAGACGCAGCATGGCCTTCTCCGATTCGAAGAGACGCTTGTTTGGCAGGCTGAGGCGAAGAGGCAGTCCCGGAACCAGCGAAATCTGGAGGCTGGGTAGGGGACAGAATATATCTGCCCTCTGTGTAGAAGGGATGGCTCTCGAATTGGCCTTTTTAGTCACACTAGATGATGTTTTAGGACCTCTTTCCAGAGCACGATACCATCGTCTCTTGAGACTGAAGGATGCCAATGCAAGTATTTTTCTCAGCACTAACTAACTGTCATTAACCTAAATCTCCCTGGTTTGTGAGAAAGGACAGTTGACGGTTTTGCTTTTAGACATTTTCTCTCAGATCGGATAATACAGTATGTGAGAAGCTAAATATCTATAGGGATTCTTAATCAGCCAGGTCATGGTTGTCCCAAAGGTGCTTTTTCAAGAGGCAAGTGGACTTTCTGGTTTTCCTTTGAAAACATTTCACTTCTCATCCAAGAAGCTGAAACAGAGCTAAAGAAGCTTCTTGGAGGAGAAGCGAAATGTCTTCAAAGAAAAACCAGAAAGTCCACTTGCCTCCTGAAAAAGCACCTTTGGGACAGTATGTGAGAAGTTAGGGAGTCTACCAAGAAATGGAGAAAAGAGGGGGGGGGGAAGTTTCATACGCAGTCCTTGGCCATAGTAGCAAGAATTCCTCTTTCCTTTTATAATAATTTTGATTGTAAAGAATTTGTTTTGAATTTTTTTTACCCACAGTGTTTTATCAAAGGAATCCTTGATGTTCTCTGAGCTTGGTGGTTTCTTGTAGACGTTTACCAACCTTAGTAACATTTTCAGTGCACTGATGATATTCCCTGGGTTGATAATGAAACATCTGCAAGAAAACCACGAAGCTCAGAGAGCACCAAGGACAGTGGTGGGGTTCAGTTGGTTCGCACATGTTTGGTAGAACTGGTAGCTAACTTTTTGTGCCGTTCGGCAAACCGGCTGAATAGCGTGCCTCACCATGCCTGACCCCACCTTGCCCCTCCCCTCCCAGCCACTCCTCACCTTACCGCCTACCTGCTCGCCCGACCACCAGTGGTGGGATTCAAGTAATTTAACAACCGGTTCTCCGTCCTAATGATTTCTTCCAACAAGAAGTTTGCCAAAATGCTCAGAAAGTTAACAACCGGTTCTCCCGAAGTGGTGCGAACTGGCTGAATCCCACCACTGCCGACCACCCAGCCACTCGCCCAGCTGGGCGGCGGGGTGAGTAGCTGGATGTGACAAGGAGTGGCTGGGAGGGGAGGGGCAAGGCAGGACTTGGCATGACAAGGAGAGGCTGGGCGAGGTAAGGTGCCCCTTGATGTGAGTGATGTAGAGTTGGTCATGCCCACTCAGTCACATGACCACCTAGCCACACCTATCCAGACGGTCGTTAGGGCAGAGAAATGGTTGTTAAATTATCTGAATCCCACCACTGACCAAGGACCCCCTCATTTCAACCCTGAGCTACAAATATTCTTAGTGTTTTATCAACGTTCTCTTCTCCTTCAGAAAAAGGTTCTGAAACCGATTCGCTTTTGTTAAATTGACTTTAAAAACTGGTTGGGGGGTGGGGGGAATGAACGTTTTGGTTTGGAAGCATATGGGAAGGATATTTATTCCCTCCTCTTAGGGACTGGTGTTCTCGAAGTTCTAGAGGTAGAACCGATGACTCATGAAAGATAAGTAATTCAAAGGTAGCCATTTGTTGCTTCGCCTGCAGTTGTGTTTCAAAAGAGACTTTGCCAGAATGCAAAAGTAGGAATCTCAAATTACTGCTTGTTTTTTGCCCCCCTAAGATTTATTTTTAATGGTGCTCTTTCCTAAGAGCAGGCCCCTACTGTAAATATTTACAGTTGAATCTAGCCTGTGAGGCCTTTGGAAGGGAAAAAAAAAATCTAAAATAAACACCGCCCCTCTCCAAATCTCCAAATTGGTTGTTTAACCTGCTGGCTTTGTATTTTCATTTTTCCGAAGGCTGGGTCAGGCAGAAGTGCTTTCGGTCTATCTAGCAATACATACTACTCAGTTAATTGCTTTTCTTTTGTATTGAGTTGCCTTTCTTCCTCGTCCCTTAATTGCTTTGATCTAAATGTTGTATTTTTGTCATTCAAACTGCTTTAGCAGTTAAAGGTGGCTGAGAAAGATATTGACATACAACCATTAATGGGTGAATAAAGGCTGTATCATGGTTTTAAGTGAGAGATCTATGGGAAGGAGGGTCCTGTGTAGCATGGTTTGTCTCAATAGGCTAGCATTCATTTGAGTAAGGCAAGAGTCTCCAACCTTGGTCCCTTTAAGACTTGTGGAATTCATCTCCCAGAATTCCCCAGCCATCTGGCTGGGGAATTCTGGGAGATGAAATCCACGAGTCTTAAAGGGGTCAAGGTTGGAGACCCTTGGGCTAAGGTTGGAGACCCTTGGGCTAAGGTTCTAGTCTCTGCAAGAACCAACCTAAAATTTGTCTCCCTTGGCTGATGCTTTTAGAAGATCCCTATGTAATACCCACTACTTCCAAGAAGTTCTTAAATAATGCCTACTACTTCCAAGAAGTCTCTTAAATGATACCCACAACTTCTAAGATGTCCCTATGTCAATGTTGGCAGATCTTTTTGGCACCAAGTGCCAAAACAACGCCTTGGTGGCGCAGCAGCTTAAAGTGGTGTTAAAGTGACACCAGCTGCCTGCAATTACTGTAAGTTCGAATCTCACCAGGCTCAAGGTTGACTCAGCCTTCCATCCTTTCAAGGTAGGTAAAATAAGGACCCAGATGGTATGGGCAATAAGCTAACTTTGTATAAAAAAGAACACCGCTTGGGGGAGGGGGCGAAAGCCCTACTAAGCAGGTATATACAAAAGTATGAAGGCTATTGCTTAACACATTGTAAGCCGCCCTGAGTCTCCGGAGAAGGGCGGCATATAAATTAAATTAAAAAAATACAAAACAGGATCACACATGTGCAGGAAACTGGAAGAGTTTCCATGTTCATTCTCTGTCTAAGGCAGGCCCATAATTAATCTTCAAATGGATATTGTCTTTGAATGTATCTTGGATTAATCCTCTGCAGCTAATTGTCACAAAGCTGTATTTAAATACTGTTACGGTTGAAATACACACAAAGAAAGATATTCGCCTCTCTTTTTTTAAATGGTAAACTTTGAGGCAAATTCACTCTGAATTAAGGGCTCAGAGGCAGGCTCATTTTTACTCTAATGATAACTCGATCATAAAGTTGGTTGACCAAAGGAGAACAATTTTTAATTAGCACAACTAAGGTTGAGGATTTATTTTGTAAGCATCTTTGTCATCTACGTGTCAGACACAGAGAGAGAGAGAGAATGTAAACAAATACACAAAGAAGCCATATTCCTCTTCCACTTTGTGTGATGTTTTGATTGTTCAAAAATATTTTCCATCCGCTTCCTCAGGTCAGGAAATCATACGGCGAAAAAGGCATGATTCAAAACAAGGAAACAGAACAATCACAATCAGGTTTCGCAGAGATTGTTCAAGTGGGTTATGTTATTGCATAAGGGGCACCATCTAGTGTGTAATCAACAGTCGGGCATTCAAATAATTCAAGAAGTGATTGTAATGAGGTCTAGAGAACTGAATGGTTAGCTCTCTCCAGCAGAATTTTGTGTGTTATCATTGACTTAAAACCAGGGGTGAAATCCGGCAGGTTCTGACAGGTTCTGGAGAACCAGCAGTGGAAATTTTGAGTAGTTCTGAGAACTGGCAAATACCACCTCTGGCTGACCTCAGAGTGGGTTGGGAATGGGGATTTTGCAATATCCTTCTCCTGGAGATTTTGCAGTATCCTTCCCCTGCCACGCCCATCAAGCCACACCCACCAAGCCACACCTAGTAAAAAAAAATGGAATTCCATCACTGCTTAAAACTGATCCAAATTACAATGGACCCCACAGAAGGTATTTGTGATCTGGTTGTGAAGTTAGTTGCCAATAGTTGCCTTCTCCTGTGATTAAGTATCGCTCAACAATCAATCCACCGTGTATGGTATCCTCTCATCATGTGACTGTGATTTACGACTTTTTGCCAAAAATCAGCATTTACTTCTGAAACGTTGGGTTGGCTTAATGATTTGCTTAATGACCGCTGCAAAAAGAAAGTATCGTAAAATTGGATCAGTTTCATGATTACCTGCTTTATGGCCCTCGTGATCTAAGACCATAATAAGTGGGCTCCATTGCAGTTTACAATACCTTTTATATATGCAGAGAAATGGGGGATGTTTTAAAGACTTTGCTCTGGGAAAAAAAAATCTGGAACCAGATTATTTAGCCTAGATAATTCACGTAGTTTTCACCTGCCCATAACTGGTTTTAGAAAGTTTCTTGGTAGTCTTCCCTTTGAGGCAGATTAGTGGCACCAGATTTCTTGTTGATGGACCCTTAATGTGAAATTCCACATTCATTTCAGATTTCTTGGTAGGAAAGATTTGCAGGAGTCCATGGTGGTATTAAAGGTAAAGGTTCCCCTCGCACATATGTGCCAGTCGTTCCCGACTCTACGGGCTGGTACATATCTCTGTTTCAAAGCCGAAGAGTCAGCACTGTCCAAAGACGTCTCCCTGGTCATGTGGCTGGCATGACTCAACGCCAAAGGCGCACGGAAAACTGTTACTTTCCCACCAAAGATGGCCCCTATTTTTCTACTTGCATTTTCTTTTTTACGTGCTTTCGAACTGCTAGGTTGGCAGAAGCTGGGACAAGGAACGGGAACTCACCCCGTTATGCGGTGCTAGGGATTCAAACCGCTGAACTACCGACCTTTCGATCGACAAGCTCAGCATCTTAGCCACTGACCTACCACTGTCCCTTATGGTGCTATTAAAATTGTACTAATAAAGGAAAATATTTGTAGCTTAGGGTAGAAATGAGGGGTCCTCGATACTCTTTGAGCTTGCTCATTTTTCCTGAGTTTTCCAGGCATTTCATTATCTTAATTAAGGGAACTTCATCAATGCTCCTTAAAGTTTAACATGGTTCCAGAAATGGGGAAGCCTCAACTGAATGGGAAGGTGCCCAGTTGAAGAAAAGGTTTAGGGATTCCTCTTGTAGCAGTCAATTTTTATTAAAAGAGGAGATTGTTTGGGGTCCTTGTTGTTGTTGGGTTTTTTTTTTGTTGTTGTTTAAGTGCATCTGAGGCTTTGCTCTACAAAAAAACCCCTCAATTGCTTATCAGGTATAAGCAAACAACCAGGCACTATGTCAACTGTTGCTTAGCTTGATGTGGACCAGGCCAGTTCAGTTTTCTGCTTCCTGGATGTGAGTTTACAAAAACCCAGGGCTCTTCTGAAGGTATACCAAGACCTTCAGCCAACTCCAAAGAATCAGAAGACTGTTGAAAGAACAGAAGAGTCAAGCATTCATAAAGGCTACAGTTTCCATGCCAACCCTCTTCCCCCGTGGGATAACTCGAGAGAGACAAATGCCATGAAATTAAAACCAAGCACGTTTTCCATGAGGTGTGATGTGTGTGTGTGTGTGTGTGTGTGAGAGAGAGAGAGAGAGAGAGGGAGAGAGAGAGAGAGAGTGCACAATCCCACAAAGCACAGGTTGATTTGATCAAATGCTGCCATTTGCATATTAACATTTAATATTTGAGTTTCCGCAGTGTCTGTTTTTATACTTTGCACATACAGTACTTCTTTCTTCGGAACTTCTTCACTTTTTTTTCAAACTCCAGTCAATCAAACCGTTTATTTTAATATCCTTTCCGTGCTCGAACGGGTCTCTTAATCTCTTAAGGCCCTTATAATATTGGCTTTATCTAAATGAGTGCAAAGGTTGCATGGTTTTTACAGAATCTTTCGTGCACAATTGTTAAAAGATTAAATGAACAGATGGCTCCGGGTTTTTCCATGTACTGTATACCTTTGTCCCTTCAAGGTGTTTTTAAAGGTAGTCCTCAACGTATTACTTCAATTGGGACTGCAATTGGGACCGCAGAATGTTGGTTGCTAAGCAAGGCGGTTCTTAACTGAACTGTCCTCAATTTTATGAGGTTTTTTTTTTTCCTGATGGTTACTAAGCAAATCGCTGTGGTTGTTAAGTAAATATTGCCATCATTAAGCAAAATCTGGCTTGGTCCTTTGACTTTTCTTATCAGAACCTGGCTGGTAAGGTTTGGCCTACCGTGGCTTGGTGGGCGTGGCAGGGGAAGGATACTGCAAAATATCCATTTCCACCCAGCTCCAGGGGAAGGATGCTGCAAAGTCTCCATTCCCTCCCCACTCCTGGGGGAAGGATACTGCAAAGTCCCCATTCCCACCCCACTCCTGGGGGAAGGATATTGCAAAATCTCCATTCTCTTCCCACTCTGGGGCCAGCCAGAGGTGGTATTTGCCAATTTCACTTTTAATTTGGTTAAAAATCAAGGGACCCTTCAGAGTCAGTTTTCACCAGATATGTGCCAGTATGATATTTCCAATAAAGCTATTCTTTAAGGAATCCACTTGACTCGGAGTTTTTTCTTGCAATGGATCAATTACTTGGAACCCTGACATATGTGGCCATGGTTTGCTGGGATGGTTGCAAGTCCAAGGACCAGTCCTAAATCACTTTCTTTAGTGCTGTTCAGAGGGGATATTCAGCTGGTTCAGACTGGTTCGTGCGAATCAGTAGCGGCGACTGCAGGTGAGCCCATCCCCATCCACCTGCCCAGACGTAATGGCCATATTTTCGAGGCCAGGCACACACGTGTGTGAGCAAAGTGCATGCATGGAAGGCTGGGCTCATGTATGGAAGGCATGTGTGCACGAGCGAAGCGAGTGCATGCACGTTGACCCAGTAACAACAATATGTGAAATCCACCCCTGGTGCTGTTGTAATGTTGAACAGTCACTAAATGAATGGTTGTTAAGTCAAGGACCACCTCCATTCTCTCTGGGAAGAAAGTAAACTTGCAGAGAAGGGAATTCATTGACCTGATGCTCCTGTTATGCTGGCTTTGTACTGTTGTAGTCTCTGCAGACAGTCAGATTTTTGACTGTGTTTTACAGAGACATTCCTCCTAATGGGCAAACCTTATTAAGCGTTTCCCCCAGATCGTCTTGGTTTCTTTTCATTATCTGATTGATTGATTGATTGATTTGAACCTTTTTTTCTAAACTGCTTTTGGGCTAAAAATTTTCTGTGTGCTGGGGTGAAAATAACATTGCTCTCAGATTGATTTTTTAGAAGACAAAGCATAAAAGCACAGCATGAAAGGTAAAAAAATGGAGAAGGAGAACAGGGGAAAAGAACATTGAGGCATTATGTGGAAGACGCAGGATTTTTGTAAGATTGGAATAGCTTAAAGCAGGCTGATAAAGTTGCGACAAGGAATTAATGACAGTTGGTGTCTTTCTTATTTGAATATTTTTAAAACGTCTGCATATCTGTGAGCTTGGCAAACATGTAGATAACTCGAATTCACTTCCAGCAGGCTTAGCGTTCATTTTTTAGAGTTCATTGTTACTGGAAATGAGGATAATAAATTAAACAAATAAACGATGCCAATATTCTACAAAGATAGTCATGATTTTGATGGTCTAGTGGAGAGTTTAAATAAATCAGCCAGGGAAACTATCTGATCTTAACTTCCTTCAGTTCTTGTGAGAGTTAGTTTGGCATACTGGATAAGAATTAAATTTAGAGGCTGAGGTGCATGTCCCTACTAAGACGTGGGCCAACTTGCTCAGGGGGGAGAGAGAGAGAGAATGAATAGCGAGTCACACAATACAGTATGGTATACAAGTATGTAGATGTAAAATCTGTGTTGCAACATTGCAACCCATGCTTTAATACTTAAACCTCCCTGCCTCTTTAGGGATATTCTTGATTAGTGTCTCAATCCTTTATATCAAATGTGCCTTACAGCAAGCACACTAATGAGGCCTCTCTTAAAGAAAAGGGAGGAAGAGGAGGAGGAGGAGGAGGAGTTGAAGTTGAAGTCGGAGGAGGAGGAGGAGGAGGAGGAGGAGGAGAAAGAGAGGAGGAGGAGGAAGAAGAGTTGAAGGAAAAGTTGAAGTTGAAGGAGGAGGAGGAGGAGAAAGAGGAGGAAGAGGTAGAGGTACAGGAAGAGGAAGAAGAAGAGTTGAAGTTGAAGGAAAAGATGAAGTTGGAGGAGGAGGAGAAAGAGAAAGAGGAGAAGGAAGAAGAGTTGAAGGAAAAGTTGAAGTTGAAGGAGGGGAAGGAGGAGAAGGAGGAAAAGTTGAAGGAAAAGTTGAGGAAGGAAGAAGAGTTGAAGGAAAAGTTGAAGTTGAAAGAGGGGGAGAAGGAGGAGGAGAAGGAGGAAGAGTTGAAGGAAAAGTTGAATTTGAAAGAGGGGGAGAAGGAGGAGGAAGAGGAGGAGGGGAAAGAAGAAGAGGAGGAAGAAGAGTTGAAGGAAAAGTTGAAGTTGAAAGAGGGGGAGGAGGAGGAGACTGATTTTTAGATATTCCGTATGTTTACAAGCTGAATGTTATGAAAAAATGATTGAGGAAAATAATTGCTAAATTTGTTTTGATTCACAAAAGGAGGACAGAAGGACCAAGGGTAGAAACATTACTAAATATTCCAGGAAGAAAAACAGAAAACAGGCACCTGCTGCAAAGATTATATTTTAATTTGTGCTGCTAATAATAATATTTGAACAGAGCAGGAAACAGCAGTCCTACCAGCCACAGAAAAATATGCTAAGAACATAGCATAGAAACTAAGAAATATTTAGGGCTATGGAATTTAGTGCCTAAATCTTTTTTTTTTTTTGCAACTCAACCATCTCAGGCAGCTCCATTGTTTAATAATTATAGGATTCTTGCTACCGGTTAACTCTTTTCCAGTTTAATTCCAGTTCTGTAGAAATTCTGCTGGTGGCATTTATGTAAAACCAGAAACTTTACATTATTTGGAATACTTTTTCTGCTTTAGCATTCAAAACAGGGCAATTCCATAATAACAAGAGACATGCAAAGAAATGACAAAGAGCATGAAAATAATTACTACCTGCATTAATTACAAAACTAATCATGGAATAGTGGATGAGCAAGTGAGGGAGTTTAGAAATATTTTAAAGAAATCTGCTGTTCCTAAGAACCATCTGTATTTTACGCCAATATTTTATAATTCTGATTTCCCCCCCCCCCCCCCAACACCCTTTTTGATAAAGGGGAGGTTTGCTTGGCTAGCTTGTATTGGCTTTGAATTTGAACAGAATTTTCATTTATTTCTCAAACTGTAGAGATCAGGCACTTTGTTAGCAAGCTTTACAATATATTTTAAGAGCTCTAAACCAAATGATCTCCAAGTTCAATATGCATTTGAAAAGTGTTGCATCTAAGACAGCCCAGAAAATGGTCATGTGTATTTCTTTGAGCTTACTAGGAAATAAGAAGATTGAGTTACGTAACAAATACTTTTCAAATGTTCTATTTCCTTTCCGGATGCTTTTACAACCACTTTAGAGAAGGCTTTTGAAGTGGGAATGCAGTCTGTTTTCAGAAAAGACTTAGCTGCAAAATGCACCCAATTCTTCACACTGGGTGTTTAAATAAACGACAACAAACTTTTCATTTAAAAAGGAAGAGTGTCTTCCATTATGCCAAATTAAATAGCGAATGCACAAATGTGGATAATGCAATGGGCGATGATAAGTAAAATCAAATCAAGTATAAAATAGCAAAGCTTGAAAAATTATACCTTAAACAAAACGCAGGCATCTCCGGGCGCTCAAAGGTATTTAATCAGCTTGCTTGGAAGTCTCTCTCCCTCCGTCCCTCCCTGTCTCTCTCTCTCTCCCTCTCCCTCCCTCTCTCTCTCCCTCTCTCTCCTTTTTTCCCTCTCCCTCCCTCCCTCCCTCCCTCCCTCCCTCTCCCCCTCTCCCTCCCTCTCTCCCTCTCTCTCTCTCTCTCACACACACACACAATTCCCCCTCCTTGTTTGCTTGTTTTTAAATCCAAATATTGTCAAACAATGCATACTGCAATGATTGTAAGTGTCGGGATTGGTTGTAAGTGACTGTTTCAGTGTTGTAACTTCGAACAGTTGCTAAATGAATGGTTGTAAGTCAAGGACTGCCTGTAACTCCCAAAGGCTATATGTCAGCGTTCCAGAAAACTCCAACTCCAATTAAAACCCAGAGCCAAGCATTTTCTCAAAGTTCTATTATTAGAGTAGGTATACTGGCACATCTGGGAAAACCCGAATCTGAGAGGTCCGGGTTTTCCGTCAGTAAAGCAAACCCTCTAAAATTATCCCGTCACTCAACAGTCCATCACATTCTCCAATCAGCATCCGTCCCATTTCGAGACATCACTCTAAACACTCCTTCTCCAGATGCAGGATTGTCCTGACCTTGACCAAAAGGAAGAATGCTATTTGGTCTAAATACATTCCCTCTACTAAATCCCCCCTCCTACTTTCCCACATACGAGAAGGTGACAGCATGGAAACTTCCGGGGCTAATATGGCTTCCAAAGCTGACACTATAACTTTTTATAGAGAGTTATGTAAATTAGAATATCCATGAGGTTGGATAAGGCAGGAAAGCATTTGATTGGGTCAAGCGCTATACCAGATGCTTGGTCAGGATGCTCAGGGGCAACTGAGATAATGACAGAAGGACTCCAAGGACCACGAATAGAATTGAGATCCTCCCCTCCCAAAACCAAAGAAAAGACATCCCAAAGGGGGGGGGGATCTCCACTAACTGTGCACAGGAAATATTCTCACTCCTTTAGATTCCATCCCCAAACTTCAAAAGTTAAAGAATTATCTTAAACCATCATTTCACAATCCTGGTTTCTTTCCAGAGAGTTGTTGTTCAATAGTCCTTGGTGCCAAGACCTCATGCTTGTCCTTTGTATCTTATAGGTTTATTAATATTCCTTAGCCTTCTAAATCAGTATTTCTCAATCTTGGTAGCTTGAAGTTATGTGGACTTCAACTCCCAGAATTACCCAGCCAATCTGCTGGTTGGGGAATTCTAGGAGTTGAAGAGGGAGACTAGTATAGCTCTATTTCAAGCTACTTAGCTCTCATCAGCTAGCTATATCCTTACTCAGATTCAAACTTGGGCTGCCTGCATATTAGGCAGTTTTTTGGGTTTTTTAAAAATTTGATTTATATGCTGCCCTTCTCCGGAGACTCAGGGCGGCTTACAATGTGTTAAGCAATAGCCTTCATACTTTTGTATAGTTTATACAAAGTCAGCTTATTGCCCCCACAAACTGGGTCCTCAATTTACCTACCTTAGAAAGGATGGAAGGCTGAGTCAACCTTGAGTCTGAGATTCAAACTTACTAATTGGTGAGATTCAAACTTACTAATTGCAGACAGCTGGAGTTAAATTACAATGCATTAGTCTGCATTGTATTAACCTCTGAGCCACAAGTTCTCCTCCTTTTATCAGCTGAACCAGGGGAGAGATTAAGTGTTTTTTCTGTCGAAGCACCCGGTCTACCCCAATATGGGAGGGAGCATACTGCTTCCCTTTCGCCTTTCTTCCCTTTCGCCTTTTTTGAATATACATTCATTCATTCATTCATTCAATTTTTTCTAACTGCCCATCTCAACAAGTGGCAAGGTTGAGAAAAACGTGTTTTTTTATGGCTGAGCTATGGAATTTATTGGTTTTTTTTTTTAACATCCTCGGGAAGGGAATGACAGAAACAATAATTCTGCCTTTTTTCCACTTGTCCTAACCAAATGATGTTTTCTCCTATAAAACACAGCAGCGGGATGAATCCCAACCATGTGAATTCAAGTTTTAACTTGTGAATTGCTCGAAGTTGATTTCATTGAAACCTTACTTAAATTGTCTTCGAGTTGGGTGAGCTACACAAAACAGCTCTTAGTGCTAATGGGATCTGATGTTTATATTTTTAAGTGCAACCCGCTGCTAATGGACAAGAACAATTTGAATAAAGGTTCCAGATTTACTTCCCTTCCCTCTCTCTTATTTTTTTCCCCCCTGGAATTAAGTAAATTGTCCGGCGATTTGCCTGCACGATGATCTCACAAAAGCCAACAAAGCTAATTCAGAATGAGGACTAAATGTTTGTTCTGGAGGAGATTTATTTGCTCTCAGCGATACTGTCATGTTGCCATATCCTTTTGGCGACCTGAAGGAGCGTTATTTCCAAAACCAATCCAATTTGGAGAAAGTTAATGAATGCCAATACAGCATTAGGCAGCTGGTTGCGTTTCCATACTTTGAAAAAACAGGTGGAAAAGAGGTAAACACTGAGTGAGGTATTTATGGGATGCCTCACAAAGAAATGTTCATTGATATGGTTAAAAATGTGATTTATTCAACATTCATATTGGTCTTGGCTCATCTGGTCTCTATCTGACTTTTTTTTTTTTTGGCAAATTAAATATCAGAATCAGAATCAGATTAGAGCTTGAAGGGACCTTGGAGGTCTTCTAGTCCAGCCCCCTGCTCTAGCAGGAGATCCAATACCATTTCAGACAAGTGACTGTCCAGCCTCTTCTTAAAAACCTCCAGTGATGGAGCAATCACAAGGTCTGAAGGCCAGCTGTTCCACTGGTTATTGTCCTCAGTGTTAGGAAGTTTCTCCTCAATTCCAGGTTACTTCGCTCCTTGATTAGTTTTCATCCTTTCCATCTCTTTGATTCCATCCAAATCAATTCTCAATTAAACTGTTTAGAGTTAAAAGATATTTAGCTGCACAGGTAGTCCTCGACTTATGACCACAATTAAGCCCCAAATTTCTGTTGCTAAGTGAAACATTTTCTATCTGTTAGTCCAACCCTCTCCATTCAAGCAGGAAACTCTACTCCAGACAAATGGCTATCCAATCTCTTCTTAAAAGCCTCCAGTGTTGGACTATCTACAACTTCTGGAGGCAAGCTGTTTCCAATGATCAATTGTTCTCACTGTCAGGAAATTTCTCCTTAGTTCTCGGTTGCTTTGCTCCTCGCTTAGTTTCCATCCATTGCTTCTTGTCCTGCCTTCAGGTGCTTTGGAGAATAAGTTGACCTTCTCTTCTTTTAAGCTTTTAATAATCAAATTATTTCCACAATAAGCCATTAGTCAGGCTGTTGAAGGCCCAACGCTTTTAATCTGAAAGCAATATGAACAATACCAAAGAAAAGAGTCCAATCTTACAAAACATATTGTTCAGTTGACGTACTGTGGCCCAAGTCACGTGTTGTGAGCGGCTTACGATGGGCAGCCGTACAATTCCTTAAATAACTAAATAAATAAATATCATCCCGTTGAATCTGATTCTTCTTTCTTTGCTAACCAGAAAGCCAACTTTACATTCTGCTTGCACAAAGCTTCATTATGAAAACAACCTGTTGCCTGAAAGCGGAAATGAAGCAGCTGATTGAAAGTATGTGTTATAAATATTAAACCTGGCTGCCTTCTAAAATTAGAACGCACATTCATGCTTCTAACTAGGAAGGAAAATGGCTTTCTCTTTGCAACTCTGCTTTCTTTATTCCCTCCAGCCTTGTCTTGTGGTTTTCGGAACGGGGTTTATCCCTTTACACTCTCTTTCCTCGTTTGGATGCATCCTTGAGATGAGAAGTAGGCAAAGAATGTTTTTGAATGGAGCAGGTGCCTCCCTCTGTGGCAAGGACACCCAAACTTGCCAAGATAATTTTGAGGTTGGTGAATTAAAGATTGCAAAAAGTTGACAACCCGGCCTGGTAGAGTCATGGGAATGGAATGAACTGTGCCTCATGCCCAGTGGAAATTTACTTCTTTGAATTTAGTGTTTGCAAAGAAAGGATAGGATAGGATAGGATAGGATAGGATAGGATAGGGTAGGGTAGGGTAGGGTAGGGTAGGGTAGGGTAGGATAGGATAGGATAGGATAGGATAGGATAAGGTAGGTTAGGATAGACTAGACTAGACTAGACTAGACTAGACTAGACTAGACTAAACTAGACTAGAATTCTTTATTGGTCAAGTGTGATTGGACACACAAGGAATTTGTCTTTGGTGCATATGCTCTCAGTGTACGTAAAAAGAAAAGATACATTCGTCAGGAATCATAAGGTACAACTCTTAATCATAGTCATAGGGTATAAATAAGCAATCGAATCATACTAAGAAACAATATAATAGTAAGGATACAGCAACAAGTTACAGTCATGCAGTCATAAGTGGAACAGATGGGTGATGGGAATGATAAGAAGATTAATAGTAGTGCAACCTTAGTAAATAGTTTGACAGTGTTGAGGGGATTATTTGTTTAGCAGAGTGATGGCGTTCGGGACATGGCGTTCATGTCTAGTTGTCTTGGTGTGCAGTGCTCTATAGCATCATTTTGAGGGTAGGAGTTGAAGCAGTTTATGCGAGGGGTCTGTAAATATTTCACAGTCCTCTTTTTAACTTGTGCAGTATACAGGTCCTCCATGGAAGGCAGGTTGGAAGCCATGTTTTTTTCTGCAGTTCTAATTCTCCTCTGAAGTATGTGTCTGTCTTGTTGGGTTGCAGAGCCAAACCAGACAGTTATGGAGGTGCAGATGACAGACTCAATCATTCCTCTGTAGAGCTGTATCAGCAGCTCCTCTGGCAGTTTGAGCTTCCTGAGTTTGGGCAGAAAGAACATTCTTTGTTGTGCTTTTTTTGATGATGTTTTTGATGTTAGGTGTCCATTTTGGGTCTTGAGATATGATAGAACCTAGAACCTATTGTCAAAGAATAAAAAGGAGGCCAAGGGCAATCATTTGATTGAAATCTTTATGAGGATTTCTTAATTCAATCCCTAAGTTCAAATTTTAAGAAAACTCTGTGTCTCTTCAGGTTTCTGGAAATTATTAAAACAATTCTTTTTTTCTATGTTTTAACTGTGCTGAACACCCACAACTTCTGAAGGCAAGTCATTCCACTGATTGTTCTCACTGTTTCTGCTTAGCTCTAGGTTGGATCTCTCCTTGATTAGTTTCCATCCATTGCTTCTTGTCCTGCCCTCAGATGCTGTGAACGAGTGCTAATTCTCCCCCTCTGTTCCATAACATTATATTATACTAAAATTCACATCCACTTGAATTCCAGCTCAGAACTCTAAATCCATTTCATTATCCAAAGTTTATGGGCCTTTGCACTTGAAAGTCACATTCAAGTTATTCATTCCGTTGAACGAATTAACGAAAGTATGTTTTTTATCTCCAGAGCATTTATGGCATTATGCATTAAAACGATAAAAGTACGAAACTTAAAAACATTCAATAATGAAGACAATAAAGTAGACCACAGCAAGTATACCAAAAGGTTTTGTTTTAAAAAGAGAGAGAGGGAGGGAGGGAGGGAGGGAGGGAGGGGGAGAGAAATTAAAATAATGACAAGCATCGTGCATACTTTTTTATGATCTTAATTTCAGCATGGAAAAATTGCTCCTTTGGCATTTGGCTGCAGATCAGACACAATGACTTAAAGCCGGCCTTGGTTTGTTTTTTGGCTGAGGTCAACAAGAAAGTGATTTTTGTAAAGAACAGACCATTTTATTCTTCAAATGAGGTATTGGCATTTCTCCCCAACCCCAGATTCTATGACAATAAAACAATGAAGCAACTATTAATTGCAATATATGAGAGGCTGTCATGGAGACAACCTAATTTCTGAAGCACCTGAAGGCAGGACAAGAAACAATGGATGGAAACTTATCAAGGAGAGATCCAAAAATCTAGAAATAAGGAGAAATTTTCTGAGAATGAGAACAATTAATCAATGGAACAGCTTTGCCTCCAGAAATTGTGAATGCTCCGTCACTGGAGGTTTTTAAGGAGATTGGATAGCCACTTGGAATAGGAACTAGAAGACCTCCCACATCCCTTCCAATCAGAAGTGAGTTTCAGCAGGTTCTGACCAGTTCTGGAGAACCGGTAGCGGAAATTTTGAGTAGTTCAGACAACCGGTAGTAAAAATTCCGACTGGAAATGGGGATTTTGCAATAACCTACCCCTGGATTGGGGAGAAAATGGGGATTTTGCAGTATTCTTCCCCTGGATTGGGGAGGGAATGGAGATTTTACAGTATCCTTCCCCTGCCACACCCACCAAGCCACACCCACAGAACCGGTAGTAAAAAAAAATTGAAACCCACCACTGCTTCCAATCCTATGATGCTATGTCCTATATATGTTCTAGAGCCACATATGATGAGTTTCAAGGTTTTTATTCAGGTGGGATTGAAAAGCCAACAAGGGCCTGGTGGCTCAGCAGACTAAAAGCATTGTGATTAACACCAGCTGTCTGCAATTACTGTAAGTTCGAATCTCACCAGGCTCAAGGTTGACTCAGCCTTCCATCCTTTCTAAGGTAGGTGAAATGAGGACCCAGTTTGTGGGGGCAATAAGCCGACTTTGTATAAATGTACAGAAGTATGAAGGCCATTGCTTAATGCATTGTAAGCCTCCCTGAGTCTTCAGAGAAGGGCAACATATAAGTCAAATTTTAAAAAAAGATCACAGATTTGCATTCCAATTGCTTTATTCAAACTACTTCACATCCATAGTATTTTAGAAGGTCAGAATATCAGTATTGTTATTTCCTTCTTCAGGATGGGAGGTGGTGGTGGAAATATACTTTATAGCTCTAAGCCCATCAGTTTGAGAGAGTTAGTGGGAAACTATTTATCAAAGATCTTCTGATTAAATTAGTGAATTGGACTAACGCAAAGAACCTCATAGCAGAACAAGCAAACTTTCATCCTGGTTCTTTCACAATAGATTTATAGATAGATTAATAGATCTATTAAATGATTTAATAGAAAAGGGTGTTAAACAGCCAAAACAGAAACTTTATGCTGCTTTTATTGATTTTTCAAGTTCCTTCCCCCCCCCCCCCATACATAGTCATATTTAGGATAAATGCTAAGTTTCACAAAAGACTGATGCCCACTGTTGGAAGAAATGTCCATCTGGGTCAATTCAGTGGTGGGTTGCCCCGGTTCAGACTGGTTAGCAAGAACTGGTAGTAAAACTGGTGGGAGGCTCTGCTCACTGGCCCGGACGTCATCATAGGTGATCTGCGCATGCCAAGTCAGTTGCCAAGTGTCTGAATTGTATTCGCCTGACCGTGGTGATGCTGTAATGATTGTAAGAGTGAAAAATGGTCACAAGTCACTTTTTTTCAGTGCCGTAACTTTGAATGGTCCCTAAATGTACTGTTGTAAGTTGAAGACTACCTGTGCTCAATTTTAACAAGCTATTCCCTCGGTATAGTGCATTTTGCACATTATTTTCATGAATATATAAATTTTGATGTAACACTTTCCCCAATACATAATTTAAAAAAAAAAAACTGGCAAACTATTTTACAAAATGAAGAGGTATACCTTTGAAATTCATGATACATGAATGCAGGTAATTTATTCATGGACTGATTCAAAAGTAAGAAATTAGAAGTATTGTTGCAAATGAATGAATTTCATCCCATTTCTAAGAATAGAAGTGTTCCTTGTTTGCAGAAGCTTTGTCCATGTCTGGAATATTGCATAATTTTTCATCGCAGACAGGAGAGAATCTGTACTTGATATTTTATATTAAGACATCACACGGAAGAAATGTGCTGTTTATTATCACAAAAAGTTTTTTTTAATTTTATAATACAATTTTATTGAATTTACTTGGGTATAAAATACAAATGAAACAAAAATAGTGGGAAAGGAGGAGAGGGAAACAGGGAGAGTGAAATATAAGCTAAAGAGGAAAGAAAGGGAAAAAAGCATTAATCTCCAGTGCTTTTCGGTGCTATAGAATAGAGTAGAGTAGAGTAGAGTAGAGTAGAGTAGAGTAGAGTAGAGTAGAGTAGAATAGAATAGAATTAGAGTAGAATAGAGTAGAATAATAATAAAGAATAGAGTAGAGTAATAATAAAGAGTAGAGTAGAGTAGAGTAGAGTAGAATAGAATAGAATAGAATAGAATAGAATAGAATAGAATAGAATAGAATAGAATAGAATAGAATAGAATAGAATAGAATAGAATAGAATAGAATAGAATAGAATAGAATAGAATAGAATTCTTTATTGGCCAAGTGTAGAGTAGAGTAGAGTAGAGTAGAGTAGAGTAGAGTAGAGTAGAGTAGAGTAATAAAGAGTAGAGTAGAATAGAGTAGAGTAGAGTAGAGTAGAGTAGAGTAGAACAGAACAGAACAGAACAGAACAGAACAGAACAGAACAGAACAGAACAGAACAGAACAGAGCAGAATAGAATAGGCCTACCATATGGGAAAATATCCTTAAACATAAGACATTGCTGGGGGAATTCAATGTTCAGCAGAGTAATGGCATGGGGAAAAAACGATCTTTGTTTCTAGTTCTTTGGCATGCAATGCCCTATTAGCAATGTTTTGAGGGGAGAGGTTGAAGCAGTTTATGTCCAGGATGTGAGGGGCCTGTAGATATTTTCTCAGCCCTCTTTCTGACCCATGCAGTATACAGGTTCTCAGTGGAAGGCAGGCTGGTTGCAATTCTTTTTTCTGCAGTCCTAACTATCCCTTGAAATCTGCACATGTCCTGTTTCGTTGTTGTGCCAAAACAGGCAAGTTATACGGTAGGAATACAAATGACAAGCTCAATAATTTCTCTGTAGAACTGAATCAACAGCTCCTGGGGCAATCTGAACTTCCCAAGTTGATGCAGTAGAATGAACATAATAGCATTACAGCCTCAACTCTTTCCTTTGCATACTCAGTATATATTAGTCATTTATATAACAAAGAAACCTTATCTAATTGGTACATTCCAAAATTAAACTTTCGGGGTTTTTTTCCTTCCTCGAGCACAAAATCCAGAAGCGGTTTCCAGATGAAACAAAATTAAATGTATTCTTCTCTTTAATTAAAGCAGTTAGTTTGCCTGATATCACAAGCAAATAACTAAAACATTTTTTTATCTGCACTTACACATTGTTTATGAAGAAGGGTATTGAGTAGGAGTGAAATACTCCCGGTTCGGATTGCCCGATCCAGTAGCAATGGCGACGGATGGCTCGGAGAACCAGTAGCAAAAATCCCTGCCCCCCCCGCCCCCATGCCCAGCTGAGCCGCATGATCATCAGAGGCTTTTTTTTACTTTTAAAAGCATTTTTTCTTCCGCCGAAAAAATGCTTTTAAAAGTTAAAAAAAAAAGCCTCTGATGATCGCACAGCTCAGCTAGGATCATCAGAGCCTTTTAAAAGCATTTTTCTACAACCCCTTTGGCCGAAGAGGTTGTAAAAAAAAAATGCTTTTAAAAGCCTCTGACGATCAGGCAACTCAACTGGGATCGTCAGAGGTTTTTAAAAGCATTTTTTTTTACAACCTCTTTGGCCGAAGAGGTTGTAGAAAAAATGTTTTTAAAAGTAAAAAAAAAAAAAAAAAGTTGGCCACGCCCACCCAGTCACATTACCCCCACCCACCCACCAAGCCCTGCCCACAAAACTGGTAATAACAAATTTTACATTTCACCACTGGTATTGAGGAACAAAAAATACCAAGATGGCACTCATGACACAATTGTATCCCCATCCTTTTTAAACGTCTTGCATGTTTCATGCGTGTAACAAAGAAATGTTCCAACTGCAGGGTTTCAATTACATTAGAGTTTCCCTTCCATGGCTGTCTCTATTATGAAAAAGTGTGATTGGAACTGAAACCTGTATCAAATTGCTTTTCTTTCTTTCTTTCTTTCTTTCTATCTATCTATCTATCTATCTATCTATCTATCTATCTATCTATCTATCATCTATCTATCTATCTATCTATCTATCTATCTATCTATATATCATCTATCTATCTATCTATCTATCATCTATCTATCTATCTATCTATCTATCTATCTATCTATCATCTATCTATCTATCTATCATCTATCTATCTATCTATCTATCTATCTATCATCTATCTATCTATCTATCTATCTATCATCTATCTATCTATCTATCTATCTATCTATCTATCTATCTATCTATCTATCTATCTACCTATCATCTATCTATCTATCTATCTATCTATCTATCTATCTATCTATCATCTATCTATCATCTATCTATCTATCTATCTATCTATCTATCTATCTATCTATCTATCTATCTATCTATCTATCTATCTATCTATCTATCTACATGTGCAAGGAAACAAGTAACAGTATAGACATAGACATGGACACATGATAAAAAATTGGCACAAATAAAAGGATATAAATAGGCAAAACAGAATGATTACATATAAACGGGGACAGTATTATTTATTTATTAGTTCAATTTATATGCTGCCCTTCTCCGGAGACTCCGGGCGGCTTATAATGCGTTAAGCAATAGCCTTCATACTTTTGTATATACCTGCTTAGTAGGGCTTTTGGCCCCCCCTAAGCGGTGTTTTTTTATACAAAGTCAGCTTATTGCCCCTACCATCCGGGTCCTCATTTTACCTACCTCGGAACGATGGAAGGCTGAGTCCACCTTGAGCCCGGTGAGATTCAAACTTGCAGTAACTGCAGGCAGCTGGTGCTAGTTAACAGCACTTTAGTCTGCTGCGCCACCAAGGCTCAGTAGGACAGGGACGGTAGGCACGCTGGTGCGCTTATGCACTCCCCTTTAGGGACCTCTTAAGAAACACAAAAGGTCCACGGTAGACAGTTTAAGGTAAAAGGTATTGGGGTTAGAGAGACTAACAACAGGATCAGGTAGAATGTTCCAGACATTTACTATTCTATTGCAGAAGTCATATTTCCTACAATCAAGATTAGAGCGAATTACATTGAGTTTGAATCTATTGATAGCCCTGATATTGATATCGATATCGTATGAGGATTAGGATTTAACAGTCAAACACAGGGATGCAGACAATATACATATTTTTTTTAATTGGGTCTTAACAATTAAACAGTTCTTATTCAACTTTTGTGCCTGACTGTGACCATTTATATATCATCACTAATGTTCTCCTATATTCTATATAACTTTACAAAATCTACTATCTGTTATTTCCCTTTTTTTTCTATCTTCAATCCAATTATACCATTTCTCCCATATTAGGTAAAAGTCCAAATCCATCAGTCCGTTCAGTTCTAATGTCACTTTATCCATCTCGGCGCAACCTAATATCTTTCTAATTATTAAATCTTCGGAGGGTATGTTTGAACTTCTCCAACATTGCGCAAACGCCAATCTTGCCGCTGTTGTCATATGTAGAATAATATATGTTGTTGTTTTTTTCATATTTCTTTTTCATTATTCCTAGAAGAAACAATTCTGGAGTATATTCTATCTGGAAGCCTGTTACTTCCTGTATCCATCTATGTATTTTCATCCAATTTTTTTTTTGTTTTGGAGCATAGTCACCATGTGTAAAAGAAGGTACCTTGCTTTTGTCCACATTTACACAGAATTTCTAATATCTGGTTTTCTGCTTGGGAAACCAAACTAGCTTATCCTCAAACATTCTGAGAAGAATTGCAGTGTGGAGGGTTAAGAATTCAGAATACAGAATCAGAGAGTTGGAAGGGACCTTGGAGGTCTTCTAGACCAACCCCCTGCTCAAACAGGAGACCCCATTCCATTCCAGACAAATGGATATCCAGTGTCTTCTTAAAAACCTCCAGTGATGGAGCACCCATAACTTCTGAAGGCAAGCCGTTCTACTGGTTAATTGTTCTACCTGTCAGGAAAATTCTCCTCAGTTCTAGGTTGCTTCTCTCCTTGATTAGTTTCCATCCATTGCCTCTTGTTTCTTCAGGTTCCTTCAGGAGAATAGGTTGACCTCCTCTTCTTTCTGGCATCCCCTTAGACATTGGAAGACTGCCATCCTGTCAAATAACATGATAACAATTCATAATTCAACCAGCATCCTATATTTTGGGAAGAAGGGGTTGGTTTCTAGGGATTTCCTTCCATATAAAATGGAGCGGGAAGGAGAAGAAACAATAATGAAACATTTTCTGACATTACTTATGCCCCCCCCACACACTTTTTTTCTTTTGGTAAACCGTACATTCTATATTGTAGTCATTATTTTAATTCAAAATTTCCCATTTTGTGGTTAGTTGTGTTTCTACAATAAATTTGAACAAGCCACCTGCTTTGGGAGTCCTCACCAGGTGACAACACTGGCAGCCTAAATTCTTGGTGGTCACCATGCAGAATTGGTGACTTGGACTTAGTGGGACACAGAGAAGTCAACAAACAATTTTTTTTTTCTGATTTCCTTTTTCTGCAAACCCAAGAGTTCTTTGATTGTGTGCTTCCTTGCTGTTATTCCCAAGAATAACAATTCTTTAGAAGTTATAAAGAAGTTGCAATTCTTTATAACTTTCATAATTCTAAAATTCTTTAAAACTCCTTGCAAGCCATCCTTGGTGCTCCCTGAGCTTGTGGGGTATTGTTTTATAACTCTATTAAGGAATCCATAAAGCAATCTGTTTTAATTGCATTCATTGTTGTTTTTAGTTGCAAAGTCATGTCCGACCCATCGCAACCCCATGGACAACGTTCCTCCAGGTCTTCCTGTCCTCTACCGTCCTCTGGAGTCCATTTAAGCTCACACCAACTGCTTCAGTGACTCCATCCAGCCATCTTGTTCTCTGTTGTTCCTTTTTTCTTTGGCCCTCAATCGTTCCGAGCATTAGGCTCTTCTCCAGGGAGTCCTTCCTCCTCATTAGGTGGCCAAAGTATTTGAGTTTCATCTTCAGGATCTGGCCTTCTAAAGAGCAGTCAGGGTTGATCTCCTCTAGGACTGACCAGTTGGATCACCTTGCAGTCCAAGGGACTCGCAGGAGTCTTCTCTAGCACCAGAGTTCAAAGGCCTTGATTCTTTGGCGCTCAGCCTTCCTTATGGTCCAACTTTCACAGCCGTACATTGTGACTAGGAAAACCATAGCCTTGACTATACGCACTTTTGTTGGCAGGGTGATGTCTCTGCTTTTTAGAATGCTGTCTAGATTTGCCATAGCTTTCCTCCCCAGGAGCAAGCATCTTTTAATTTCTTGGCTGCAGCCCCCATCTGTGGTGATCTTGGAGCCCAGGAAAATAAAATCTCTCACTACCTCCATTTCTTCCCCATCTATTTGCCAGGAATTGAGGGGGCTGGATGCCATGATCTTAGTTTTCTTAATGTTGAGTTTCAAGCCAACTTTTGCACTCTCCTCCTTCACCCGCATCAAGAGGCTCTTTAGTTCCTCTTCATTTCTGCCATTAGAATTGCACTCATATTCTATATATAAAAATGAAGCCAAAATGTTTTTCTGGGTCTGGTTTTGCCCACCTCCTTAGCATGCCCCCCCCCTGCTGTTTTGTGGAACATGTTCTCAGCAAGAGAAAGGCAGCACACTCCTTGATGGACTCCAGCTGGGAGATGTTCATGAGAATCCTTCAAAAGATAAAGCAGACCTGTTTGAAGAAGTCCCACTGAGGTTATTCTCATTAGTATTGGGAGAACCAGGGACTGAGTTCCCGCTGAGGCATCAATGCTCCTTTTGAAAGCATTAAGTTTCAAAGTTGGTTTCTTCTGAGCAACAGGTTCTCTGTAATTGCACCGGGCTTTAAAAAATGTATCTGAAGGCCCTTGAATAATTAAACATGATCAAAGAAAATCTAGGTTTGTGGTACCTTAACCATGGGAGATTCTTCCTTGCTTACTATGTCTTATGTTACCTCAGAATAAAGAGATGTCTGAGAAGACACTTGACTTCAATTAAGTGCAAATGTTCAAACGGGGAGATGTCTACGTAGATTCTCAGTCATCAGGTCATGGTTGTCCCAAATGTGCTTTTTCAAGAGGCAACTGGAGTTTCTGGTTTTTCTTTGAAGATGTTTCACTTCTCATCCAAAAAGCCTCTTCAGCTCTTACTGGATGATGGGGAATGGAAGGATTTATACTCCTTGCAGATAGCTGGTCATTTGCATTCTTTTAGCGAGTCATTGAGGACGCCTGAGTGTTTATCTCTGTCATCAGGGTCAGATGAGTGGTACAAGTGGGTGTGGAGCATTCTTAAAACTATTTAAAGGGCTGTGTTTGATCCTGATGACATAGACAAACCTCCAGGCAGCCTCAACGACTCTCCAAAAGAATGCAAATGACCAGCTGTCTGCAAGGAGTATAAATCCATCCATTTCCCCACCATCCAGTCAGAGCTGAAGAAGCTTCTTGGATGAGAAGTGAAATGCCTTCAAACGAAACCCAGAAATTACAGTTGCCTCTTGAAAAAGCACCTTTGGTTCAAACAGGATTGAACCAAAGGATCAACCAGAGGATTTTTGAGGCCAGTGTTTGCCTTAGAAGCACAATTTCTATGGTGCTCACAGCATCAAATAAGAGCAGGATTCTACGTTACTCCCCTAAACAAGTCAGCATTGTTCTTTTAAAATATTAATACTTGGCATTGGGCTACCCTGTAATTCATTGTGCTAATCAGGAGGTTGAAGAGGGAAAAACAGCTTGTGTTGCTAATATAAAATACTTTAGCCAAGGGATGCTGCTTTTACAGTATTTTGGTTTCTAGCAAAAAAAATGAATAGGAAAAGAACAGTCGAGAGGAAGAGATGAAATAAAAAGTTACCATATTTTTCGGAGTGTAAGATGCACCTTCCCCCCCCTCCAGAAAAGAGGGTGAAAATCTGGATGCGTCTTATACTCTGAATGTAGCCCTGCCCAGCCTCGCAAACGGAGATTTCAGAGCTTCTGAAAGAAGCTTCAGAAAAAAAGCCTCTGAAAGGCTTTCATCTAAAATAATATGGCAAGCAACAAAAGAAGAATCAGTAAAGGTTCTAACCAAACTATGCTAACAAATCTGGAGAATGACAATGTAGGAAGTTAGCACCCACCCCTCTCCTAGAAGAATGAAGTATTTTAGGAAATATTAAAAAGGCAGAATATTATGTTTCCCTGATTGAGAAATGGAGAAACATGTTTTAAAGACAAAGCAACTCCCACCTTCCTGCCCCACCCCTTTGTTAATGGGCCAGAGGCAGAAATTCAATCCTTGTCAATGGACCTTCATCTGCAACACAATAGGATCCATCTAGGACAGAAACTCACCACATGGCACCTGGGAAGATTACATCAGCCAGCAAGGCTAGCGAAGACCCTCAGCCCCTGGGAGTCTGATAACCAATCAGGATACTCTTTCGGGGCCCCAGGAAGTTCAAAGCCAGAGAAAGCATAAAACCCGGGGACTCATCTCATCCCTTTTCTGTTCAGGAACTCAAGCCATGTGATCCTGTCCACCATTAAACCATCTTTCCAAGCAGTCTCCATGTTTCCAGTGTCTTTTTCCCAGCTTGGATCTGAACCCAGAAGGATGTTTCTTCCTACAACACAATAACCAACAGATTGGAAGAGGTTAATCTACATATCAATACCAAAGGAGATTGAACAGAGTACAGATAGTCCTTCAGAAAAAAAGCCTCCAAATAGAGCTTCAGAAAAAAAGCTTTTTTTTCCCTGAAGCTGTGTTTCAGAGGCTTTCAGAGGCAGAAAAAAAAGGTTTTTTTGAAACAGAGTTTCAGAAGTTTCAGAGGCAGAAAAACAAGCAAGGCACAGCGCTCACAACCAAGGAAACTGTTGCTAAAATTCACCTCTGAAAACAGCAGATTGGGGGTATTCCGGGAGAGCAATCCACCCACCAATCAGCTTTTTTCTTATTTTCCTCCCCAAAAACGAAGGTGCGTCTTATACTCTGAAAAATACAGTACCTGTGAAAAGTAAAGATAGCAGTCTTTGGGATTTTTCTTAATGAAGCAAACCCAACAAGAGAGAAAATGTATTCTTTTGCTGTATTTACAAAAGAGAGAGTTGTCTTCCATATATACCAGTACTACAATTTGTTTGCTTGCTTTTTTTTGTTTCCTTTCCTTTCTCCTATTTTTGTTCTTTTTGACATCCCTTTATCCCTTTCATTTTGGTAAATTAAATAATGCCCAAAGGAAATATATAATATTGAAGCACAGATTTTGATCGTACATCTTAATCGGTGGGTTTCCCTTCCCTTCCCTTCCCCTTCCCCTTCCCCTGGAATATATTTCAAATTAAAACTGTGAAAACATCCAGCCTGGCCTTAAGAAACCTTTTATAACAGCAAAATAAAAAATAAAAATGTTTTAGGCTTTGTTTTTCCATTCTTAACTGGGAGAAAACAGAAGCTGAGAAGGATTCTAACTATGCATAAACCTGATAGCTATTCACTACCTCCCCAGAATGCTTTTGAAAGTAAGAGCTTAGCAGAGATTTTAGAATTTTTCTTTTTCTGCTGTTTAATAGAACAAAAAAGTACAGTAGCGGAGGAGGAAGATAAAAAACAATGGTGAAGAAAAAGTGGGAGGGGGGATTTATCTTCCCAGTTAAGAAAGAAACGAAATGGAGGACTGGAATAAGTCCTCCATGCTTTTGTATTTTGTTGACACTATTGACCCTTGTGAAGAGACTGCCCTAACTTTTCTCCAATATTTACAACAACACTAATGATAGGTCAGACAGAAGGAGAATGTGATTGGAATTAAACCAGAATTCCCTCCTTGAGCAAATGTTTTATTCGTTTGATAGATGTGGGGCCATGGTGGCCTAGAGGTTAAGACATGTTGACCAGAAGGTTGGCAGTTCGAGACCCAAGTGCCCCATGAAGGGGTGAGCTCAGTGGCGAAATCCAAATTATTTTACTACCAGTTCTCTAGGCGTGGCTTGGTGGGCGTGGCTTGGTGGGCGTGGCAGGGGAAGGATACTGCAAAATCCCCATTCCCACCCCACTCCAGGGGAAGGATGCTGCAAAATCTCCATTCCCACCCCACTCTGGGGCCAGCCAGAGGTGGTATTTGCCGGTTCTCTGAACTACTCAAAATTTCCGCTACCAGTTCTCCAGAACCTGTCAGAACCTGCTGTATTTCACCCCTGGGTTCTTGCCCCCATCCCAGCTCCTGCTAATCTAACAGTTCATAAGCATGCAAATGCGATTAGATAAATTAAGTATCACTTCAGTGGGAAGGTACCAGTGTTCCATGCCCATCAGCATCTAATCATGCTGATCACATGACTATGGAAATGTCTTTGAACAATGTTGGTTTCCTCGGCTAGGAAACAGAGGGGAACAATGACCCCTAGAATCGGACACGATTGGACAGGGAGGAAACTTTTACCTTTATCAAACCAATCTGGGGGATACAAATAGTTTGTTTTTTAGAGATTTTATACTCATAAAAAAAAAAGAAGCATGGTGCATCACTTTTTGCAAAACAGGAATCAGAACAAGCTTGGGGAAGAGGCAAAAAAATGTGACAAGGAGGTTTGCTGGCTCTCTCAACCCACTAATGGAAGTGAGGGCAGTGAGCTAAGATGGATGGGTGCCAAGTCTAAGTGGTCCAAAGACATCATGCTCTCTGCCAATAACATCCCCCACTATGGTACCTACAATCCCCCTTCTGTGTCCTAAGAAATGTAAGGCTGAATCAAGATACAGCAGGTGGCAATATCTTAGTCGATCTTGGCTGATCTCCAGAAGCTGAACAAAGCTATAGACTTGTTTCAGTTTGGTTGGGAGACTACTTGGAGATGTAGGGCTGAGGCTTGACTGGGAAGTTGGGGGAAAAAAATCTCCAAAGAGATGTTGCTGAGATAACTAGCTGATGATGGCCAGGAAATGAACAAAATTTGATTTGATTTAGCCTAGACCACTTTTACTTCCGGAGGAGACCTACCTTTGATAATTCAATGCATGCTTGAATTCCCTCTATAAAGTGGGTGTAAGCTGATCCTGACCACATTTAAGATTGAATTGTAGTTGAAACAAACACAGTAGATATGACTGTGGAAGAGAAGGCTTGTAGCTCAGGGCTGAACTGTGTTACCTAGTTCGATAATGAAACATCTATAAGAAAACCAACAAGCTCAGAGAACGCCACATATATGACGTTTGTTGTTATCATGCATTGTCAACCCTGACTCCTGGTACATACATGAAACAATGTCTGGCATTTTCTTGGTAACATTTTCAGAAAGGGTTCATGGCTGCTCAGTTTTTGTGCCTTCTGTAGAATTACATAATCCCAGTGTCTTTAACTACAGTACTGCATCAAGCTGGTTGTCTTATTAGGGTCTGTGTTGACTCTGCTATTTTCTTGCAACATTTTCAGAAGCGATTTTGCCTTGCTTTCCACTTAGAGTTACAAAAGAGGGACTGGCATTTTGGTGTATCTTGTGTCTAAGGCAACTGCATTTGGCATCTAAGCAGTGGTGAAATTCAAATCTTTTTATTACCGGTT
This sequence comes from Masticophis lateralis, assembly GCA_030761175.1. NCBI lineage: Eukaryota > Metazoa > Chordata > Lepidosauria > Squamata > Colubridae > Masticophis > Masticophis lateralis. The sequence continues at coordinate 20,150,510 of JAUDYJ010000010.1, forward strand.
CTGTGGGCGTGGCTTGGTGGGTGTGATGTGACTTGGTGGATGTGGCAGGGGAAGGATACTGCAAAATCTCCATTTCCACCCCACTCCAGGGGAAGGATACTGCAAAATATCCTTTCTCACCCCATTCTGGGGCCAGCCAGAGGTGGTATTTTCTGTTTCTCCGAACTACTCAAAATTTCCGCTACCGGTTCTCTAGAACCTGTCAGAACCTGCTGGATTTCACCCCTGCATCTAAGGCAGAACTAGAACACCCAGTTTCCAAGCTTCTGAGTGCTTTGACCACGACATCAACTGTATCAGTGATGAAATCCTCAATGGTTTGCCACTGGTTCGCTGCCGGGAATGCACGGTGCATGCCAAAAGCATGCTGCGTACACGTACAAGCCAAAAACAGTGGCTCATACGTGTACAGTGCAGTGCATGCCAAATATGCACTTCACATGGAAAAAAGAGGCTTAACAAGGTAAGTAGAACAGCGAGGGGGGGGAAACAGCTATGCCGTATGATTTAGATTCGCTAAAAGCAGGATTTCCTGCTTTCTAACGAATCTAAATCATGCGGCAGAGCTGATTGTCAGAAATACCAGTTCAGACGAACTGGTAGCTTTTTTAAAGTACCGGTTCTCCTGAACCAGTGCCAACCAGTAGCATTTCACCCCTGAACTGGATCCCTTAGATAGAGTTATTCCCTGTATATTCAGTCATTTCCCCCTTCTGTCCCATGAAACATGACAACTTTGGGCTAATTTCTGGAAGGGTTCAAGCAAGCACATCAGCTATATGTGACATTCTCCCTGAAAAGCTGAACCTGTTGTGTTCATGTCATTAGAGATCTTCCGAGACTGGATAGTCATTTCTCAGAACTGTTCTAGTGCATTCTGCACCAAGCAATGGGTTGGACTTGATGGCAGCCAAAATCTCTTCCAATGCAAGTTAAAGGAACTTGTAACTGCATCCAATGACAGTTTCACATGATCACAAGAGGCAGGCAGGCTCCTATAACTATTACTGAGAAATTGTCACTAGAGGGAAAGAGTGTATATCCCCATTACCAACATTTTTAATGAATGAAGGCAAATATATGTGCCCCAGGATAATGTTGCAAGATCCAATCTGGGTCAGTCACTGAGATCAGAGGTTTACTCTGTTTTCCCCAAAATAAGACATCCTCTGATAATAAGCCCAGTTGGGCTTTTGAGCACATGGCAATAAGGCCAAGCGCTTTTTGTGTGCGTGTGTGTGATTTGATTTATATGCCGCCCTGAGTCTTCGGAGAAGGCTTACAATGTGTTAAGCAATAGCCTTCATAGTTTTGTATATTTAGACAAAGTCAGCTTATTGCCCCCACAAACTGGGTCCTCAATTTACCTACCTTAGAAAGGATGGAAGGCTGAGTCAACCTTGAGCCTGGGGAGATTCGAAAATGAAGTAATTGCAGAGAGCTGGATGTTAATTAGGGTGCTTAGTCTGCAGAGCTATCCAGGCTCTAGTTCAGGAGCTTATTTCAGGGTTCAAACAAATATTAGACAGGGTTTAATTTTGGGGGAAACACATCTGAGCTTTTGGACACGTGCTGGAACCCATCCTGATGGGAACTTCTCCCTTACCAGATTGTGTGCCCCGGAGCCCTGAGGATGCACTTCAGCACAAATGTAGAATGGCTGCAGGAACAGGGTATGGCTAGTTTAGAGAAAAGAAGGACCAGGAGTGACATGTTAACAGCATTGCAGTATTTGAGGGGTTGCCACAAAGGGGGGGGGGGGTGTCAGCTTATTTTCCAAACCACCAGAGGGCAGGACAAGAAGCAATGGATGGAAATCAAGGAGAGAAGCAACCTGGAACTAAGGAGAAACTTCCTATCAGTGAGAACAATTAACCAGTGGAATGGATTGCCTTCAGAAGTTGTGAGCATTCCATCATTAAGAAGAGACTGGACAGTCACTTGTCTGGAATGGTATAGTCCCATGTCCCTTCCAGCTCTCTTCTGATTGATTGATAAGATTGATTGCAAATTATATTGCTTATTAATTTATATTTTTGGTACTTCGGTCATTTCATAAATAATAATAAGAGGAGGAAACGTGATAATAGGAAAGCAGAGATATTCTCATTTGTCTTGTCTCCTTTCTCGTTCTTGCACTACAAAGCTCTCATAGTTGGGATATGTGCCAGCAATACTGGAGAAGTGTGATTAGGATGACCCATCATGGCTATTGATGAGAATTAGAAGCCAAAGTTTATAAGCATGAAGGATGCCAAGGTTGGAAATTCTGGTTCATTACATTACATTAATGCATTTGTTATTGGGTAGCATCATATGATAAGAATCTTATCTTGGAAGCTTTTGTGAGAATGTGTTCCAAGTTTCTAGGAGATGATTCAGATGGAGATAAAGCGTTTTGGAGGCCTACCAAGCATTCAGCGAATGCAAAACAGTGTCTCAAATAGGTAGATCTCTCCTATGAATTGAGGAATTCATAACCCTGAAATACATTCTCAGCCAGAAATTGGTGACTATCGCCAGGATCCAAGTTCACTTTCAATAGAAACACAAACTAAGAAGAAAGTCAATATCTGATTGCCTGAGGATGTTCCTGTCTGTAATAATAGGAGATTCTGAAATTATACCTACAATATAAATATAGTGATGCAGGCAATTTTGGGTGTTGGTCATTCAGTACATGTGACATCTTCGCTTTAAGGGATGCATCGGCTCCCAGTATATATATATTTTTTGCAAAAAAGTTTTTTTTCCCCTCAAAACACAAATTACATCTTTTTGGAACAGAGCCCTGATCCGGTTATACAATTTTTTATCATCTTTAACAATACTTTATATATTCTATTTTGCCGTAACACTTATTCCTTAATCTTAAATAACCTATCTCAACTAATACCATCTTTTAAAAAAATTCTCAAATTTACTTAATCAAAACAGTTACCCTTCTATTTACCCCCTTTAAATCTTAATTCAATTAATACCTCATAGTACATTTCACAATTCTTACCCTAAATCCTCACAATTAACAATAGAGGTCACACATGTTTATATTTCAAAATCTTATTTCCCTTTCTAAAACTTCCCCACATTTATTATTACTTCGTATAATGCTCATTAAATCTTTATTTCCTTATTACTTCATCAAATTTAGATCCCAAAACTATAGCAATTTAACACTGGAACACAGTTCTTAATTCAAATAAAACTACAATACAATTTGCAATTATTTCCCACAATTCTATCTCTTTAACCATATCATTTATATAAAAACCAGTTTAAGTAATTCTTATTTGTAATTCATAGTCCCATATTATTTCAATCTTCTTTTCTTTTTTGCTTAGATAGATATATTATCGAAAGTATCGAAAATATTAAAATATTTAAGGGATGCATCGGCTCCCAGTATATTTTGAGGTGTGTTTTAACATCCTCCATGGCTTGGGATGCCATGAAGCCATCCTTCATGGCTTGGGTTACTTATGGGATGGTATCCAGTGGTGGGATTCAGCCAGTTCGCACCACTTCGGGAGAATCGGTTGTTAACTTTCTGAGCAGTTTGGCAAACTGGTTGCTGGAAGAAATCATTAGGGCAGAGAACCGGTTGTTAAGTTGCTTGAATCCCACCACTGCTGGTATCTCCCCAATGTTGCCTACCCATTCTGTTAGTTTTAGCAGGAAAAGCATACTCCAGGTCCCATCAGTGAGAAACTGACACATGGTGGGACCTTTCTGCCATTGCCACTATCTTCTGGAGACCTTAAGATCCTTTTGGAACCCCCTTAAAATCAGTCTTTGCCCCAATCCTTTTTGCCTTATGAAAGAACCTCTATGAAAGGTTCTTTCATAAAGCATTAAAAACCTGGCTTCGCCACCCAACTGTCTGGTCCTGACAGTTATTGATGAGCCTGTTTCATGGTTAATTTAAGTGTGGGATGTTTGAAGTCTTCTCAGCTGTTACCTCCTGCTATTTTACACAGTCCTAGACTGCATAAACAGGCGGATAGAATCAAGATCATGTGAAGTGTTAATACCACTTTATAATGCCTTGGTAAGGCCACACTTGGAATACTGCGCACAGTTTTGGTCGCCACGATGTAAAAAAGATGTGGAGACTCTGGAGAGAGTGCAGAAAAGAGCAACAAAGATGATGAGGGGACTGGAGGCTAAAACATATGAAGAACAGTTGCAGGAACAGGGTATGTCTAGTTTAATGAAAAGAAGGACTAGGGGAGACATGATAGCAGTGTTCCAATATCTCAGGGGCTGCCACAAAGAAGAGGGAATCAAGCTATTCTCCAAAGACTTGATGGTAGGATAAGAAGCAATGGATGGAAACTAATCAGGGAGAGAAGCAACTTAGAACTAAGGATAAATTTCCTGACAGTTAGAACAATTAATCAGTGGAACAACTTGCCTCCAGAAGTTGTGAATGCTCCAATACTGGAAGTTTTTAAGAAGATGTTGGATAACAATTTGTCTGAAATAGCATAGGATTTCCTGCCTAAGCAGGAGGTTGGACCAGAAGACCTCCAAGGTCCCTTCAAACTCTGTTATTCTATTCTATTCATATGAATTTATTAAAGACTAATGGAAAACTCAAGTACTGAATGTGAAATGGGTTAATTAAAAGCCAATCATGGCAGATCTGAGGGAGGTTTCCCCTGGATTGGAAGAACTGCCTCCCTTTCTTGGTTTTTGAAGTATCACTAGATGTGCTGCTACTTAACAGCATGGCTATTTGCCAAACCTCGGCCTTTTTAAAGCCACATTTTTCTCCTCCTTATTCTTGCATGCCTTGGACAAAACTTCAAACCAACCCCTCTTGTCATAATTATGGTGCTTGAATCCTAGGTGCTCGGCTCTACAATAAATCAGCACGCAAAATTGATATGAAGCGGCCCAAGAATAAGACCACACAGCCCCTGGTATCCCATAATAATTTTAACAGTGCAAGTCACTTAAGGTGCTCTTTCAAGCTGGGAGCAGCATTGCCTTTCTTGAGTGAGCAAATATTCTATTCTATTCTATTCTATTCTATTCTATTCTATTCTATTCTATTCTATTCTATTCTATTCTATTCTATTCTATTCTATTCATTTCTTATGCTATGCTATGCTATGCTATGCTATTGTATAATTTCTTATTCTATGCTATGCTATGCTATGCTATGCTATGCTATGCTATGCTATGCTATGCTGTTATGATTTATTCTATGCTATGCTATGCTATGCTATGCTATGCTATGCTATGCTATGCTGTTATGATTTATTCTATTCTATTCTACTCTACTCTACTCTACTCTACTCTACTCTACTCTACTCTACTCTACTCTATTCTATTCTATTCTATTCTATTCTTTTTAATTGTTACCTGCCTAGAGTCCTCTTTATGAGATGGTCAGCCACATAAATTTATGAAATAAATTATAAATAAATAATCAGTTGCTTATTTGACAAGGGGGTGACTTTGGGGGAAGGGGGAAGAAACATGCTTTCTTCCTTGCTTGCATTTGCTGACTTTGTCCTGCCCTAGACAATTCTGGCCATGTAGATCATGTTCTGAACAGCAGGCCAACCTCTCTGCATGCCTTCTGTGTATTTTTTAATGGCATTCCAGCTGAGAAGTGTTTCTCTGCTTGATGACAAAGAGGTATTAATATGTTTTGAACAGCAGGGGATTTCTCTAAATGTCTAGGATTGGGAATAAACTGAGTCCTGTTTCATTGCAAAAATAAGAAACAGGCTTTTAGCCAATTAGAACCAAAGTGGGTTTCAGTCAACAGCCAGTGGTCAACAATCCGTTTGTCTTTCTCTTTTTGTCTACCTTGACCTATTTTACATTAAGTCTTTGTGTCAACCTCTCAGATGAGTGGTCAAGCAAGCTGATTAAAATGCTTAAATTCCATTCGTCCCATCGAACTGGAATCAGCTCACCAAAAATGATGGTGTAGTGGTTAGAGCCTACTATGGAAGCTCTTTGGGGCCATTTATTAATTAATTAATTTATTAGTTCGATTTATATGCCGCCCTTCTCCGGAGACTCAGGGTGGCTTACAATGCATTAAGCAATAGCCTTCATACTTTTGTATATACCTGCTTAGTAGGGCTTTCGCCCCCCCACCCCCACCCCCAGCGGTGTTCTTTTTTTAAAAAAATACAAAGTCAGCTTATTGCCCCCACAATCCAGGCCCTCATTTTACCTACCTCAGAAGGATGGAAGGCTGAGTCAACCTTGAGCCTAGTGAGATTCGAACTTGCAGTAATTGCAGGCAGCTGGCAGCTAAGTACTACTTTAACAGCACTTAGTCCACGGAGCCACCAGGTTCACCAGGCTGCTTTGTTGGGCATTCTGGTGCTTGGTTAAAGTAAAAATTGACTTGACATGCTTTTATACTGTTTTATACTATACTTTATAAAGTGAAGAAGGAAGGAAGGAAGGAAGGAAGGAAGGAAGGAAGGAAGGAAGGAAGGAAGGAAGGAAGGAAGGAAGGAAGGAAGGAATCAATCCATTCAGTATACTTAGATATAGGTAAAGGTGAAGGTTTCCCTTGCACATATGTGCTAGTCGTTCCCGACTCTAGGGGGCGGTGGTCCTCTCTCCGTTTCAAAGCCGAAGAGTCAGCGCTGACTCTCCATGGCCAGCATGACTCAACACCAAAGGTGCACGAAATGCTCTTACGTTCCCACCAAAGGGGGTCCCTATTTTTCTACTTTTTTACATGCTTTCGAACTGCTAGGTTGGCATATGCTGGGACAATAATAATAATAACTTTATTGTCATTGTATGTGTATACACAGTATACCCATACAACGAAATTCACTTAACACCCAAAGACCGGGTCCAACACACATAACAATGCCCAAACACACCCCCTCCCACCACAATTCCCCATCCCTAAACCATCCAAATATCCACACAACAGACCACACAAGTAACAGAAGCTCATCCCGTTACACCACACTAGGGATTCAAACCGCTGAACTGCTGACCTTTTGATCGACAAGCTCATCATCTTAGTCACTGAGCCAGCACATCCCATACTTAGACAAAAGTATGTAAAAATGTCTTGAAAAGAAATCAAACATTTCTGGTAGATGCCAAAGTGATAGTTGCTTGTTTGCTTTCCTTCCTTCCTTCTTTCCTTCCTTCCTTCCTCCCTTCTTCCCTCCCTTCCTCTCTCCCTCTCTTCCTCCCTCCCTCCCTCCCTTTCTTCTCCTGTCTTCCTTCCTTCCTTCTCCTTTCTTCCTTCCTTCCTTCCTCCCTTCTTCCCTCCCTCCCTCCCTTCCTTCCTTCCTTTTATCCATGTATCCATCCATCCATTTCTTTCCTAGGTTTTGAAGGAAGTGAGCTGATGTCTTCCGTAGTTTAAAATTCTTTCTAAAAGGACGAGAGAAAGACGGATAAATCATTTGGGAATCAAATAGCATGTTTATGCAGTTTGGCTAAAGACCTTGTGGATGAATTCATGTATCATGTTAACCTTGCTTAACTTTTTTTTTTTTTATCAGTTCTTTGGTGGCTTAGCGTGTATAAACCTTCCCTGCTTAGTTAAGTTAAGGTTGAGTGCATTGTGCAAACCCAGAAGAGAGCTGATTAACTGATCTGCTTAAGTGTGTTGTGTGAACAGCCCTTTGTATAGAAAATAAGTTGCTGGCATAAAGTGGCATTTTAGTTTATATCCAACTGCGTAGATTCTTCATTGTTCATAACCTTCTCCATAGGAAATGAATTATCTACTTCTTGACCCTGTTAGTTTCCAAAGATCACAAAGTCAAATCCAAAAAACTAAACCAAACTTTTGAAGACAGTTAACTCCGTATTTTGGATGGAGAGGACCTGCTCATTTGAAAGAGGGGTCAAAGAGGCCATCTATGTCAAAACTGAACAGCCCTCTCTCAACAGAGGGGGACAGATACAACATCATCTATCTTCAGACTACAGTCCTCCATCGCTACTACATCCGGTAGCGATGGAGGCAGGGGTTCGGAGAACCGGTAGCAAAAAATCCCTGCCCCCACCCCCAACATGCCCAGCTGAGCCGCACAATCATCAGAGGCTTTTTTTTTTTTACTTTTAAAAGCATTTTTTTTTCCGGCCGAAAAGGTTGTAGGTTTTTTACTTTTTTTTTTACTTTTTTACTTTTAAAAGTAAAAAAAAAAAAAGGCTCTGATGATCACGCGGCTCAGCTGAAATCCTCAAAGGCTTTTAAAAGAAAAAAAAAGCCTTCTTTTTCTTTTAAAAGCCTCTGACAATCCAAGCTGAGTTGCCTGATGGTCAGAGGTGTTTAAAAGAAAAAAAGCCTCTGCCGACCAGGGAACTCAGCTGGGATCGTCAGAGCCTTTTGAAAGCATTTTTTACAACCTCTTCACCGAAGAGGTTGTAGAAAAAAATGGTTTTAAAAGTAAAAAAAAAAAATTGGCCACGCCCACCCAGTCACATTACCCTCCCCCTCAAGCCACGCCCACAGATCCTGTAGTAACAAATTTTAGATTTCACCACTGCTCCAAACCTACTCTAACCACCAAAGACACTGAGGACACAGATAAACCTCCAAGTAGCCTCAACAACTCTCTAAAAGAATGCAAATCACCAGCTGTCTGGAAGGAATATAAATCCTTCCATTCCCCACCATCCAGGCAGAAGAGTGGGGAATGAAGAAGCTTCTTGGATGAGAAGTGAAACATCTTCAAAGAAAAACCAGAAAGTCCAGTTGCCTCTTAAAAAAGCATCTTGACTTGGACCGGGAATCTCCATAGACAAACCAAACCGAGATGAGCTTCCTCAAATCCTTCAAACGATTTTCTAGTTCTTTGTCTTCAATTGTCTAGCACAATTTCAAGAAATATCTAGTTCAGTGATGGCTAACCTTTTTGCCATCACGTGCCAAAAGCAGGGGGAGCGCAGGGGGAGGTCACACACATGTGTGCCCACATCCATAATTCTGTGCATCTTGCTCCCCGTGCTCCATCCAGCTTTTAGCATACGATGGCATGATGTGCCCGGTAGGCCCATTTTTCTCTCTTCTCTGGGCTCCAGAGCCCTTCTAGGAGCCTGGGGAGGGCAAAAACGGCCTTCCCCACCCACTCCAGAGGCTCTCCGGAGTCAAGAAACAGCGTGTTTCCTGACTTCTGGTGGGCCCAGAAGGCCCGAAAATCAAGTGGCCAGCACACACATGCATGCCAGAGCTGAGCTCGCGTGCCCACTGATACGGCTTCGCGTGCCACTTGTGGCACCCCTGCCATAGGTTCGCCATCACGGATCTAGTTCATACGACATATCTGCTCGGGGTAGACTTCAAAGTCCACCCAGGTTTTATGTTTGAGGTTAAAGTTGAGCAACTCTGGTATAACTTCAACCAATAAATCTCTAAACTGAAAGGTGTGTTTTCCTAAAATACCCAGAATTTTCCTGCCTGCTTTCCTTAAAGCTTAAATTTGTTTTGACACTGTACCACAGGTCGTCCTCCACCTACAACTGCAACTGAGTCCAAAATGTCCATCATTAAGCAGTTGTTAAGTGAGCTTTGTCCCATTTTTGTGCTCATTGTTAAGTGAATCAATGCAGTTGTTGAAACAAATGTGGTTGTTAAGCAAATCTGGATTCCCTCACTGACTTTGCTTTTTGGGCGCTGGCTAGGAAAGTTTCAAATGGTGACCACATGACCTCAGGACAGTTCAATTGTCATAAATACATGCCAGTTGTCAAGCACCCTGAATTTTGTGACCATCGGATTGTTGCAACGGCCATAAGTATGAAAACTGGGCATAAGCCAATTTTTTTAGTGCTGTGGTCATTTGAATGGAGCGACGCAGTGGCTCAGTGGCTAAGCTTGTCAATCAAAAGGCCAGCAATTCAGTGATTCGAATCTCTAGTGCCGCGTAACAGGGTGAGCTCCTGTGAATTGTCCCAGGTTCTGCCAACCTAGCAGTTCGAAAGCATGTAAAAAATGCAAGTGGAAAAATAGGGACCAACTTTGGTGGGAAGGTAGCAACGTTCCATGCGCCTTTGGCGTTTAAACATGTTGGCCACATGACCACGGAGATTTCTTCAGACAGCACTGGCTCTTCGGCTTTGAAACGGAGATGAGCACCGCCCCCTAGAGTCAGGAACGACTAGCACATATGTGCAAGGGAAACCTTTACTTTTACCTTAATTTGATCACTTTACCTTAATGGTCACTAAGCACATCGTTGTAAGTCAAGGACCAGCTATATACCAAACCTCACCTGCTATTTAAATGCAGCATTATAGTACTGTTGTGTACTCCAGTCCCCTTAATTCAGCCAACCTCACAAATTCTTTATTGGGAAGACCAGTTAGGGGAGATTTCCCACTCCTTCTGCCTTGAGCTTTTTAAAGGAAAGATGGGAGATAAATAATAAGTCGTCTCATTGTCAACTAGGTTCCAAAGTCTTTTGCAAATGAGGATCGTTTAATTTTGAAGTGGGAGAGAAAATATGGGCAATGTTCAGTTCATCTTGATGGGAAACGGGCCAGAAAAAGATGATAAATTAAAACTCAGCAGGAGAATTAGAGCACAGCTTGACTTGAAAGCTAAGGGTGGATGATGACTTACGAGGGGGAAGTTCCTTTCTTTTCTTCTCCACTTCTGAAAAAGGAAGGCAGCGGAGAAGCCACAAAGCCGACATCACAAAAGATGTGGCTGTTTGTGTCATGTGGCCCCTTTCATGCATCTTTTCTCCTCCCATCTCTGTCCTCCGTCAGGACGTTCAACCAAGGGGTTGGCTGCTGGGGGTTCGGGGGGGTTCGGGAGAACCTCTAGCTAAGATTCTGTGCCGTTCGGAGAACCCACAAATCCAACTCCTGGCTGGCTCCGCCCATCCCGCCCTTCCCAGGAGTCTCCAAGCGGCCCGTTTTGGATGCAGGTAAGTGCAGGGCTCAAGGAGGGCAAAACACAGGCCTGCCGGAAGTTTGGGAAGGCTGGAAACAGGTCCATTTCCAGCCTTCAGAGGGCCTCCAGAGCCTGAGGAGGCCATTTTCACCCTCCCGGAGGCTCAAGAAAAGCCTCCAGAACCCGGGGGAGGATAAAAATGCGTCCCCCCGTCCCCTCGTTGTGATGCAGGAGGCCAACTAGGCCACACTCACTATGGCCACACCCACCCAGTAACCAGGCAGAGAACCCCTTGCTAAAATTGTTGAAACCCACCCCTACTTTCAACCAACTCTTTTCCAAAACTGTGCTCCTTCTGGGAGGTGCTTAATGGAGCAGTTGCAATTAGAGATAAAAATTGGAACTGTTCCTCTCTGCAGTGATGGCCTTGTATCCTATTTTATTGGGGACACTTATCCATTGCAAAACCTCCTTTTTTTCAAAGCTTGCCCATTTCGATCCAAAGATTAAGAACTGTAAAAAAAGAAGAAGAAAAAAGGAAAAGGAAAATATGGATTTTGAAGCTAAGTTCCAACTTTTTTTAAAAAAAATTGATTTATATGCCGCCCTTCTCCAGAGACTCAGGGTGGCTTACAATGCATTAAGCAATAGCCTTCATACTTTTGTATATTTATACAAAGTCAGCTTATTGCCCCCACAAACTGGGTCCTCAATTTACCCACCTTAGAAAGGATGGAAGGCTGAGTCGATCTTGAACCTGGCTAGGATTGAATTTGCAGAAATTGCAGGCAGCTGGATCTTAATTGTTGCCTTTAGTAGGAGGCATTAGCCCCCTACGCTACTCAGGCTCTTTAAGCTCTTGAGCACTGAGCCTGGAATAACAGAGTTGGAAGGGACCTTGGAGGTCTTCTAGTCCAACTCTGTGTTTTGGGGGGTACCGGCTCCAAAAAGGACAGTGAACCACATAGATGTTTTCTACACCAAGACAGTATTTTTATTTAATGATTGCTCAACTATCAAAGACTAGAGAGATAGCATATTTCTTGTTATTTGGTCATTAGGTTGTGTCGAATTCTTCACGATCCCACAGACTACAACCGGGAGTGGGTTCCTGGGGGTTTGGCAGGCGATCCTCTAGCCAAGGATTGCTGGGGTTCAGCAAACCCCCAAATGCCACCCTTGTCTAGCCATGCCCACCCCACCCCGCCCTTCCCAGGAGTCTCCACACGGCCCATTCATCATTCCAGATAAGTGCAGGGGCTGCACAGAGGGTCTGGGAGGGCAAAAAACAGGCCTACTCGAGGTTCTAGAAGATCGGAAATGGGCCTCTGGCCTTCACAGGGCCTCCAGAGCCCTGGGGAAGTTGTTTTCTGTTCGATCGGCGTCGGAAAGAAATGCGACTCAGCTGCTGTCCGTTCAGCACTCTTTATTGTACAGGAATAGATCTGCTGGCCGTGTCTCCCGAGCCTCCTTATATCCTGCTCGGGCATGCCGGCCAGCCAATGACAGTAATTTAAACTTCCCGCTGGAGGAACTAACCAATCCCCTGGCAGATGTCCTTATAAGGACATAACATTTTCACCCTCCCAGTGGCTCTAGGAAAGCCTCCAGCACCTGGGGAGGGCAAAAAAATGCTCTCCCCCCCCCATTACGTTACATGTAGGCAGCCGAATAGGCCATGCCTACCATGGCTACGCCCACCCAGCAATGGGGCAGCGAACTCGTTGCTAAAGGATCTGAAGCCCACCCCTGACTACAGTACACCAGGACCCTCTGACCTCCACTGTCTTCCAGAATTTTGTCAAAATTCATGTGTCGATGACATCATCTAGCCATCTCATCTTCTGCCATCTCCTTCTCCTTTCGCCTCCCATCTTTCTCAACATTAGGGTCTTTCCAAGAAGTCGTCTCTTCTCATTTGGTGGCCAAAGTATTTGAGCTTCAGCTTCAGGCTCTGTCCTTGCAAAGGTCAGTCAGGGTTGATTTCCTTTAGAATTGACTGTTTGGATCTCCTTGAAGTCCAAGGGACTTTCAAGAGTCTTCTCCAGCACCAAGATAACATATAGCACATGCCATGAATGATGTATAACAGTAAGGCATTGTGAATTCAACCAAGAAGTTGGTTCAGTCCAAACAACCTGAACAGGTTGTTCAATAAAATCAAATAAAAATAATAAAAACTCAAAAGCAAAAACGATCACATTTTATAAAAGATAAGGTCAAGTGTCTCTCCTACATTCGTGGTTAGACTACCCAACAGCTTCTTCTGGAAATAGCAATGACCTCAAATTTTGATCTTCCATCAGGCAAGCTATAATCATTTATTTTGTTGGTCTAGGAATTTACTCACAAAAGGTCAAGTGAGCTGCAGATAATGGGCATGATGTAAAGGGCAGTTTAATGGCATGCAAGTTGTTGACTCGGTTTCAGTGTTTGAGCAGATCAAAATATAGAACAGAATAACAGTTGGAAGGGAACTTGGAGGTCTTCTAGTCCAACCTCCTGCTCAGACAAGAAACCCTATACTACAGTGTTTCTTAACCTTGGAAGCTTGAAGATGGGTGGACTTCAACTCCCAGAATCCCCCAGCCAAGGTTGAGAAACACTGCTATACTATTTCAGACAAATGGTTGTCCAATCTCTTTTTAAAAACCTCCAGTGTTGGAACATTCACAACTTCTGGAGGCAGATTGTTCCCCTGATTAATTGTTCTAACTGTCAAGAAATTTCTCTTTAGTTCTAGGTTGGTTCTCTCTTTGATTCGTTTCCACCTGTTGCTTAGTTGGTTAGTTAGTTAGTTTATTACATTTCTATGCCGCCCTTCTCCTGAAGGACTCAGGGCAATTTACAGCCATATTAAAATAACTCAACACAAAAATTAAAACTATTAAAATAATTTAAAACAATTTGGCCATTATTTAAAACCCCCTGCTAAAACCCCTTTAAAACCAATTAAAACCCCTTTAAAATTTACCTATTCAGTCAGGCCGGCTTGATGAAACAAAAGAGTCCTCAGAGCCCGATGGAAGGCGCGGAGGTCGAGAATCCTTCTTATATCCAGGGGCACTTCACTCCATAGGGCAGGAGCTCCCACAGAGAAGGCTCTCCCCCTGGGGGTCACTAGCCGACATTGTCTGGCCGACGGCACCCTGAGAAGGCCCTCTCTGTGAGAGCGTATCGGACGGTGGGAGATATTCGGTGGCAGAAGGTGATCCTGTAAATATCCAAGTCTTAAGACATGGAGCGCTTTGAAGATGGTGACTAGCATCTTGAAACGCACCCGGAAGACCACTGGGAGCCAGTGCAGCTCGCGCAATAGGGGTGTTACCTGGGAGCGACAAGTTGCTCCCATAACCACTCGCGCGGCTGCATTCTGGACCAGTTGGAGCCTCCGAGTGCTCCTCAAGGGGAGCCCCATGTAGAGAGCATTACAGTAGTCCAGGCAGGACATGACAAGGGCGTGAGTGACTGTGCGTAAGGCGTCCCAATCCAGAAAGGAGAAGAAGGTTTGCTAAAAATAATTCAACCACTGAAAAATAAACTGTTCCACTGATTAATTGTTCTAACTGTCAGGAAATTTCTGCTTCTCTCTTTGATTAGTTTCCACCTATTGCTTCTTGTCCTGCCCTCAGGAGCTTTGGAAATTCCTTGACTCCCTCTTCTTTGTTGCAACCCCTCAAATATTGGTACATATCATGTCAACCCTAGTCCTTCTTTTCACCAAACTAGACATACCCAATTCCAGCAACCGTTCTTCATATGTTTTAGCCTCCAGTCCCCTAATCATCTTTGTTGCTCTTCTCTGCACTCTTTCTAGAGTCTCCACGTGTTGTTTATATCGTGGCGACCAAAACTGAATGCAACATTCCAAGTATGCTCTTGCTAAGGCATGATAAAGTGGTATCAACACTTCACTTGATGGTAAAGGAAGATTATACTATCGCCCCCTCATCAGTGCTTGCATCAGACTACAAATGGTCCTTAACATGCAACCTTTAATTTAGCTACTGTGAGAATGACTTTGAAAAAAGATCCGAGCTTGCACTTATGATGGTTACAGCATCCCCACGATTACCTGCCCAAAATTTGGGCACTTGGCAACTGGCATGTATTTATGATCATGTTTGTAGCCTTCCTAGCCAGTTTCTGATGAGCAAAGTCAATGGGGGGGAGGGGGAGCCAGATTTGCTTAATGACTACATGATTAGCTTAAAACCTGTTATGATTTGCTTAACTGTGGCAAAAATGATCATAAAATTTAGTTTGCCTCACTTAACAACAGCTTTGTAGTTAGCCACGGAAATCCTGGGGTGAATTGTAGTCATAAGCTTGGCTGTTCACCGCCCTGAGTCCTTCGGGAGTAGGGTGGTATATAAATTTAATAAAATTAATAAATAAATAATAAATAAGCTGAGGACTAACTCTAATACGTGTGTCTATTAGAGGTGATCCTCATGTTATGTCTAATTCCTTTATAGGTGGAATTCCATTATTATTATTATTATTGGTTTGCCAGCTCTGGCAACTCAAATGCTCACCATATATTTAATTTGAAGGAATATGATTTAAGGAATTTAATTTAAGGAATGGATTTAATAATTAAGGAACCAGACTGGGTTTGCTCAAAAGCATTCAACCACTTAAAAATAAACTGGGTTAGAATTCACCAAACCTCACCTGCTGTTCAAATGCAGCATTGAAGTTTTTATCTGTTAATATTGTGTGAAAATAATAAGCCTGGTCAGAAATATGGATGCATCTGTTGATAGGAATGGGGGGGGGGGGGGCGGAAAAAACCCATAATCACAAAATCAGTTAAATTAAGCAATGCTAATACTGCGTGTAAACACACAGATACACAGAGTGACAATTAAAAGATGTTTCTGATCAGGTGGCAGACGGTAATTTAACTCAAACAAACAATGCGAGTGTTTATAAAATCTGCAAAAAACAAGCCACAACTTAAAACAGATCAATATGTATTTGTTATAGTCAGCAACCGGTAGAAATATACAGTTAAGATAGCGGACTCCACAGCAATTGAGTAAAATTGCATAAACATTTCTAATTAAATCAGACAGGAAACAAGATAAGATAAAGAAAGAAATCAAAATACGAACAAAACCAGGAAAAAAAAAAGCAGTAAGATACATCTGGTAGTGTGCTAAAAAAAATCAAACCCTTAAGACTAATCACTGTATCCACTAGATCCACTTTGCTTAAATACAAAAGGAAAACTTAACATTGAATCAGGGGTGAAATTCACTTACCTTCCCTACTGGTTTGCAAATGTGCATGCACAGAGGCTTAAAATTGTTGCAAAAAAGCAACATCATGATGTCCGCGCTGGTGGGCGGAGCCTCCCGCAGCTGCCGCTACCGGTTCTCCTGAGCCGGATGGAACCAGCTGAATTTTATCCCTGCATTGAATGGTATAAAACTCCATACACATTTAGATAGAATTGTCAAATCCCATTCAAATCCTTTCTTTCTAGCCAGGTTGAATCACCATTGTTTTGTGCCATTTACCTGCTTCATACTAATGTGAGTTCTTCAGAATTTGGCAACTTGAAAAGTGACATCAGCGTTGCAGTCGATGAGAATACAGGGAATTTGTCTGATCTACAGGGCACCTCAGAGTATAATTCAACCCAAATGTCAACTTTCAACATTAACAGTATAAAAATATCTGTATTCAAGGGAAGAAAAGATGCCTCTTCTAAGAATACTTCTGATACGGCATGTCTATGGAGATTCTCACTCATCCAGGTCATGGTTGTCTCAAAGGTGCTTTTTCAAAAGGCAACTGTTTTTCCTTGAAAGATCTTTCTCATCCAGGGAGCTTCTTTACTTCTTCATGAGTTCTAGGATTTTTTTTTAATTAGATTTATATGCCACCCTTCTCCGAAGACTCAGGGCGGTTTACAATGCGTTAAGCAACAGCCTTCATACTGTTGTATATTTATACAAAGTCAGTTTATTGGCCCCACAAACTGGGTCCTCAATTTACCTATCTTAGAAAGGATGGAAGGCTGAGTCAACCTTGAGCCTGCTGAGATTCGAACTGGTGTAATTGCAGACAGCTGGATATTAATACCAGGCTTTAGTCTGCTTTTAGCCTGTTGAGCTATCCAGGATGAGTTGAGACCAGGATTATCCAGAACGGGGAATCAAAAAGTCAACCTTTTTGGCCTTTCCCCGTTTTCACACATATCGCTTGTGCAACACATGTTAAAAAAATAGAGGTAGGCCATCAATCACATGGTCACGGAGGAAGATTCCGTGAAGGGTAGAACTTCCTGGCGGCCCTCCATGGGAAGATCTGGAAGACCAGGTTAGAGATAGATCGTCATGGAGAAAATCTGTCTATGTGATCACTAGGAGTTGAAAAACCATGCGATAGCCCTCAATCAATCAATCAATCAATCAGTTAATCGATTGATCAATCAATCATGGCAACTATTTACTTGTATGGCAGAAAACTTCTTACCGTTCCCTAACCACTGCAGCAGAGGTGGGTTTCAGCAGGTTCTGGCCAGTTCTGGAGAACCGGTAGCGGAAATTTTGAGTAGTTCGGAGAACCAATAAATACCACCTCTGACTGGCCCCACCCCCATCTATTCTCTGCCTCCTGAGTCCCAGCTGATCAGGAGGGAATGGGGATTTTGCAGTAACTTTCCCCTGCCACACCCACCAAGCCACACCACGCCCACCAAGCCACACCCACAGAATAGGTAGTAAACAAATTTGAATCCCACCACTGATTGAGGAGCTGGTCCATCTCTTTTGAGACTCCTACTTCAGCCCCTTCCTCAGTTTGAGATGCAGTGCAAATTGTGAAGAACACTGTCAATCCAGTAAACCTTCCAAAAACATGAGTGATTCGTGTCTCTTTCGGTATCCAACCGCCTTGGATGTCCTACATCCTCCAAGGATGTATTGAGGGAGATGTTACATTCTATTCTCAGCAGGAAGATTCATTCAACTTCTGATCAGCGTCTAAACATGAACCTTGTTGTGGGCCATTTCAGGCTTTAAAGATGATTACGAATGGAACCGTGGGAATTGCCTTAATGAATCATCTCTTCTTCCACTTGGCTCTGCTTACTTTTCTCCCTCCCAATTATGCATTTTTATTTCTTCTGTCTGCAAGGTGTCTTTCTCTGCTGTTTCTCCCTGTGCTTAAGATCCACACATCCGTTCCTTTCCATCCATACTAGACTGAGTATGTCCAGTTTGATGAAAAGAAAGTCTAGGGGTGACATGATAGCAGTGTTCTAATATCTCAGGGGCTGCCCCAAAGAAGAGGGAGTCAAGCTATTCTCCAAAGCACCTGAGGGCAGGACAAGAAGCAACGGGGGGAAACTAATCAAGCTTTGCAGAGGTGGTATTCAGCCGGTTCAACTGGTTTGGGCGAACTGGTAATTCCGGTAATCAGTTGGCCCCGCCCACCCGCTCCTGCTCTATCCTTCCCTTTATTTCCTGCTTTGTAGCTCATCTCAATCGCGCAGCACAGCTGATTGCCCCCCTTGATATTCTACTTACTGTTGCTGACTTGGAAGGTAAGCAGCTGAGCTCCTAAATGCTCCATTTTCAGCACTTGCACACACAAAGCACACACTTGTCGAATCAGTTGCTAAACCAGCAGCATCCCACCACTGGAGAGAAACAACCTAGAACAATGATCGCTAACCTTTTCCGGACAGAGTATCCAAAGCGTGTGTGCACATACATGAATGTACGCACATTTATCCAAGCCCCCAACATGCAATGCGCGCTTGCCCCATGCATGCAGCCTGACCCCCCACATGCCCCTGACCCCCCGTGCATGCACATGTGACGATTCCCGCACACGGCCCCCCGCACACACCCCGTGCATACGTGACAGACATCCGACAACCAACTGGCCAGCAAGAGGGGCACATGGATGCGCAGCAGAGCTGAACTGGGTTGATGGCTTGCATGCCCACAGAGAGGGCACTGCATGTCACCTGTGGCACGCATGCCATAGGTTCACCATCACAGACCTAGAACTAAGGAGAAATTTCCTGACAGTTAGAACAGTAAATCAGTGGAACAACTTGCCTCCAGAAGTTGTGAATGCTCCAACACTGGAAGTTTTAAAGAAGAGATTGGGTAACCACTTATCTGAAATGGTGTAGGGTTTCCTGCCTTAGCAGGAGGCTGGACTAGAAGACCTCCAAGGTCCCTTCCAACTCTATTATTCTATATTCTAAGTCTGAGAAGAGGAACATGACAGAACGAGAGGTGTGCTGCATCAAGCGGGCATTGCATTCTATCTACCCCGCCCCCCAAAGCTAATGCAATGCCAACCTCCCATTCCTGTTGCCCCACAACTGGTAAGCAGGAAGTTAAGGACCCCAGGAGCTAAGAAACGAGAGGAGCCAGAGAGTTTCATTGAGAATTTTGATCGGTCTTATGTGTTTTAAGCAAATCAACTTAATTTGCATTTCTGCAATGAATACACAAACAATGATTTCTCCCCTCTGGACCCTTCTCCCAAAATTCTGTGACAAAGGTGCATGGAGAGGCGTCGCTTTTAGAGAGAATTATGGAAAAGCAGCACGGATCGAAGGAAAGTGGGCATGCATAAGAAGCAATCCCAATAAAAATGCCAGGGGCGTGCAACGCATGTGAGCGATCAAAACGATCATAGATGTAGGAATGGAACGGGCTTAAAATAAATTAGATGCAAAATGCGGTTGAAGACATTCCTAACTGATGTGGATCGGTTCCATTATTCATCACCTGTTCATTAGTTGTTGCAGGAGGGGGCCACGCAGTGAGTGTCGGCAAAACCTGACATTTCTTCAGGATCATTTAAGCGCCGTCAGGGGACCGAGCCCTTCATGAAAAAAACTCCTTGAGGCTTTGTGCTCAGACATTCGAATGAAAGGAAGGCTGCCATTGCAGTTTCTGTCTGTCCCAACACATGTCAGTGTTTCAGAAAACCCCGACTCCCAGTAAAGACGCGGAAACAGGCATTTTCCAAAGTTCTCTTTACTAGAAATAGGCAAACTGGCACATCTGGGAAATCCTGAATCTGAAAAGCCCGGGTTTTCCTTCAGTAATACAAAACTCCCCAAACCAACCCCTTTCTCCTCAATCGATCATGTGCTCCAATCACCGTCCGTTCCATCTCAACCCAGCACCTGACCCTCCTCCTCCAGTGGCTGGATCACCCTGACCTTGACTGATAGGAAGAATGCTATTATGTCTACTAATCTCCCTCTCCTAAATCCCCCCTCCTACTTTCCCACACATGAGGAGGTGGCAGCATTGAAGCTTCAGCCTAATATGGCTTCCAAGGCTGACAATACACTTATTTGAATTCATGGGGAAAAGATCTGCCATCTCAAGATTTCTTTTTTCTTCCGTTCAGAATAACAGAATTAGAACAGGGACCTTGGTGGTCTTCTCGAGCAGGAGACCCTATACATTTCAGACAAATGGCTGTCCAATCTCTTGGAAGCCTCCAGTGATGAAGCATCCACAACTTGTGAAGGCAAGCCTTTCCCCTGATTCATGGTTCTAATTGCTAGGAAATTTCTCCTCAGTTCTAAAGTAGATTGCTTCTCCTTGATTAGTTTCCGTGCATTGTTTCTTGTCCTGCCTTCTGGTCAGGGCTGGGCTTCTGGGGGTTCGAAGGGGTTTGGGAGAACCTCTAGCTAAGATTCTGTGCAGTTCAGAGAACCCCCAAATCCCACTCCTGGCTTGCCCTGCCCTTCCCAGGAATCCCCACATGGTCCGTTTTGGATGCAAGTAAGTGCAGGGCACACACGGAGGCTCAGGGGGGTGAAAAACGGGCCTACCGGAAGTTTGGAAAGGCCTCCGGAGCCTGGGGAGGCCGTTTTCGCCCTCCTAGAGGCTCGAGGAAAACCTCTGGTGCCCGGGGAGGGCAAAAACACTCCCCCTCCACCATTGTAGTGCAGGAGGCCGATTAGGCCATGCCCACCATGGCCACGCCCACCCAGCAACCAGGCAGAGAACCCCTTGCTAAAATTCTTGAAGCCCACCCTTGCTTCTGGTGCTTTGGAAAGTAGGTTGACCACCTCCCTCTTCTTTGTGGTGGCCTCTCAAATATTGGAACATTGCTAGCAGGTCAATGGAATCACGTCACTGATCTGTCACTGATGTCATGTCATTTAATCACGCCTGGTTATTAGAAACTGCCTGGATGGATAGGGTTTGAGTTGGGTTTTTTTGGCAAGCAATTCAAATATGAGGGATCTTTGCTGGTTAATGGGCTTGGTTGCTCTCTTGAAGATATTTCATTATCAAACGAGGTAGCAAACAACATCCAACTCAAGGAACCTCTCAAACATACTAAGAGTAACAGCCCAACCAAAGACACACACACACACACACACACACACACACACACACACCATCAACACTGTCAGGGCAAGCCACTACAACAGTGATGGCCAACCTTTTTGCTGTCGTGTGCCAAAAGTGGGGGGGAGCACGGGGGAAGTCATGCGTGCACGTGCCCACACCCATAATTCAATGCACCCCACCCCCCATGCATGTGTGCATGACCCCCCCACACACTCCCCCCACTTTTAGCACACGATAGCATGGTGGGCCCAGTAGGCCTGTTTTTTTGCCCTCCCCAGGCTCCAGAGCCTTTCTAGGGGTCTGGGGAGGGTGAAAACAACTTTCCCCACCCCTCCGGAGGCCCTCTGGAGGCGGGAAAACAGCCGGTTTTCTGACCTCCAGCCCCACTGGAGCTGAGCTAGGGCAACGCTCGTGTGCCCACCGATATGGCTCCGCGTGCCACGGGTGCCATAGGTACACCATCACAGCACTAGAATATCAAATGAGAGAAAGCCTCACTCCCATCTAGCACTGATGAGGTTACCTAGCACCTCGTACATTTAACGTCAGTGAAATAGCTTTACACATGAGGTGGCAGGGTTGCAGAAACATATTGGCTGTTTTAGAGGTCACAGATTCACAACTAAGCCTCTGGCTTAGACTGGTAGTTTATGCAAGACTCTTAAAACAAAAGCTGGATATTGCACTATGCCGAATGACTAAACTGCGCACTCTTCTTTTAGCCACACAAATGATGATGCAACCCCATTTACTTTAATTTTCAAAGAGGGACAGATTCTTGGATTTATATCAGATATATATTATAGTTATATCTATAGTATAGGAATGGGCCTTAGATTTATATACTGCTTCACAGTGCTTTTATAGCCCTCCTTAAGCAGTTTACAGAGTCAGTATATTGACCTCAACAATCTGGGTCCTCATTTTATCCACCTCAGAGGGATGGTGTCAGGTTTCGAGGTCGTCTTCAAATAAATTGCATCTCAAACAAAGTCTTTTATAAAACAAACTTCCATTTTTATTAAGCACGGCACTTTTAACACCGACTCATAGCAGCCAACAATGCTGCAATGACCCAACACCCCTCCTCTTCCTTCCCCCACTCCTCTGCATTCATTGGCCATCTTCCCAATCACTCACCCCTTATCTACTGCTCCAATTCAAAAGAATTTCCCCCCTCCCATCCATCTGCTAAGGTACATTATCTCCAGAGAAAATAAGTAGGTGAAAGGCAACCGTCCCGTCCCAGACGCCTTCGCCTTCTCCTTCTTATGTCAGCACTAGGATAAATGCATCTTGACGTGCTGACAGATGGAAGGCTGAGTTAACTTTGAGTTGGTCAGGATTGAACTACTGACAATCGGCAGAGTCAGCAAGGAAGGAAGGAAGGAAGGAAGAAAGGAAGGGCAATAGCAGTAGCACTTAGACTTGCATACTGCTTCATAGTGTTCTACACAGCCCTCTCTAAGTGGTTTATAGAGTCAGCCTATTGCCCCCAACAATTTGGGTCCTCGTTTTACTGACCTCGGAAGGATGGAAGGCTGAGTCAACCTTGAGATGGTGAGAATTAAACTGCTGGTAGTCAGCAAAGTTAGCCTGCAATATTACATTCTAACCATTCCGCCACCACAGCTCTATTATATTATGTTTATATATAGCTATATTTATATCCATTATATGGGATATTCCTTATGGAGAGATCAAACCCTTGCAAATTTTCACACAGATATGTCACAAGTGCTGTTCAAAAAACACGAGTATCATTTTAAATGTAGATCCAGGATGAAGAATCTGGCTTTATATTTTATTTTATTTTATTTTATTTTATATTTTATTTTATTTTATTTTATTTTATTATTTATTTTATTTTATTATTTATCTTTGCAAGGCTTTAAAATTACCAGTTTCCTGTTGGTTCCAAATCTGTTATGATGGACAAATAAAGAGTACATTTTGTGGAGCAGAATGTTAAAATCTTGAAGGAAAAAAAAAAAGGAAGTTGATTCTTTCCTTTCTTCACTCATATCTCTCTCAGCTTTTTACAAGGCTGTTGGCAAGGTGTGGTCAAAAAAATCAAGATGGAATCTACGATGGTATGAAAAACAACGACTCCCTTTTTTTAAAACGGGCATTGCATGTGATTCCAAATGGAACCGTTTCCTGCAAAATTCTAGACAAGCAAATGAAGTCTTTAGACCCAGCTAGCATTCCATAGTCCCAAAGTGTACGCAGACAGATTCATGAAGGACTTTCTCACAAATAATGTATAGATTAGACAACCGAAGCATTAAACTGTGGTAGAAAAGAAATTCCCCTCTCCATTAAGGATGCGAAAACAGAGGTGCCCAGTAGGTTTGTATACATAATTGATAAATTGATTGCTTAAAATTCAGAAAGAACCATAAAAATAAAATATATACTTAATGGTCAGGTCTTCCAGACTTCCGAAAATCAATACAAAGGAGCAACCTGATCAACTTTAGCTATCTCCATTCCAAGGAATGCATATAAATCCTTACCTAACAGAAAGCCTGATTGATACTTTGGTATTGATTTTCTGGGGTAATTGTCTCTGTCTCTCTGTGTGTGATTTAACCCCTGCAGGTGGGGATTCACTCAGGTGGCCATCTTCTTCATCTTCCCAACATCTGAGGTGGTTTTGAAACCACCCTGCTCTCTGCTTTGCTCAATTCTGATGAAAGTTCTTCCTGCCCTCAGTTTCCAGACTTCTTCTCTGGGATTCCTGATGAGTCCCTCTTGTCTTCTTTGCTCGATTGGCTTCAAATTGATAGAGATCAAAACAGGACAGTGTCATTTGCACATCTTGACAGAGAAGAGGCACGTTTGCCGAGAACCAGGACATGGTGGCACCACCGTGACAAACTCGTCGCATTACTCATGAAGTCTCCTATCAATCATTTTCCCTGGCGTGTCCCAATAGGCCAGTAGGGTGATCTTAGTTAATTGTGAATTTTGTGATTTAAAAGCTCATATCCTGCCCTTCCTTTCCACCAGTGGCAAATCAACAAAGCTTGGGTGAAGGGGAGATTGAGGGCAAGAAAAGTAGAAGAGGATTTTTGCTCCCTTGTTCAACCCCTGAAAAACAAGAGGATTCTAAAGACATCAAAGATATTACAATTGATTATGAGTAAATCAAGTCAGGGAGAGAGAGAGAGAGAAATCTTCCTTAATCTAGGCAAACCCATGATTATTTGGGAAACTCAAGTCCTTTTGCCTGCTGGGGTTTGATTCATCAGTTCTTCATTTTCATTTACACTGTTATGATGTTTGTTCATGGAACAAAGAATGTTCAGGACAGATAAAAATGTCTGACCATCCTATTTAGTGGTGAAATCCAATTTTTTTACTACTGGTTCTGAGCATGGTGTGGCTTGGTGGGCGTGACTTGGTGGGCTTGGCAGGGGAAGGATACTGAAAAATCCCCATTCCCTCCCCACTCCTGGAGAAAGAATATTGCAAAATCCCCATTCCCTCCCCACTCCTGGAAGAAGGATATTGCAAAATCCCCATTCCCTTCCCACTCCTGGGGGAAGGATATTGCAAAATCCCCATTCCCTCCCCACTCTGGGACCAGACAGAGGTGGTATTTGCTGGTTCTCCAAACTACTCAAAATTTCCACTACCGGTTCTCCAGAACCTGTCAGAAGCTGCTGGATTTCACCCCTGGTCCTATTGGAATCCATCTCAAGTTCTTTTTTAGCCCACGAAGATGAGCCTATATATATAAATAAAAGCTGCACATCAGTGACATTTTCAGAGTGAAGAATGTTGTGAGCGGAAAACCTCCAGGGACAATTCCACCAAATGTCTCCACAGGAGGGATGAATTCTCCAGCTGTTTTTCCAGGGTAGAATTCCCGAGAGAATGTTGTTTTCATGCTTCAGAGTAGGCTTTTTAAAGAAATGATCTGTGCACGGCAGTTATTCCATAGGGCCTTTTGTTTCAATACTCTTCCTGCCATTTTGTCACCTTTGCTTGGAGGAACGTGTGACCGCGGACATGCTGGCAAGCCTACAGAGAAACTGCCGGCATTATAGCAATAGCACTTAGACTTTCCAGCCCTCTCTAAGCGGTTTACAGAGCCAGCCTCTTGCCCCCAACAATCTGGGTCCTCATTTTACCCACATCGGAAGGATAGAAGGCTGAGTCAACCTTGAGCCGGTCAGCATCGAGCTGCTGGCAGTGGGCAGAGTCAGCCTGCAATACTGGATGGATGGATGGATGGATGGATGGATGGATGGATGGATGGATGGAAGGAAGGAAGGAAGGAAGGAAGGAAGGAAGGAAGGAAGGAAGGAAGGAAAATAGCAACAGCACTTAGAGTTATATACAGTATATCTTTGCAGCATTTTCTAAGCAATTTACAGAGTCAACCTATTGTCCCCAACCATCTGGGTTCTCATTTTACCCACCTCAGAAGAATGGAAGGCTGCGTCAACCTTGAGCTGGTCAGGATCGAACTGAGTCACCTGCAATACTGCATTCTAACCACAGTACCATTATAGGAGGGAGGGAGGGAGGGAGGGAGGGAGGGAGGGAGGGAGGGAGGAAGGAAAGAAGGGCAATAGCAATCGCACTTAAACTTATATACTGCTTCACGGTGCCTTACAGCTCCCTCTAAGTGGTTTACAGAGTCAATCTCTTGCCCCCCCCAATATGAAATATATATCATATTTCATATATATTTGGACGCAGAAGGACAAAACCGTGAGAAATAAGGAGCTGAAAGTAGCCAATGGAAAGAGGCTTGAGATGTAACGGTTGTAATAACAGAGTTGGAAGGTACCTTTTTTTTAAAAAGAAAAAATTGATTTATATGCCGCCCTTCTCCGGAGACTCAGGGCGGCTTACAATGCGTTAAGCAATAGCCTTCATACTTCTGTATATTTTATACAAAGTCAGCTTATTGCCCCCACAAACTGGCTCCTCAATTTACCCACCTTAGAAAGGATGGAAGGCTGAGTCGACCTTGAGCTTGGCTAGGATTGAACTCACAGAAATTGCAGGCAGCTGATGTTAATTGCTGCCTTTAGTAGGAGGCATTAGCCCCCTAAACTACTCAGGCTCTACCTTGGAGGTCATCTAGTCCAACCTCCTGCTAATGCAGGAGACCTATACTAGGGATTTGAACTGCCAAACTGCCAACCTTTCTGATCGACATGCTCAGCATCTTAGCCAATAAGCCACCTAGCCAGGCTTGGTGTACATGTGGAGTATATGTGTGTGTGTATATATGTGTGTGGAGACTGTCAGTAAGAAAGAACAAGGAAGTAAGTTGTGAAATGAGTGCAGAAAAGTATAAAAAGAATGCCTTGGGATGAGTTCAGTGCCACATAGCTACTCCTTGCTGGACTCAGCTATGTCAGTGGACCTCATAATTGCAATGGGTTATTGATATAAGTTGTGTTATGATGACTCCAAATTGCTCATGGAATAAACCTCTGAATCTTAAAGTAAGAATTATTATTTGTGTTGCTGTCTCTTGTCTCTTTTATTGGATTTATTTCAGGACGGTTTTGGTGCCGTGACTCGGATTCGAACCGAGGTTTCATTATTCCTGACCAGAAGCAGTTAGTCTATATTTATGGATTTATTTTCTGTTTCCACATTAGTCAGCACTCTTGGTAACTACATAACGAAATGTTTTGCAGTTTTCTTGACAACCTTTTTGGGAAGTGATTTCCCGCTGCCTTCTTCCTGGGGTTAAGAAGGTTCACTCAACCGGCCTTGATGATGATTATGGTGGTGATGATGATGATGATGTTATCCATTCAGTCGTGTTCAACTCTTGGTGATTCTATGGGCCTGGTGGTCTCTCCACATCTCCAAATTTTGCCCTACTTGTTAGATGTTCTATGCTCTCTGGCTGGTATCAGCTTTGATGGTATTCAGCCATCGTTCTTTGATGGCATGGTTTCCTTTTATCTCTAACTCTTCTAAGCATAATTGCTTTCTCCAGGGAATTACCTCACAGGACATGGCCAAAATAAGTGAGATGCAGTTTTGTGATTTTGCCTTCCAGTGACAAGTCTGGTGTTATATGTTCCAATACTTGCCTGGCCTTGGTACTTCAACCAAACTCATATTTTTCTGGTTCCTAATCCAGCACCTTAACTATTAAATCAAACTATCCCAAAACACGGGAAGTCCTTTTGGTTTTCAGAACTGCCCTTGTCTACTGCTTCTTAATGGTCTCCTGCTTGGGCGGGGTGGGGGCAGGTGGTTGGACTAAATGACCTACAAGGTCCCTTCCAACTCTTATTATTCTATTCTTCTTCTTAGGAATAAGAGGGAAGGACTAGCACAAGGTCATCCAACTGGCTTCATGCCTAAGGCAAGATTGGAACTCATGTTCTCTCTGTTTTTCAGCCTAATGCAAATAGGCTGACTCTGATTCTGGGTTTATTATTTATCATTAATTAGTTATTTGATTTAAAGTGCAATTTTATTGTACATGTTTCTTAACTTGTGTTTGCCGCCCTGAGTCCTTCGGGAGAAGGGCGGCATATAAATGCATGTAATAAATAAATAATAAATAAATAAATAATGCCTTGAGTCACTACATTAAATTGGTTCTCTATTGTTTATCAGAACTGAAATAAATAACATTTTGGTGCTAAGGGTCACATGAAATGTCTTTGGGATGCTTACAGTCACTGGGAGTGGGCAGAGCTATGACACACACTGGCAGTATCATAATATGCTGTTTTGGGTTTTGGAAAGATTTTACAGAATAATGAGAGTGAGAAGGGATCTTGGAGATCTTCTAGACCAACCCCCTGCTCAAATCCTTACACCATTCCAGACAACTAACAACTGCCCAGTCTTTTCTTGAAACCCTCCAGTGACAGAACTCCAATAACTTAACAAAAGACAAACTGAAGTTCCACTGATTGTTTCACCATTCAGTAAATTTCTCCATCGTTCTAGATTGGATCTCTCTTTGATAACTTTCCACCTGTTACTTCTTGTCTTGCTCTCAGGTGTTTTGGAGAATAGCTTGGCCCATTCTTCTTTCTGACAACCCCTCAAATATTGCAACACCGCTATTACATCACTCCTAGTCAGGGGTGGGTTCTAAAATTTTTGTACTACCCGTTCTGTGGGTGTGACTTATTTTGTGGGCGGGGCTTGGTAGGGAGGGTCATGTGACTGGGTGGGCGTGG
Organism: Masticophis lateralis; assembly: GCA_030761175.1. Lineage (NCBI taxonomy): Eukaryota > Metazoa > Chordata > Lepidosauria > Squamata > Colubridae > Masticophis > Masticophis lateralis. The sequence continues at coordinate 20,178,910 of JAUDYJ010000010.1, forward strand.
CCAACTTTTTTTTTTTTACTTTTAAAAGCAGTTTTCCTACAACCTTAAGAGGTTGCAGAAAAAAATGCTTTTAAAAACCTCTGACGATCAGGCAACTCAGCTGGGATCGTCAGAGGCTTTTAAAGGCATTTTTTGTTCTACAACCTCTTCCACTGAAGAGGTTGTAGAAAAAATGCTTTTAAAAGCCTCTGATGGTCCCAACTGAGCTGTGAGATCATCAGAGGCTTTTTTTTTACTTTTAAAAGCATTTTTTCGGCTGAAGAGGTTATAGAAAAAATGCTTTTAAAAGTAAAAAAAATGCCTCTGATGAGGTGGGCGAGGTAAGTGAGTGGCAACTGGGCTGGGGACTGGTTCGGGGGTGCCAATGTTATTACTAGTTCTCTGAACTATTACAAATTGTTACTACCAGTTCTTGCGAACCGGTGCAAACCGGGAGCAACCCACCACTGCTCCTAGTCCTTCTCTTCATTAGAATAGACCTCCCCATTTTTTTAAAAAGATGAAGACCGCTTCAACTCTTTTCCAGTTCTCTGGTAGTTTCCTGGTTTCCAGGATTCCCACCCCACTCCAGGGGAAGGATACTGCAAAAGCCCCATTTCCACCCCACTCCTGGAGGAAGGATATTGCAAAATCTCCATTCCCACTGCACTCTGGGGCCAGCCAGAGGTGGTATTTACTGGTTCTCTGAGCTACTCAAAATTTCCACTGCTGGTTCTCCGAACTGCTCAAAATTTCCGCTACCGGTTTGTCAGAACCTGTCAGAACCTGCTGGATTTCATCCCTAGTATAAACTTACAATTTAAGGTCATAAGGATATTGCCCAAGCAGAGATGGGGAGAGCCAGGAGGAATAATAATAAAATCCTATGACAGTTCATAATGATCTCCAGAAGGGTAGCTGGATTATTTTCCTACCGTCCAAACAAGTCAAACTGCCATGGCAGATTAAATACTGTTAAATTTATTGTGTCCATGAAAAGTGGGTGTCACAATAAATCTGTTCTATTTGTACACATAGTACAACTTGTTGGTTTTTCCAGCGGGGTGGAGAACTCTGCAATTTCCAGTCTGTGGCTGAACTTTCTCTTGAGGCTATTTTGCAGGCAGATGAAGAGGAACGATTAAATCCCTATGGTGGATTTCCACCAACTGGCAATGTGCATGCACACACAGACACACCAACATAGAAAGGAAGACATGGGTCAAGATGGGAGAAGATGGTGATTTTGCAGATGAATCTGTAACTGAAGGCACGCTTACTTCCTTCACTTGGAGATTTCCAGGCTGGCTCTAAGCTTTGTCTCATGAATGAATGAATGAATGAATGAATGAATGAATGAATGAATGAATGAATGAATGAATGAATGTGAATATACGTGTCCCAGGATAATGTTGCAGGATCCAGTCTCAGTCAGTCACCGGGACCAGAACAGGGGTGAAATCCAGCAGGTTCTAACAGGTTCTGTAAAACCGGGACCAGAAATTTTGAGCAGTTCAGAGAACTGGTAGCAGAAATTTTGAGTAGTTCGGAGAACCAGCAAATATCACTTCTGGCTGGCCCCAAAGTGGGGTGGGAATGGAAATTTTGCAATATCCTTCCCCCAGGAGAGGGGAGGGAATGGTGATTTTGCAACATCCTTCTCCCTGGAGTGGGGAGAGAATGGAGATTTTGCAGTATCCTTCCCCTGCTATGCCCACCAAGCCATGCCCACCAAGCCATGTCCACAGAACCGGTAGTAAAAAAAAAAATTGGATTTCACCACTGGACCAGAGGTTTAGTCTTTTGAGCTTTTGGATTCATGCTGGAGCCCATTCTCAGGAAACTTCTCTCTAGTAGAGTATATCCTTGGGGCTATTCTGTGTGTGGTATTTATATGGTGGCTGTTGTGTATCATTTTTTTAGTTGTTGATTGGGGTGTTGATGACCAGCTATTAAGTCATTGGCTGTTGTCTCCTTGTGCTGCCAAGCCATTTGTGGGTTTCAAATTTTTTTACTATGGGTTCTGTGCGTGTGGCTTGGTAGGCATGGCATGGTTGGTGGGTGTGGCTTGGTGGATGTGGCAGGGGAAGGTTACTGCAAAATCTCCATTTCCTCCCGATCAGCTGGGACTTGGGAGGCAGAGAATAGATGAGGGTGGGACCAGTCAGAATTTGTACTAAGGTTCTCCGAACTACTCAAAATTTCTGCTACCGGTTCTCCAGAACTGGTCCGAACCTGCTGAAACCCACCTTCATGCCAAGCCCTTGCCTCCTAAGTACTTGACAACCTGTGGGTAAATCAGCACTCCTGTTGACTGACAAGGGGCCTTGTTTCCCAAATTTCAATCACTTCCCTGTCTGTTTTTGTACCCGCTCGTCCAACAATCTTAGTAGCTTTGTCTTTTTCCTTACCAGCTACTTTTAAAGGCAGGTCAAGGAGACCATCTGATGCTCACGGCTTCAGCACATTTTTTATTGATCAATAAAAATATTGATTTTTAAAAATGCACTCTGGACCTTCAGGATAATGATCATCATGCCTCATATTGAATCAAGCAACAATATGAAATGAGAGGGTAACCCACCACTTCATCTCTTGACTTCTCTTGATGTTCACCACTCATTCAGAGCTTTCTTCCTTACTTCCTCTGTCAATCAAATATATACAGTAGTGGTCAAAATTATGGAAACCTTTTGGGACAAGTGTATTTTCTAAAACTAGCTAATGACACCACTTTTTTTGGAGTAGTACCTAAAATTATATATCAATGGAAAGAGAATTGAATCAAGAATGTAATGCAATAACTTTGATGAAGGATTTGCTATTAGAATAGCGGTTACAATATAAAGAAGAAAAGTGAAACACGTAGAAAAAACGAGACATACAAAAATGATCACCCTGTTAGTTAATACTTCGTTGGGTAACCTTTCGCATGAATGACGGCATTACAACATCTTTCCATGGAGTGAACCAAGTCTTTTAGTTCTGCAGCTGTTATCATGTGAAACCAAGATTGAATGATGGCTTCTATTAACTGGGTTTTATTGCTGGGTCGCTTCTGACTAACAAGTTTCTTGAGTTGGCTCCATATATTTTCAATTAAGGTCTGGGCTATCCTCAGGCCATTCCAGCAGTGGAATAGGATTATTTTTAAACTCACCCCCCCTCCCCCAAAAAGTGGTGTTATTAGCCATCAAACCTCAAAAATGCACTGTTCCCAAAAGGTTTCCACAATTTTGGCCACTACAGTAGACTCTCAAATTCATTAAAACTGTTTATACTTATTTAGTGAATGTTTTTATGGTTTTTAATGACTTTTAAATTGTTTTAGAATTTTAGAATTGTAAACTGCCCAGAGTCACTTGCTTGAGTCGGGTGGCTGCAGAAACTGAACAAACAAACAAACAAACTTGATGGCACATAAGATAAACGCCCATCCATTTTGTGAAGTTGGTCAGTGGCAAATTAGCAGAACATCCTCCAAATGTGAAATAGATAGAAAACCCATCTCAGCCGTATCTTAAAGTAGAGAAAAACCATCGCGTTCTCTGAAATTGCCTTTCTTCTTGCAGAAGTTTCATCAGCAAGCTTGGCAACATGATCAGTGAATGGGGAAGTCCAACCCACTTTGATTGGGGATTTGTTTGTTTCTTCCTTGATTGCTCTTTGAGTGAGGAAGAGAAAAATAGTAAATACTCCTACTCATCCTTTCTGATTAGGGTTATCTTTGGCCTTTACGTAGAAAGATGCAGTCAAACAAGAGAGAAGAGAGAGAGGGGAGAGAGAGGGAGAGAGACAGAAGAGAGGGAGAGGGAGAGAGAGAAGAGAGAGGGGAGAAGGAGAGAGAGACAGACAGAAGGAGGGAGAGAGAGAAGAAAGAGAGGGAAAGGGAGAGAGAGAAGAGAGGGGAGAGGGGAGAGGGAGAGAGAGAGAGAAGAGAGGGGAGACGGAGAGAAGAGAGAGAGGGAAAGGGAGAGAGAGAAGAGAGGGGAGAGGGAGAGAGAGATAGAAGAGGGAGGGAGAGAGAGAGAAGAGAGAGAGGGAGGGAGAGGAAGAGAGAGAAAAGAGAGGGGGGAGGGAGAGAGAGAGAGAGGAAGAGAGAGAGGCAGAAGAGAGGGAGGGAGGGAGAGAGAGAGTGTGTCAGTCTTTGCTGCCGAATCTTAAATATGGTGCACTTTTTCTCATTCCAATTCCCTTCGTGGCCTTCGATTCCATTTTAGTGAACAACAGCGGGAACTGGCATTACAAAACTGCCATGCCACAAAGCCTCTGTGTGAGCATTTAAGATAAAATTCAAAACGAAGGTCGGCTGGATTTTTCACAGGCGTCTTTGATGCCATTGTCTCTTTGCAAGAAGGGTTGATCTCTGCTTCCTCTCCTGAAAGGCCCTCCCCACTCCTCCACCCCTGCCTCCTTTATCATCATCGGAAGCTGCTCTGAAGGGGAATCTCGCTACCCGTCCGGACAATGAGTGACTCTTTCTCAAGACCCAAGTCCAGGACGAGGGTCATACAGATGCAAACTAACCTGAAAGGAGGGGGGGGAGTTATGCTTCATGCTTCGGTTCTGCAATATATTATTTTTTTAATAGCCGAAGTGGATGCAGCCAAGTATAATTGCAAAGGTGGAAGTCGGTGAATGAAACCTCAGCGGGTTGAGAACAAGAGTGGGTGGAATATTGTGAAGGAGCAATAAAAAATAGTAATAAACCAGGCCTTTGAATGCAGCAGACCAGCAAGGAGGAGGCTTTCTTGAGATCCAGCTGCTCTGAGTCAAGATGCAGCTGTTTTCTCAGATCAGTGAATGCCCACTTCTGTCATTTGGTAAGGAAAGTTCATAGATAAATGATGCTTCTGGAGGCTTGGAGGCCTGCCCTGGGATGTCAAGATAGAATGTAATCTTGTCGGAGAGCTCAAACACTGATCATGGAACGTGCCTCGGAAAAAGCTCACCAGCAAAGGGATGAATCAGAGAATCATAGGGCTGGAAGAGATCTGGGAGGTCTTCTGATCCAATACCCTGCTTGAGCAGGAGATCCTATATCAGGGGTCAGCAACCCGTGGCTCTGGAGCCGCCTGTAGCTCTTTCATCCCTCTGCTGCGGCTCCCTATCACCAGTCGGCTCCACAAATGATAGGACTTTCAGTTAGGATAGGTAGAGGAAAAAGGACGCCGTGCTAGGAGGAGACTCTATGGTGGGGGAACTGGACTTCTGGTCTGATCCAGAATTGAACTGGGGGGCGGGGAGGGACGCTTCCGTTAGGACCTTTGTGGCTCTTTGAGTGTTTAAGGTTGCCGACCCCTGTCCTATATCATCCTGGACAAATGGTTGTCCAGACTCTTGCTTAATGCATTATAAGCCGCCCTGAGTCTCTGGAGAAGGGTGGCATATATAAATTGAACAAAAAAAAACAAACAAACAAATAAATAAATGGTTCCAGTGATGGAGAACCCAGGAGGAAAACTGTTCCATTGATTCATTGTTCTCACTGTCAGGGAAATTCTTCCTTAGCTATTATTTAACTCTGCAGCCTCTGAAGATTCAACAGACAATTTCCTGGTGGAGCAGTGGACTAAAGCGCTGTTAAAATAGCACTTAGCTGCCAGCTGTCTGCAATTAGTGCAAGTTTGAATCTCAGCAGGCTCAAAGTTGACTCAGCCTTCCATCCTTTTGAGGTAGGCAAAATGAGGACGCAGATTGTGGGGGCAATAAGCTGACTTTGTATAAAAAGAACACCGCTTGCGGGTGGGGAGCCCTACTAAGCAGGTATATACAAAAGTATGAAGGCTATTGCTTAATGCATTGTAAGTCGCCTAAGTCTCTGGAGAAGGGTGGTATATATAAATTGAACCAATAAATAAATAAATAAATAAATAAATAAATAAATAAATAAATAAATAAATAAATAAATAAATAAATAAATAAATAAATAAATAAATAAATAAATAAATAAATAAATAAATAAATAAATAAATAAATAAATAAATAAATTCCATCTCCTATAACAAGGGGCGGGGGTGGGCTGCAGAGGGGTCCGCAGGAGTTTGTGAGACCTCTAGCTAAATTTCTGTGCCGTTCGGAGAACCCCCAAATCCCACTCTTAGCTGACCTCTCCCACCCTGCCCCGCCACTCCCAGGAGTCCCCATGCAGCCCATTTTGGATGCAGGTAAGTGCAGGGCATGCACGGAGGCTCTGGGAGGGCAAAAAATGGGCCTACTGGAACTTTGGGAAGGCCATAAATGGACCCATTTCCCGCCTTCCCAAAGTTCCAGTAAGCCCATTTTTTGGGCTCTGGAAGCTTTCCTCGGGCTTCCGGGAGGGCGAAAATGGCCTCTCCAGGCTCCGGAGGCCCTCTGGAGGCCGGAAACGGGCCCGTTTCCGGCCTCCAGAGGGCCTCCGGAGCCTGGAGAGGCCATTTTCACCCTCCCGGAAGCCTGAGGAAAGCTTCCAGGATGGCACAAACATCCTCCCTCACACTGTGGTGCAGGAGGCTGACTAGACCATGCCCACCATGGCAACACCCATCCAGAGGACCCCTTTCTAAAATTTTTGAAGCCCACCCCTGACCAGGGGGCTCCAAATTTGGCAACTTTAAGACTTGTGGACTTCAACTTCCAAAATATGCTAAGCTGGCTGGGGAATGCTGGTTGCCAAGCTTGAAGACCCCTGTCCTACGACATACCCATTTGAGAGTGGGCACAGGTGACAGAGTGGCCAGAGTTTTAGCCTGATTGATTCTGTACGATTGCAATGACGAAAAGATTTATTACTGGAGTATTTGTGCTAGTAGGGGTCTGTGGATAAATCAAACGAATTGAGACCTTGTCCTCGAGCTCGCAAGCGATGAGTGAAACTGGACATGACATTCTTGTTCTGTGTCTCTTTCTCCAGACAGCTTGTTTTTAAAAGAAATGAAAAGTAGCTTCAGGCCACAGTGTGAGCAGAAAAACACCTGGGGGAGGGGACGGAGTGATTGCTTGACCCCTGTTCTTCCTCCTCCATTTGTCTGCTCAGATCAAATCAGGCCCTTGCTCCTCTTCCCTTCAGCATCACCCCAGCCTCGCTGCTTTTTATTTAAACATTTTTTTAAAAAAAATCACCAGAGAAAATGATGCGCAACTGAAGCCCTCGCCCTTTTCATTCACACTCCATTTTGAACCTCACCTGGTTATTTGAAGAAACCCATTTTCTCGGTTTGCACAATGCACCAAACCAGAAACTCATATATGAGCTGGCTCTGGCCATGATGCCACAAAAACCTAATTGACACAAACCAGGTTTAGTGTGTTGGGTGCAAGCAACCCAGAGGTGGGTTTTAGCAGGTTCTGACCAGTTCTGGAGAACCGGCAGTGGAAATTTTGAGTAGTTCAGAGAACCGGTAGTAAAAATTCTGACTGGCCTCGCCCCCATCTATTCTCTGCCTCCCAATTCCCAGCTGATCGGGAGGAAATGGAGATTTTAGTGTATCCTTCCCCTGCCATGCCCACCAAGCCGTGCCACGCCCACCAAACCAGAGAACCGGTAGTAAAAATTTTTGAAGCAACCACTGCATCTTTCATTGACCTGCTTGAAGAAAACCATGCCTTAGCCAATTTGAAATCAAGAACCAGGCTGCGTTCACTGATTACGCTAAAGATTAATGTACTTTCTTCGGTAGTGGTTGAACGTGTTGTGTGAAATCACCGATTATGGTTTAAAGATCAATGGAGGCGATTTTTTTCAGACAAGATCTGCTTCCTTCTGAGAAGTATTTACAGGTATTTGAACCCACATATCTAGTGAAGTGGTGATGTCAAAAGGACAGAGGAAAAATACTGGACAAACTCTGGAAAAGAAAGAAACGGTGAAAGTTAGAAGACTGAAAATAGATATATGTATTTTTTGGGATATATTACCCTGCCCTGTTTCAGGCTGTAGTTTGAACTTGGTCAGTCATTGCTAATGCAATTGTGATTAAACAAACCATGTTTTAAGATGATGGTGAACCTTTTAGACACCGAGTGCCCAAACTGCATGCATGCGCATGGCCAAACTGAAAGACATGCTTCAACATGCACATGCCCAGACATGCAAAGCGCAGACATGCATGCAGACATGCACATGCACAGACACGAGTGCATGTGCAGCAGAGACCCGAAGACCAGCTGGCCAGTGGGAGGTGGGGCATCCCAACCAGAGGTGGGTTTCATCAGGTTCTGACCAGTTCTGGAGAACCGGCAGTGGAAATTTTGAGTAATTCAGAGAAGCAGTAGTAAAAATTCTAACTGGCCTCGCCCCCATCTATTCTCTGCCTCCCTAGTCCCAACTGATCAGGAGGAAATGGGGATTTTACAGTATCCTTCCCCTGGAGTGGGGTGGGAATGAAGATTTTACAGTATCCTTCCCCTGTCACGCCCACCAAGCCATGCCACGCCCACCAAGCCACACCCACAGATCCCAACACTGGGAGTACAGCAAGAGGTAAGATCTTTTTCTTTTGTGAGCTTCCGTTTCGTCGTTTGCAGGGAAACAGAAGTTCACGAAAGAAACGCCCACGGAGATCTGAGGCAACGTCGTGCATGCTAGCAGAGAGGCCTCTGCGTGCCACCTCTGGCACACGGGCCATAGGTTCTCCGGCACAGTGATAGGTGAACAAACCTACCAGCAATTATTGTCTGATGGGACAAGATGTATATTATTTTGACAACTGCCCAAGAAAGAGATAAATCTGGTATTTGGCAAACTTCTTTCCAGATCTTTGTTAGTTGGTCTCCTTTAATCGCAGTGAGTTCTGCCACTTCAAATTCTGAAACTTCCATGTTTAATTCGATATCGAAAACATGAGAAAGAGCTTCCCTCATACACAGGATTCTTCTCCTTTGCCGCTGATGGTTCCATTGCAGGATTTACTGTATCTTAAAGGTGCCTTGAAAAACAGCATGTGCATTAACCTTCCTGCCCCAAAGTTCTCCCTAGGCAATTGTAGGGTGAATGAATAATGTTTGCCTGAAGGAGAGATATAGGGGACTCCACAGGGATTTAATCAGAGGCATTCATCTTCCCACAGCATAACCTAAGCAGCTCAGATAAGCACTTTCCTGGATCCTTGTAGATTCTTCACACTTGCCACTAAACTAAGTTCCTTGTGTGTCCAGTCACACTTGACCAATATTTTGTTTTGTTTTGTTTTGTTTTGTTTTGTTTCGTTTCGTTTCGTTTCGTTTCGTTTCGTTTCGTTTCGTTTCGTTTCGTTTCGTTTCGTTTCGTTTCGTTTCGTTTCGTTTCGTTTCGTTCTGTTCTGTTCTGTTCTGTTCTAGTTCTGTTTCTGTTTCTGTTTCTGTTTCTATTCTAATTCTATTCTATTTCTGTTCTGTTCTGTTCTGTTCTGTTCTCTATTCTATTCTCATTCTATTCTATGATTCTATTCTATTCTATTCTGTATTCTATTCTATTCTCTATTCTGTTCTAGTCTAGTCTAGTCTAGTCTAGTCTATGATTCTATTCTATTCTACTTTATGATTCTATTCTATTCTATTCTATTCTATTCTATTCTATTCTATTCTATTCTATTCTATTCTATTCTATGATTCTATTCTATTCTATTCTATTCTATTCTATTCTATTCTATTCTATTCTATTATATTCTATTCTATTCTATTCTATTCTATGATTCTATTCTATTCTATTCAATTCTATTTCTATTCTGTTCTGTTCTTCCTGTTCTGTTTTATTTCTATTCAACTGGTAGATGAAGATGGGTAGCAGCCCTTCAAGTTAGGCCAGATTGGGAAACAGACTTCATAGATCTGCCATAGGTTCGCCATCATGGGTCTATAAGACACACCTAAATTTTCACCCACTTTTAGGGCAAAAAAAGGTGTGTCTTATATTCTGAAAAATACTGTAGATAGTCCTTGACTTACAACCACAACTGAGCCCAAAATTTCTGTGGCTGGGCAAGATAGTTAAGTGAATTTGGCCTCACGTTATGACTTTTCCTGCCACCGTTGTCCAGTGACTCACTGCAGTTGTTCAGTTAGTAACACAGCTGGTACGTGGATTTGGTTTTCCCCATTGACTTCGCTTGTCAAAAGATCACCAAAGGGGGTACTGCAACGGTCATAAATATGAGTCAATTGCCAAACATAGGAATTTCAATCACATGGCCAGTTGCAGATGCTGCAATTGTTATAATTGTGACGAGCGGCCATGACACTTTTTTCAATGCTGTTGTTAACAGTTGTAACTCGAGAACTTTCTGTAGGCTGGGTTGCGAATTTTACATTCTGTTTCAATTCATTTTATTGCATCTTTCTTTATCCTAGCCTTTATTTTGTGAGCTGTCCAGAGTTGGTTGGAATTGGGTGGTGTCAAAATTGAAGAAGGAATTAAATAACTTTTTTTTCCTAATTCTATCACCACTGATTAATCACGCACCTGAGCCTAAATCAGAATCAGTTTCATGATCCTTGTGAAAAAGCGAAACGCTACCTCTCAAAACATAACCCCTCTTCTGTGAAATTGTTTTGAATGGCTTACAATAGGTCTGTGCCAATATTTAGCTCTCTACTCCCAAGTTCCAATAGGTTCATGGGAGAGAGTAAGAAAAGCTAAAATCGATGGAACACATTATTCTGAGGAAATAACATCTTAGAAGCCTCAATGAATAAAAGCTTCGTGGAGTCTCCAAAACCTTCCAAACAACTCCCAGACACATCCCTAATCAACACCACATTTTAATTTTGAAAGTCAAAGAGGGGGGGGGGGGGCGGGAGGGACATTATTAAATCTATGCCTGGAGGTAATCATATTAACTGTATTTAATTTTAATTCAATTTAAGCATCAACAAAATGAAATGGAACTTGGCTTCTGTTCCAGATCTTCCAATCATTTTTTTCCCCATTCCTACCCCATTCCAGGGGAAAGTTACTGCAAAATCCCCATTCCCTCCCGATCAGCTGGGACTCGGGAGGCAGAGAATAGATGGGGGCAGGCCCAGTCAGAGGTGGTATTTACCGGTTCTCCAAACTACTCAAAATGTCTGCTACCAGTTCTCCAGAACTGGTCAGAACCTGCTGAAACCCACCTCTGATACAATTGTATCAACATGGTCAAAGGAAATGACTGTGTATCTACTACTTTTTTCCTTATCAGATCAACGTTGGGAGAAAAAAAAAGTTGACCATTTTTGTCCCTTGTCTATCTGTTTCTCAACCTTGACCTCTTTCAGAAGAGTGGACTTCAATTCCCAGCATTCCCCAGCCAGCACATCCCAGGTTAAATACTCAGTGATGGGAGATTCCATACATTTTTCTAACTCCCTAATTTTGATGTTGATATTTTTTTTCCCTCAAGAAGTCTAGTATCTATTCTTTTTTGTCCACCAAATGGCCTATTTCTCTAGGCACCCTGTTCCGATATTTTTGCCCTTCATCTTTTATCATCCCATAGACAGACAGTCTGAGAGACAGCAGACAGAATAATGTTCTCTCTTATGATAGTAACATATAGAGGAAGGGAGAAAGAGGTTGAGAGAGAAACTCATGACTGTGAGATGGCGTTCTTGTTTTGAATTCTGCAGTCTCAGATGTTATGGTCTGCCAGCAGCCTGTGGAGCTGGCAGCGGAGTCGGAGAGCTATGAGGCTGAGGAAGAAGAGGGGCCAGTCATGAAGGCTGGGGAAGGCCCGGATGAGGGCTCTGCGTCAGAGGCAGAGATGGGGCCAGGGCAATCAGGGAGTGAGGTGCGGACTCCGGAGCCTCCAGAGGCTGACAGTAGAGAGGCAGAGGAACAGGAGGAGCCTGTTGCTAGTGCATATATGAGAAGAGCTGCCAGAAAGCAAGAGCAGCTACAGAAAAGAGGATGACTAGGGAATAAGGCCAAGAGATGACTGGCCCCTCCCATAAGGCTTAAAAGACCAGCAACAGCTCTTGGGCTCTTTGTTGGAAAACAACATTGTTCTTGTCTTGCTGCACTTATCTCTGGTTGGCATCTTCTGTTTCTGAACTTTTGCCAAGAGCAGCCTTTGGCAGTTTGCCTAATTACACTAAGGTTAGTGATTAGACTGAAGAATTTGTGTCATGAAGAATTTGTTTTAATTTCGTTTGGACTACGCTGAGAATGAGTTAATTCTCAGCTGTTCTAATAAAGTCTGCTTGTTTTGGAACTGTTTGCGTCTAATACTATCTACTTGGGCCTGGGTCACAACACATAGTTAAAAATCCCATTTATTATGTGTCAAGTTCTAAGAGTTATGTACAATGAATACACAACTAGAACAATTATGAATTTGAAGATAGGAATGTCTCTGTGCATTCCAAGTGAGTCCACAAAATGCATTCTGACCAGAGGTGGTATTCAGCCGGTTCGGGCAAATTGGTAGCGGAAATTTTGAGTAGTTCGGAGAACCGGCAAATGCCATCTCTGGTTGGCCCCACCCTCCCGTTCCCGCCATTCCCTGTCCTAAATTCCTTTGTTGTTTAGCTCAGCTGATTTGCACAGCATAGCAGATTACCGCACCTCAGTTGAGCTAAATAACAGCTCAGCTCACCAGTGCTGACACCGAGGGTGGTCTTTGACTGCTGCACACATGCGCAAAGCACTCTCTCACAGAACCAGTAGGAAAAGTTTTGGAATCCCACCACTGATTCTGACAGATGATATAGTTTCTACACGGATGCTCTTTAGATGCAGCAGAATGTATACAGAATAGAATACAGAATAACAGAATGGGAAAGGATCTTGGAGGTCTTCTAGTCCAACCTTTTGCTCAAGTGGGAGACCCTAGACCAGTTGATGGTGAACCTTTTTGGCACAGGGTGCCCAAACCAGAATGCGTGTGCAAGCACATGCATATCCACATGCGGAGGGCCGGAAACCCAAAGACCAGCTAGCTAGTGTACATTCATGTGCCAGCCAGCTGGTCTTCATGTTTCCAGTATGCGCACCAGCCAGCTAGTGTTTGCATGTGCCGGAGCACCGGAAACCCAATGACCAGCTGGCCAGTACATGCATGCCTGGTTTTTTGCCATTTTACGGGCCCTTTCCTGGGCCATTTTTCGGGCTATTTTTGGCCATTTTTCAGGCCATTTTCCGGCCGGAAACCAGAAGAACAGCTGGCAAAGGCACACATGCCCACAGAGAGGGCTCTGCGTGCCACCTCTGGCACATGTGCCATAGGTTCGCCAGCATGGCCCTATTGTTCTGCCCCAGCTATGGACACAAAGAATACAGCACACACAAAGTCTGTACTAAACTTAAATTTACTAAAATAACTCAGTCTTTTCCAAACAAAGGCTGTTAATAAACTTTCTTAACAGCCTACAAGAAACCAAAGATAAAGTAATCACAATCTTACTAAGGTTGGCAGAGAGACCAGGAGCAATTTGCAGAGAATCCAGACGTGAAGGAGAATGAACTAAAGTTGTTCCCTTCAAATTGCTTCAGTTGGCATTCCTCCTTAAATAGACTAAGGGAGTGGCCAATTAGCCCCAAGCCTTAGTCTCGAGGAGACCTCCTCCTGAGGAGCCACTCCTGCATTTTGGCCGCTCTGCGGGCCCGTGCATCGAGAAGAGGCTCCTCCTCTTCATCCTCTTCACTTAAGGGAGCTTCTGGAGGTTTTGAAGGCCCTGGCTGAATCCCTGCCTCTGGCACCACATCTTCTCCAGCCTCATTGTCCGACTCAAGTGCCAGCTGCACAGGCTGCTGATGCAGCACCACACCAGCCTCCTCGCTGTCAGAGTCAGCTACAACCTGCACAGGTTGCTGACAGGCCACAACACCTATACCATTCCAGACAAATGGCTATTCACCCTTTTTTAAAAACCTCTAATGATGGAGCACCCACACCTTCTGGTGACAAGCCATTCATTCCACTGATTCATTGTTCTCACAGTCAGGAAATTTCCCTTTAGTTGTTGGTTGGACCTTTCTTTGATAGATTTTCACCCATTACTTCTTGTCTTGACTTCAGGTGCTTTGGAAAATAGGTTGTACCTCTCTTCTCTGTGACAGCCCCTCAAATATTGGAAGACTGCTATTATGTCACTCCAATTCTTTGCTTCATTAGACTGGACATACCCAGTTCCCTCAGTCACTCATCATACGGGTCCAGTCCCCTAACCATTTTCTCTGCATTCTTTCTAGAGTTTCAGCACCTTTTTCTATCATGATACCAAACGTGAACGCAGTATTCCAAGCATGGTCTTACCAGTGCATATAAAGAAATAGAGCCATATCAGTATTTTTTTTTCTATTTATTGCTAGTGCTACCATATCTAATTGCTATTTCCATATAGGATCACTGAGGTGTGGTTAGTACATTGCACTGGTGGTATTTAGCCAGTTCTATCTGGTTCGGGCGAATCGGTAGCGGCGGCTGTGGTAGGCTCTGTCCACCCACCTGGATGTCATCATGTCCCATTTTTGATGCTCTGTTTATGCGCGGAAGGCTCTGCTCATGTGCGGAGGTGTGCTCACATTTGCAAACCGGTAGCGAAGGTAAGTGAATACCATGCCTGGTATGTTGGACTAGAAATGGAGAGGTTCAAACTGAGAAAGCACATTGGGCTATTTGTGTCTTTCTCCCTCACCCACCTCACCAAGTTGTTTATGCCATCTTGAAGTCCTTTGAGAAGGAGCAGTGTATATAATAGACTGGGTCCTGTATGTTACTCAGGCAAAATAACATTTGAATATGTCAGCCGAAATCATCATACAGTTCTGACCAACTGTTCCTTGATATTTTACTTTTCTTTGAAATCAAGTTGGCTTCCAGTCAAACCGTGATTACATCTCTTAGCGTTTCCAGGCATAAACAGGGCCATTTTGATTTATGACACTATTTTTCCCCCCCTGGGAGGTCAAAGAAACTAACATTGGATTCCTCCTTGCTTTTATCTGCCTAGCAACAGCCTCAGCGATGGGTTTCACATTATGTTGCTACTGGTTTGCTGAGCGTGCACCCAGTTCAGACATGTGTCTGCCTTCCGTGCATGCATTTTTCTCATGCATACATGAGGCCTCAAAAACGTGCCTAAATAGGATGGCATAGAGCCAGGGTGGGCTCCCCACAATTTCCACTACAGTTTGGGTGAACTGGTCTGAACCAACTGAATACCATCTCAGACCATAAAATAGGTTGGGCTGAGATAGTGGGCATAGCTCACAGTGAGCCATTGTGCTTCCATCACTGAGGATGGACTTGGATTGGGGGTGGGTGGGTCTCTGTTAATTGCCCATCCCTATTCGAATACAATACTTTCCCCACCATACCATGCTGGCTACCCATAAATGCACAAGATAGATTGCAATAAAGTCACTTTTTAAAGAGATAGCCCCATTACAATCCAGTTTAGACATCTGCTTAGAAAGGACTCAATGGAAAACAATGGAATAAAAGTGGATCTAAGCTAGTGTTTGGCTTAGCACATCTTTTTTAGCAATAGCACTTAGACTTATATACCGCTTCTCAGGGCTTTACAGCTCACTCTAAGCGGTTTACAGAGTCAGCCTATTTCCCCCAACAATCTGAGTCCCCATTTTACCCACCTCAGAAGGATGGAAGGCTGAGTCAATCTTAAGCCTGGTGAGATTTGAACTGCCAAATTGCAGGCAGCCAACAGTCAGCAGAACTAGCCTGCAGTACTGCACTCTAACCACTATGCCACCACGAATAAGGATATGGTTTTGCTTAGCATGGTTTGCAAATCTAACTTGGATGGCTTCTGAATTGTGCTTGCTGGCATCACATTCTGTGTAGGTTTAGGAGAGGAACAGGCAGAAACGAGAAAGGGGGCAGAGTTAAATGAATCATCAGTCTAGAGTTGTTCCCTTTGCACATATGTGCTAGTCATTCCCGACTTTAGGGGGACGATGCTCCTCTCCGTTTCAAAGCTGAAGAGCCAGCGCTGTCCGAAGATGTCTCTGTGGTCATGTGGCTGGCATGACTAAACACCAAAGGCACACGGAATGCTGTTACCTTCCCACCAAAGGTGGTCCCTATTTTTCTACTTGCATTTTTTACGTGCTTTTGAACTGCTAGGTTGGCAGAAGCTGGGACAAGTAATGGGAGCTCACCCCGTTACATGGCACTAGGGATTCGAACCACCTAACTGCTGACCTTTCGATCAACAAGCTCAGCATCTTAGCCACTGAGCCACTGAGATGTTATGTTCCCACAAATGGTCTAAGCCCAATCCCTCTTGAATCACCAATTCACTATTGAACTTCCATTGACTAGATTCTTTTGTAGAGGCTCGCTTGAGCAATAAATCTTCTGAACGGCAACCTAACGATTCTTTACACCTGAGAGTCTTGCGGGTTGCAATTTTCCTAGAGCGGACAGAACTATGGTGCATGAAAAAGTGGCAGTGTTGCTTTGAAGCCAAGGCTCTCTGTCCCTGCTGTGGGTCCCTTCCTCTGTTTCTTTTGCTCCCACTGCCTGAGCATGCAAGAACCAACTTGCTACCTTCCCAGGGATCTGTTAAACAAGCTGTCCCAAAAGATGAGATTTATTTAGTGATCATCTGAATTACAGCAGCCAGAGTAAAAGGGGAGGCCAAGGTATTTTGCAAATACGGCATCGCTTGTTCGTGTCTCCTGTATAAACAGAATTCCAGATCTCAGATCTGCTGCTTATTCCTCCGCACCAAATAAGGATCTGGAGAATTGGCTTCTCTATTTTTAAAATATTGTGTGAGGTCACTTGTTGGGTAGATATTCCCCTTCCCCATGTGCTATCTCATAGTTGAGGGTGTTTCTGGGGCAGTTTCAAATGAAACAAAGGTTAACATTGTCAGGATCTGTGATAATAGGACAGATGTCAAGTGAGTAGAATTAGGACCACAGGTTAATCTCCAGCTAAATTGTTTTATTGCTCATGCTTATACAGAATAATCTACTCAACAGCACTACATTGGTGCTAGATAAGAGTTAACCGAATTCAAGAAGGTTTAGAGTCAGACCCTTTGTGGGAACGTAATGACTCCAGGCTGATTACTCTCTTGACTCCAACCCCAGTTTCTGTGTGTTCTTCTCCTACATCACACTTGCTAGTACATCTGATAAATGAGCCAACTCTTCATGCCAAACTCTACCAGCCATATAATCATTCCTTGATCTTCCTCACTTTGAGACTAATATGGGACATTGATCCCACTTCTACAGCATTTTGGGCCACCGACGATTATCATATATTTCAAAATATAAAACCCTCCAGATTATTAAAAAACACCTATTTTTTGGGGTGTGTGGGTAGGGGGAATCTGCCTTTGCCTTGCAGCAATTTGCCTCTTTGCAGCAAACAGCCTCTTTAGTTTCATTTTCAGCACAGCCTGATTAGTACAAGAAAAAAAAAATCTGCCTCTCAGCAATTTGCCTCCTTGCAGCAAACAGCGCAGGCCCGAGCAGCAATAGGCAATGACAATCCCTGCAGCCTGAAACAGCTGAGGGTTGGGAGGCCGATCCAACCGACAATCAGCTGCTTGTGCTAATCAGGCTGTGCTGAAGCTGAAAGGAGCTGTTTGCGGTTTGCTGCAAGGAGGTAAATTGCTGGGAGGCAAAGGCCAAAGGGCAGTGGCCGGTGGGTTGGTGGGGCTACATTCGATGTATAAGACGTGCCCAAATTTTCCCCAACTTTTAGGGGAGGAAAGTGCATCTTATAGTCTGAAAAATATGGTAATGAAGCTTCCCCTAGGCTAGGCCATAGAAAATGCCTCTGGTGTGGTGCTTCTGAGATCATCAGCCTCACACTTGGCCTTTACAGTTGGGTTGATATTTTCATTTTCAGAAATGGAAACTACAGGTACTCTTCAACTTACAAATATTCATTGATGACCATTCAAAGTTACAATGACCCTGGGGGAAAAAAAGTGACTTACAACCTGAAAAGCATCCCAGCATCCCCAGGGTCATGTGAGCACAATTTGGGTGCTCAAGCAACTGGCATGCATGTATGATGATGGTTGCAAGGTCCCAAAGTCATGTGATTGCCCTTTGCAATCTTCCAACAGGAAGTTGGATTTGCTTAACAACCACATGATTCACTTAATGACTTTAGTGATTCATTTAACAACCATGGTAATAAAGATCATAAAATTGGGTGCAACTCATTTAACCATTGTCTTGCTTAGCAGTGGAAATTCTGATCCCAACTATGGTCGTAAATCAACGACTACCTGGCACTGAGCGTGAAAGGAAACAAAAGAAAGAGGAATGCTTTGGCAATGCCTGAAGGTATTGCATGATGGGTCTAGTAGCATCTTTGTGGCATGTTCCCCTTCTGCAGAGGTTGCTAGAGGGGTCTCTTCAGGCACTAGGTGCTTCCTTCCCCTTCCTTCCTTTTTTCTGTATATCAGATGTTGTATAGACTCAATGTTGGGCCTTCAGCTGATCAGGTTGTTGCAGAAATTAAATCCAGAAAGCACACACAGGCAGACTGATTCAGCAGGATTCATTAGCTTCTTTATATACATATAATACATGAAGTAAATTTGCAATACTAACAGCAGATTTCTTCCAATGTAGCAGTTACAAGCAAAACACAAGGGAGGAAAGAGCAGTTAGTTTCATTTTCTCTGCACAGACTCAGAAGCTGCAGACTAAGACATGCCCTGACTCCAGTCTGTCTCAACTTCCAAACAGCCCTCATTGGCTGACTTAGTTGCTATGCCTATACATTGGCTGACCTTGTTACCTTGTCCTATTCCAGTTGATGAATATACTTTGACACAGGTGAAGGATGTTATGCATACCCAATCTCTTATTCCAAACCTTCCTTCTCCTAAATCCCATAAAAGTCCTTTCCATCAAGTAGAAAACTCAGGGGTGAAATCCAGCAGGTTCTGACAGGTTCTGGAAAACCGGTAGCAGAAATTTTGCGTAGTTCGGAGAACTGGTAGCGGAAATTTTGCATAGTTCAGAGAACCGGCAAATACCACCTCTGGCTGGCCCCAGAGTGGGGTGGGAATGGAGATTTTGCAATATCCTTCCCCTGGAGTGGAAGTCTCAGCTCCCAAACAGCCCTCATTGGCTGATTTAGTTGCTATGCCTATACATTGGCTGACCTTGTTACCATGTACTATTCCAGTTGGGGGGCATGGCGTGGCTTGGTGGGAGTATAACAGGAGAAGGATACCTCAAAATCTCCAGTAGTAAGAAAATTTGGATTTCACCACAGAGAAAACTCCACCAAAAATTTATCTTTCCCTCTTCATACACACAGATGTTTCATTTAACAGATACCTTGAATCACCCCTTACTCCAAGTTGCAGAAAGGATGGGGAATTGTGTGAAAGACGAAGTCTGTTTTTTCTGACCTGTGGTTTTTCTTGGGAACGATGGAGTCTCCAGGCATGAGATGTCCTAAAGAAAATTGGGATGGGATTATTTTTTTTAAACAGCCTTCTCAGCCTCAGGAACCACTTGGTTTGCTCCGTGTGTTTTTAAAAGATGAAATTATTCCCTTTCCAGTTGGATAGTTGTAGCGTGCAAGGAAGGAGGAATGTAAACAGCTCTCCTTTACGCTAAATAAACGTTCCTTTTTGTCCGAGCAAATATTCCACCAAGTCAGAATCTGACTCTTGTAAAAGAGACATTAGAACATTTCTGCCTTCGCATTCCGTTCTCAATATCCAGAACTAGAACTCTCTCAGACAGTTGGTTGTTGAGCTTCTGATGAAAATTCTTCAAGGAGAGACAACAAAAGATCCTACCTCTGGTTAGATATGTGAGCCTGTGGTCAAACTGCTCTATCTAAGAAGAAACCTTCTCCATGAGGCTTTTTGAAATTTTCCACCCAATTTGTGGAGGAGAAATTGGGTGGACAATTTATTCATCTGTCTCCATAGAATCATAGGGCTGGAAGGGGACTCGAAGCTCTTCTAGAGTAGACCAACACCTTACTCAAAGCAGGAGACTTTTATACTACTCCAGTCTATTTTATTTAATGGGAAGAACAAGTTCTCCAACACTTCCTATAGTCAAGAGGTCCCTTCTGATGTCTTCCCTTGGGGTTGAATAGAAACATGGAAGCTGGAGAAACTGTAAATCATTCCAGAGAGGTTTTGGTCCCGAAAGGTAGGACAGTTCCTATTCAAAAGCAAATTCTCTTTCATCGGGTTGAATGGGAACTGATAGACCAGGAGTTCTCAACCATGGTGACAAAGATGTGTGGATTTCAGCTCCCGGAAGGTTGGTTGGGGAATTCTGGGAGTTGAAGTCCACACATCTTCAAGCTGCTAAAATGTTAAGAAAACTGTGGTAGACAATTTGGAAGGATTTTTTTTCCTGGCAGTAATACAGTTTCCAATTGCTCCCAAATGTAAACTTATGTCATTTACACACATTAGATTTAATCTGAATAATTTCAACTCTATATCTACCTACCTATCCTACCTACTTACCTACCTATCTGCCTCTATCTATCTATCTATCTATCTATCTATCTATCTATCTATCTATCTACCTACCTATCAATCAATCATCTATCTATCTAATCTATCTATCATCTATCTTTCTATCATCTATCTATATCTATCTATCTATCTATCTATCTATCTATCTATCTATCTATCTATCTATCTATCTATCTATCTATCTCTTTCTATCATCTATCATCCATCCATCCATCCATCCATCCATCCATCCATCCATCCATCCATCCAATCTCTTATCTATCTATCTATCTATCTATCTATCTATCTATCTATCTATCTATCTATCTATCTATCTATCATTTATCTATCTTTCTATCATCTATCTATCTCTTTCTATCATCCATCCATCTAATCTATCTATCTATCTATCTATCTATCATCTATCATCTATCATCTATCTATCTATCTATCGTTTATCTTTCTATCATCTATCTATCTATTTATCTATCTATCTCTATCATCTATCATCCATCCATCCATTCATCAATTATCTATCTATCTATCTATCTATCTATCTATCTATCTATCTATCTATCATCTATCTATCTATCTATCTATCTATCTATCTATCTATCTATATCTATCTATCTATCTATCTATCTAATATCACAAATTTATATAGCTGTCCAGTTCATGCATTTTTAAACACTTCTGATTGTATCCTTTAGAACGAATATCCAGTGAATCCGGGAATCAATTATTTTTGTGTCCCCAGTTAACATATTTTACAATGTGCAAGACAAAAGAGAAAATATATGAGTGGATTAGGCCATCTCAAGCTTTAATCTATTATTGTTATTTTATTATTTTTAGCACTTCCTCTTTTATCTTGTAAAGAGGCATTCTCAAGAAACACATTTGTAAAGTTCTTCTAACTGTGCATAAGTGTTTTCTTTTACTATAAGAAAGACATACAGTTTTACCCAAGTAAATCTGGCACAAATATCTAATGTATTAGGGAATTTATTTGCAAACATGCACATCAAAACTAAAACTGCTTAGAATGTGTTTGGATAAATTTACACCAAGGTTCATTTTAATCTTAGTGCAATTTTTTTAAGGAAAATAAATCAGTTCAACAACCTGAAATAGAGGTATTTTCAAAAAATGGGAAATTTAGAGAAGCCAGATTTGAGTGCTTTCCCCATCTTTAATTAGTATCATAGAAGAGACAAAATAGAAGAGGCAAAAAGGAGCGTGGATAGCCCAGCAGACTAAAAGCATTGTGATTAACACCAGCTGTCTGCAATTACTATAAGTTCGAATCTCACCAGGCTCAAGGTTGACTCAGCCTTCCATCCTTTCTAAGGTAGGTAAATTGAGGACCAAGTTTGTGGGGGCAATAAACTGACTTTGTATAAATATACAAAAGTATGAAGGCTATTGCATTGTAAGCCGCCCTGAGTCTCTGGAGAAGGGTGGCATATAAATCAAATTTTTTTAAAAAAGCAAATAATACCACAGGCAAAACCATGTTTCTCAGCCAATTCTGAATGAAAAATACATGTATGTATGTGCGCTTATGGCTTTGTGTATTTGGAATTTCAAGGTCAGCAAGGTCTGGCTAGGTGGCTCAGTGACTAAGACACTGAGCTTGTCGATCAGAAAGGTCAGAAGTTCAGCGGTTCAAATCCCTAGGGCAGGTCTCTGGTGTGAGCAGGGGGTTGGATTAGATGACCTCCAAGGTCCCTTCCAACTCTGTTACTTAACAGGTCTCCTTGAAAACAGTTGCATTTTGAACTGAGGATCCTGTGGAGAAAAACTAACTTTCTCTTTAACCATGGTAGTCTTTGTTTCTGCCTACTTATAGCACCATACATAACAGTGATTGAGTTTGGGCTTTGCGGCCTGTTTATATAGTGGAACTCACACTGATGACATCACCTACTTGGGCATCCCAAAAGGGCTTTTTCAAAAGGTACCTGGACTTTCTTTGTTTTTTCTTGAAGACGTTTTGCTTCTCACCCAAGAAGCTTCTTCAGCTCACTTCTTGGATGAGAAGCCAAATGTCTTCAAGGAAAAGCAAATAAAGTCCAGTTGCCTTTTGAAAAAGCATCTTTGGGACAACCATGACTTGGATGATTGAGAATCTCCATAGACAGCCACCTAGTTGAGTAAGGACATACAGTATTGTCTATAGGCCAACCATAGACTTGAGTTCAGAGAAGCTCAAGACTTCTATAAATAAAGAAGAATCTATTCACCTTACCTTCACTCCATCGTTGGAGGTTTTTAAGAAGAGACTGGACAGTCACTTGTCTGAGATTGTATAAGTTCTCCTGCCTAAACAGGGGGTCGGACTAGAAGACCGTTCCGATTCTGTTACTCGATCCTAACCTGTCCTAGCCTAGCCTAGCCTACCTTACTCTACTCTACTTTATTTTATTTATTCATTTAATTAAATTTTTATACCACCCTTCTCCCGAGGGACTCAGGACGGTGTGCAGCCAATAATAAAACAGCATAAACACAAAAGCTAAAAACAATTTAAAACCTATTCAATGGTTTGGCCATGTATTTTAAAAACCCAACTAAAATACCCATTAAAATTCATCGTTCCATCAGACCAGCTTGTTGGAATAAGAAAGTCTTAAGAGTACTCTACTCTACTCCACTCCACTCCACTCCACTCCACTCCACTCCTATTCTATTCTATTCTATTCTATTCTATTCTATTCTATTCTATTCTATTCTATTCTATTCTATTCTATTCTATTCCATTCCATTCCATTCCATTCCATTCCATTCCATTCCTATTCTGCATTCTATTCTATTCTATTCTATTCTATTCTATTCTATTCTATTCTATTCTATTCTATTCTATTCTATTCTATTCTATTCTATTCTATTCTATTCTATTCTATTCTATTCCATTCCATTCCATTCCATTCCATTCCATTCCATTCCATTCATCCTTTGGGCACAGGTTTGGTGAGAAATCTCTCAAACATCTCTCAGCTTCAGGTCCCACCATGGATTTGATTGTAACATCACTGTAGAAAATCTATGGACTTGAATGAACTGTGAAAAAGAGAGAGAAAGAAAGACTCGTTTCTTGAAGGCATCTCAAGCCCACCCGAAGCCAAAACGGGCTTTGATTTTAGCAGCTAAAAAAGAATATCTAATGAACTCGATCAGGGACCTTTGTGTATCTCTCTGTTCATCTTCATGCTGCTTAAGCAACCGATGTTTGCTCTTGAAACATCTCCAAGTGCCTTTTGCGCATATAAATAGGTTCGGGGAGGGTGAGGAGTGGTAAGATGCTCTGAGTTTCATTTAATATTGAACATGTGTCACAGCCTTCCTGGCTCCGCTTGGCTAAATAAAGAAGGATTTGGCTATTTGGGGATTTTCCTACCGAGTTGAACTTTATAGCTCCGGTTGGGGACCCAGCAACTCAAGATATTTACAAGCACAAGTTAGAAATAAAATTTTATAGTGAAACACAATTAAGTTGACAGCTTGTTTAGAATAGCCTCCGGTACTTTATGGACTGTCCCAGTGGCATATCTGGGTGAGAGCTGCAAACTGTTGGATTTAACTTTTAAGGAGTGAAGGAAAAGGATAAAATTTACAAGTGAACTAAGATTTGAGATCTCCTGTCCTTCTGCACTGTTATGCTTATCAGTGGACATTGTCACATTTACAGGTACAACCAATACCAGTTTACAATGGTTAATTTTTACCTTGGATCAAGTGGGATAATTGTCAACCCTTCGAATAATTGAGTGGAGAACATAAGTCTTCTGTCAAGGAAGACAGGAGACAACAGTAGTAACTGTGAGAGGGATCTTGGAGTCCTAATGGACAACCATTTATATATGAGCCAGCAGTGTGCAGCAGCTGCCGAAAAAGCCAACACTGTTCTAGGCTGCATAAACTATCCATAAATGGGTAGAATCAAGATCACATGAAGTATTAATCCCATTTTATAATGCCTTGGTAAGGCCACACTTGGAATATTGCATCCAGTTTTGGTCGCCACAATGTAAAAAAGATGTGGAGACTCTAGAAAGAGTGCAGAGAAGAGTAACAAATGTGACGAGGGGACTGGAGGCTAAAATATACGAAGAACGGCTGCAGGAACTGGGTATGTCTAGTCTGATGAAAAGAAAGACCAGGGGGGACATGATAGCAGTGTTCCAATATCTCAGGGGCTGCCCCAAAGAAGAGGGGGTCAAGCTATTCTCCAAAGCACCTGAAGGCAGGACAGGAAGCAATGGATGGAAACTAATCAAGGAGAGAAGCAACTTAGAACTAAGGAGAAATTTCCTGACAGTTAGAACAATTAATCAGTGGAACAACTTGCCTGCAGAAGTTGTATATGCTCCAATACTGGAAGTTTTTAAGAAGAGATTGGACAATCATTTGTCTAAAGTGGTGTAGGGTTTCCTGCCTAAGCAGGGGGTTGGACTAGAAGATCTCCAAGGTCCCTTCCATTTCTAACAAAGTAGATGGGGCTGATGTAAAGAATGGAAGAGACCAAAGCCAAAAGAGGATGAGGACAACTCATTTTCTTTGACCTTATTTTTTTTTTTTTGACACCCTTCTTTTGTTCTCAAGTGGGAGAGAAGGGTTGTCTATTTTTCACTAGAGTCTGAAACTGATTTCCTGCACGCAGCACTTAAAATTGAGCTGAGAGCCACCTCAAAACATCCCTTGACCAAGTGATTGTCCACATAATTTTCCCCCCAAAGACTATCATGCCTAAAGAAGCACGCAAACTGTCATTTTTGATGACTTCTTGCTTTGTGTAGTCCCTGTTGCTCTCAGAGGTTGTTTGTTTTCTTGCAGACATCTTATTACCCAACTAAGTAACATCATCAGTGAGGAGGTTGCCTAGCTGAATAATGAAATGTCTACAGGAAAACAAACAGCCTCTGAGAGCACTGGGGGACCCCACTGTTCAATCTTAAACTACAAATATTTCTCTCTGATTGGTAGCCGCGTTATGCTATGATTATATTTATTGTGTGCATTAACACAACACACTGAAAGCCAGAAAGACATTGTGCAAGTCACAATATCTAAATTCATGTAATACCCTAAGCCACAACCCAAAAAACTGCATTGGTCTATTAGCTTCTTTTTCAGACAGACCCAGCTACCCAAAATGAATTCTAATCTTTTTTATACAGTGATAGGATTACATTGATATAATTTCACAGAAGGACATTGATCCTAAGAAGCCCAATAGCATCTTTTCTAGTTAACATATTTTATTAAAAGGCATAAGACTACATATGCTACAGCTGAAACCTCGTGCCTTTTAATGAAATGTGTTGGAAAAGGTATTCCAAGATTTCCAATCTGAATAACAATTGACTAATCCTTCTACACTGCTACAGTAAAGAACATAGAACATAGAACAAGGACCTAAGAGCAGTGGTTGGTTTCAAAAATGTTTACTATCGGTTCCATGGGTGTGGCTTGGGGGCATGGCATGGCTTGGGAGTGTGCCTTGGGGGCGTGGCAGGGGAAGGATTCTGTAAAATCTCCATTCCCACCCCACTCCAGGGGAAAGTTACTGCAAAATCCCCATTTCCTCCTGATCAGCTGGGACTCGGGAAGCAGAGAATAGATGGGGGCGGGGCCAGTCAGAATTTTTACTACCGGTTCTCTGAACTACTCAAAATTTCCACTACCGGTTCTCCAGAACTGGTCAGAACCTGCTGAAACCCACCTCTGCCTAAGAGTACTCACTTCAAAAGATCTAAGTCCCAGAGTTCACTGCAACATCATTGCCAAAAAGGCATTAACAGTTGTCAATTTCATTTTGCAAAATTTTCTCTCTAGTAATGCTATACTTCAAACTAGGGCATATAAAACCTTTGCCAG
This sequence comes from Masticophis lateralis, assembly GCA_030761175.1. Lineage (NCBI taxonomy): Eukaryota > Metazoa > Chordata > Lepidosauria > Squamata > Colubridae > Masticophis > Masticophis lateralis. The sequence goes on from JAUDYJ010000010.1 coordinate 20,205,142, forward strand.
ACCTATCCTTGAATACTGTTCCTCTGCCTGGAACCCTCACTGTATTTCAGGCATCAATACATTAGAGAGGGTCCAGAGATATTTTATTGGAAGAGTACTCAAATCTTCTGCTCAAAATAAAATTCCCTATCCCACCAAGCTTGAAATTTTAGGTCTGGATAGCCTCAAACTACATCGTCTACATTCCGACCTATGCTTAGTTCATAAGATTATTTACCAAAACTTTCTACCTATAAATGAGTACGTTAATTTCAACCGTAATAACACAAGGGCTATCAATAGATACAAACTCAATGTAATTCGTTCTAATCTTGATTGTAGGAAACATAACTTCTGCAATAGAGTAGTAAATGTCTGGAACACTCTACCTTGATCCTGTTGTTAGTCTCGCTAACCAGCATACTTTTTACCTTAAACTGTCTATCGTGGACCTTTCACATTTCTTAAGAGGTCCCTAAAGGGTGTGCATAAGCGCACCAGTGTGCCTACCATCCCTGTCCTACTGTCCCCATTTATGTGTAATCATTATGTTTTGCCTATTTATATCCTTTTATTTGTGCCAGTTTTTTTTCATGTGTCCATATCTATGTCTATACTCTTACTTGTTTCCTTGTACTTGTTGATAAGAAAGAAAGAAAGAAAGAAAGAAAGAAAGAAAGAAAGAAAGAAAGAAAGAAAGAAAGAAAGACAGACAGACAGACAGACAGACAGACAGACAGACAGACAGACAGACAGGAAGGAAGGAAGGAAGAAAAAAAGAAAAAAGAAAAAAAGAAAGAAGGAAGGAAGGAAGGAAGGAAGGAAGGAAGGAAGGAAGGAAAGACAGAAAGGAAAAAAGAAAGAAAGAAAAAAGAAAGAAGGAAGGAAGGAAGGAAGGAAGGAAGGAAGGAAGGAAGGAAGGAAGGAAGGAAGGAAGGAAGGAAGGAAGGATCACAGGGCTGGAAGGAATCTTGGAAGTTTTGGAACTCCTGGCTCAAAACAGGAGATCTTACACCACCCCAGTCAAATGGTTGCACAATCTATCTTTGAAAACCTCCAGGGATGGAGCACCTACAACTTGGGAAGGCAAGCCATTCCATTAATTGTTCTCACTATCAGAACATTTCTCCTTGCTTCTAGGTTGGATCTCTCTTAACAAGTGTCCACCCATTACTTCTTCTCCTGCCTTCTGGTGGTTTGGAGAATACATCAATCCTCTCTTCTCTGCCATAGCCCCTCAAGTACTGAAAGACAGTTATATCCCTTCTAATCAGAAGTGGTATTCAAACGGTTCATACCAGTTGGGAAGAACTAGGAGTGGCCCACCTGGATGCAATGCCATCCTATTTAGCCATGTTTTTGAGGCTGGGTGCATGCACGGAAGGCGTGCACGAGAGCAAAGCACATGCACGGAAGGCCAGGCACATGGGCAGGAGGCACACGTGGGGCGAGCCAGTAGTAAGAATATGTGGAACCCACCGCTGGTCCTAATCCTTCTCTCTCTCTCTCTCTCTCTCTCTCTTTTTTTTAAATAAAATTGATTTTCTATTAAATACATTTCTTAGTATTAATGAACATTGTGTTGCCTAGGTATTTAATTTGCTTAACAGTACAAATTTACATTCTTAATCTCCACCCCTGTTTTCCAACCATTGGTAAAATAAATTCCACGTTTGATAATATGTTTCTTTCTGTTTAATTTTAAAATCGTCAATTTATCCATTTCTGCACAATCTAGCATCTTCCTGACTATCTCTTCATCTCGCAATAGATCTTCATTTTTCCAGTATTGTGCAAATATAACCCTCGCTGCTGTTAAGACATGTAATACCATGTTTCCCCCAAAATAAGACCCTGTCTTATATTTTTTGCACCCCAAAATAATGGAAAGATGATTCCATTTAATCAAGAATGTAACGCAATAATTTTTATGAACGGTTTGCTATTAGAATAGCAGTTATGGTATAAAGAAGAAAAGTGAAACAGGTAGAAAAAAATGAGATATGCAAACATGATCACCATAGAAAAAAACAAGATATACAAAAATGATCACCATAGAAAAAATGAGATACACAAAAATGATCACCCGGTCAGTGAATCCTTAGTTGGGTAACCGTTAGCATGAATGACGGCTTTACAATGTCTTCCCATGGAGTGAACCAAATCTTTTAGTTCTGCAGCTGTTGTGATGTGAAACCAAGATTGAATGATGGCTTCTATTAACTCGGTTTTATTGCTGGGTCGCTTCTGACTAACAAGTTTCTTTAGTCGGCTCCATAAATTTTCAATTGGGTTACGGTCTGGGCTCTTCCCAGACCATCCCAGCAGTGGAATAGGATTATCTTGAAACTCAATGGAAACTTAATGGCCAATAACATCCAAAAAAGTGGTGTTATTAGCCATTAAACCTCAAAAAGACACTTTTCCCAAAAGGTTTCCACCAATTTTGGCCACTACTGTAAAATTTGAGCAGTAGAGCTACCAGAATTGATGCCAATCCCACCGACAATCGTTCTGCTGTTATCTGCCTGTTTGCTGCTCCATTTCAACAGGCTGGCTTGGAGTATCTCTGAGGTTAGAACAAAGAGGCTGGCGGCTGTATGCAACTCGAAGGCCGCAGCATTCCCATCCTTGCTGTCTGACTCACAGCGAGACAAGAACAAATTATTAGAAATTCAGACTTTATTGTACCCCAGAAACAGCAGTCAGACTTGAATGCGTAGAGTTATTGAGTGTGTAGGAGTGGCAGTGCAGAATTTCTTTATTCCGTCCATTCTCCATTCCTGTCTCCCTATGTCTCTGTAACCCTCCCTCGTGCCCCGGGGTGACTGATGTACATTTATATTCTCTGTATCCGTGCTCACTCTCTTTTCAGGTCACCCACCCAGCTAAGCAAGGCTTTTCCACCCATTAACTGAACTCTGGCCTTTGGCCAACCACAGGAATGCACAAGAGGAATGAAAAACTGGGCAGGTCAAATGGCTCTTGCAGTAGATAACCTTCGCAACAGACCCTTGCATAGCTGTTTGCCTCTTTTCCTTTTTTTTTCCAAAAAAGTTTTTACTTTTATTTCTCATAAACATATTTACATGTGCAGTCATTTATGCACCATTTTTCATTAACTTTCATTTTTGATTTTTAGTTGTCCAGGGCTACTCTTTTACCACTTACCCTTCTTTATTTGGCCACTACCTTTCTTCTTCTCCTCCCCTTCTCTTCCTTCCTCTATCTCCTCCTACTTTCTTCGTTCTTCCTTTCCTTCCCTTTCCTACTTCACCGTCCCTTCCCCCACTTCTCTCTTCTTCCTTCCTTCTAATCTTCTCCGCCTCTTTTCCTTAATGTGGGAAAAAAGCAAGAACCACCCATGTGCTCATCTAAACAGATGCACATAGCTTTTAAAAGGCTGAATCCAGTGATAGGATTCAAGTAATTTAACAACCAGTTCTCTGCCCTAATGATTTCTTCCAACAACCAGTTTACCAAACTGCTCAGAAAGTTAACAACCGGTTCTCCCGAAGTGATGCGAATTGGCTGAATCCCACCACTGGCTGAATCTCTGCACATTCATTAATGGGGTCAGCAAGAACATTTCTTCTGACTTTTTCAACTTTTTTCTTTCCCCCTAAGCAATTTGATGAAAGAGTAGATGAGAGAGCTGTGGTGGAATTTTCACCCATAAAGCACCCTCAATCGTTAAGTAATTATTTCGTGAAATTTCAAAGCTACCAAGTTACAGTGAGTCACTGGTCTTGCACACCAATAAGCTAAGAACTACTAGGTTACATACACCAGTGGTGGGTTGTTCCCGGTTCTGTCCAGTTCTTGCGACCCACCCGCCTGGACATTATAATGGACAATCTGCGCATGTGTAGAAGCTTCTGTGGATGTGCGCTCCCATTGCGAATTGGTAGCAAAGATAAGAGCCTTGGTGGCGCACTAGCTTAAAGTGGTATTTAAGTGACACCAGCTGCCTGCAATTACTGCAAGTTCGAATTTCACCAGGCTCAAGGTTGACTCAGCCTTCCATCCTTCCAAGGTACGTAAAATAAGGACCCGGATTGTGGGGGCAATAAACTGACTTTGTATAAAAAAGAACACTGCTCGGGGAGGCCAAAAAGCCCTACTAAACAGGTATATACAAAAGTATAAAGGCTACTGCTTAACACATTGTAAGCTGTCCTGAGTCTCCGGAGAAGGGCGGCATATAAATTATTATTATTTTTTTTGTTAAAAAAAAAAGTAGAACCAGTGGTGGGATTCAGCCAGTTCGCACCACTTCAGGAGAACCGGTTGTTAACTTTCTGAGCAGTTTAACAAACTGGTTGTTGGAAGAAATCATTAGGGCAGAGAACCAGTTGTTAAATTACTTGAATCCCACCACTGAGTAGAACCCACCCCTGACATAGACATTATTATTATTATTATTATTATTATTATTATTATTATTATTATTATCATCATCATCATCATCATCATCATCATCATATTTTTATCTCCGAGGACTCTGGGTGGCTTACAACAATCGACAGTATACTAAATAGCATATTGCCCCCAACAATCTGGGTCCTCATTTTACCCACGTTGGAAGGATGGAAGGCTGAGTCAACCTTGAGCCGGTGAGATTTGATCTGCTGATCTGCTGAACTAGCAGTCATCTGAAGTAGCTGCAATACAACACTCTAACCACTGTGCCACCTCGGCTCTTGTGGCGCAAGGCTCTTGTGGATCAGTAGGAAAAGATGACACTTGAAGCGTACAGTGTGTGTTTTCATTGCATAATCTCTCTGTTTTAGTTGTCTGTTCTGGATGAAATACTGTCCCTTTCAACCAACTGAATCAGATTAACAGAGTTGGAAGGGATCTTGTAGGTCATCTAGTCCAACCCCCACCCCCACCCCAAACAGAAGACCTTACACCATTTCTGACAAATGGCTGTCCAATCTCTTCTGGAAAGCCACCAGGGATGAAGCTCCCACAACTTCTGAAGGCAGGAAGGATTGTTCTCACTGTCAGAAAATTCCTCCTTATTTCCTGGTTGAATCTCTCCTTGGTCAGTTTCCATCCATTATTCCTTGTCTGGCCTTCAGGTGCTTTGGAAAATAGGTTGACCCCCTTCCTCTCTGTGGCAGCCCCTCAAATATTGGAAGACTGCTCTCATGTCTCCCCTGGTCTTTCTCTTCACTAGACTAGCCATGCCCAGTTCCTGCAACCGTTCTTTGTATGTTTTAGCCTCCAGTCCCCTAATCATCTTGGTTGCTCTTCTCTACACTCTTTCCAGAGTCTCAACATCTTTTTTATACTGTAGTGACCAAAACTGGATGCAGTACTCTAGGTGTGGTCTTACTAAGGCTTTATAGAGTGATATTAGTACCTCTCTTGGTCTTGATTGTATCCCTCTGTTAATGCAGTTTAGGATTGCATTGGCTTTTTAAGCTGCCGCCGCACTAAATAACTTGATACCTGTCCTAACAACATAGAGTGATCGTGGGCACACACATCTCACCAGTAAAGGAGGGAGAGAAAGAGAGAAAAATATACAGTGTGAGTAGGGAGAGAATTCTATATTGCTTTATTGGATTTTACGTTGAGTCTTAAATGTACTTAATTTAAGTAGCATTGAGATTTATTCCTTGAAGAATTGGAAAGAAGAACCCAATTATAAAATGAACACCTCCTTGTACAACATCCAATCATTTCTATTGGATATGCATCTTTAAAAGAAAAGAAAAGGAATTAGACTAAGTCTTTTGGCCGCATGGCATTTTTATACCCTAAAGAATGTCTTGTTATTTTCCCTAGATAATAGCTGCAGATTAGAGAATTCTGCTCCATTGAGCAATTGCACAATTAGCTAGGAGTTTAGCAGTATATTATAAATACCCAACGGATTTGGGAGCCCTGTTTCAGGTGGAGAAGTTAATTGTAGGATGAAAGATGTGGGTTACTTTTGAGCAGTTAACGCTGCACCAAATAATCTTCTTTAATCCCATTGCTTGTTTTGGAAAATTAAGGGAAATCTGTGCTGGTCCTTTTGTACTGGCAAAATTTCTTTGGCCAGTCTCGTGGTTTAACAGATTAACAGAGTTGGAAGGGACCTTGTCGGTCATCTAGTCTAACCCCCCATCCTACACCATTTCTGACAAATGGCAGTCCAAACTCTTCTTGAAAGCCTCCAGTAGTGAAGCTCTCACAACTTCTGAAGGCAACTTCTGCTCCATTGGTTGATTGCTCTCACTGTCAGAAAATTTCTCCTTATTTCTTGGTTGAATCTCCCCTTGTTCAGTTTCCATCCATTATTCCTTGTCTGGCCTACAGGTGCTTTAGAAAATAGCTTGACCCACTCTTCTCTGTGGCAGCCCCTCAAATTGATTGTGTTAACTTTAATCACTTTATCCTACACTTCCTTTAGGGACCTCTCAGTAGGGCATACTGCAATATATAAATTTACTAACAGAAGGGAATATTTCTAGCTCTGGGGTTGAAATCAGTGGTGAAATCCAATATTTTTTTACTACTGATTCTGTGGGCGTGGCTTGGTGGGTGTGGCCTGGTGGACATGGTAGGGGAAGGATACTGCAAAATCTCCATTCCCTCCCCCCACTACTGGGGAAAGGATATTGCAAAATCCCCATTCCCTCCCCACTCTGGGGCCAGGGAGAGGTGGTATTTCTCAGTTCTTTGAACTGCTCAAAATCTCCGCTACTAGTTCGTGAGAACCTGCTGGATTTCACCCCTGGTTGAAACATATGGGGTCCTTGATGCTCTCTGAGCTTGGTGGTTTTCTTGCAGTGCTAGAGCGCTGATTATGTCATCTAGTTTGGTATTGAAATGTCTAAAAGAAAACCACCAAGGGCAGAGAGCACCAAGGACCCCACTTATTTAATTTAGCACTTAGATTTCAGTGTTGTTGTTGTTGTGTAAGGCTTTTTTCCATTTGTGTAACTATGTAAGCCATGCTTTGTAAGCATTTTCTCCTAGTAGATCACCTATGAACTTTTAACATCAGTAACAATCACCATCACAATTTTAACTTCGTGTTGACCCTGCAGGGCAGGGCTGGGGAAACAGCAAGCATTAGGAATGAATGAAGGTTTTAATCTGAGCCTTCTGGGAGGGTGAACTATAACCTTCCTGCTTTTATATTGTGCAAACGCACACATCACATCTAGGAAGCCTGCTGAGTATGGAATAGTCTCATTATAACCATCGTGATTACCTCTCCCATGTAAATTTCATTTTGAGGGGGAAAAAACCCTGCAGTCTGTATGGCAAAAGTTTATTCTTTCCAATGACTATTTGACTCTCTGCCTACAAAAAATAGCAATAGCAACAGTACTTAGATTTATATACTGCTTTCCAGTGCTTTCCAGCCCTCTCTAAGTGGTTTACAGAGTCAGCCTCTTGCCCCCAACAATCTGGGTCCTCATTTTACCCACCTCGGATAGAAGGCTGAGTCAACCTTGAGCCTGCCAGGATCAAACTCCTGGCAGTGGGCAGAGTCAGCCTGCAATACTGGATGGATGGATGGATGGATGGATGGATGGATGGATGGGAGGGAGGGAGGGAGGGAGGGAGGGAGGGAGGGAGGGAGGAAGGAAGGAAGGAAGGAAGGAAGGAAGGAAACGCAATAGCAATAGGTCTTAGACTTATATACCTCTTCACAGTGCTTTACAGCCCTATCTAAGCAGTTTACAGAGTCAGCCTCTTGCCCCCAACAATCTGGGTCCTCATTTTACCCACCTCGGATAGAAGGCTGAGTCAACCTTGAGCCTGCCAGGATCAAACTCCTGGCAGTGGGCAGAGTCAGCCTGCAATACTGGATGGATGGATGGATGGATGGATGGGAGGGAGGGAGGGAGGGAGGGAGGGAGGGAGGGAGGGAGGGAGGAAGGAAGGAAGGAAGGAAGGAAGGAAGGAAGGAAGGAAGGAAGGAAGGAAGGAAGGAAGGAAGGAAACGCAATAGCAATAGGTCTTAGACTTATATACCTCTTCACAGTGCTTTACAGCCCTATCTAAGCAGTTTACAGAGTCAGCCTCTTGCCCCCAACAATCTGGGTCCTCATTTTACCCACCTCGGATAGAAGGCTGAGTCAACCTTGAGCCTGCCAGGATCAAACTCCTGGCAGTGGGCAGAGTCAGCCTGCAATACTGGATGGATGGATGGATGGATGGATGGATGGATGGATGGGAGGGAGGGAGGGAGGGAGGAAGGAAGGAAGGAAGGAAGGAAGGAAGGAAGGAAGGAAGGAAGGAAGGAAGGAAGGAAGGAAGGAAGGAAGGAAGGAAACGCAATAGCAATAGGTCTTAGACTTATATACCTCTTCACAGTGCTTTACAGCCCTATCTAAGCAGTTTACAGAGTCAGCCTCTTGCCCCCAACAATCTGGGTCTTCATTTTACCCATCTTGGATGGAAAGCTGAGTCAACCTTGAGCTGGTCAGGATCAAACTCCTGGCAGTGGACAGAGTCAGCCTGCAATACTGGATGGATGGATGGATGAATGGACGGATGGATGAATGGATGGATGGATGGATAGGAGGGAGGGAGGAGGGCAATAGCAATAGCACTTAGACTTATATACCGCTCACAGTGCTTTTACCGCCCTCTTGTAAAGGTTTTACAGAGTCAGCATTTTGCCCCCAACAATCTGGGTCCTCATTTTACCCACCTCAGAAGGCTGGAAGGCTGAGTCAACCTTGAGCCGGTGACATTCGAACTGCTGAATTGCAGGCAGGCAGCAGAAGTAGCCTACAGGACTTGCACTCTAAACATTGAGCCACCATGGCTCATCAAAATCTTCATTTTGACTGAATATGTCACTTGGATGAGAAACGAAACGTCTCAGTTATAATAAACTTTGCATCAGCTGCCATGATTTAACCTTTTAAGATCACCGCTTCCATTTTGAAAACCTGCGTGTTTCCCAAGCGAACAGAAGACTGAGGAGAGACAGGATGATGGTAGTTCTCCAATACTTGAAGGGCTGTCCCAGAGAAAGGAGGGGGGGGTTTCAATTTATCCTCCATAGCATCTGAGGGCAGGAGAAGAAGCAATGGGTGGAAGCTGCAACCTGGAATTAAGGAGGAATTTCCTGACAGGAAAGCCGTTCCATCTGACAATGAAGCAGTAGAACAGCTTGCCTCCAGAAGTTATGGGTGCTCTATCACTGCAGGATTTCAAGAAAAGACTGGGCAACCATTTGTGCAGGCTGGTAAGAGGACTTCTGCCTTGGGCATGGATAGGATTAGAAGACCTCCAAGGTTCCTTCCAGCCTTATGATTCTATGAAAGCCTGGTGCATTAGACCCGTGCTTCTCAACCTTGGCAACTTTAAGATATGTGGATTTCAACTCCCAGAATTCTCCAGCCAGCGAGAAACACTGGTGTAGAATAATAATACAATTTGTATATGTGTTCGTTTTGTTTAGTCTCTGTTTTTCATTTTTGTGGTTTTTTGCAGAAGAATTCTCTTTTAGATCTTTTTTTATTATTATTTATTTTAATTTATATGCCGCCCTTCTCCGGAGACTCAGGGCGGCTTACAATGCATTAAGCAATAGCCTTCATACTTTTGTTTATACCTGCTTAGTAGGGCTTTCACACACATACACACCCCCGCGGTGTTCTCTTTTATACAAAGTCAGCTTATTGCCCCCACAATCCGGGTCCTCATTTTACCTACCTTGAAAGGATGGAAGGCTGAGTCAGCCTTGAGCCTGGTGAGATTCGAACTTGCAGTAATTGCAGGCAGCTGGTGTCACTTTAGCACCACTTAAGCTGCTGCTTAAAATGCTGCTTAAGCCCCATTTAAGATCTGCCTTAAAATGTATATGCCTTTGTGTGTGTGTATGTGCTTGCTTTTCCAAATGTACACTTTTCTATTTGGAGTTCTACTGATGTGTACCCACGTTGGTGGTTTTGGCAGGCAAATTAGCACCCCTGACGGAACAGCATTTCTACAGTGCTTTCAAAAATGTATCATATTGGTCCCGGGGATCATTTTATACTTTAATTGGTGAGATAACACTGCAAAATGTAGAAAACGATGACTTCTAGAGAACAGATCTACATCGCATGTTGAACATGCAAAAATAGATAAGGACACATTAAAATGCAAACTAAGCTAAACAAATTTCTTTCTTGGCTGCAAAAAAAAAATGTAGCTTGGATGATTGAAAATATGACACCTGGTCCTCTTTTAAAAGTTCATAATTATAACATTGGAGACCCTCTATCATGCTCTACAGCACAGCTACAACCAGAATGATCCTGAGAAGTTCTTCCTGGTTTATTCAGCCACTCCTCTTGCATGCAAACTCATTGTTTCCCCCTTCCTTTAGACCAGGGGTCAGCAACCTTAAACACAAAGAGCCACAAAGGTCCTAACTGGAAGCTCCCCGTTCAATTCTGCAGCCGACCGGAAGTCCAGTTCCCTCACTATAGAGTCTCCTCCAAGCGTGGCGTCCTTTTTCCTTTACCTGTCCTAACCGAAAGCCCTATCAATTGTGGAGCTGACCAGCGACAGGGAGCCACAGCAGAGGAATGAAAGAGCCACATGCAGCTCCAGAGCCGCAAGTTGCCAACTCCTGCTTTAGACCAGTGTTTCTCAATCTTGGTGACTTGAAGATGGATGGACTTCAACTCCCAAAATTCCCCAATGCTGGCTGGGGAATTCTGGAAGTTGAAGTCCACTCATCTCCAAATTGAGAAACACTGCTTTAGAGCTTGAATAAAAATGCTCCTGGAGTATATATCTCTGGAATTCCATTTCACAGTAGGTTTTTGTTGTTATTGTTGTTTCAGCTATTGATTCCCCTGGACATTTCAAGGCTGATTAGCCTAAAACTGATAAAACACAAATATAATACCATCTAAGAACTATGGGCCCACTCTTGGCATAATTTGCTAAGAGGCAATGTGACAACGATATTTCAGAGAGACAGAGACAGAGACAGAGACAGAGACAGAGAGAAACAGAGAGACAGAGACAGAGACAGAGACACAGAGAGAGATGATAAAAACACTGTCCTCACTCAACCAGCAAAAATGTCTTCCCAGCAAGATTTGAAACTGCTATAAAGCTGTGCTTTCTTTCAGAGACATTTTGCTCCTCACCCAAGAAGTTCATGAACTGAACTGAACTTGGATGAGAAGTGAAATGTCTTCAAGGACAAACAAAGAAACTCCAGTTGCCTCTTGGGACATAGGTTGAGGAACGTCTCTAACAACAAGGGCTGTAAATCTCTTGTTATTGCTATGTATAATAAGAGATTGGCCTTGATAGGATTAAAGGGTTGGATCAGACTTGTGGTATCAACCTGTACTTCTCCCATTATTTGCCTAGAGGACTTCCTAGGATCATAGGTCTGGAAGATACCTTGGGGGGCTTCTGGTCCAAACCCCTGCCCAAGGCAAGGGTCTTATACCAACCCAGGCAAATGTCTGTCCAATCTTTCCTTGAAAACCTCCAGTGATGGGACACCTGGAACTCAGTGATACAAATTGTCCCACTGATTAACTGTTCTCACTGTCAGGAAATTCCTCCTTATTTCCAAGTCAGGTCTCTCTTTAATGAGCTTCTTGTCCTATTTGCAGGTGCTAAGAAGAATCAACACCTTCTTCCCTTTAAACAGCCCTTCAAGTGTTGGAAGATGGCTGTCATATCTTCTCTAATCCTTTTCTTTGTTAGGCTAAATCAGGGGTAGGCAACTTTAAACACTCAAAGAGCCATTTGGACCCATTTCCCACAGAAAAGAAAACACCGGGAGCCACAAAACCCTTCCCGTGCCTGACTATTTCTTGAGTGGCCACAAAACTGGCATATGTAGTTGAAATAAACATTCTGTTTTCTTCTGAAACTTTTCTTTTCTTGGATGTATCCATGGTTGGCCAACGGGGAGTCAAAAAGCTCAATAAATCATGTTCCAGCAGGTGTCGCACATTGGCTAGTGTGATGCATATTTTGAATGACAGGGAGCTGCAGCAGGGTGAAAGAGCCACATGCGGCTCCAGAGCTAAATATAGCTGGGCTAAATATACTTGGTTCCCTTAGCCTCTAGACCCCTTTTATAGCAGGGGTCTCCAACTTTGGCAACTTTTAAGACTTGCGGCTGAGGAATTCTGGGAGTTGAAGTCCACAAGTCTTAAAAGTTGGCAAGGTTGGAGACTTACAGACCCCTGCTTTATAGAATTCTATTCTATAAAGCATGGGTCTATAATTCTATAATAGAATTCTTTATTGGCCAAGTGTGATTAGACACACATCATCTTAGTTGATCTTTTCTGCACCCTTTCTAGTGTGTCAGCATGTTTTTTTGATTTGTGAATGCAATTTCTCTTTTATTACTTTTCACCTCCCCATCCACTCTCTCCTGGGGACCTAAGATAGCTGTGTTTGGAAACTTTTTAGTATTTATTTATTTGTATCCTGTATTTATTATTTCTACGAATAACTCAAGGAGATGAACATATCCAACACATGTTCCTCCTTCTATTTTCCCCACAACAACCACCCTGTGAAGTGAGTTTGAATTGAGAGAGAAAGGGATGGGTCCAAGGTCATCCAGATGGCTTTCATGACTAGGGAAGGACTTGAACTCATGATCTTTCACTTTCTAGCATGGTTCCTTAACCACTTGATAAAAATGGCTCTCTTATCCCTGGAGTCTTGGACTTCTGCCTTAATGGCATTACTACAGACATGTTACCTTCTCCTCTACAAATGTTGATTGGGTGGATTGGGATCAAAGCAAAGATCAGACAAATAGGTCATCACAACAATGATGGTAAGAAAGGAGAAAAGGACCTCTTGAAGTCATCTTGACTGAGGCTCAGAATAACAGAGTTGGAAGGGACCTTGGAGGTCATCTAGTCCAATCCCCTGCTTGAGCAGGAGACCCTGTACCATTTCAGTTAAATGGTTGTCCAGTCTTTTCTAAAAAGACTCCAGTGATAGAGCACCCAGAACTTCTGAAGGCAAGTTGTTCTACTGGTTAATTGTTTTCACTATTAGGGAGTTTCTCCTTAGTTCTAGGTTGGTTCTCTCCTTGATTAGTTTCCATCCATTGCTTCTTGTCCTGCCCGCAGGTGCTTTGGAAAATAGCTTGATTCCCTCTTCTTTGTGGCAGCCCCTCAAATATTGGAACCCTGCTATCATGTCACCCCTAGTCCTTATTTTCATTAGACCAGACTTACCCAATTCCTGCAACCGTTCTTCATATGTTTCTCTCTCCTCCACACCCCAAAAAAGTTAAATCCTCACCTTGGTACCCATCAGGCCAACTGAAATCCACTACTCAATCCCCTCATTGCCAAATTGCCACTGTTTTGCCTAGGAGATAATACAGACTGGGTTGTGTAAGGGTGACGGTCTGCATGCAGGGATGGGCTGCTGGGGGTTCGGGAAAACCTCTAGCTAATTTATTTATTTATTTAATTAAACTTTTATACCGCCCTTCTCCTGAGGGACTCAGGGCGGTGTACAGCCAATAATAAAAACAACATAAACACAAAAGTTAAAAAACAATTTAAAACATATTCAATGTTTTGGCCTTATTATTAAAAACCCCAAGATTCTAGCTAAGATTCTGTGCAATTTGGAGAACCCCCAAATCCCACTCTTGGCTGGCCTACCCCACCCCACCCCACCCCACCCCATCCTGCCCCTCCCAGAAATCCCTACGTGGCTTGTTTTGGATGCAGGTAAGTGCAGGGCATGCGTGGAGCAGTGGTGGGTTCCAGCCGCTGTTACTACCAGTTCTCTTCGTGCACACGCTTTGTGCGCCATCACTGTGCACATGACCGCTTCGCTCACATGGGTGCCAAACTTGTGCTCCTCACAAGCGTGTTAGGTTTCTGGCCAGCTGAGGTGCGGCAATCCACTCTGCTGCACCTATCAGCTGAGCTAAAAACTGAGGAATAAAGGAAGGAATAAAGCAGGAGCAGGCAGGAGGGCCCAGCTCCCAGTCAAAGAGAATGGTTCGGTGATGTCACGTCATCACCACTACCGGCTCGGCTGAACCGGGCTAAACCGGGTGGGTTGCTTACCCACGGAGGCTTAGGGAGGGTGAAAAATGGGCCTACTGGAAGTTCAGGAAGGGCTGGACTCCAGAAGGCCTCCGGACCCTGAGGAGGCCATTTTCACCCTCCCGGAGGCTCAAAGAAAGCCTCCAGAGCCCCAGGAGGCCAAGCCCCTCCCCCCCGCCACCATGGTGCAGGAGGCTGACTAGGCCATGCCCACCATGGCCACACCCACCCAGAAACCCAGAATGCTAAAATTTTTGAGCCCACCCTGTCTGCATGGTAGGGAGAAAGCCATGATGGAAAAGGGGAGGAAGGCCTCCCTAAGGGGATAGAGACAGCATTGCCAAATGCGCTCAACATAAATAACATGCTAGATATCTTTTTGGTGATTTATGCTCCACACTCCTGTGCACATTTTTTCTGGAAATAAATAGGAATAAACTACATGGGAGCCACTTCTGAATAGCAACCAGGAGGGGCTGGCAGGGTTGATTTGACAGCTCCTTCATTTAGCCACTTCTTCATTTTACCCAATTTAAAAACCCGCATTTTAACTCCGTCAATTATCCTCATTCCTTCTCCCTTCATTGTTCCAAACACAAAGAGGCAACAATTGGGTTCTTAGTGGGCCATTGTATAAAATGTTTTCAGCACCTTTTTTAAACTCTACAGGTCAAAGTGCTGGTATTCGATTTATTATTTTTCCTCGTGGAAACGGAACAATCAAGCAGAATGCCTGGAATAATTTTGTAGGGAGAATCGCCAGGCTGAGGTGTCTCAATTATAGCAATGGTCTTCTTGAGGTTGGACAATCCAGTTGGATAACTTGATAGGATGCTCTTTTGGTAGTAAACCTCTGTGATCCAGAACAAACAGCTGCTAACTCACTGAGTTAAGTGAACCCAACTGACAAACTGTGGCTTAGAATATTGGTGAACTCTTCTGTTGGTTTATTCCAAGCATGATTAAGCACATTATAAGCTTTGTGTAATGTGTGAAGGCCACTTGTGATTGTAATTTCCTTGTCCGCCAGCACGTATCTGATAATTGACAGCTATTCTCAACTGCCTTCTTTCTCTCTCTCTCCCTTTCTCTTGTACCTTTTCAGGCACTTCCATTTCTCATGTCCCGATAACCTACATGCTGCCTGCAGTGAGAAATGATACAACCTGAGGCCTCTAGACCTTTGAAGCTCACGGGAATCCTTGGCCCACCTTCTGCTCCTCCTAAATGAAGTTGAGTGGGTGTCCTTCAGAGGATAAATGCTCATTGCAATCCAGAGGACATCAACAGCCAGGAGCATGTCCATTCCCCCTCTTGGCCTGCAAACCCAGATTCTGATGGACGGCGGACGGTGGTGACACCATGTAGAAGGTGCTAAAGGGGTGTCCTAACTGAGTTGCAATGGTTTTATACACTTCCCCATTTCCTAACGGCTTTCTTTATGCACTGCATTCCTTCTCCTGGGGCTTAATCTTCCCATGCTATTGGCTCGGGGACCGGCTCCTGGCCTCTTTTGTGCCTACCACCTACGAGAAACGGCAAAGGGGAGATGACCCATGCTACTTCCACGCTCTCTGCATCATCATCACCACTCCCATCTACTTAGCGTTGCTGGTGGTCTCCCTTCCTTTTGCCCTGATTGGCTTCCTGTTATGGTCCCCTCTCCAGTCCGTGAGACGTCCATACATTTATTCCAGACTACAGGACAAAAGCCAAATCAACGGATCCACCTTACTCACGGAGTGGAAGGCGGCCAGCAATGGGAAAAGCTTTTGTTTTAGCAGTGCCAACGTCTGCTTGCTGCCAGACTCCTTGGCGAGATTAAACAATGTTTTCAACACACAGGCCCGAGCAAAGGAAATTGGGCGAAGGATCCGGAATGGAGCCAGCAGGCCCCAAATCAAAATCTACATAGATTCTCCCACCAACACATCGATCAGCGCCGCAAGCTTCAGCAGCCTCGTTTCGCCCCAAGGTGGAGATGGCAATAACCGGGCAGTCAGTAACACGGGCATTAAGAGGACCACGTCCATGGAGTATAAAGGGGACAACGCCGGTTCTAACCATGAAGATGGAAGGGATCCCAAAGGTGGAGGAGATGCTGGTGATGGAGAAGATGGCAACACTTGCATCGTGCGCATAGGCGGTGAGGATAATGGCCACATTTCAGACCTAGAAGCCGACGGGATGGGAAGTCACATGAATAACAGCAAGGGAGCAGTCAACTGTTCACCTGAATCAGAAGCTGAGATCCCGAAAGGTCAAACGCCCAACCATAAGCAAAAGGAAGGGGATTCTGGAAGCTTGGATAGCTGTACTGCCTCGCGGGAGTCCCTGGTGAAGATGCGCTCTGGAGACGGTCCAGTCGACCAAAGCACGGTGAACAGCAAACTCCTCTACAAGGCCTCGCTTATGAAGAAGACTTCGGTGAAGAAAAAGAAGAATATGGATGAGCCCTTCGACCATGAGATCTCTGCTTTCTTTCCTGCCAACTTGGACTTCCTGTGCTTGCAGGAAGTGTTTGACAAAAGGGCGGCGGAGAAGTTGAAAAATCAGCTGCACCGCTATTTTGAGTACATTCTGTATGACGTTGGAGTCTACAGTTGCCATGGCTGCTGTACCTTCAAATTTGTGAACAGTGGCCTGCTTTTTGCCAGTCGCTACCCAGTTATGGATGCTGCCTATCACTGTTACCCCAACGGGAAAGGAACAGATGCCTTGTCTTCAAAGGGTGCCCTGTTTCTCAAGGTAAGAGCCTCCTTGTAGAGAATACTACCCTGTGTATGTCAGCAAGGGATGAACAGAGTTTGCAAAGGCAGAATTTTCAGGGTGGAAACTTGGAAGGGAATATCTTGCCCTCAATGGTGAAATTCAAATTTTTTTTACTGTCAGTTCTGTGGGTGTGGCTTGGTGGGCATGGCAAGGGAAGGATATTGCAAAATCCCAATTCCCTCCCCACTCCAGGAGAAGGATACTGCAAAATCCCCATTCCCATTCCACTCCAGGGGAAGGATATTGTGAAATCTCCATTCCTTCCCCACTCTTGGGGGAAGGGTATTGCAAAATTCCCATTCCCACTCCACTCCAGGGGAAGAATACTGCAAAATCCCCATTCCCTCCCAACTCCTGGGGGAAGGATACTGCAAAATCCCCATTCCCAACCCAGTCCAGGGAAAGGATACTGCAAAAGCCCCATTCCCAACCCAGTCCAGGGAAAGGATACTGCAAAATCCCCATTCCCTCCCCACTCCTGGGGCCATCCAGAGGTGGTATTTGCCGGTTCTCCGAACTACTCAAAATTTCCACTACCAGTTTTCCAGAATCTGTCAGAACCTGCTGGATTTCACTCCTGCTTGCCCTCAAGCATGGAAGCTCGATGGAATTCAGAACCTTGAGAGACTGGATTCACACAATGTGTTGAGGAGGTTAAAATGCAGATGTTGCTTATTGGAGAACAGCATGTTGTGGAAATCCAACTATTCGTTTGAGCATGTTATATGATCTAGGTCCTCAAATTAAGACACGGTATGATTTATTGGGTGGACATGGCATGTTATATGAACACAGGGACTGTGTTATGTTAATTCAGTTTTAGGATTAACAGCATGTTGTGTGAATCCAACAGAATCTGACAGATTACCCTGCTTTTCTACCTTTTTGATATATCTTTCCTTTTACTTGAGAATTCATATTTAGACCATAATTTCTGTGGTTTCTCAGCTATGCGTGAGTTTCTAATTTTCAGGAACACAATAGGAATCCTGGATATAGCTAGGAATCAATTATCTCTTTAGCCTTTTTAAGCATAGAGCATAAACCCAAGATGGACAAAAGCTCTTATCATCTTTATCATCATTTAAAGACCCCATAATCCCTTGCGGGGTAGAGCCTGGGCAACTGAATGGAGCTAGCAGAGTGTTTACTGGCCGGATGCCCTTCCTGTTGCCAATGAGCCTGGATAGCTCAGCAGACTAAAAGCATTGTGATTAACACCAGCTGTCTGCAATTACTGTAAATTCGAATCTCACCAGGCTCAAGGTTGACTCAGCCTTTCTAAGGTAGGAAAATTGAGGACCCAGTTTGTGGGGGCAATAAGCTGACTTTGTATAAAATATACAAAAGTATGAAGGCTATTGCTTAACGCATTGTAAGCCACTCTGAGTCTCCAGAGAAGGGCAGCATATAAATCAATTTTTTAAAAAAATGTAGAGTTTTGTTCAGCAGATATATTCTCATTGTGCCCAGAGAGAGATATATCTGGTTCTACCTAGGACTGAACTCACAGCCTCCTGATTGTGAGGTGAGAGCTCCATCTTTAGGCCATCGCACCACTCCATCTACAAAAGCTCTTATATCAGGGGTCAGCAACCTGTGGTTTTTTCACCCTTCTGTTGCAGCTCCCTGTCACTCAAAATGTGCACAACCGCCAATGTGCGACACCTGCCAGCATATGATTTATTGAGCTTTTCAACCCCCGATAGGCCAATCATGGATAAATCCAAAAAAAGAAAAGTTTCAGAAGAAAACAGAACATTTAACTCAATTACATATGCTAGTTTTGTGGCCGTTCAGGAAATAGTCAGGCACATAAAGGGTTTTGTGGCTCCCGGTGTTCTCTTTTCTGTGGGAAATGGGCCCAATGGCTCTTTGAGTGTTTAAGG
The DNA here is from genome assembly GCA_030761175.1 of Masticophis lateralis. NCBI lineage: Eukaryota > Metazoa > Chordata > Lepidosauria > Squamata > Colubridae > Masticophis > Masticophis lateralis. The sequence goes on from JAUDYJ010000010.1 coordinate 20,223,806, forward strand.
TTGCAGACCACTGTCTTATATGAAAAGTTAATGCAATATTTAGCTTCTTTCATGGTGCTCTCCAACAGGCTAATTGTCCTTTGTCCTCCCAGAGCTCATACCCACTTGGACAATTAATCTTAACTTCTTCAATGTGCGACCAAGTTAATGACCTACAATGATGGTTTTTGTTTGACTTTCTGCTTCCGCTTAGTTGTGCAGTTGGTCATTTAAGTTTACAGAATAGATCCAGGCTCATTCAGTTACCTTTTGCTGATGGTTTCCTTTATGCTACAAATGGAAAACGGGACATTGAAATAGGGACTTGTCATCCAAAAACAGTTTGTGGATGATTAAGAATTGATCCCAGGCCCTGGGCTCTGTGTGGGTTTGAGCATGCCCATGTGTCTCTTTGTTTTAATTGCCACAAGCTGATTCATTTAGAGTGTAATCCTACAGAGATATAGGGATGTTTAGATTTTATTTATTTATTCATTTTCTATAAATGCCCAAAATCAACCAAGTGACTATGGGCAGCTTACAAGTCTAAAATTTTTAAACGATTAAAAAGACATTAAAAAAAAACATCCACAAAATAAATATATTATAAATTTATTATTATAATATATATATAATAAATTAAAGAGCCTGGTGGGGCAAGGGACTAAGTGATGTTAAAGTAGCACTTAGTTGCCAGCTGCCTGCAATTACCGCGAGTTCAAATCTCACCAGGCTCAAGGCTGACTCAGCCTTCCATCCTTCCGAGGTAGGTAAAATGAGGACCCGGATTGTGGGGGCAATAAGCTGACTTTGTATAAAAAAGAACACCGCTTAGGTGTGGGTGGGGAGGAGCCCTACTAAGCAAGTATATACAAAAGTATGAAGGCTATTGTTTAATGCATTGTAAGCCGCCATGAGTCTCCGGAGAAGGGCGGCATATAAATCGAACTAATAAATTAATTAATAAAATATATATAAACAGCAACCATGATGATGAATCTGTTAATAGTGAAGCCAAGTTATGGGGCCTTTCACACATTCTGTGTCCCGGGGCCATGGAATGCTTTTCATAATCATAATCATAAGTTTATTTGTCAAACATATATAAGATAACAGGTAAAAATATAAACATAATTTGAATACATGAAAAGAGTACATAAAAAGGAATATTAGGACAGGGATGGAAGGCACACTGGTGCACTTATGCACGCCCCTTACAGACCTCTTAAGAATGGGGTGAGGTCAACAGTAGACAATTTAAAGTTAAAGTTTTGGGGGTTTGGGGAAGAAACTACAGAGTCAGGTAGTGTATTCCAGGCATTAACAACTCTGTTACTGAAGTCGTATTTTCTGCAATCAAGCTTGGAGCGGTTTACCTTGAGTTTGTATCTATTATTTGCTTGTGTATTGTTGTGCTTGAAGTTGAAGTAGTCATTGTCAGGAAGGACATTGTGGCAGATAATTTTATGTACTATTCTTAGGTTAGACTGAAGTCGGTGTAGTTCTAAGTTGTCTAAGTCCAAAATTTTGAGTCTGGTGGCATAAGGTATTTTATTGCGGTTAGAGGAATGGAGGGCTCTTCTCGTAAAATGTCTCTGGACTCTCTCGATTGTATTTACATCCGATATGCAGTGCGGATTCCAGACAGAATTTAACCCCCTCTTTACTATGTCAGCACTGAGAGGCTGACACTGTATTCAAGAACTGGTCTAGCAAATGTTTTGTGTGCTCTAGTTAGAAGTACAACATTTCCAGAGAAGAAGTTATGCAAGATTAGGTTAACAACTCTTAATGCCTTTTTGGCAATGTTGTTACAATGGGCTCTGGCACTTAGATCTTTAGAAATGATTTTACAGCTTTAGAAAAGCTAACAGCAATTTAATAGAATAACAGGTCATCTATTCCAACCCCTTGCTTGAGCAGGAGACCCTGTATCATTGCAGACAAATGGCTGCCCATTCTCTTTTTAAAAGCCCCCAATGATGGAGCATTCACAACTTCTGAAGCAAGCCATTCCACTGATTGTTGATTGTTCTCACTGTTAGGAAGTTTCTCCTTAATTTTAGGTTGCTTCTCTCCTTGATTAGTTTCCATCCGTTGCTTCTTGTCCTGCCTTCAGGTGCTTTGGAAAATAGGTTGACTCCTTCTTCTTTGTGGTATCCCCTCATTGGAACATGTGATCACATCACCCCTAGTCCTTCTTTTCACTAGGCTAGATATAACCAATTTCTCAGGGGTGGACTTCAAAAATTTTAACAAGGGGTTCTCTGCCCGGTTGCTGGATGAATGTGGCCACGGTGGGCATGGCCTAGTTCGTCTCCTGCACCATGTTGGGGGGGCTTTTTATCCTCCCCGGGCCCCGGAGGCTTTCCTCCAGCCTCCGGGAGGGCAAAAATGGCCTCCCCAGGCTACAAAGACCCTCTGGAGGCCGGAAATGGGCCTGAACTTCTGGTAGATCCATTTTTCGCCCTCCCTCAGCCTCCATGCACACCCTGTACTTACCTGCATCTAAAATGGGCTGTTTGGAGACTCCTGGAAGGGAAGGGGCGGGGTGGGTGGGACCAGCCAGGAGTGGGATTTAGGGGTTCTCCGAACTGCACAGAATCTTAGCTAGAGGTTCTCCCGAACCCCCAGCAGCTTCACCCCTGTAATTCCTGCAACTGTTCTTCATGTTTTAGCCTCCACTCCGTAATCATCCTTGTTGCTATTCTCTGTACTCTTTCCTCAACATCGCTATTCTGAACTCTGAAGGGAGAATATTCCAGAACACTGTTTTCCCTTCTCTGATTCTTCCTGACACAGGAAAAACCTTGAAGAGAACATGATAGAATCAGTTAGGAAGGGGCAACAAGAAGAATTGTCAGCAAAACTATTTTTTTTCACCTTCTGGTGCCAAGAAAGTAAGAAAAATGAAAATTTTCCATCTTGCTTTCATTTCAAGGCTACATCAAAGAGGATCTGATATGTCAGAATACTTCAGCCAAGAAGCAGAACATCGAATTTCTCTTTTAAGAAAGCCTTAAAATAGAACGAAGAAAGGTAGTTTAAAGAAGGCACTGGTTCTGTTTAGATCATAGCATATCAGAGTTAGAAGGGACCTTGGAGGTCTTCTAGTCCAACCCCCTGCTCAAGCAGGAAACCCTATAACATTGCACACAAATGGCTGTCCAGTCTCTTCTTTAAAAGCCTCCTGTCAGATGCCTATGAGTCTGGAGCCAAGTTTCAAAATCCAGTTATTTATTAGGAGCAACATGTCAGCAACTTCCCGAGTGTAGTCAACTCTGCCACACATAATTTACCACTCAGCTTTGACCCTGTTTCCCCACCCCCTCCTCTCAGGCTGTGTCATAAATCACATTCTCCAACAAGGCACTTTCACAGGCTGTAGAAAACATGCCTCAAAAGATGGCTCTGATAATCTGAGATCCAATCCTGGAGGAAGGAATGCATAGAATGTGCTTTTGTATGTGGCTCTCAAACTGCTCCATCATGTCTCCCCCCTTTCTGTCCATGGCAACTCAAGAGCAGACTAGAAATGCTTTGCGAGTTGACACCTCCAGTGATGGAGCACCCACAACTTCTGAAGGCAAGCCATTCCATTAGCTGTTACTGTCAGGATATTTGTCCTTACTTCTAGGTCGAATCTTTCCTTGAGTTAATATCCATCCGTTGTTTCTTGCCTTGCCTTGGAGAATAGGTTGACTCTCTCTTTTAGCTCTTCACCATCAAACTTTTGCAAGTATGCTTTGAGAGAGAGAAAAAAAACTGTGAGTGGCAGATGATATTTGAGAGAAATAAACACTCAGCAAGGAACCAAGCTAGCAATTGAAATGTTGGGGAGGAGGAGAAGGAGGAGACATCCTGGGCAGAAAGCAAACAAGGAGGATAATTAATTTCTTTTTAAATGCATCAGTCTGCTGGAGTGATATATTTCAGGAGGATCGGAGGGATGCAGCCTTAGCATGAATTGCTGGCTCACAGTTTAGAGCAACAAAGGAAGCAGGGGGGGAAGGGAGGAAAGAAGATAACCGCTAAAATGTTGAACAGAGAGTGTGGGAAATAACCAAGTAAACTGTGGGAGTATTAAGAAGGAAGGACAGAGAAAAGGCGATGATGGGATTCTGTGGAAATGTCTTAAAATAGCAGGATGAACCTGAAACCCCCCAGATCTTTTGGATGACATCACATCATTTAACAAGCTGCGACACTGCCCGTGTTGCCAAGAGCTGTTGTGGGTGTAGACCAAAAACATATGAAACGTGACCAGTGGTGGGATTCGGCCAGTTCACACAAGTTCGGTCAGCCCGCCTGACCCCGCCTTGTCCCACCCCTCCCAACTACTCCTTACTTTGCCACCCACCTGCTCGCCTGGCCATCTGGCCACTCGTCCAGCTGGGTGGTGGGGCGAGTAGCTGGGTGTGACAAGGAGTGGCTGGGAGGGGACGGACATGGCGGGGCGGGGCCGGGTGTGGCGAGGAGAGGCTGGGCGAGGTGAGGTGCCCCTTGACATGAGTGATGTAGAGTTGGCCATGGTCACCCAGTCACATGACCACCCAGCCACGCCTACCCAGCGGGTTATTAGGGCAGAGAAACCAATTGTTAAATTATCTGAATCCCACCACTGGAAACATCCACAAATTTCTCACCTTGGTTAACATATGATTTATGATTACTGGCCACTTAAAGTCACCTGATGGGACACCCACAACTTCTGGTGATAAGCCATTCTGTTGATTAATTGTTCTCCTTGTCAGGAAATGAGACCAAGCTCAGCACTAAGGACCCCACAGAAACAGTGAAAATGGGGCAAGGTGACTCTTTGGTTCAAGCTTTCAAAGTCAACAACAAGAAGTTGTCCCTATCCCCAAAAGTGGGAAGTGGCTGCCACCATCATAAACTACATAACAAGTCAATGGATGTGATTGTGGTTAGTGCAGCGAAGACTCTCTTTTTGAGTGCGCATCCTATGTGAAGTAAAGATCATCAGTTAATTTGCAAATAGGATCTGCTCTTTAGAAACTTCTGAGATTTTATAGCTTTGAAGTTCTCTATGTCCATATGCAGGGTATGCGGTGGCTTAGTGGCTAAGACACTGAGCTTGTTGATCAAAAGGTCGACAACTCAGCGGTTTGAATCCCTAGTGCCGCGTAACGGGGTGAGCTCCCATTACTTTTCCCAGCTTCCGCCAACCTAGCAGTTTGAAACCACGTAAAAAATGCAAGTAGAAAAATAGGGACCGCCTTTGGTGGGAAGGTAACAGCGTTCCGTACACCTTTGGTGTTTAGTCATGCTGGCCACCTGACCATGGAGATGTCTTCAGACAGTGCTGGCTCTTTGGCTTTGAAATGGAGATGAGCACAGCCCCCTAGAGTTGGGAATGACTAGCATACATGTGCGAAGGGAACCTTTACCTTTTTATGTCCATATGCAAACTCTTTGGGGAGGTGGAGATCAAAGCAAAGGACTGAAAGGACAGCCAACATTGAGGAGACAATGAGGACCATAGAAACACCAGCAGGTTCCCAACTCATGAGTAAGTAGTATTTAGAGACACAGCATCCTATGTCATCTTAAGGATTATTAGATGTATTCCCCTTCAACTAGGGGTGAGTCATTGCAAGTTATTTTACTAGATGAGTTCCCACAAGCTGCCTGAGGAAATTTACTTGAGGAATTCACATGTTGGTCAATTCCTCAGGTAAATAACTTGAGGAATTAGCCAACAGGTTTATCTGGGGGCAGATATGTAATATTAAAACCTCTGTCCCTGGTTGTAAAAAAAAAAAGAGAATTAATTCTGTCATCCTTGCCTGACAATCTCAGAGCTGCTGTTTGAAGCATTTGCTTCAGTTTATTGAATGATTGGGGGTTGGTCCCCTGTGAAGTTATGACTCAGCTAGTGAAACTGTCCAAATGGAAGAAGCTGAGAAAAGTTTCAAAAAGACAGACATTAACAGAAGCAGTGGTGAAATCCAATTTTTTTTACTACCAGTTCTGTGGGTGTGGCGTGGTGGGCGTGGTGTGATGAGGTAGGCGTGGTAGGGGAAGAATACTGCAAAATCTCCATTCCCACCCCACTCCTGGGGGAAGGATATTGCAAAATCTCCATTCCCACCCCACTCTGGAACAACCAGAGGTGGTATTTGCCAGTTCTCCGAATTACTCAAAATTTCCACTACCGGTTCTCCAAACTGCTCAAAATTTCCGCTACCAGTTCTCCAGAACCTGTCAGAACCTGCTGGATTTCACCCCTAAACAGAAGGTACAATTTTTACCTCCTTAAACAAGACCATCTCACTCCCTAAGCAAGAATGTAAAACACATTTTATTTTTAATTCAAGTGGGTGATTTTTTTAAAAAAGATAGGAACTCATCAATTGGATAGATTTCATCCTAATCCCAGTAGAAAGAATTTCAGATAGTAACAAAAAATATTAATGATAGAATCAGTTGGGAAGGTGGGCAGCAAGGACAATTCATAGTTTGTCTAGCTAATAACTAAAACAGGGTTTTATCAGGCTTCAAGAGAAGCTGGTAGAAAGCTTTTATTTTAATCTGGTCTGCCATCTCCAGACTGTGGTTGGTGCTCAGATCTCTGGCTCTCTTTCAATAGGTGCATGTAGACAATGCCATATAGCACTTAAGTATTTTATTCAAGGCTATCTCCAGATTCTAAACCAGTGTTTTTCAAACTTGGCAACCTTAAAGATGTTTGGACTTCAATGCTGGGAATTCCTGCAAGGATATTCTGGGAGTTGAAGCCCACATATCTTAATGTTGCCAAATTTGAAGACAGACTAGACTAAATCTTCTACCTATACCAGTGATGGCTAACCTTTTCTGAACTGAGTGCCCAAAGCATGCCCGAACCACCAAAATGTGTGTGAACGTGTTGGCTCAGATCAGCCGACATGTTCACACACAGAGAGTACAGTGGAAAGACGAGTTTCACTTTTTCTCTGCACAGACTCAAAAGCTGCAGACTAAGACACGCCCTGGCTCCAATCTGTCTCAGTTCCCAATAGGCTGACTTTGTTACTATGTCCTGTTCCAGTTGATGAATATACTCTGACATGTCATGTGTAACAGGGCAAGCTTTTCAAAGAGGAAAACAGTCCAAAACTCCACTGGTGATAGGATAGATCTCATTCGGGGATCAAACTGTTGCCTTGCTATACAAAAACAGAGACAAACTTACCCACCAACGTTTCAGAACTTTGCAGCTACCTTGGGCCCATCTTTGGTGGACTTGTCAGCTTTTAAAAACAAGTGTTCTACATTAGGCCTAGGCAGTAATCTAAATATTTTATAATACACATGCTGCCTCTGCTAATGCAAACCTTGGCTGGGATCCACCCTTCCTGGCTGCATTCAAAGATCATCTTCAACTCAGCAGGTTTCAAATTGTCTACATCTCCAATCGTCTCCAACTAGGAGGGAAAGGGAAAATTAGGAAGCAGCATTTCTGGCTTTCTGTTATTAAGCAAAGCAGAACAAGACAAATTGGTTTAATAATAATGCTCTTTGTTGGGTAAATTAGGTATGTCTAGTCTGATGAAAAGAAGGACTAGGGTTGGCAGTGATAGCAGTGTTCTAATTTTTGAGGGGCTGCCACAAAGAAGAGGGAGTCAAGCTATTCTCCAAAGCACCTGAAGGCAGAACAAGAAGCAATGGGTGGAAACTCATCAAGGAGAGAAGCAACCTAGAACCAAGGAGAAATTTCCTGACAGTGAGAACAATTAATCAGTGGAACAACTTGCCTCCAGAAGTTGTGGGTGCTTCATCACTAGAGGTTTTTAAAAAGAGATTGGACAGCCATTTGTCTGAAATGGTATAGGGTCTCCTACTCAAGCAGCGGGTTGGACTAGAACAGGGGTGTCAAACTCAAGGCCTAGGGGCTGGATTTGGCCTGCAGGGCTGCCCTGGAAACAGCAAAGGACCAGTCTGCAGTGCCTCTGCCAGAGAAAACAGAGCTCGGGAGGGCTGTGGGTGGTCTTTTCAAGCTTCATTTTCACTGGCAGAGGGTTTCTGGAGGCTGTTGCAGCAGAAAACAGAGCTTTTGAGGGCTGTAGGCAGCACTCCCAAGCTCCGTTTTCACTGGCAGAGGATTGCAGGAGGCCATCGCAGCTAAAACGGAGCGTGTTAGCTCGTTTTCACTGGCAGAGTGCTTGGGCCACCACAGGTGCCCCCGACACAAGTGATGTCGAGCTGGTCACACCCACAATGGTGATGCCCACCCCAGCCCTCCATGGTCAAACAAATCCCTGATTTCAGCCCTCAATGAAATTGAGTATGACACCCCTGGACTAGAAGCTGTCCATGGTCCCTTCCAACTCTATTATTTCTACGTTTAATCATCATCATCTTTTTCATTGCTTTTCCTTTTTCTCTGTTCTTCTCAATAACCAATGTAGTGAAAAGACAAGACTTCTCATTTTTCTCATTCCTGGGCTGGACTGATAAAACATACTAAATCTTACGTTTGGGTTTGGAAGAATGATTCTTGCAATTAGTGACCGCTTAGTGCCCAAAGAAATAATCCATATAATGCCTTGGAGAGATAGATTGCATCACACTCAAATTAATGGTTGAAATTCCAACAATTGCAAACTCTTCATTTTGAGTTCATTCTGGCGTGTTCTCCACATTTAGTCGTGTTCTCCAGTAATTCCATTAACTGTAAAATGAGAAGTTATTTTTCATTTAGGATGGAAGAAAATGTTATGGCCCTCCTAATATTATTAAAGGGATGCGGTGGCTCAGTGTCTGAGACCCTGAGCTTGTCAATCAGAAGATCGGCAGTTCAGCGGTTCGAATCCCTAGCGCTGTGTAACGGAGGAGCTCCCGTGACTTGCCTCAGCTTCTGCCAATCTAGCAGTTCGAAAGCACGTTAAAAATGCAAGTAGAAAAATGGGAACCACCTTTGGTGGGAAGGTCACAGCATTCCGTGTGCTTTTGACATTTAGTCATGCTGGCCACATGACCACAGAGATGTCTTTGGACAGTGCTAGCTCTTCGGCTTTGAAACGGAGATGAGCACCACCCCCTAGAGTCAGGAACGACTAGCACATATCTGCGAGGGGAACCTTTACCTTTAATGTTATTAAAAGTCTTATTCTTCATGAATTCAGCTAATCCGCTTCTAATATTGTGCAGGGGATCACTTGAACATGTAGAATCCCAGCATTTAATAGGGTGCTGTACATCCTGAATCTGTGGCCATGTGGCTTTTTTCTAATGCTATGAGCAGGAAGCCTCCAAGGGATTCATCTTCTGAGGTGGAAGATGGATGGTCCATTTCTCTCCTTGGCTTTCTAAGCTGCTTATGCCAGTATATCTCTTCACCTTTGGCCTCAGTGCTTCAATTCACCCTGATGTTCTCCACAGGACTGTACTGTCTGGGATACACCACAGATGCTTAATCTGGTCAGCCAAAGCCCAACAAGCTGTATTTACACCATATGTATGCTAAGCTTGGTTTATTTTCATCTTGATTAGTGTGTTTTTCCTGAGTGGCTTGGTGCATGGTGTGAAATCAGCCTTTTGGGTTAGTTCACCCTGAAAAGGGTGAATTCATAAATAGATCAAGCTTGTCTTCCAAACCTAGCTGTTGAGAAGTGATGGTGAAAAATACCTTTGCAGGCAGCCATCCTTGCCAGCTCACAAGCTAATTGTCAGATCTGGAAGCCATCTTTTGAATTCAGCCTTCGGGCCTGCCACATTTACTGCTGTGGGAAATTAGGAGGGGGGATTGTATGGAGTGTTGGTGATATATAGTCATAATAACATTCCTTTCTCAGAAAGTCAAGACCATCTTGCTCTGCACCTGGGAGGTTGGACCTGGGAGGTATTTCCAGTTGGAACTGTGCTTTGATTGGACCATGTGATGGACGTGTGGGTGTTGGGCTTTTCTTTGAACTTTTCTTTGGGTGGGGGAAAACCTGGAGGTTTTTAGATTCGGGTTAATGTCAGGGTTCCAAGTAACACCCCCAACAAAAGAAAACTCAGAAGCTTGAGTTTCCTCAAAGTTCCATTTTATTAAAGATGTCATATTGGCACATCTGGGAAATCCCAAATCTGAAAGTGTCCAGGTTTTTCCCACCCAAAGGAAGGTTCAAGTCCCTGCCCACAGAGCCCACACAGTCAGACAGCAGAGATGCGGAGGAACAGGAGGAGCCTGTTCCTAGTGCACACATGCACAGAGCTGCCAGAAGGCAAGTGCAGCTAAAGCAAAAAGGACGACTCGGGAGTAAGGCCAGAAGATGATTGGCCCCTCCCATAAGGCTTAAAAGAGAAACAAAGGCACTTGGGCTTTTTTGCAGAAAAACAATGTTACTAACTCTGTTTCCAGTCGGCATCTCTTTGTTTGTTTTTGAACGTCATGGGGCTTTGCCAGGTAAGGCCTTTGGCAGAGTGTCAAAGAAGATAAAGGGTGGTGATTATCCCGAAGGACTTCTTCCGAAGGACTTGTTTTGCCACTAATTGGGACTCAGCTGGGAATGAACATAATTCTCAGCTGTTACAATAAAATAGGTTTGTTTGGGACTAATTGTGTCTTGTAATGACTCAGTAAGCCTAGGTCAAAATAATGGCATTATTTGACCCAAGGAACTCCAAGGACACCAACCATGCAGCAACCTTACGAAGTGGAGCAGAAACCGTAGGAGAGAGGCAATTGTTTTACTTATCCTTCTTGTAAAGAAAAGATCCTGGACATCTCTTGGGCTGGAAATTCTTGCCCCTGTTCATGCTGGCCAGGAAATTTTGGAAGCGGCAGTCCATCCACACATAGGGCATCAGATTTGGTTGTGCCAAATCTGCTGAAAATGTCATCTTCAGAATCTTTGTTGAGGGTCCTCTTCTGAACTTCTTATATTTGATAGCTAAGCTGCATGCTTCAGTGTTTTGAAGAGCTTCCATTTTTCCCTCTTCCTTCTCTTTGCCGCATTTCAGCTTAAATTTCTTTAGATGCCCCACAACAGGGAATCATTTTCCACCCATCTCATGACTCCAAATTCCACCAAAGGGGCGTCATTTACCAGGTATTCCAACTGGATGGGAAACAAAGCAACTGGCCAACGATTGCAGCTCTGCCCATTAACATTTCATACTTACATTTCATTCTGTTTTAACATGTTTAAATAATAGATCAACTTAGCATAACTAACACAGCGGCTTTATAAAGCACCAGAGATCTCTGCAAGCAAGCGTGCCTACCTCATAAAAAAAAAAAAAAAGGATTTCTGCAAATCTTGTTTAGACCCAGTTTGAAGCCAATAATGTGGTGGGCACTCAGCGTAGAAGCAGCAAAGGCAAAAGAAAATCTTTCAAAAGGTTTAGATTGGAAATGGCTTTTTGTATTTTAGTCGGTGCCATAATGGCTTTGCCACACAACTCTCCCGAAAGGCTATACTTGCCTCACTCAGCTCCCACTGTGCAGCTTTGCTCAAGAAATACACATCCTGGAAACGGTCTCCTTTTTAAAGTTACAATCCCTGGATACGAGAACAATCTTGAGGAAGAAAATGTATGCAAAAACCAAGCTTCCATATATTAAATTACCTTGCACAATAGTAGTAACTGTGAGAGGAATCTTGGAGTCTTAGTGGACCACCCTTTAAATATGAGCCAGCAATATGCAGCAGCTGCCAAAAAAGCCAACACAGTTGTAGGCTGCATAAACAGAGGGATAGAATCAAGATCACGTGAAGTGTTAATGCCACTTTATAAGGCCTTGGTAAGGCCACACTTGGAATATTGCATTCAGTTTTGGTTGCCACGATGTAAAAGAGATGTGGAGACTCTAGAAAGAGTGCAGAGAAGAGCAACAAAGATGATGAGGGGACTGGAGGCTAAAACATATAAAGAATAGTTGCAGGAACTGGGTATGTCTAGTTTAATGAAAAGAAGGTCTAGAGCAGACAGGATAACAGTGTTCCAATATTTGAGGGGCTGCCACAAAGAAAAGGGAGTCAAGCTATTCTCCAAAGCACCTGAGGGCAGGACAAGAAGCAATGGGTGGAAACTAATCAAGGAGAGAAGCAACTTAGAACTAAGGAGAAATTTCCTGACAGTTAGAACAATTAATCAATTGAGCAACTTGCCTGCAGAAGTTGTGACTGCTCCAACACTGGAAATTTTTAAGAAGATGTTGGATAACCATTTGTCTGAAGTGGTGTAAGGTTTCCTGCCTGGGCAGGGGGTTGGACTAGAAGACCTCCAAGGTCCCTTCCAATTCTGTTATTCCATTCTGTTCTACTCTAAATTAAAGGTGATGCAAAGCACCGTACATGTTGTTGCATCCTGTTTAAACATAGATGTCGGGGTTCCAAGTAACACCCCACAACGAAATCAAACTCCGAGACTTGAAGTTCCTCAAAGCTAACTTTTATTAGAGATGTTATATTGGCACATCAGGGGAAACTGAGCCGAGGTGGCACAGTGGTTAGAGTGCTGTACTGCAGCTTCTTCAGCTGACTACTAGTTCAGAAGATCAGCAGATCAAATCTCACCGGCTCAAGGTTGACTCAGCCTTGCATCCTTCCGAGGTGGGTAAAATGAAGACCCAGATTGTTGGGGGCAAATATGCTATTTAGTATACTGTTGATTGTTGTAAGCCGCCCAGAGTCCTCGGAGAGTGGGCGGCATAGAAATATGATTAATAATAATAAAACACGAATCTGAGAGCTTCCGGGTTTTCCACACTGAAAAGAAAGTTCAAGACCTTGCCCCTCTCCCACATGTCCACATCACATCCAATCACATCCCATCTGGAACAGAAGATACCCCTTCATTCCTCTCAGCACACCAGCAAGGCACAACGGCCTTGACTTTCTATAAAGAATGTTATTGTGACTACATATCTTCTTCCCTCTATGCAATTCCCCCGTCCCAATTTCCCACAGTAGGATTTGTGGCAGGCCTGAAGCCTCAAAGGTAGAAAGATGGCTTCCAGGTCTGATGATAGAATCATAGGGCTGGGAGATCTTCTAGTTCAACTCCCTGCTCGAGGTAGGAGACCTTATGCCATTTAGCTCTAATGGTTGTCGAGTCTATTTCTGAAAACCTTCAGCAACGGAGCACCCACAACTCTGAGAGGCAAGCTGTTCCATTGATTAATTGTTCTCATTGTCAGAAAATTTCTCCTTCCTTCTAGGTTGGATCTCTGTTTATCAAGCTCCCACCCCTTGCTTACTTCCTGTCCTCAGATATTTTGGAGAATAAGTCAATCCCTGCTTCTCCGTGACAGCCCCTCAAGTACTGGAAGACAATTATCATGTTCCCCACTAATCCATCTCTTTGATAGCTAGACATACCCTAGTTTCCTCCACTGTTCATCATACGATTTAGGCTCCACGCCCTTTATCATCTTTGAATCATTTATCATCTTTTAGCATCTTTGATAAAGATGATAAAGATCTCATTGATGCCAAGATTATTCTTGGCTCTAATTGTAAGGTAGGGGGAAAAAAACCCTGTTTTGTTTGATTGTCATGGAAAATGGGGTCTCTCCTGCAGATGCCATCAAAGCATCTATCTGATGCAGTGGTGGGTTGCTACCGGTTTGCCCCAAATCGGTGGTGGCAGGAGGCTTCTGCACGCACAGAAGTGTTGTGTGTGCGCGCATGAGCGAACCGGTAGTGACAGGTTTTGAAACCCACCCCTTATCTGATGCAACAGCAAAAATGCTATTTTGCTTTTCAGGGTGCAATTTGATAGCCATTTCAGAGATCTCTTAAGTCTTAGGGAGCTGATGGGGGAAGTCTTGGGGAGCTGATGGAGGAAGTCTTGGGGAGCTGATGGATGAAGCTTAGGGAGCTGATGTAACCAACTTAAAGGTTTAAGGAGGATTTATGGAGGAGTTTATACCTTCTTTCTGAGGCCAATTACATTAGTGGTGGATAAATAAGAGACTGTAGAAGAGACTTAGTTGCAGAGAAGAGCAACCAAGATGATTAGAGGGCTGGAGGCTAAAACATATGAAGAACAATTGCAGAAACTGGGCATGGCTAGTCTAGTGAAGAGAAGGACCAGAGGAGATAGGATATCAGGGTTCCAATATTTGAGGGGTTGCCACAGAGAGGAGGGGGTCAACCTATTTTCCAAAGCACCTGAAGGCCAGACAAGGAATAATGGATGGAAACTGATCAAGGAGAGATTCAACCTGTAAATAAGGGGAAATTTTCTGACAGTGAGAACAATCAACCCATGGAACAGAAGTTGCCTTCAGAAGTTATGGGAGCTTCATCCCTGGAAGCTTTCGAGAAGAGACTGGACTGCCATCTGGCAGAAATGGTGTAGGATCTCTTGCTTGGGCGGGCGGTTGGACTAGATGACCAACGTCCCTTCCAACTCTGTTATTCTGTTAAACAAGCACAGAGGGAGACAATCTTGGTTGGAGATGAGAGAATTTCACTGAACCATCATAGGGATGAGTCAATCAAGTCCCAATCCAGTTTTCCATAAAACTTTGCTCCTTACATTGTTTTAAATGTATTCATAATTTGAGTGACACTTGAAGATACCTCTTTTTAAAAGAAAAGGTTGAAGAAGGACTAAGATGATGATTATGTACCATCAAGTCATTTTTGACTCTAGTAAACTCTAGACAAATTTCCTCCATGACAATATCTCCTCACCTGGTCCTTCAAGTCTTCCAATAGTGTATTGATCATCTCCCTAACTCAGTTCATCTCCCTTGCTGCTGGTTGTCCTCTTCTTCTCTTTCCAAGCTTCAGGGCCTTCTCCAAAGAACTTGATCTTCATGTAATGTCTCTAAAGTAGGATAAGTTGAGCTTGATCATTGATACCTCAAGTGAAAACTCTGGATTTATTTGTTCAATAATCTATCAGTTTGTTTTCTTGGGATCCACAGTATTCTCAGGAATCTCCTCCAATACCAAAGTTCAACAGCATCAATTCATTTCCTGTTCTGCTAATTTGAAGTCCAACTTTCACCTCCATAGAGTGTCACAGGAAATACCATGACTCAGATGATTCTGATTTCTAAGAATCATACAAAACATAGCATTAATCTAAAAATCTCATCAGGAATTGACCCCTCAAACTTGCCATGAATTTCCCAGTGCAAGGTTGAAGTGATCTCCCTATTGACAAAGACCAAAAGACTTTTCAAATATTGTGAAAAAAATTCAGAACAGTCCATAACACAATTTTTCTCCTATGCCAGAGCATTTTCCCTTATGCCTAAAAAGAAAATTGTCATCTCATATTACCGTTCCAAAGTTAATCTATTATTGTGTCGTGTTGCGGTTGTTTGATTTTTAAGTGGGGATAGGGAGGGGAAACCAGATGAAAGATGTACAACAATAGTGGCCAATTCTCAGAGAAACTCATTGCAAAATTAAATCCAGACTATGTAGGGAAATTTTACAAACAGAAAAAAAAAACTCAAGTGGAGAAATATTATTGAACTGAATCAAAAATAAGACCCTGTCTTTTATATATGTGTGTGTGTGTGTGTGTGTGTGTGTGTGTGTGTGTGTGTGTGTAGGTCTTTGGTTGTTCGGGTCTTCTCCTGTGTAAAATTGGAAGTGTCTTGGCGACGTTTCGACGAAGTCTCATTCATCATCTTCAGGCTGGTGTTCTCGGCTTCGTGCTTCCAGGAGCACACATGCCCTGTCCTCCTGCACATGAGTGGCAGAGACCCAAAGACCAGTTGCTGGCAGGAGGCGCGTGGAGCTGAACTGGGATGATGGCTTACATACCATCAGAGAGGGCGCTGCGTGCCACCTCTGGCATGCATGCCATAGATTCACCATCACTGATATATCCTATAATTCTCACCCAAGAAAATCGATGTAGAAGAAGAGCAGGCACAGCTGGGAGTTGGAGTTAAAGGCATCATCAGTTTAGAGTCCTTGCATTGCTCCAAGTCCACCACCACCCCTTGAATTCTGTTGTCCCTCATCTAGCACCAATTCAATGCTGAGCATTAGTCCCTGGATTCTTGTGTATTCACAAGTCTTCAATAAATCATTTATGCTTCAATCAACATGAATAGTCCTGATTCTTTGCATCTGACGGTAGAAGGGAATTGCCATCCCAACATGTTTGCTGATATATGAAGACAAGACAAGACTAATTCCAGCTTCAACAGCCCTTTGTCATGCCTTCCTGGTGTAGCTTTGAGCTGAAAGTGGAGATTAATCAGAATAACAGAACTGGAAGAGGGTTTGGAGGTCTTCAAGTCCAACCCTCAGCTCAAGCAGGAAATGCTATACCATTTCAGTCAAATGATTGTCCAATCTCTTCTTAAAAGCCTCCAGTGGAGGTGAGCCATTCCACTGATAGATTGTTCTCACTGTCAGGAAATTTCTCCTTAGTTCTAAATTGGTTTTCTCCTTGGTTAATTGCTTCTTGTCCTGCCTTCAGGTGCTTTGGAGAATAGTTTGACCCCTTTTCTTTGTGGCAGCCCCTGAGATATTGGAACACTGCTATCATGTCTCCCCTAGTCCTTCTCTTCATTAAAACACCCAATTCCTACAACCGTTTTTTTGTATGTTTTAGCTTCCAGGTCACTAATTTGTTGTCTTTGTTACTGTTCTCTGCCCTCTTTCTAGAGACTCCACATCTTTTTTATATCATGGTAACCAAAGTAGGCGTCTACAAGTTGCCATTTTAAATCTCTCACAATCTCCTGGTGGACAAAAATCCAGAGCATTATGGGAAGCGATACCATGGCAGGGATTGAGTTTGAAATTCTAAAAAAAATCTGTTTTGGAAAATTCAGAACAAGAGCCAGAGGGCCTTACTGAAGTCTTTGCAGGCGCCAGAGGGCATAAATGCAGAAACTAGTTGTAAAAAAGCATATCTGATGTCAAGACCATTTATTACTTATGGGCTCAATCCTCTCCAAAGTAAAATTAAACTGAAGCAAAGGCCAAATGTCCCTCATGTGCACATCTAGAAACAAGATATGCCTTCTGACAGGATCACTTTTCACCATAATCTTTTTCTGATTATTCCCTCTTGGCACTCTGCCAAGTGAGCCAGAACCCCACTTCTGCTTTGTGATCCTTTTCTGGAAAAATTGGCAGTTGTTTGTAAGTGGCTAACTCTCTGCTTAACTTGTAAACATAGTCCTTCTTTTAAAAGCAAAACTGAGTCCTTTTTGCACACAAGGTGAAGTTGTAGAAAAATATTGAGAAAAGAAGATGCTAGTTTTTAAAACAGACAAATGTTCACATGTATTTTAATACCATTAACTTCAGACACATCTATTCCTTCACCATGTTTTCCTCATTTAGATAACCCAGCCTCTCTCGATAGATATAGATAGATAGATAGATAGATAGATAGATAGATAGATAGATAGATAGATAGATAGATAGATAGATAGAAAGAAGTATAGGTAGAGGTAGAGGTAGAGGTAGAGGTAGAGGTATAGGAATAGGTAGGTGATAGATAGATAGATAGATAGATAGATAGATAGATAGATAGATAGATAGATAGATAGATAGATAGATAGATGATAGAGGTATAGAGATAGAGATAGAGATAGAGATAGAGATAGAGATAGAGATAGAGAGATAGGTATATAGAGATATATATTTGGTGATGTAAAGCAATCTAGAATAATGTTATTTCTCTTTGTGGTTCTACCTTGAGAATGGATCTGCTCGGATGGCAAAGATGTTTAAACATAAGTCAGCTAAATGTTGGAAAGACCATCAGATACCTGGATCATATTATCATAGGTGATGGACATGTGTAGAAGCAAAAAAAAATTTGGATAAAAATACAGATGTGGCTGGAAAAGATTATAAAGCAACACACTGATTTAAAACCAGAAATATTTTTGTTGGGATTTTACCTGAAACTTATAGTAAAGGGAATGCTTATTTAATTATACACGTATTAAATTATACACTCAGCTAGAAGTGTATTTGCACAAAACTGGGAAAGCAGAGAGTTCCCTACTGATGAGAATGTGATTAGGAAAATATTAGAATGTGCAGAAATAAATAGATTAAAGCCTGCTATAAAGGAGAAAGAACAAACTGAATATTATATGACATGAATGGTTATTTTATGAATGGTTGGAAAATAAAAATAGAAGTTGGAGATCAGTGAAATATAGAAAACAAGTTATGATAGAGAAGCAAACAATATGGTGATTCTTACTAAAATGACTATTAAGATTATTATATTTCATATTATTATTATATTCTTATTGGAAGATATATTGAGAGGGAGAAATGAATGGATGTATTATGCTCATTATTGTTATTATTGTAAGATTACGGAATCAATATCAATGTAATGACTACTATTGTAAATTTTAATTGTTATTGCACAGAGATATTTGTACCCAGAAGACACACTGTTTAATGGAAGATGGAATGTTTAAGTTAAAATAAAAAGAGAGAGAGAATGGATCAGCTGGTATAAAACCTTTCCGAAGAAAACATCTCTTGTGTTTTATCATTGGATTTTGAGGTTACATGGAGACAAATGTCCCACTAACCATTCTCTCTCTCTCTCTCTCTCTCTCTCTCTCTCCCTCCCTCCCTCCCTCCCTCTCTCTCTCTCTCTCTCTCTCCCCCCACACACACTTCCAGGTGCAAGTGGGAAGTACACCTCAGGACCAAAGAATTGTGGGATACATTTCCTGCACCCACTTGCAAGCTCTGGCAGGTGAGTATGGATCTGTTCTTTCAATCATCCTTATGTTGTATGGGAAACTTTCTATGGTTTTGACTTCATTTGCAGAAAACAGGTTGGGTCATTCCTTCTTGGATGATCTCCTAGCAATGCCACACATTTTGAAAATAAAAATGTTGCATGCAGGATTAGACTAAGGTTCAATACTCTGTGGAACAAAGACACCAAGCTAGGCAGTGGCAGCCGGTCAACCTTGCCTAGTCTCTTCTCACCTTTCAAAATCAAATTCTGTTTCATGAAACTGAGGAGGACAGATAGAAGTATTGCAGGATAATTTTTCTGCATGCCATTAATATATATTCAGTGTGCTTTAACAATGTAGAGCGATATAAAAATGACATGAAAGAACATAGAAAATCAGAATTGGAAGGGGCCTTGGAAGTTTTCTAGTTTTCTAGAAAAGAAAGTATATATTATTAGAATGCTGGAATTGCTCAGATACCAAACAAGGAAAATATTCCACAGCAAAGGAGAAAGAAAGGAGAGAGGAGTAGAGGGTAAGAAGAGGAGAAGGAAAGGAACGAATGGAAGAAAGGGGAAAGGTGGGACGAAAAGGCAAGGGACAGGAGTAGGAGAGAAGGTGAGAAAGTGGGGGAAGAGGGGAGGAGTGGGGGAAAGGAAGGGGATGTAGGAAGAGGAAGGAGAGGAGGAGGGAGAAAGTAGGAGAGGAGAGGAGGGAGGGAGGGAAGGGAAAGAAGAAGGAGAAGGTTTGTTGTGAAACAAGGGGGAAAAAAGGGTAGAAGAGCAACCCCGAATGTAATTAAAATGCCTTAATATTATACTTTCTTTAAGAAACATATGTATATGTATGACCAATTATACATAAGAGAATGTCCATTTATACTGTATTATGTGTATAAGAAATAAAAATGAAAAACTTTTTTCAAAAAAAAAGAGGAAATTTTCTAGTCCAGCCCTCTGCTCAAGCAGAAGACCCTATACCAGTGATGGCTAACCATTTTGTCGTCGCGTGCCAAAACCGGGGGAAGCGCAGGGGGGTTGCGTGCGTGGGTGCCCGCGTCCATAACTCAATGAGCATCTCCTCCCCACACATATGCACGCACGACCCCCATGCAACCCCTGCTTTTGGCACACGATGGCACGGTGGGCCCAGTAGGCCTGTTTTTTGCCCTTCCCAGGCTCCAGAGGCTTTTTTTGGAGCCTGGGGAAGGCAAAAACGGCCTTCCCCAACCCCCCGGAGGCCCTCCAGAGACCGGAAATGGCCTGTTTCCTAACTTCCGGTGGGCCCGGAAGGCCCGAAAATCAGCTGGCTGGGGCACTCATGCGCATTGGAGCTCAACTAGGGCAACACTCGCGCGCCCACAGTATGGCTCTGCATGCACGTGTTCCATAGGTTCACCATCATGACCCTATACCATTTCAGACAAATGGCTGTCCAGTCTCTTCTTAAAAACCTCCAGTGATGGAACACCCACAACCTCTGAGGGCATTTTATTGTTCTCACTGTTAGGAAATTTCTCTTTGGTTCTAGGTTGCTTCCCTCCTTGGTTAATTTCCATCAATTGTTTCTCATTTTGCCTTTTGGTATTTTTGAGAAGATAACCGACGGATGGGACCTATGCACAAATGGAATGAAATATGAATAAAGAAATCCAGGGAGCCTCACAAATTTATAATATTGCTTTGGGTTTCTTCAGTGGCTTTGCAAATTACACTTCCATGTCTAGCATGGCTGATCCTAACATATGGAACTTTATCTAAAGCAAGTTCCATCTTTCAGTCATGCTGTATTTCCTAAACATCATGTAATAAACCATTATCGGCTTCTCTTTCTGGTACATATAAATCTTTTCTAACTATCACATGAATCTTCAGAAAACGATACCTGTTGAAAACCAGCTTCTGTATCATTGGGTGAAAAATAATTATTTCTTGGTTGCCTAAAATTACTCAGAAAGAGCTTTGGATGCCTTTCGTGCTTAACCAGTCCTATTTCAATAAATAGTTGTCTTTTTTTACCCACAGTAATGCAAGATAATCTAAATATTATATGAATCTTATCTCAAAATAAACAGTGTGTCATCTGGTAATGCTTTGAGATTAAGTTCTACATTCAACGTTTCTTTTAAAAATGAAAACATCCAAATTAATGATATGGGAGGGAAAAGTCACTTGATAGAACAAGTGCCTTTTTAGTAGATACATCCAGATGCTTGGCTTTTCAACATTTAACATACAGTTGCCAAAGGTTTAAGAGTATGTCCTGTTCTGAATAAATTGCTACATGTACTGGAGATAACAACGAAAAAAGAATTGTTTTTAAAGAAGGAAAGAAAAGTTAGCATAAAGTAGCGATGAAGAAATGGCTATCCCATTTGACCTATAAAACTCAATGGAAAATCATTGGATTGATTGACTGAGTGATGGATTTAATTGATTATGTACCATCAAGTTATTTTCAACTCTTAGCAACTATATGTATATTCAGTGGTGGGATTCAAATAATTTAACAACCGGTTCTCTGCCCTAATGATTTCTTCCAACAACCAGTTCACCAAACTACTCACAAAGTTAACAACCGGTTCTCCTGAACTGGTGAGAACTGGCTGAATCCCACCACTGAGTATATTCCCATGGATAATTTGTCCCCAGCCTGGTCCTTCAGAATAACAGAATAACAAAATAACAGACTTGGAAGGAGCCTTGGTGGATTCAAATTTTTTTACTACCAGTTTTTGATGGGCGGGGCATGGCTTGGTGAGCGTGGCATGGTGGGCATGGCAGGGGAAGGATAATGTAAAATCTCCATTCCCATCCTTCTCCAGGGGAAGGATACTGCAAAATCCCCATTTCCTTCCAATCAGCTGGGACTCGGGAGGCAGAGAATAGATGGGGGCGGGGCCAGTCAGAGGTGGTATTTATCAGTTCTCTGAACTACTCAAAATTTCCGCTACTGGTTCTCCAGAACTGGTCAGAACCTGCTGTATACCACCTCTGCCTTGGAAGTCTTCTACCTCCTGCTCAAGCGTATACCATTCTGGACATCAATTCCTTCAACAATTCCAAAGATGGACTTATCATTTGGTCCACTCACCTTGCTGCTGACCATTCTCTTCTCTTCAAGTTATGAATGTGAAAATTTAATCAGCGGGTTCCTATTCAGTGTTGTGTCACAGCTTATTGATAAAACATGCAAATACTAGACTCCCGCAGTAACAGAATAATAACAGAGTGGAAAGGGACTTTGCTGGCCTTCTAGTCCAACCCCTTTGCTCAAGTGTTGAAATCCACAGGTCTTCAAGTGGCCAAGGTTGGACACCCCGATCTCAATTTTCCTCATCTCAAAACGTTTGATGGGTTTTGAGCAGCACGCCACAAGAGAAAGTTCAGCAATCAGCTAATGAAAATACACCCCGCATGTAGCGCGCTTGTATGCTGTTATTGGCAATTTCAAAGGAAGCCTTCCAACCCACAGCGCATTATCTTGGAATGATGGATGAGTCAAAGGAGTCAGGCAAGGACATTTACAGCAAGTGCCTCTGACTGGTTGGCCGGCAATAAATCAAACTCTACAAAGTAAGGACGAGCGCCATAATGATGCAAACCTGCTTGTGCGTGGAGACCTTGAATGGTCGGTCACACTTTGCCTGACTAGACAAATACACAGTTGCACTGCATCTGTCACCTGGAAAGCCATGGGTGTCAAGAGCCCATGTTCAGTTTGCATTCTGCACCAAAAGGCTTTCTTTTTTCCCCCCCTTCTTCTCTACCACCTGGTTAGATTATACATAAGAGCCTTTTGCCTGAAGCAGCTCACCAGTTCTTTCCTTCATCATCCCTTTTGCAGACATAATAGCATTGATTCTAATACGAGCGGCCCTAGAAATGTTGAGACCAACATTTCTATTGCAAAGTAAGCAATTGTTAAGCAAATTTTACCTCAGGTTTCAACCTTTTTGGCCACGGTTATTAAGTAATTCACTGCAGTTAACTGACTCATATGGTCCTTAAGGCAATCTGGCTTCCTACTGTTGACTCCCCACTCCCACTGCAGAAAAGGAGGACTAGGGGTGACATGATAGCAGTATTCCAGTATTTGAGGGGTTGCCACAAAGAAGAGGGAGTCAAGCTATTCTCCAAAGCACCTGAGGGCAGGACAAGATGCAATGGGTAGAAACTAATCAAAGAGAGAAGCAACGTGGAATTAAGGAGAAACTTCCTAACAGTGAGAACAATTAATCAGTGGAACAGCTTGCCTTACTCCGGGAGATGTCTGAATGGGGTAAAATAAGCACGCAACATTTCTGTGGAGCTTCTACCTAGTCTGAGGAGAAGAGCACCTGGGGAATTTTGAAGATAAGGATTGGAGTAGCTTTGAGTCAAACTACAATATGCCTCACTTCTTAGATATTTTTCTGGCCACTTGTCACCGTGTGTAGACAGAGGCACCAGCGATTTCTGGAGATCAGCCATGTGCTCTTGGCAATAGTATTAAAAAGTGCCAGAGCCAACATTAAGGGTAGAGTACAGGAGAGGCAAATCCAATTTGCTTCCAGGTTAT
The DNA here is from genome assembly GCA_030761175.1 of Masticophis lateralis. Classification (NCBI taxonomy): domain Eukaryota; kingdom Metazoa; phylum Chordata; class Lepidosauria; order Squamata; family Colubridae; genus Masticophis; species Masticophis lateralis. The sequence goes on from JAUDYJ010000010.1 coordinate 20,246,994, forward strand.
TTTGATTTGGATTGAATCAAGTGTTCCTTGAAGCCAGCAGCTATTGTTTATTCAATATCTTACAACCATATTATAAAAACAGCATATAAGTTCTATCTGGAGAATACACTAGAGCAGAGGTGTCAAACTTGATTTCACTGAGGGCCGCATCAGGGTGTGTTTGACCACCAACTCAAAGTCACTCGTATCGGGGTGCCTATGGTGGACCGAGAGCTCTGCCAGTGAAAACAGGCTCCCGAGCTCCATTTTCAGCTGTGACAGCCTCCTGCAATCCTCTGCTAGCGAAAACGGAGCTCAGGAACACTGCCTGTGGCCCTCGTGAGCTCTGTTTTCACTGGCAGAGGCACTGCAGGCCAGTCCTTCGCTGTTTCCAGGGCAGTCCTGTGGGCCAGATCTAAGTACCCCATGGGCCGAATCCGGGTCTTGAGTTTGATACCCCTGGACTAGAGGAAAGATCTATATTGTCAGAGATTTTGCTCTTGGTTCTGGGAAGGTTGACTCCATAAAACAGGGGTCCCCAGCTCCAGGGATATGGCCCAGTATCAGGACGTGGTCCAGTGGTGGGTTTCAAAATTTTTTCTACCAGTTCTGTGGGTGTGGCTTGCTGGGTGTGGCATGGCTTGGTGGGCATGGCATGACAGGGGAAGGATACTGTAAAATCTTCATTCCCTCCCCACTCCAGGGGAAGGTTATTACTAAATCCCCATTTCCTCCTGATCAACTGGTACTCGGGAGGCAGATAATAGATGGAGCGGGGCCAGTCAGAATTTTTACTACCGGTTCTCCGAACTACTCAAAATTTCCACTATCAGTTCTCCAGAACTGGTCAGAACCTGCTGAAACCCACCTCTGCCATGGCCCTTTCGGAACAGGGCTGTGCAAGGCATGGGCGAGCATGGGAAGCTCCATTTGCATGAGTGGCGGGCACTCATGTTTGCATGGGAAGCTTTATTTGTGCCAGTGGCAGGTGCATGCATAAATGGACCTGCCTGTGCAAGTGTGCGGGCCTGCTGCTTGTATGAAACTGTCCCATCAACCTGCCGGTCCATAAAATCAGAAAGGTTGGAGACCCCTGCCATAGATTATGTCCTCCTAGATCAGGGCTGTCAAACTCGATTTCATTGAGGGCCACATCAGGGTTGTGTTTGACCTTGGGGGGCCAGAGTGGGAGTGGCCAGGGTGTGCGTGGCCAGCTTGATGTCACTCGTGTCGGGGGTGGGGTGCCTATGATGTCCTGAGCTCTCTGCCAGCAAAAACGGGCTCCCAAGTTCCATTTTTGTCTGGGACAGCCTCCTGCAACCCTCTGCTAGTGAAAATGGAGCTCGGGAGGGCCATGCACAATCCTTGCGAGCTCCATTTTTGGCTGGGATGGCTTCCTGCAAACGTCTCCCAGCGAAAACAGAGCTAGGGAGGTGCATTTTTGCTGGCAGAGGCACCGTGGGCTGGTCCTTCGCTGTTTCCTGGGCTGCCCCGTGGGCCAGATCTAAGTGCCACGGGCCTTGAGTTGGACACCCCTGTCATAGTTCTGTAATATCAAGACTAACAGTCCCAATTGCATCAAGAATGCATGTAAGGTCTTATCAGGGGTGAAATCCAGCAGGTTCCGACAGGTTCTGGAGAACCGGTAGCGGAAATTTTGAGCAGTTTCGAGAATCAGCAGCGGAAATTTTGAGTAGTTCGGAGAACCGGCAAATACCACCTCTGGCTGGTGCCAGAGTGGGGAGGGAATGGAGATTTTGCAATATCCTTCCCCTGCCACACCCATGAAGCCACACCATGCCCACGAAGCCACGCCCACAGAACCGGTAGTAAAAAAATTTGGATAAGACCACTGGGTCTTATCCTAGAGTAGTGACCTCCCATTCCTGAATTTGGGGGAGAGGGGGGAAAGGAATTAGCACAGCATCTCCTTATCACCCAGTCTCTCTGCTTAAAATTGGTTGCTGCTGCTTCTTCTTTTTTTTTTCCCCTGCTTGGAAACAACTCAAAGTGCCGCCAAATCCCTGCTGTGCATTATTTCAGATACAAGCTTTTTAGAAGACCCTTTTTTCCTGGAGATACTACCAATTGCAGCTGGGGCCTCTTATATGCAAATCTTCCTTTTGAAGCAATGCACGGCTCTCCGATGAATATTTAATCACCTTTAGTCTTTGATTTTTCTCCATAATTGGCTCTCTGGTTCTTGTTCCAGTCCCACTTATTCATACTTAGATTTCTCCAGGTGCCCATCTAAAATTTATACTCATTTGCTTTCTGATCAAAGGTCAGCTAGGGATAGTCTCTCCCTCCCTCCCTCCCTCCCTCTCTCTCTCTCTCACTCTCTCTCTTTTCCTCTCTCTCTCGTTTGATAGATGCCAGTTTATTTCTATTTTATTTTTTGGGAAAGAGGTACTTTTTTTTATTACAGCTTCTGCCTCTGAATTCACTTGAAATACCCATAGCCAAGGAAAACCAGCTTTTCAAATTTCCAGCAGGAATTTTCTCCCATACGACGAGTGCCGCATTTGTGACTCTTTGTTTCGTCGCACTGAATGGCAACCGCTTATCCGCAGTGGAAAATCAGAACCTAGAGCTAATTAATATCTGCTGCGATCCGAGCCATTTAATTTGTGGTAGGGTGGTGGTGGTGGGTGGGTGGGAATATTCTCCGGCATCTTGGTTTAAATGACGGAATTGGAATCGGAAAGATGTTTCGGTATAGAACTGTGGCTGGTCGCTTCGGAATAGTAAAAATGTCATCCATTATCCTTGCCCTGCTTTTATAACAGCCATTATTCAAATATGGTTGTGAATTATACTTATTAATACTTTGTCCAAAAAAAAAGAAACATGTTTTTTTAAGACGATCATTTATGTAATGAGTGGTGCGGTGGCCTAGAAGTGGAACTCTCACCTCACAATCAGGAGGCTGTGAGTTCAATCCTAGGTAGAGGCAGATATTTCTATCTCTGGCACAATGAGAATATATCTGCTGAATATAACTCAGGATTAGCAACAGGAAGGGCATCCAGCCAGTAAACACTCAGCTCCATTCAGTGGCCCAGACTCCACCCTGCAAGGGATTTATGGGGTCATTAAAAGAAGATGATTTATATAATTTTTAACCAATTGGTCACAAAGTTGTGCATAGGAAGGGAAAACCTGGGATGCTTGAGATCATCCATTAGTTTGGATCAGGTATCTACAGGAAGCTGATCATCTACATATTACTAAAACCTTGTTATATGCAATACAGGTAATCCTCGATTTACAACCACAACTGAACCCAAAATTTCTGTTGTTAAGTGAAACATTTGTTAAGTGAATTATTCCCCATTTTACAACCTTTCTTGCCACAGTTGTTAAGTGAATGGCTGCAATTTTGAATCACTACAGTAATAGGGTTTTTAAGTGAATCTGGTTTCCCCATTGAGACTTTCTTTGTCAGAAGGTCGCAAAAGGGAATCGCGTGGCACACACACACACACACACACGGACATTTAACAGCCATCATAAATACGAGTCAGTTGCCAAGCACTGGAATTTTGATCGTGTGACCCTGGGGAGGCTGAAACAGTCATAAGTGTGAGAAATGGTCGTAAGTCACATTTTTTCAGCGATGTTGTAACTTCAAATGGTCACTGAATGAACTGGTTGTAAGTTGAAGACTCCCTGTGTTTAGATTCTGGAATTTGGTTAATCATTTAATATTTAACCATCATGGCCTGCTGCTGAAATGGTAACCAAACACATTTTGTAAAGCATGGATGTCAAACTCGATCGCATCATGTGACATATCCGGAGGTGGTATTCAGCCAGTTTGGATTGGTTCAGCGAACCGGTGGTTCCGTCTTATATCGCTGTGTTCTTTTTTTATATAAAAAGTTTTTTATTAATAATACAAAATTAAAAAAAAACATTGGACATAGATATGACATCACTGGTTCCATACATCTTCCGTCACTTTACAATAATAAGTACTCATATAAACATATAGTTCTTAAGCTTTGTTCACTATTTAAGCATAATATGATATGATATTAATACTTTTCCCCTTATTTCTGTATATTTATTTATCTCTTAAACATACATTTATCTATAATAACATCTATATTTTTGTTCTAACACTATACATTTGTCTTGGCTGCCCTCTTGTTATCTATCCAATCATAAAATTGTTCCCAGATTTTGTAGTACTTAGTTTCGCTTTTATCCTTGAGTTCCAAAGTGAGCCTGTCCATTTCTACGTAGTTAAAGATTTTCAGTAATATTTCCTCTTCAGTTGGAATATCTTTCTCTTTCCATTTTTGAGCGAAGGCTATTCGTGCTGCTGTGACTATATGCAGTAATAAATAATTTGTATCTTTCTTATATTTTCCTTCTATAATTCCCAATAAGAAAAATTCTGGTTTGACGTCTATATCTGTTAGCAAAATTTCTTCCAGCCACTTCTTTAGTAAATTCCAAAATTTTTGCGCCTTTGGGCATTCCACCACATGTGGTAGTAATTCCCAACTATCTCTCCACACTTCCAGCATATCGAGGATTTCCCCTTATTTATTCATGCTAATCTTGTGGGGTTATATTGCTGTGTTTTTGATGCCGCATGCATGCATGGATGGCATGCACAAGCAAATTGTCATTTTTGTGATGCCGCACCCATGCGCGGACAGCGTGCGTGCACAATCAAAGTGAATGTGTGCACGCGCACTCTCACATTTCCAGTGCTGATCAAACCGGTTGCTACAGTATGTGAAGTCCACCTCTGGACATATCACGTTGTTTTTTTTGCGATTGTGAAGCTGGGATGGGTGTGGCCTGCACATGTGACACATCCGGCCGATGGGACGCCATTTTGTACAGGATGGGTGGCCTAGACATTTAATAAATAGATAATCTTAAAAAGGAATGATTTTAATTTTGAATTGCCTGCTTTGTCCTTTTCTATAGAGGACACCACTGTTCGATGTGAACAACTGGATCTGCTTCAGGATTGGCTGGCTGATTTCAGAAAATCTACCTCCTCTTCCAGTACAGCCAATCCAGAGGAGCTGGTGGCATTTGATGTAGTCTGCGGTGACCTGAACTTTGACAATTGCTCGTCAGGTGAGGCTTTTATATCTAGAGACTCAAAACCGGCACCCAAAACCCCAGGGAGCATCGGATGTAACCCCCTTCAGAAGTTTCCATCAAGTTGTGCTTTTTAATATAACAGATGGGGAAATGTTTTAAAGGCATGTTGGCATTTTCCTCAGAATCTCGTTTGGTGGGTTAAATGCAGTGGTGAAATCCAAATTTTCTTACTACTTGTTCTGTGGGCATGGCTTGGTGGGCGTGGTGAGGCTTGGTGGGCGTGGCAGGGGAAGGATATTGCAAAATCTCCATTCCCTCCCCACTCCTGGGGGAAGTATATTGCAAAATCCCCATTCCCACCCCACTGCTGGGGGAAGGACATTGCAAAATCTCCATTCCCACCCTACTGCGGGGGAAGGATACTGCAAAATCTCCATTCACACCCCACTCTGGGGCCAGTCAGAGGTGATATTTTCTGGTTCTGTGAACTACTCAAAATTTCTGCTACTGGTTCTCCAGAACCTGTCAGAACCTGCTGGATTTCACCTCTGGTTAAATGGAAACTAAAATGGTCCATTCCAGGAAACTCAAAAAGCCAAAGATGGTTTCCTACTTGTCAACCTTGGGGCATTCTTAGAACATAGTTTAATAGGGCTGAAAGGGACCTTCCATAACTTCTAGTCAAATTTCCTGCCCAAGACAGGAGACCTTGTGCTACTCTGGACAAATGACTATTCAGTCTCTTCTTAAAACCCTCCAGTGATGGAGGATCCACAACTCCCAGAGGTGAATTCTTCCACTGATTAACAGTTCTCACTGTCATAAAATTCCTCCTTAGTTCTAGTTTGGATCTCTCCTTGATAATCTTCTGCCTATTACTCTAGCCTGCCCTCTTTAAGAACTAAATCTAGTTCTTTGAAGAATTAGACCCACTAGAATGTAACAATTGAACTCCATTGAATCCAATGTTCTTCTGGTATGTAATTCATTTCTTGTGAGGTCCTTCTAATAAGCCCTCCGTTACTTCTTCTCCTGCCCTCAAGGTACTCTTGTTTTACCCTCATCCCAAGATAAAGGAAATTTCCCTCTTTCCTATGATCAAGACCACTAACTCTGTCATTTATAACACAGGGGACATTCATTTTGTGAGGTTGCATTTTCCTGCCCTATTCATTGATCACCTGCAGACAATTAGATTTCCACCCGATCGAAGAATATGTCCAAATATAAGTCCTTTATAGACAATCCAGTTGGCATTACCTTCAATGCACGGGTATATTTTTAGCTTCAGACGAAGTTGGCTATTCCCCCCACCCCCTCTTTCCCCTCCTCCTTTGCTAAAGCCTCCCATTTATAAATTGTGTTGCCTTGACAGTAGACAATGATAAATGACATCATTAGCACTTCTGGGAGAGCTACTTCTGGGCTTCCCCTGAGAGAAGCCAGGGAAACACAACTAACTTTTTCTCCAGTCTGAGCAAAGGAAAAATTATTAAGAAGTGCTGTTAGATACCTGCATTTGCACGGGGTTAGATAGATGAGACTTAAATGTTTTATGGTGCTAAACAATGCTCGGCAGAGTTAAATGGGAATCAATCCCCTTCTATATCCTGCAAAACAATACATTAAAGTATTGACTGATTGCTCAAAGGGCTTTCTCATCCCACCCTTCTGTGATAAACTCTGTCTTGGCAAGATAATTAGACACACACAGTCCTGGGGACTAAGAATAAATGTAATAATTTATTAAACTTGTAGGCTGCCCAAACTCTTAACAACTCTGGATGGCTCATAGCAATTCAAGAAAGAAATGTCAGGGTTCCAAGTAGCACCCCCAACGAAAGAAAACTCCAGGGCTTGAGTTTCCTCAAAGTTCCATTTTATTAGAGATATTGGCACATCTGGGGAAACCCGAATCTGAACCTGAAGCTTCCAGGGTTTCCCCACTCAGAGGAAAGTTCAAGTCAGGGGTGAAATGCTACCAGTTCGGATCACATCGCCCGATCCGGTAGTGATGGCAGCAGGTGAAGAAGAGAGAACTGGTAGCAAAAATCCCTCCCCCCCACCATGCCCAGCTGAGCCACGTAATCATCAGAGGCTTTTTTTTTCTTTTAAAAGCATTTTTTCTACAACCTCTTCTGCTGAAAAAATGCTTTTAAAAGCCTCTGACGATCAGGCAACTCAGCTGGGATCGTCAGAGGCTTTTAAAAACATTTTTTTTTCTGCAATCTCTTTGGCCAAAAAGGTTGTAGAAAAAATGCTTTTAAAAGTTAAAAAAAAAAGTTGGCCATGCCCACCCAGTCACATTAACCCCTCCCACCAAGCCACACCCACGGAACTAACCGGTAGTAACAAACTTTACATTTCATCACTGGTTCAAATCCCTGCTCAACAACACCCACATGTCCATCACATGGTCCAATCCAAGCACCATCCCAACTGAAGATGCTTCCCAGTTCCAGCCATCAGGTGCAGGGCAAGATGTCCTTGACTCTCTGAGAAAGGAATGTTATTATGACTATATATCACCCCTGCTCCACACAATTCCCCCTCCCAGTTTCCCACAGCAGTAAATGTGGCAGGCCTGAAGGCCCAATGAAAAAGATGGCTTCCAGGTTTGACAGAAATGATTCTTAAATCTATTCCAACAGACAGGCCTCGCCTAACTTTCCCTCTTTAAATTATTTTAAATTTGTCTTAAATTGAATGTTTTAAATTTGTTATTGGGCCAATATATATATTATATTCTAAATGCCTTTTAACATCCGTATTAGATGCATTTCATCTTGGCTGTTCACCTCCCTGAGTCCTTCGGGAGTAGGGCGGTATATAAATTTAATAAAATAAATAAATTAAATAAATAAATATTCAACATATAAAAAAATAAAGATAAAAGATGGCAAGAGTGATGAAGTGAGGGGTCTCAATCTTCCTTCCCTGAAAGCTTGACTGAAGAGTTACATGCACACGTCCGCTCCATTTTCTTGGTTAAATTAAAACACAAAGCTAAACCATCCATGTAATTCGAACACAACCATTAAAAACCAGTTAAAAACTATAATTAAAAAAAAAAAGACAGGGAGAGTGAATTCTACCAGCTAGTATAGTTGTGAACACAAAATCTACCAATCCTCAAACAAACTTTGTAATGGCTGTCCACGCATCCCCAATTTGTCAGGCGGAAGGGATCAGAACCAATCATAAATAGCTTAAGTAAATAACATTATTGTTTATCACCTATGTTACAAGTATATCCATAGGCGGTTTGCCTTCTCCTGGGACTGACCACATAAGGTTTTGGGAATTTTGGGGGAATATTAAGCTTATTATACCTTTTGCAACACCGCAAGGACTCTAAGCTAAATCCACATTTGACCTCCCTCTCCCAGACTAGCTGGCAGTTTCCCGACACATTGGCCTTTTTCCACTCCAATTTTGTGAATACAAAATTTACCAATCCTCACTTTCTAAACCACTTCAGAATATAATAAATTTTATAGCTGTAATAGGGTGTTCAAAAACCGTAGCTCAAAGAAAACTTTTTGGCAAAGAGTTAGCCTGCCTTATCAATTACAGAGAGGAAACTAAAGTGGAAAATAATATTTTAAAAAGACTAAACCAACAGCAAAAATCTTAAGATTTTGACAAAGGAAGTTATGGAAGTTTAAAAGGGGAAGTATTCATTCAACGATGCTTGGGATAAACACACGTCCGTCACTCAACAAAAACTGGAAAAAAAAAACCCCAACATAAAAATATATAAAGTATAAAAATAACAATTAAAAATAATTAATTAAAAAGAAGGAAAAAAGTAAACTCAAAGGTGTTTGAGTTGATGATGATGATGATGAGTTGATCAAAGATGACAGTCTAGGTCTTTTTCTGCTGTCAGTTTTCTGTGTTTCTTTGTTTCTATTTCATGGGCTCCACATTTCCATAGGATCCCCCCGCTTAATCTTTTGAAGCCCTTCTGGATTTTGCAGGAATCCCCACAATATACCCTTAAAGGCAGTAGTGAGCTACTGCTGGTTCAGACCGGTTCGGGTGAATCAGTAGTTCTGACAATCAGCTGGCCCCGCCCACCCACCACCTGCCCTATCCTATCCTATATTTCCTTCTTACTGGCTCAGCTGATTCGTGCGGCACAGCTGATTTCCACGCCTTCGCTGTTCTACTTACTGCCTTATAAGGTAAGCAGCTGAGCTTCAAATTGCTATATTTTGAACATTGTGCGCAAACAAAGTGCACACTCACAAAAGCAGTTGTTAAACCAGTGGCAGCCCACCTCACTTAAAAGTTGATATTTTTCTGGAATTTTGTCATAAATATTGGCTCCGCTACCTCTCTCCCATGATTTTTTCTGACATGCTATGGATCCCTTTCATTGCCTCTCTTCTGGTTGCAGATGACAAGCTGGAGCAGCAGCACTGCTTGTTCACCCGCTACAAGGACCCATGCCGCCAAGGTCCAGGGGAGGACAAATCGTGGGCAATTGGTAAGATGGAAAGCTGTGGCCCAGAAATGGGACAGATGTCCCTTAGCTAGGAGGAGGAACCTGCTTAAAGAGCCTAGATCTCCCATTTTTGCTAGCTTGTGCTTTGGTTTTAGCCAAGGTAAGTAAGTTGCCAACTATAAACATCTGATGCCAGCCACATCCTAGTCATCAGGCAATCTGAAGGGGAAATTTAAAAGTTACCAGTTAAGGGCACCATAAAGCCTGTGGTAGAAAATGGCATGAATGTCACTACGTTATTTGTATTTGCCAACTGAGCTTCCATTCTGAACATTACGGTAGCTTGCCAGAGGATGTTATCTAGAGATAAGACTGTTTCGTGATTTATGAAGCTACTGCGCATGTCTACATTCTTTCTTTCTAACTTCCTGCCTTACTTTTCCGTTGTTCGTCTCTGAGATATCACTGCTGGTAACAATGTAGTTAGCTAGCTTTTTACTTTATAAATAAAAAATGTTTTTTAGAATTTATACTTCGGGTTTTCTTTCTTTGAGAGTATACACCATGGAAAACAAGATCCAGTCACCTCTAATTAAATACAGTTTTCCCCCGGGGGGGAATGAGTCTGATTCACGCTTCGACAATGAAAACCAAGCTCTGTCTTTTAAAGATATTGCAGCCTGCCTTCCCAACAGATACCAAATTAAAGATATGGTCAATACTTTGGCTAGGATTTGCATATGTTTAGCCTGAAAGCTGGATTAACAAATCATAATTGCAAGGTACAGTGTGCTCCCCTCAATAAACCATAAGATGATTTTGCACGATAGTGTGCATCACACAACATATTAAATCAATGACTACATTCCCACAGTAAATTACTCTGTCCATCCATCCATCCATCTGGAATGGAGTATTATGCCCCAATGTTATATCCATCCATCCATCCATCTGGAATGGAAAATTATTGCCCAAGATGACATCCATCCATCCATCCATCCATCTATCCATCCATCCATCCATCCCTCCATCCCTCCATCCAGAATAGAGAATTATTGCCCAGGATAATATTGATCCATCCATCCATCCAAAATGGAGCATTATTCTTCAACAGGGTGTTCTCTTGGACTATAATTTCCCAGAGGTTTGAACCAACAATTGTGGGATTTATCTGGGGACACAGGATTGGAAAAGCTCAAGAATTCCAAATAGTTCACTTTAAAATACAGACAAAAATCTAATTCAAACTTTTATGATCCCTTTGCTTTGGAATAACAGCAGATTACTGTATATATTCCTTTTTCTCTCAGGAACTTTGTTAGATCCGAAAGGACTATATGACGAAGAAGTGTGCACTCCAGATAACTTACAGAAGTATGTATTATTTTGCTTTCCATCTTATTTCTATCACAAGTATAAATGGGCTACTCTAAATTAAAACACTTCACTTGTTGATATTTTTACTTGTGCCTTACAGATACTTTTATTGACTTATTTCTTGAATGTTATGTATTTGCTTTGCATGGTGTGACTTAAGTCTCACATGACAAAAAAAAGGAGATGTAAGCAATAAATCCTCAATATGTGCTTCGTACTCAAAAGTCTTAAAATATAAGTCAAAGGACAAAAGGTGAAGGGTGTAGGGTTGTACGGTTGAATAAAACCCTATTGTAGGGTTGAGTAAAAAAAGATCCAGCCTTTGTAATGGCTGTCCATGCATCCCCAATTTGTCAGGAACAAGGAACAAATACCAATTGTAAATAGCTGAAGTAATTACCATATTTTTCAGAGTATAAGACACACCTTTTTCCCCCTTAAAAGGGGATGAAATTTAGGTGTGTCTTATACATAGCCCCCACCCCTTGGCCCCCACCCCTTGGCCTCTGCCTCCCAGCAGTTACCTCCTTGCAGCAAGCAGCAAGCAGAAACAGCTTTCAACTTCAGCACAGCCTAATTAGCACAAGTTGATTGGATCGGCCTCCCGACTCTCAGCTGTTTTGCTCTCAGTTGTTTTGCCGGGGCCTCTGCTGCTTGCTGCAAGGAGGTAAATTGCTGGAGCAGATTTTTTTTTCTTGTGCTAATCAAGCTATGCTGAAAACGAAAATGAAAACGAAAATAAAGCAGGCTGTTTGCTGCAATGAGGCAAAATTGCTGGGAGGCAGAGGCAGATTTCTTTTTCTTGTTTTCCTCACCAAAAAGGTAGGTGCGTCTTATAGTCTGGTGCATCTTATACTCTGAAAAATACAGTAACATTATTGTTTATCACCTATGTTACAAGTATTTCCCAGGCAGCTTGCCTTCCCCTAGGGATGGCCATATAAGGTTTTGGGAATCTCAGGGGAATATTAAGCTTATACAGTACATTTGGCAACTGCGCAAGGGACTCTAAGCTAAACCCACATTTGACCTCCCCCTCCCGACTAGCTGGCAGTTTCCCAACAAATTGGCTTTTTCCACCCCTCGACTCATCCACCCATTTTCTAAAGCAACCTTTAATCATATTTGTTCCTACTGACCTCAAAAATCATGCAAATGAAAAGCACATGATCCAGCATTCCACACTCTACGTATTCTGCATTAGCCAACACCTACCCCTGAAATTGAAAAAGAGAGGGGAAAAAAGGAATTGAAGCTTCTCCTTCTGCATCCATTGGTCATTATATTTACACATTATTGGTCATTATATTTACACATCCGTTTGCCTGGGTTTTGCAAAAGTATTTAAAATTCAAAACCCAGAGATTGATGTGAAGGAAGCTAGGCAGAAAAAAGACTGTTGTAAAAATACAATAGCATACACACACACACACACACACACACACACACCAACTAGATAGAAAAGTACTGGAAGATCCCCCAAATGTCCCAGCCAGTATCCATTCCTTTGTTGGATATAAAACCTATGGTGAATTTATATGGCAAAATGATCACAACATCACCGTTTTGAGACTGGGTGCTTTTCAAATAATTACTGGAGTTGGGTTTTAACGAAAATGTAAAGGGTTTCCCCAGTCTAGTCATGGATAACTCTAGAGGTTGGTGTTCTTCCCCAAGCAGCGAGGGAGCTAGCGTTGTCCATGGTCATGTGGCCAGTATGTCAATATGCTAAGATGAACGGAATGCTGTTACCTTCCCACTGGAGTTGTACCTATTTATCTACTTGCATTTGACTTTCAAACTGCTAGGTGGTCAGGAGCTGGAGCAAGAAGAAGAGCTCACCCCGTCATAGAATAGAATAGCATAACAGAGTTGGAAGGGACCTTGGAGGTCTTCTAGTCCAACCCCCTGCTTAGGCAGGAAACCCTACACCACTTCAGACAAATGGTTATCCAACATCTTAAGTAAAAACTTAAGTATTTAAAAGTATTGGGTTATTCACAAGTTGTTCCACTGATTAATTGTTCTCATTGTCAGGAAATTTGTCCTTAGTTCTAGGTTGCTTCTCTCTTTGATTAGTTTCCATCCGTTGCTTCTTGTTCTACCCTCAAGGGCTTTGGAGAATAGCTTGACTCTCTCTTCTTTGTGGTAGCCACTGAGATATTGGAACATGGCTATCATGTCACCCCTAGTCCTTCTTTTCATCAGACTAGACATACCCAGTTCCTGCAACCGTTCTTCATATGTTTTAGCCTCAAGTCCCCTAATCCTCTTTGTTGCTCTTCTCTGCACTCTTTCTAGAGTCTCTGCATCCTTTTTACATCGTGGCGACCAAAACTGTATGCAGTATTCCAAGTGTGGCCTTACCAAGGCATTATAAAGTGGTATTAATAGTTCACGTGATCTCGATTCTATCCCTCTGTTTATGCAGCCTAGGACTGTGTTGGCTTTTTTGGCAGCTGCTGCACACTGCTGGCTCCTATTTAAATGATTGTCCACTAGGACTCCAAGATCCCTCTCACAGTTATTACTATTGAGCAAGGTACCACGTATACTGTACCTGTGTATTTTTTTGTTTTTCTTGCCTAAATGTAGAACCTTACTTTTTTCACCATTGAATTTCATTTTGTCAGATAGCACCCAATGTTCAAGTCTGTCAAGATCCTGCTGTATCTTGAGCCTATCTTCTGGAGTGTTGGCTTTTCTTGCTAGCTTGGTGTCATCTGCAGATTTGATGAATTCATGTGGCGCTTGGGTCTCGAACCTGGACTGCCAGTTTTCCAGCTGACAAACTCAATGTCTTTAACTGCTGAACCATCGTGCTCTCTTTTTAACCAATGGATACTGGAAACAGGATGTTGAGTTTCTCTTGGGATTGGTGGAAGCATTAAGAGTTGACTTGAGACCAGATCCTGGAAGGGAAAGCAGAGTCCAAAATTTCCACTAATGGGAAAACAGATCTTCCACAATGTCTATAGAGCTGGAACATTTTTGCATCCCTCTTGTAATACTTTGAAATAAACCAGAGTGGTTTACTCTGGAAAAGATATAATTGTATGCACAAAATTAGGTGCACAACTGGTCCTGAAGGAGCACAAAAGAGTGGATGTGTAGATGTTGCCCTTAGTAACTCAAAATCTTAGTTCAGCCATATAAAGCTGAAAAGCTTTAGTAACTGACATATTGCAATCCTGACATTATATCATCATTAAAACGCACACACAGAGAGAGGAATAATTACATCTCTGAAATGGCTAATGTCATGGGCCAACTAGATTAGGCTTAAAACAGACCCATACGGAAATTGTTCAATAATAAAATTTAGCAAAGGCATAAAAACCTAATTTATCACCCAGTTAATACTGGCACGGGTACATCTGGAAACAGCGCAGTAAATTAGACTTCTGTTAGCTCTCCAACGCTAACCTCAGAAAACCTATTAATAAAGTTAAGGAGGCCGCAGTTTTAAAAGACATCACTGAAGATAATGTAGATTTACTTCTTTAGAAAAAAGGATCAATAAACATCATTGCTTCTATCGTTGCTCCAATGATTAAGCAAGTCTTAATTTTTTTAAAAAATTTGATTTATATGCTGCCCTTCTCCGGAGACTCAGGGCGGCTTACAATGCATTAAGCAATAGCCTTCATACTTTTGTATATTTATATTTTATACAAAGTCAGCTTATTGCCCCCAACAAACTGGGTCCTCAATTTACCCACCTTATAAAGGATGGAAGGCTGAGTCGACCTTGAGCCTGCCTGGGATTGAACTCGCAAGTAATTGCAGCAGCTGGATCTTAAATGCTGCCTTTGTAGGAGGCATTACTCCCCTATGCTACTCAGGCTCCTGGATTTTTAGGTCCATAAGAGTCTGCCAAAAGCCATGTGATGACATCAGGATCAGTGGTGGATTGCTACCAGTTCACCCCAGTTCAGGCAAATTGGTAGCAGTGGTGGTGGGAAGCTCCGCCCACTCGCACGGACTAGTGGTGGGTTTCAAACATTTTTACTATCGGTTTTGTGGGTGTGGCTTGGTGGGTGTGGCAGGGGAAGGATACTGTAAAATCTCCATTCCCTCCCCACTCCAGGGGAAGGCTACTGCAAAATCCCCATTCCCTCCCTATTAGCTGGGACTTGGGAGGCAGGGAATAGATGGGGCGGGGCCAGTCAGAATTTTTCTTACCGATTCTCCAAACTACTCAAGATTTCCGCTACCGGTTCTCCAGAACTGGTCAGAACCTGCTGAAACCCACCTCTGGCCCGGACATCATCAAATACGCTCTGCGCATGTGTAGAAGTGGCGCGCGCACGAGCAAACCAGTAGCAACGGTAAGTGAAACCCACCACTGACCAGGATGGCAGCGCATGTGTTACGAAGTCAGGACATGTTACCTCATTGCATCATTTATACAATGAACTTCTCTTTTTATAAGAATTTTATTAGTTTATAGTGTAGCGTGCAGAGAAAATATGAAAGTAAATAATAGGAAAAAATAGGGAAGGAAAAAGGGAAGAGAAAAGACATTGGGGGGAGAAAAGGGGAAAAGAAAGTAAAGGCATTCACTTCCGACTCCTTTCGGTGCAGCAGAATAAGGCATTAACATCAAATCTCAGCTTTTTACTTTTACATAATAGTTTAAACTAGCCGTTTCTATTACAACAAATTTATCTAATTGGTAACACCCAATATCAAAGCTTCATTTTTCCCCCCCACCTCGAGCACAAAGTCCAGAAGCGGTTTCCAAGTAGGAATAAAAGTATTTATTTTGTTTTGTTTTCTTGGATCAAAACAGTCAATTTAGCCATCTCTGCTAGCTCCATCCATTTTTGCAGCCATTCATCTATTGTGGGGATCAAGGTGTGTTGAGTAGCCTGGGTGTCACCAAGATCATGGAACTAACATCAAAGTTCCAATTCCCCCCTCCCCAAATCTTTTTCCATCAAACCCAAAAGAAAAATCTCTGATTTTCTGTTTATATTCACTTTAAGAATTTTCTGTATTAAGGTTATGAATCCTACTCCAATATTTCTTTGTTCACAAGGAAGTTATGAGATATGAGATGTCATCCTTCCCCCTGCTCACCAGGGACCCCCATGGTTACGGCAAGGGGTGAAAGATGGTTATTTTTCAAAGATATTGAATAAAGCTAAAATGCTTTAACGGTCGGTTGCTTTAATTCATTGCCTTCCTATTGCATGTACATTTGTGCAACATTTCCTGAAGTGAGAAAAATTCATCAGTAGAATAGGATGCCTCCTGGAGTTGTGGGTGCACCATTCTGGAGGTTTTTTGGGGAAAAAAAAAGATTTGACAACCATTTGTCCAGAATAGTATAAGCACTTCTCTCTTGGACAGGAGGATGGACTAGAACAGGGGTCTGCAACCTTAAACACTCGAAGAGCCATTTGGACCCGTTTCCCACAGAAAAGAAAACACCGGGAGCCACAAAACCCTTCCCGTGCCTGACTATTTCTTGAGCAGCCACAAAACTAGCATATGTAGTTGAATTAAATGTTCTGTTTTCTTCTGAAACTTTTCTTGGATTTATCCATGGTTGGCCAACCGGGGGTTGAAAAGCTCAATAAATTGCATGCTGGCAGTTGTCGCACATTGGTGATTATGACGCATATTTTGAGTGACAGGGAGCCGCAGCAGAGGAGTGAAAGAGCCACATGCAGCTCTAGAGCGACAGGTTGCTGTCCCCTGGACTAGAAGAATTCCAAGGTTTCTCCCAGCTCTATTTGTCTATGATTCTATTCTTTGAAAAACACAACTGTCCACCTGTCCCTTCCATCTCTATTGTTTTATTAAACGGTCCCAAAACCAGTGCTTCCAAAGTGTGCGTATTCAATCCTTAAAAGGAAACGAATTGAGAATAAAGGATGAAAATTCAAAAGGGAATTAAAAGTAGAAGGATCAGATCTGATTAGGATGTTAGGTGAATTGGCCAATGTGAGCTTGGGCCAGTGGTGAAATCCAAATTTTTTTACTATTGGTTCTGTGTGCATGGCTTGGTGGGTGTGGCTTGGTGGGCGTGGCAGGGGAAGGATACTGTAAAAACTCCATTCCACACCACTCCTGGGGGAAGGATACTGCAAAATCTCCATTCCCACCCACTCCAGAGGAAGGATACTGCAAAATCCCCATTCCCTCCCCACTCCTGAGGGAAGGATATTGCAAAATCTCCATTCCCACCCCACTCTGGGGCCAGCCAGAGGTGGTATTTGCCGCTTCTCCAAACTACTCAAAATTTCAGCTGCCATTTCTCCATATTGCTCAAAATTCTGAATTTTGAGCAATAATTTTGAATTCAGAACCTACTGACTTCACCCCTGGCTTCGGCTCTTAAGCATGGAACACATGGAGATGGAACACATGAAATTTACTTGTCAGCTTCTCATAGGAGAATGGAAGGAGGAGCTATTTTATCCTTTGCGTCAAACAATACAAAAGTCAACAAAGAAATTAGAGGTGAAACTGATCAGTGGCTATCTTGCCACTGAAGACAAAAGACTCCATTAAACTAGGTATCCATTTCCTACAATTATCTCATGAAATGAAAGGTGATTTGATTGGACCTTAATTTTTTTTAATTATAGATGGTGAGCTACCAATTTGTCAATAGTTATGATACTTCCCTACTATGAATATTTAGAAGCCCTCAAAATATGGAACCCAATTCTCCTAAGTCCTCAAATGGGGTGGGGGCTTGCTGAGAATTCCTGATAAAGATGTACACATCTAGAGAGCAACAAGATAAAAGTTAAGCAGTACGGAATAGTGGATGAGTGCCATAGTCCAATTCATGTATTGTCAGGCATGGACAATCAGCATCACAATCAGCATCACAATTCAGATAACGTATTGTTTATGCCTATACACAAGAATCTAGTCACTAATGGTCAGCACAAAATTGGTCATTTTGTGCTGTCAGAAGAATTCAAGAGGACTTAAACAGTTTATAGGAATATACAGAGCCCAGGCTGATTCCTGTCGTCTCCTCCTCCTCCTCCTCCTCCTCCTCCTCCTCCTCCTCCTCCTCCTCCTTCTCCTTCTCCTTCTTCTTCTTTTGATTTTTTGATTTTTATTTCTCATAAACATGTCTTAAATGTACAGACTTTTATCCATTATTAATCATACATATTCTCTTTTAACTTTCATATTAGTTCATTCTTCATCCTAAAAAAATGAATATATTCAGGGTTGCTCTTCTACTATTCCATCTCCCTTATTTTACAACAATCCTTCTTCTCCTTCTCCTCTCTTTCCCTTCCCTCCCTTCTTCTATCCTCTTCTACTTTCTTCTTTCCTCCTCTCCTTCCCCTTCTCTCCTTCCCCTTCTCTCCTTCCCCTTCCTTTCCCCCACTCCTCCCTTCTTCCTCCCTTTCTAACCTTCTCTCCTACTTATTTCCTCTCCCTTTCTTCCTCTCCTTTTCCCTTTCTTCTGTTCCTCTCTCTCCTTCCTCTCGTCCCCTCTTCCTATCGATCCCTCTACTCCTCTTTCCATTCTCTCTCCATTGTTGCATTCATTTCAATTCAATATTTTCCAAAGTGGTATCTGAGCAATCCCGATTTTTATATATATATATACTTTCTTTTCAAGTTCCAAGGTTCTTTTCAAGACTCAGTCTTCCATCCTTTCTAAGGTAGAAATTGTGGACCTAGTTTGTGGGGGCAATAAGCTGACTTTGTATAAAGTCAGCTTTATATGTGCTTAGTGGGGCCGAAAGCCCTACTAAGCAGGTATATACAAAAGTATGAAGGCTATTGCTTAACGCATTGTAAGCCGCCCTGAGTCTCCGGA